>JAJJWW010008047.1:0-666731 GCA_023531295.1 Papaver armeniacum | reverse complement strand
TTAACTGGAACCAAATTTAGATAGATATGCTAATACTGTGGGATCTCTACATTTTAAGCTCGGACAATAATTCTACAGTTAAAACTTTCAGCTGCTAATACTATGCCATATATATGCAAGTAGATATTACATTTTGGCACAATAGGAGAGACTGTCTCTACATTTTCAGCTGCTAATACTATGCCATATATATGCAAGTAGTATTACATTTTGACATAATAGGAGAGACTGTCTTTACCTTTTCAGCACAAATAATAATTCAGGTAACTTAACCTCGTGCAACGCACGGGCAAGACACTAGTCAGAAGAATACACAGTCAAACATCCAAAATTAAAAAACAGATCTCAATTCCATTAAACCTAAATAAAACCTTCATTGCATTTACACAGAAAACCACCAAAAAGATATAACAAAAATTAGGTATTGCAGGACAGGTCTAGCATATCAAGCATAAATGGGGATCCAGTATTGGTGTATAGTCTCATGATGGATTGAATCCAATCAAAATTAGAGTTTCAGAACAAAATCAAATCAAAGCAGCAAAACAACAAATGCCGAAACTGTGAATATATTCCATTAAATCTATCAAATTAAAACACACAGTTAAACACCCCAAAATAAAAATAAAAAACATAGATCCTAAACCTAAATTTTCACAGAAAACCCCCAAAAAGATAAAACAGAAATTAGGTAATACCCTTCCCCCCTTTTCAAGCACGTTCACCTCTAATTCTCCTGGCAAGTTGAATGTCCTTAGGCATAATAGTAACCCTTTTAGCATGAATGGCACAGAGATTAGTATCTTCAAATAATCCAACAAGATAAGCTTCAGCTGCTTCTTGTAGAGCTGCAACTGTTGAACTCTGAAACCTCAAATCAGTTTTGAAATCTTGAGCAATCTCACGAACCAAGCGCTGAAATGGTAGTTTACGGATCAGTAGTTCAGTACTCTTCTGGTATTTTCTGATTTCACGAAGAGCAACAGTTCCTGGCCTGAATCTGTGAGGTTTCTTCACTCCTCCGGTTGCTGGTGCTGATTTACGAGCTGCTTTGGTTGCTAATTGCTTTCTTGGGGCTTTTCCTCCTGTTGATTTCCTTGCTGTTTGCTTAGTACGAGCCATTTTTGAAGAAATTTCAGAGATTTGAGATCCGATTGCTAGGGTTTCAGAGAGAATTGAAAGATTTTTTTGATTTGTGAGGATTTGGGAATAGAGATTTATAGAGGAAAAAGACTACTTTTTTGGCGGGATTGTGATTTCTTTTGGGTTCTTATCAACGGTCCATAATGAATTAAAAGGTGTCATACGGATCGTACGTGTTTGTTCTTTTGTGTTATCGACGGCTTTTACTGGTTAAATGGTCTGATAACGGATCGGTATTGTTATCAACGGTCAAACTTAATTTAAAAATGGAGTTTGTATTGTTATCGACGGTCAAAGTTCATTTATAAGGCTTCATACGGATTGTGGAGTTCAAGAGAATATACTAATCGGAAGTGGCTGGATTTTCTAACCCCAAACTTTTTGAACTTATTTTACATGGGGTGTCAAGATTATGGAGCAGAAAGTTAAAAAAATATAGTAAGATTTTGCAACAAATCGCAGTAAATGCCGGAAAAAGTTCAAAGTAAAAACTTCACTTGTTTTCGTTTGCAATTGTTGGATGTGGATAGCACATCCTCCAGATTTTGACCGCAAGAATGAAACTCCTACAGCTGTAAGAAACACTCATGTGGTGGTGGGAACAAAACAAGAAGCTAAGGCCTATTCCTATGCACATGCCAAAAAAATGGTGTTTGGCATGCCAGGTGGCATGCCAAACCATTTGCGCCACTATGGGGAAAATCCGAAAGCGATCGAATCCCTAGCGAGCGATATTCGTAAGCGATATTGTCAATATCGCCGAATTATTATATCGTTGTCGATATAATCAATATCGCCACCGCTCGAAGTTTCACGCTTTCTCTAAATACCGCAACTATACTCCCACCTCTTCTAAACTCTTCTCAATTCTTCTTCTGAAAACCTTCTGAAAACCACTGATTTTCTTTAAACTTTTGTTCTAAAACGATTATCTTAAACAGATATGGAGAGAAAAAAAGAAACAAAA
This sequence comes from Papaver armeniacum, assembly GCA_023531295.1. Classification (NCBI taxonomy): domain Eukaryota; kingdom Viridiplantae; phylum Streptophyta; class Magnoliopsida; order Ranunculales; family Papaveraceae; genus Papaver; species Papaver armeniacum. The sequence continues at coordinate 664,621 of JAJJWW010008047.1, read as the reverse complement.
AAGGGAAAGTATCTACTAGTACCCCAGGGCAAAGGAGTAAGTTTTGTTGTGGATACAAATTATGAGTTTAATAATGTTAGACTAGTAGCCTATGAAGGTGTATTCTCTAATCACCTTTACGAGAATGAGGGGCGATGTAACGCTATACATCTAAGAGGTGGATGGACCGAGTTACGTACAATTTTTCAATTACTTTCTCCTCCCCGTTCAAGAGAGAGTGAGAAGATATCCTTGGCGACATCTATATCAAATACAACCTAGAAACCACAGGACTCAAGGTGTTCAAGTTATATTATAACGATGGTGGAAGACTACAAACACGTTCTTTTTTCAAGGACTTTGAATGCGGTAAGTCACTTTTCTAGTAATTTAATTTTTAGATTATGTGTTTTGTTTCATAAAAATCAACAAATTCTAATTATGAACAATTATTGTTAATAGGAGTTACACCGATAGATTTATACATGTTAACCTAATTCCATGCCAAGGGAACTTACTTCCATTTAATAGACTAAAGTGGTTATCGAAGATATATGGAAAGAAAGACTTCCTTTATACTCAAATGAATTAGGAGGAAATCCTACACATAGACAATTAAAAGCGTATGGGTTGAAGGTGTCCGGTTGAAAAAAAAATCCCGGCGATATATGATTGTAAGAATGAATGAAAACGGGGGAGGAAGCTGGTAATCAATATTTGATCCCGCCATTTTGAGGAGCTAGAACATCTGTTTGTATTGTGGACACTGGGCCAATGTCTCTGTTTCCAAATGCTAGCTCAGTAGTGTTTATTGGGTTTCTCGAAGCATTAGAAGATTTAGAGCAAGCACCAACATATGATTGGGGGACTACGATTTTATTAGAGATTTACATTGCCCTAAGTGATAACTCGACGTGTGATAAAGATAGTTTTAATGCTTTTTGGGGAGTTTTGGAGGTAAGAACCAATCATTTTCACATTATGTATTTATTTGTCATTTTCATATGGAAAAGTTATTAACCTGCTGAATGTTATTATTTTTAGTATTGGTGGTATACATATTTCCGTGTTTCGGAACCTTGTCTTAAGAATTATACGAATGTATTTCCGATCATACGGAAGTATGATTCTGAGAATTGGAAGCTACACAATTGAAGATGGTCAACATGCCGCTATTGTTCATAAGATTCAAGCATTGAGTAGAACAAGCCATAACCTTATCTCACAGCCATATGAAAAAGCACTGAGTTCCAAGAAGAACTAGGTCGGACAATGGTAGAGTTAAGCCTTAGAAGGAAGGTGTTATACAACCCTATTTCTCGAGAAGGGTGTTTGGTATTATGGTGAAATACGACTATCTTCATTGCAAGGAGATCAGTGATAGCTTTCAACCCTTATCCCAAAGATAGATGTTTCGAGACGATTACTTCAAATTGATAAGGGAAGGTCATCGTTGGCAAGAAGCTGATGAATTGATCCAGGAGCCGATGGACGGAAATGAGTACCTATCTTGGTTTAATACTATTTTCAAGCCAAATATTTCCATGCAACCGCAAAGTTTGTGTCGGATGGATTTCCCAGCTTTATGTAGGTTGCCACTTGACAATGAATTTCTTCCTTTCCAACCTCCACCGAGAGACGGGTGACGTATTTGCATATCCTTCTCAAAGTTCATCGTCATACATGCCACCATTTTCTTGGGAAGTAAAGACTATATCCAAGACATCCGGAGAGATTGTTACTTATCCAATTGTTTCAAGTGCACCTACTCGGACTTATCCATACCTCGGGGTCAATGCTACACCGATGGAGTATCGACCATGTAACGATTATGATGCTCTTTTCGGGGAATTGGGAATATGCACTTGGAACAGATACAAAGATTGAGGGAAAGCATGATGTTTGACATGAGTCCCCGGTCTTCGGAGGGTAGAGGATTGAGTCCTGTGTTGGAGCCGGGTAGAGGATTGAGTCCCCGAGCTGGTAGAGGAATGAGTCCTGCTGGAAGTCGCAAAGTCGTCAAAAGTCGACAAAGTCGTCGAAGTCATCAAAGTCGTGGAAGTCGGCAAAGTGGTGAAAGAAGATTGAGACGCCGTCATATGGAGGAGGTACAGAAAGTTCAACTCCAAACATGGTGTTAGAAAGTCAAGCGGTACATGGTGTTGAAGAAAACATTGGCATGGATACAACTCCTACACGTATGTTTAGTCATTTGCAAACCGACATACCGACTCCGGTGGTGGTGTGAACATGGAAGTAGTTAGGCAAACGAATCAGATACCCCAATTGCCTCAACCTCATCAGCATTTCAACCATTCCAAAGAACAATATCAATCACACGTATTTCAAGATTTGTATAATGTTCCCATACCCCGTACTCCCATTGCTTATCAAGGTTATGGTGATTCTGATGAGACTCAACCACCAAGTCAGTCTCAAACCGGCACCTTAACTAGTTTGTTGAACAACTCGATGGATCCGGAAAATGCAGTAATTGGATCTTTGGTCCTAGAAAATGGACAAGGAAACGGACAAGGAAATGAGTAGTTAAAATGTTTTCTTTTAGTTGAAATGTGAAATGTAATTTTGTTTTTTTAGATTAATGGAAACTATCTTTTAAATTAATATTCATATTGAAACCAGATTTACATTTCATTAAAAATTCACCTTGATAGTAGCGAATTAGACCAATAAAAAAGAAAAAGAAAAGATGAATTTGATCGAGGAGTCGCCGTAGTCGATTTTGTAAATACGAATAATAAATACGGCCTTACTAAGAAGTTATACCACAACTATCTAGTGGGTCATCCACTTTTCTCTGAGTGGGTATGTGGAAATACGCTATCATGATCCATGTTGTTTCCTCTGTAGTCAAATCCACTTCGGTTATGCACTATGCATGGTGAAATGAATTTGAAGTTGGGTTGGAATTGGTTGAAATCGGTAGGGGGAAATTGTAGACGTTAGATGAAGATATGATAAGCGATTATCATACTAGCGAGCGATAGTTTGACTGTCGCTGACGATTTGAAGACTAACGAGCGATATTTTGACCATCGAGCGACGAAGACTCTATCGCTCGCTGGAAACTCTGTCGTGTATGCCTATGCCAGGAAAAACATATTGGCATATGAGTTTGGCAGTTTGGCATACCCATAGTGGGTGCATATATGCCAAATATCATGTTTTGACATGTGCATAGGAAGAGGCCTAAAGGATATGTAGAATAGAAGAAGCACAAAGCCAAAAACCGGAAAAAGACTAATCAGTCACCAAGTGAATTTAAGAATTTGATTGATAAAGAAGAAGTGAATAAGGGTAATGGAAAAAGGCAGAGAATGGATATCAACTGGCAGTGTCTTAATCTTGACATGAAAGCAAAGGAAGTTAAAGCTAGAGATACCAAGGACTCGGAAAAAAAAAAATGATAACAAAGGAAAAGGAATGGAGTCAATCGGGAAACAAGCTTGTGTTGATGAAGAACATGTGAAGATAAAGTGAAAAGAGAAGTAATTCAAGGACTTGATGGAAGGAAAACATTACCTCTGGGGTTATGCATGGTTATTAGCAGAGTATAAGGACTTGGGCAGAGGTACTACTAACATGGCGTCAAATGCTCTCACCATACTGCAATGGAATACTAATAGCAGCTGCTAAAGCAGTTCTCAATGAAAAGGCCATGGTTTTCGGGAAAGTAAAAGATCTGAATATTGGTGAGGGGAGTTCAAGTACCAAAAGCTCTGATTTGCTTAGTTTTTCGAACGATTTTTGTTCATTTTCAACTATTAATAGATTAAAATATTGTTTTATTACGTTTGAGTGTTGCTTTTGTGCATTTAGTTTGTTTTACAAGTATGCTTTGTATTTTTTTTTTTTGTGGGTGTGTTGTGGTTAATCATATATTAGGATATCATATCCGCCTTTTTCAAAAACTGATTATCTTGTCTTGGAATGCTCAGGGTTGTAATAGTCCTAAGATTTTCACTTATTTAACATTCCATATGGAGAATACTACTAGAAAACTTCATTTCAAATATTAGATTATCATATCTTCGATAAGATAAACTGGTAGCCAACTTGTGGCATGGTTTAATAACTTAGATGTTCAGTTAGTGGAGAATAAGTTAAATATCATTATTGTCTCTTTTGAATTTAAAGGCATCCTATGTTATACTTCTTGAATGTATGGTGATTTAAATTCTAATGGAAGAAGTTGTCAGTGGGAATATTTTCAAAGTTTAGGAGAAAAAATAGGCCACTCATGGATGATTGTAGGAGACCTTAACTTGGTTTTAGACAACTCTGAGAGAGAAGGGGGTAATGATTCAAATTCTAGTGCAGACTCTATTATTCAACTTGTAATTCAACTAGTAGGCTTAATAGATTTGAGATTTATTGGTGATCCTTTACTTGGTCTAATTAGATGGAAGAAGTTGAAAATATAAGGGAAGGGATTGATAGAAGTCTGGTCAATATGGACTGGTTTGAATGCTTTCTTGAAGCTTTAGTCCATCATTTAACTAGAACTGCTTCTGATTATAACCCCTTGTTTATATATTTTAATCATATTATAATTAAACGGAACATACCTTATAAGTTCTTTAGGGTCTGGATGGAACATAACGAGTATAAAACTTTTATAGAAATGTTTGAAAAATGAATAAAATGCATGCTAATAATGATGAACGCGCGATTGGGGGATACTTGAACTAATTGGGGGATATAAATTACTTCCCCCAACCAATAGTATCTGCTAAGGGGTAATTTTTGGGTATGAAAAATACTAAAATACCCTTTGGTTAATAAAAAATATTATGAAAATACTATTATACCCTTTCTCCTAAAACTTAAAATCAAAAACCAAATCATTTATCCCCATTTCCTTCACTTGTGACTAAGCACACTCGTAGGTTAGGGTTTTGAAGAAGAAAAGAAATCTTCATCTTCTTCATCGTTCTTCATCTGTTCTTCATCGATGATTAATCGTCGATTCAAAAATATCTTCGTCGATTTTCCCAATCTATCTATAATTATGCCTCCACGAAAGAAACCCCTGCAATCAAAATTGAAATCAATTGCTCAACAAAAACAAGAATAAAGAATCAATTGGATTGCCGAAGAAGAAGAAGAAGAGAACTCTGACAATCAACCTCTCGTAAACATGGCTTATGTGAGAAGGTAAGTGATTTTGAACTAGTTTATAAGTATTTGAATCGATTTACAACAGTTGGTTTAGGTTAGAATCGCGAACCCTAACTCAAATAGTTGAGTTTCAGTGAGTTCTGGCATTGAAATTTGTATGAATAAAATGCCGTTACTTAATAACGGCATTGAATTTAGGTTGAAGGCAATGTCGGTAGATAGTTACATCATTGATTTTAGTATGAATGCTATGCCGGTATGGAGTTACTGAAACACCTGAAACTGAATGTTTTGTCCCGCATTGATTTTTGGTTGAATACAATGTGGTAGTCATCATCACGACATTGATATAAATTTATTAGATTATGCCTAAGTTCACTTTTAGTATACAGAAACCATAGGAATTTTTATCAATACTTGATAGAATTTAGGTTGAATACGATGTCGGTACTAGTTTACGGCATGGATATGAAATCTTACCCATGTGCCGGAAGTGCTCATTTGGTATCCAGGAACATCTTTGGAATGACCTAAGACTACCTACATTGTATACAATTATTCGATAATGCCGAAGATCGTGTCCCTAAGATAGTTACTTTGTTAAATTACTATGTCGTTTATTGGTCCGGCATTGTGGAAATTGTAGATAATTAGGTATAGATGATTCTATGTTTTTCAAAGATATTTATGCTTAGGCATCAAATATGAAAGTGAGTTGTCTTATATTCATTTCGTGTGTCTTTTGATATAGGGCTAGAGCCAAGGAAGCTAACAAAGGAAAAACTAAAGACGCAAGCATTAAGAAAGAAAAAAAAAAGACGGTCTTGGTACTCCTCAGTTTTTACCTCCTCGAGGGAAAGAACAAGGTCGCAACAAGCGTTTGGGGGCAGGCTCTAATAGAGGGAAAAAATGGGAGACTGGTGATTGTAGTCGACTCGTAATCCGTGAACCTACTGGAACAGTTGAGCACAATGAGCCAGATGATGAGAAAGATAAAGAAGAAAGTGAGGAGGAAGATAATGAGGTTGATCCAAGTCAATTAGCAACCCAAAGCCAAGTTTTAGAGGAAGATTGTGGGCCAAGTCAAAAACCAACACAAGGCAAATGCAAAGGCAAAGTAAAAGTTAAAGGTTCGCACCTTCCTCATACTAATGACATGATACCTGACCTTGATCGTTGTAGAATTTGGGGTGAAGCTGACGATCCGAGAATGCTATTTGGCTACAAGGACACGTGGGATCATACTATCTATCAAACCTATGTAAGATTTTTTTTATCTTGTGCATATGTTTTGTTTTGTATTTATGTAAAATCTCTTAATCATATTATCTCCTAATTGTAGGATCATAAGAAAGCTGTGCATGTTTGCCGATACCAAGCCGCGTCTTATTGGGATTTGTCTACGAAATGTGAAGAGGTCCAAACATTAGTAAGGGAGTCTGGTTTATATGGTTTGGTTGAAAATTATGTGAAGTGTGATTTTGTGATAGTCAATTTCTTCGTCGAAAGGTATCATGGTGAAACTGATACCATGCACTTCACGTTTGGCGAAATGACCTTGATCGCTGATGATGCTCAGAACATTCTAGGCTTGAATGTTATCGGAAAATCAATTGCAGACGGAGATAACTGTCCGGACCTAGAATGGTCGAAGTTGCACGCTTTGACTAACAAGTTGTTGGGTTGGGACTACAAAACTTCTGTGAAAAGCTTCTATGTATCTAAGAATAGTAGGACAAAGACCATCAAGCTGAAGTTGCTTAAGGAGAAGTTTGAAAAAACGCAGGAAAGAAGTTTGAAGGATGGATGGGACCCTGCACAAATTCGTTATACAACCGCTGCGTAGCTGTTATTCATCTTGGGCACTAAGGTGTTCCCTAACGCTAGTGGCAACAGGGTTAGTGCAAACCACCCTCAATACTTGGATCTGTTGGAAGAGGTCTTTAACTATTCTTGGGGCACCGTGGTAATGGCACATTTGATGGCGGAGATGAGAAGGGCCTCCAAGGCTGTTACAAACTAATTTGTCGGGAATTTCACTCTACTCCAGGTAATTTTGTTTTCAAACTTATGATTTTATGATATTGTTCACATGTACTCTTATTATGAACTTAGAAACAAAATTTATTGCTTCTTATATGTATCATTCCACATTGGTATAGGTGTGGGCTTATGAACACTTCCCAACATTGTTCAAGGACTACCCCTTCTTGAAGATCAAAAACCTTTGCGAACCCGAGGACTATAGACCTAAGAGATATGAGTTTAACAATATTCCGAAGCCCGGTAACAATCCTCGATTGACAAATATGAGATTGGCTCTAGACGCGATGACTACCAAAGAGGTTGTGTTCGACCCTTACAAGGAGGCTAGATAGAACCACCAAATTTTGAGGTATAATAACGTTGCATTTTACAGTGGACCATTGTTCCACCCAGAGGGATACGTTATGGCTGATCCCCGACGTGTCATGCGGCAACTTGGATATAAGCAATTACCTTATCCATATACAACCTCTCTTGAAAGGTACGAAGTTAACCGTTCTCAGAGCTTTTCAACAAGCTGAAGTTGAAGGTAGAGTATGATCCAATTCAAGGGATTTCAAGGATTGCAATAATAATGTTTTTAAAAATATAGAGAGATTTTTAAAACAATTTAATAAAGAGAATGCAAAACCTGATAATTTGATGTCTAATTTTTTTTTTTGAGAAACCTTGAAAATGAACTAGAAACTTGAAGTAAGATTAAAAACATATATTGGTTAGAGAACAACATAGATAATTTTTTCAAGAAGCATGACAAGTGTACTAAATATTTTCACGTTGTGGCATCTAATTGAAAAATGCATTATACCGTTTATTCTTTAAGGGATATTTCTAGTCTTTGGATGGAAGAAAGTGAGCAATTAAATTTGATTTTAAAAAAGCATTTTCTGGTATTAGTACTACCAAGGGAGATAAGAACATATTATACACAAAGTTATCACTGATACGAAAAATGTTGATTTAATTAAAATTTCGGATAAAGATGAAATTAGAGATGTGTTGTTTACTATGAATGAATGGGGATCTCCTGATACGGATGGTTATCCTCTAAGTTTTCTTCAGTCACATTGGAGCTTATTAAAGTAAGAAGTCGTTAATCTGGTGGTTACAAGTTTCTTCGAGACGGGAAAATTACTGGAGTCGTTGAATGCCAACTTCATTTCTCTAATTCCCAAAATTGAACATCGATCCAATTACTCCAGTTGATTTTAGACCAACAAGTATGAGCAATGCTTTATATAAATTGATTTCTAAAATATTACCTGCAAGACTGAAAACTATGTCAAATAAGATTATAACCCCCGTAAAAAATATGGGGGTACCAAAATACACCACCAACCTTTCCTTAGGCCATGTATGGACTAAACTCAGCTACAATTCCGAGAGTTGCAACTTAATGAATCTCAATCAGAAATTACAAGAAGAGCTTATATCTCTTTCTCTCACAATCGGAATGTTAACAGAGACAAGTACGTGAACCTGATTATAATGTGAGAGTACTTGGACATTTCGAAATATTAATATCCAAGATTAATCAAGCCGTATCCAATAAACAATAATGGATGTATCTACTTTAATTGATTTACGTCTCGAAAAAGCGGGGGTCTAACAACCTCACCCAATATTTAGCTTAGCAATCTGTATGGACGAACTCTAATATACTTTCAAGAGAATCAATTAAACAATCAATCTTAAGAAAAGTATATCCAAGAGTTATATCTCAATTTCTTAATTCAATCTGCAATCAAACAAATAGGAATTCTCAATCGAGCCCGATTGAATATAAGAAATAACTTGGACGGTATTGTTGAGGGGTGATTTCAGATTTAGGTTCTACCCTTCCTAGCTACACCAAATGACCTCACTATACCAAGAATAGTAAGAGAGAGAGAGTTGCCTTTCTATTGTACCTTGTCCTTTCTTATATAGGCTTTCCCAAAAGCCCCTCTTTTTATTACCTCATGACACATGTCCTAACATTTCTTAATTACTCCTAATGCCATTCCTTAATGTAACCTCTTCCTTATTTGTTAATCCCTCATTTGTCCTTTTTACTTCATGGGTATTTCCCCATTGGACTTGGGCCTAGTCCCCAAGTCTCCATATCTCATACTAGGTTTACCTCTCCTTTTAGGGGCACCCCTAGCCCGTTAAGGTGTATTATTTTTCATGTATCAACATTAGTCCCCTGACTATTGGGTCAATTGTTAGATGACCCGATAGTCATAAATAATCTTTTCTCTTTCCTTATGTAAGCACTTGAGATGAGGGTCCTTTCCTCTTTACTTATTCTTTGATCATGGGCGACGCTTGACCTCCCATCGTGCGAATTTCAGTTTCTGCCGGTTGCCATTCCCTCCGCATAACTGCCACGTTCAGTCCCCGAGGTTATATATATATATAGGGTTGTTAGTTTGTTTCCCCCTTATCTTTCCTTTCTTCCATTCTCCAGAACATATCTATAAACTCGCCATGTCTAGCAGTTCTACTAGTAGTTCGTCTGAAGAATCTGATGAATCTGTAGGAACCGCGAATGGAGGTTCAGAGGAGACCGAGTACTCGGAGCGGATAAAATCATTATACCTCCTCCAAATGAATGGCCAATTATATACCCTCGCGGAGTTCACAAGCGGGCCCAATCAAACGCGCGCTGAGGCTAAGGGAACTCCGTGATGATAAGCACATTTTTCCTCTTGACGATATCTTAGTTCCTCGCCTTCTAAATCCTCATGTATTGCCTTATCCTTCTGCCCCTAGATGACTCATGCAACCCGAGTCGGAGACTATGGATGCTTTTGCGTTTAAAACGGTACCGCGGATAGCGATCCATCGTGGCGACTATGATCTTCCCCTCATTGATATTTGTTTCAAGTCAAAGACTCATCCAGTGTGGCCGCATTGTGCATCCCACATACGTTCAAATCCCAGTCACGTGTCTGCTCTTCGTAAAGCGGGTATTGACGAAGCTATAAACTCGTCTCTTAAGCGGGAAGTGAATAGATGTATACGCGACGTAACACGACTTTTTTGTTGCTGGGCTCCTCCTGTTAACACTTTTTTTACAGCGTGGGGAGAAGAAACAATCATTCTAGAGGATGTAGTCACCCTTACAGGGTTAATTCTCCATGGTAGTCATTCATATAATGAGGCGGCTGTCTATAGAGCATTGACCGACGAGGACAAGATATTGTGCGCTTATCTGATGAAATGTAAAGATGATTCCCGTCGTGAATTGGTGCGGAAAGACCAGGCGTCGTTGAAGCAAGGAGAGGGCAAGAAGGTTACTGGCTCGGGAAAAAAAGGGGCATCCTCGTCTGCCAAGAAGGGGAAGGCTGCGTGGGTTGAAGAGAAGAAGGATCCTTCAACACGCCCAACGGGCGAGCGACTACTATCTAGCATTATCCGCGCATATGAGGATTCATGTCTCATCAGCTCCCCCAACATAGGCTGGTCCTAAATGGGTTACCAAAGTTCATCGTCGTGCTTCCTTTCCTCTTTGGCTCAAGTATTGGGCTCCGCGGATAGTCGACGGAAAAGTTTTTCCCCCGAAGCGAAAAGAGAAAAATTCCCTCGCGGAGTTGGCCGCTTTTATTTTATCATGGCTTTGTCATGACGTGTTTGAATACAGTCCCCAGGATACCATTAAGGGTGAACTCCTGCCAATGGCGGTATTGCTGTCTCGCGGCGTCTCTTTCTCGCTTGCTCCAATGTTTCTAGGTGGTTTGTATCGCTATCTTTATTTGTTCTGTCAAGACCTTTAGACAGTGGGTTCATCTCACTAGATTAAGACTTATATCTCGGCTTCCTTTATGCAAGCGTGGTATTGGGAGCATGTTCCTCCATGCGCGCCTGATCCTAATGAACTAGCGATCCATCGTGAGGAAGACGTTAGGCAAGACGATGGTTCGATCAAGAGGGTTCCCGTTGTTTACAGCTATCCGCAGATAGCTCTTTGGAATCTTAAGGTGAAAATACCCAAGGGCGATGTTGGCAAGCATTTGGACGTGGATAAAGACTTTTCCTCATTTACTTACCAAGACGGTCGATCGGGTCCAGCGCATTATGATTTCACTGTACCATTTGACACGGAGTTAGACTCGACAAAGCTTTTGACAGAGGCAGACTTTGATTCAGCAATGGCCGTGTTGTCTAGTTATCTCCCTGGTTTCTATGCCGGCAATTTCATCGCCATGTCTTACAACCCTGATCGTGCAGCTCGGTAAGTTGGGTTTGATCAAGGAGTCCCCCGTAGGTTTCCTCCTCTGGAAAGCTCTGACATTGGGATGTCGTCGCCAGTTTTGACCGTTTTGTCTTTAAGGGGGCGACGCGTTTGTCTGATCGAGGGATCAATTTTTTATCCAAGCAGCCTATCTCTGTGCGCCCTTTAGCGGTTACTGAATGAGCCCACGATTACCAACATTTCTTACGGCGTCGGGCTTTGAATTTTCTTTTGTGCGAATCAATTCCTCCCTGTGATCTATCTGTTCAAGACCTTCGAGCGCTTCATGCATCTGGCCGAATTAAACTTGATGATGTCGTAGATGTTGAGCATCGTCTTGTTCCAGCCACTAAAGGTCGCTCCTCGGCGCCCTTAGTGACTTCTTGGGCTCCTCATGAGGGTCATGAGCCTGCAAAGCCGAAGAAGGGGTCGTTTTCCGATCGCAAGCCTCCACGGATAGATGTGAGGCCACCTGCTAGCCCCTTAGAGCCACAGGTACTTATTGTTTCCTTTCGCTTTACATTCGTCTGTTGCCTGTTGTCGCGCGCTTTCTCCCCCCCCCCCCCTTTTTTTTTAAACGGATAGCGGTAATCACTTTTCTCAGGAAGTTCCTCATTCCGATCGCGTGGGGTGGAAGGCGCCCTCTTATGTGATGGAATAATACCTGAATATGCCTGAGTGTGAATGGACTGAGAAAAGCCTTGCAAAGAAGGCTAAACGAGAGGCAGCCAAGTTGTCTGCCCCGCGCCCCTGTTATTCTGCAAACGTCTCGTCCTCACAACTTCAGCAGGGTCATCGGAGAAGCGCTTCACAGCCTCCTTGGGGTGTATGTAGCAGTCCAACTCCTTCATTTGTTGACCAGTTGAGGGATTAGGGATCACCCTTCCCAGGGGAACTGGTTGGGTATCTCCGCGCCTTCATGTATCGTCGGTTCATCCTCTTCGGGCTGAAACTGTCCGTGCTAGGGGCAAACTTCTGGTGTTTCTCGGTGATGTTCTGCAATCGATGAGCCCATCTGGGTCTAACCGGTTAGTTTTTGATGGGTCCTCATCCCACGTGGCATTAACTACTAATGATCCTGCAGGTAACCACCTATTTAATATGTGTCTCCTTCTTTCTTCTCTCTCTCTCCCTTTTTTTTTATATAAATCTAAGTTGTTTTTGCAATGGTGCTCATCTCCCATTTCTCACGCTTTACTAGTGATTCTGATTCGTCTTCCAATTCTTCCTCGTCTCATCCTGAACCCGCTGGTAATCTGCCAGATTCTTCTATTCCTGAGGTTAGTCCCCTTTCTCATTTTTTTGTTTGTTTGTTTGTTTTTTTTTTTTAAAATGTTCCATCATTGGCGTCAGGATATGGGTAAGAAGCGCAAAGAGACTGCCAAGCCCGATACAGACGGTGTGCGGCGCATAGTTCATAGTGGCGATGAGCCTTCCAAGTGCGCTCGGATGGATGGTAGTGGTTCCTCCGCCCATTCAGAGAAGAAGGTTAACGCCCCCATTTCTGACATACCGGCTGTCCCTATTGTGTCGGAGAACTCTGAAAACGTGTAACTTCGTTTTCCTTTGGTAGTGAGCGCTGCCAAGGCTGGAGTAGATCTTGCCACGCACACCCTTGTTCACGGCTTTTGGGTTCCTACCACTTTTGTCACTGCTTATAAGGATATTGCAGAGCGTGGTGGTGATCATATGGCGAAGGCGGGTCTTCTGGACGTTCGCATTTTGTGTTATATGACTAGGAATCTTTTGGAAGTCGCCGACCAACTTACTCGTGTAGGTGACGATCATGTGGACGCGACAACAATGCACGGTTGGGAGACTGTATAGTCTGCAGTCGACGTTCAGTTTCCAATAGTATGGCTGGAAGAGTTGTTGGCAAAGGTAAAGAGTCGCAACGATCCTCGTAGCCGGCTTACTAGCCAGATTTCCAAACTAGAGGAGGAGCTGGGGAAGCGTTCAGAGGTGATTGTTAGTAAGAGGGAGGTGCTGAATTTATTGCTTGCCGACGTTGGAGTAGCTAACGATGAGGTGCTCCGGGCCGAGACCGCGGAGGCAACGGTTCGCGCGGAGCTCGAGGAAAAGCGATAGGATTTGGCTAAGCTTTATCCTGCTTGAAGCATTTGCTCGTCGTGTTGTCTTTCCCTTTGTTTTCTTTTTAGTTATGTTGGAATCATCTTCTTGGATAATGTGTGTTGGTCTGTTGTTGTTTTCTCTTTTTTTTTGGGATATAATGGTGCCTGGTTAATTATTGATTTACTATTAGTATTTCTTGTTATTCTTGGTTCCTTAAAGCATAACTATTCGTGATTATTTCCCTTTTGTTTAAGGGAATATGAAGGGTGAGCGTTAATAAAACGCGCCTACTCCCCCTCTCTTTTTTTTTCTCGAAGGGTGTTGGGTGGGGTGAGCGTTAGTAAAGCGCGCCTACTCCCCCCTCTCTTTTTTGCGAAGGGTTGGGTGGGGTGAGCGTTAGTAAAACGTGCCAACTCCCTCTCTTTTTTTGTAGGGTGTTGGGTGGAGTGAGCGTTCGTAAAGCGCGCCTACTCTCTTTTTTTTTGAAGGGTGTTGGGTTAATAAAACGCGCCTACTCCCCTTTGAATGGCGTTGGGTAGGGTGAGAGTTCGTAATATGCGCCTACTCATTTTTTCTTTGGTCCGTCTATGGCGTCCTTTTCTTTAATTTATCTGTCATGTAGGTGCCTTGGTTCTCCCATGACCTTTTGTAAATTTGTCAGTCAATCAGGCGCCTTTGGCATTCCTGAGACCTTTTGTAGATTTGTCAGTCAATCAGGCGCCTTTGGCTTTTCTGAGACCTTTCGTAGATTTGTCAGTCAACCAGGCGCCCTTGGCATTCCTGGGACCTTTTGTAGATTGGTCAGTCAATCAGGCGCCTTTGGATTTCCTGAGACCTTTTGTAGATTTTTCAGTCAACCAGGCGCCCTTGGCATTCCTGGGACCTTTTGTAGATTTGTCAGTCAATCAGGCGCCTTTGGCATTCTTGAGACATTTTGTAAATTTGTCAGTCAATCGGGCGCCCTTGGCATTCCTGAGACCTTTTGTAGATTTGTCAGTCAACCAGGCGCCTTTGGCATTCCTGAGACCTTTTCACATATTGCCCATGAATTTCAAAAGGGGAAGTTGTTCTTACCATAAAAAAAGGTTTGTTTACAACTTGTGGTCTTATCATTCGCATTCTTCCTTTCTCTCTTTCTTTCGAATTAATGGCGGGGAAAGGGGTCGTGCTCGATCGTCTGCATGGTCGCCCCGAGTTCCCCAGATGCACGCTTACGTTCAAATATGCTCCGTATGGCGAAACATTCTTCTGTTGGGTGTCCCATCATTTGATGGTAGTGGCAGTACTTGGCCGAGTTCTTATCCATTTTGCTGATGTCTACTGTCGTCGGGGGTAGCTGGATTTCCCTTCCAGCGACCCATTGATTTAGTAGTTCAATCGCGCGCTCCTTGCTGCAAGGAAGAGGGGGTGGTGGTTTTGAGTCGCGCCTACTTCCTCCGTTCCTTCCTTGGTTCCTACCACCAGTTTGGAATTGGTCTCTCTTTTTCCTATTGGTGTTAGGCCTTACGTTGTGCGGAGTTTCAGACATAGTGCTAACCGTGGTGCGCCAAGCAGAATCCATAGGTGTCTCCTCTATGCAGTCATATATTCTCTCAACTGCTTCTTATAGCTCGGCGAAAGTCTGGAACTTGAAATTGATCAAACTCCCCCTGAAAGCTGGGACCATTCCGCGTACACAAATTTCGACGATCGCCTCCTCATTGATATCTTCGTGGCAATCCAGTGCTAAGCGCCGGAACCGTAGGATGTACTTTCCTATTTCTTCCCCCATCTGCTATCCACTCTTGCTTAGGTCTATCGCTTTGATTTTCCTTTTGGCTGAATAAAATTTCCCGAGAAAGAGTGTAGACATAGTTTGCCAAGAGTCCACACTTTCCTCTTTTAAGTTGTCATACCAAGTGAATGTCGTGCATGTGAGCGATTTGGGGAATTCTTTTAGGCACAATTTTCCATCGGCGGCTTTATCATTCATTGCTGATAAGAATCGGCTGAGGTGCTCTCGCGCGTTTCCTTGTCCATCATATGCTTTAAACTTCGGAGAGGTGTAGTCCTCGGGATACTGGTATTCTTGTATGTGCGCGGCATATGGGCTACTTACGCGGTAGTGATTGTCTTATTTTACCACATGATAGTTATGCTCTAAGTATTTTGTCATTTCTTCTTGTGACATCGTTGTTGTCTTCACTCCTTGATGCTTCTTCGGGAGTGTCTTTTCCTACCATCACCGCTTGTGTTATCCAGTCTTCAAGCTCCTGCCTCCTGCGTGAGCGTTCGTCCAATTCTTCTTGCATGATTTGCAAGGTTGATGACATGGGTTTCGATAGTTGAACTACCCATGTGTTCTTTCCTTGTGTTGCTACTGCCTCTTTGTTTTGGGATCCATGGCCCGCCGATTGCTTGATAACACCTCGGATCGGTGTTTCCTCTTCGCTGTCATCGTCCTCCATTGTTACCTCGTCGAGGTTGATAGGTTGATTGGCCGCTTGGTTTCCTATCACGCCTGAGCTTGCGCCTTCCGGGTGTGTCATGGTGAGCTAGGCACGAGCCTCCGGTTGTGGTCGCCAAATGTTGAGGGGTGATTTCAGATTTAGGTTCTACCCGTCCTAGCTACACCAAATGACATCACTATACCAAGAATAGTAAGAGAGAGAGAGAGAGAGTTACCTTTATATTGTACCTTGTCCTTTCTTATATAGGCTTTCCCAAAAGCCCCTCGTTTTATTACATCATGACACATGTCCTAACCTTTCTTAATTACTCCTAATGCCATTCCTTAATGTAACCTCTTCCTTATTTGTTAATCCCTCCTTTGTCCTTTTTACTTCATGGGTATTTCCCCATTGGACTTGGGCCTAGTCCCCAAGTCCCCATATCTCATACTAGGTTTACCTCTCCTTTTAGGGGACCCCTAGCCCGTTAAGGGGTATTATTTTTCATGTATCAACAAGTATCAAAAACCAACATCCAAGTGTCAATCAATTTAATTAACAACCAAAGGTTTGATTCACAATTGATTTAACTTACGCACAACCTGTGATATTTCAATTATATGGAAAATATAATGCAGAAAAGAAATAACATAGACACTAGAAGTTTTGTTAACGAGGAAACCGCAAATGCAGAAAAATCCCGGAACCTAGTCCAGATTTTGAACTGTATCTCACGTCATCATTATCATCACAAAGAAAAACCCCGCAAATGCATAAAAACCCCGGGACCTACCCCGGGACCTAGTCCGAAAGAAAATGACATCACATTGTATATCACCTTGAGCAAATACCCGGTACACACTGAATGAATTGTAACTAAAATGGCGATATGGTGATCCTCATTATCATCACAAAGCCTCACATATTATATTTGGATTCAACTGCAATTGCCAGTTGAATTCATTCAGTGTAGAAGAAAAAATACAACTTCTATGACAAGTTCTTGGACAACGGGATACCGATTCATTTTCTTTGAAACATTGCATAATTGGACGCTCTTTACTTAGAACGTGTGGTAAAGCGATACAGGAGAAAGAAAAAAAACCAAGAAAGCTTATTTTGTGCATCAAATGAAAACACAAAAAATCACACTAAGAA
The DNA here is from genome assembly GCA_023531295.1 of Papaver armeniacum. Lineage (NCBI taxonomy): Eukaryota > Viridiplantae > Streptophyta > Magnoliopsida > Ranunculales > Papaveraceae > Papaver > Papaver armeniacum. The sequence goes on along the minus strand of JAJJWW010008047.1, from coordinate 647,575 downwards.
GTAGCAATATCCAAGCCCGTGCCGGTACGGCACGGGATATATCCTAGTATAATAAAAAAAAAACGATTAGTTTTCTCGTGAATAATCCTACATCTGTTTTAGGAAAAGTGATACTTTTACTTTTTAGGCAAAAATCAAAAATAAAATAATGAAATAATCATTTTTTTTAAACGGGAGTATAATATATGGTATTAAAGCATCATCAAATTATACACAAAGTATGTGAAAATAGCGTTGCCGATATGCAATGAACGTGCTTGCTACTTGTCTTTAATAAGTGCGGTTTTGTGCCCGCTATCTGTAGTTGATTCGGATTCTTGGTTTAATAGCCCAACGCTGATGAGGTTTTAGGTTAAGTCAGTGGTGACCACGCATGACCTGAGCTACACCTACCTAGCTTCAAACAATTCCTTTCAGCCCGCCATCAAAGGAATTCAAATTCAAAAATTTCAAAGTTCCGTGATTACAGCCTCAAGTGGAAACAATATGTTTGTTACCTTATATTGCTCCTTTGGTCAATATACGCTCTCGCTAATTTCATGCCACAAAATCTCAACAATACTTTTGATCCTTATTTTTTTGGTCAAAATATATTATTGGTATTCTCAGCAAACCCTAATATTGATAACTCTTTATATTACTATCCTCCATTCTTCTTCCTCCAGCACAAAAACAAAAACCCTGGAAATTTTATATTCTCAAAAATGGAGACAGAAGGTACATCTCAAATGGTAGATCTGGTGAACAGGTTCAAAAAGGCTTCTCTTGATTTGGGTGATACTAATGAAGTGTCAATCATCTCTTCGGAAACTCAGGAAGAAGAAGAAGGAAATCAATGGGAGGCCAGTGCTATTGGTAGGGTGATTATAGAAGGGAGAATGAGCTATGAAACTGTGGAGAAGTTTATCAAGTTTACTTGGCCGTTCTTAACTGAAAAAGATGTTCAAATCATTGAAGTTGAACCAAACACAATGCTCTTCAAATTCAATAAGTGGGATTATTTGAACAGGGTCATCAATGAAAGACCTTGGAACATCAATATGCAGCTGCTTGTTGTTCATGATTACATTCCAGAGATGGTATACACTGAGAAACATTGGGGGTTTCAACAATTTTGGCTGCAACTCAAGTGGATTCTTCCTGAGCACATGAATGTCGCTGCAGTGACTAAGATAGGGAGTATTATGGGTGAAGTGGTGGCTATTGAACCGAAAGATGCAGTTCCTGTAGGGGGAGTTCCAGTTAAAGTTTGTGTGAATGTAGATCTCTCATTCCCTATGAGAATAGGTGTCAAAGCTATTACAAATGCAGGAGTAACCAAATGGATCAAGTTTTATTATGAATGACAACCTCCAGGCATTTGCCCTAAGTGTTTTACTATCAAGTATTGCAAAGTTTCTTGCAAAGATGCAGCTTTATTTCTTGAGAAAGCTCATGAAAATCCATTTGCTTCCGCCGACATTTCCGGTAATCTCTTCCCTTTTTCTCTATTCAGCATAGTTCTCATGGTATGTGACTGTTTAAATTTTTTCCTATCTGTGACACATTGAGGACAATGTTTGATTTAGGTTTGGGGGTGCATTTGCATTTAGAGTTTTTAGTCTTTTATTTTATCTTTTAATTTTACAAAAAAAAAAAAAATATTCAAAACTCTTTTTGTAAAAACCTCCAACTTTTAGAGATTTTAAGTCACTAGCATGCTTCTAGCTATGTTTACATAGAGAATCGACCGAAATAACGAAGTTAGAAATCTTAGGAGAACACAATCGGGTTCCTTAGTTGATTAGAGCGTTAAAGTTGGATTTAACCATACCTGAGGGCGAATTAGGTGCTGTTTAGATATTCGGTAGTAGAATTGTGATCACCCATAGTGGAGACTACCCAATTTACATCAAGTGAGGCACCAACCTTCAATTTTTTGCAACTTTCTAGAAAAGTCATTAGAGTGTGTGTCACCGTACGTAAATTCGGGTAGGAATGGTGAGCTACCCAACTTCGCACCATTTTCAGCACTACTTTTGATCTCTTGAGTGCTAGTTTTTGTCAATCATGAGGGTGACGTCTAAAGAAGAAAACTCCTTCTAAATACCGATTTGCCGTTAGCATCACTCTCTCTCTCAATCAGCAAGACCCATAGAAACATATCATCGTCAGCAAGCGGAGCATCATCAGAATATGGAAAGAAAAATTGATATAGTCCAAGGTTTATGTACAACAAAGAAAAAAAAAAGAAAATAGGATGAGAATTAATAAAATTTATAAAATCAAGACAATACAAGTTGTGGAAAAATTGAGTGATAAAGTACTTTGTCCATGGAGTTAGTTGTTTCATTATTTGTATTTTTATTTTCACTTATTGTAAAAAATCAAAAAAAAAAAATCAAAAAAAAAAAAAAAAAAAAAAAAAAAAAAAAAAAAATCAAAAAAATATATATTGTAGTTTATTTTTGCTACCATCATGGTAAAGAAGAATTTAAAAGAAAAATCCAAATAACAAGGAATTTGAGTAGAAAAGTTAAAAATTGTCAAGTTTTTGTGAAGTTTAGAAGTTCGTCATCAACATTTGAAGACCGAAGATTGAAGACGTTTCTATGGTTTCTTATGAGAGAGTGATATTAATTACCGATCGGGTGAGAAGTGAGTGAGTATTCCCACCCCTTGCTAATGGTTGATTTCCTTTCTTAGAGATCATCGGAAAAAGATTCTTTTGTCCACATTTCTGGGAGTCTCCAGTTTTATTTCGGAAGGTTATCCTTCTTACCTACAACGTGTGCGGGATTTCTCTCTTCATTCCTGCTGCACACATGAGAGACTAAAAAAGCGATCTTTTGAGTGCAATTATCATAAAACCCTAATGGTGAGGCGTAAGTCGAGGCTTATGATCACAATCGAATCAGAGTTCTATCATATGGTATGGTTACTTCTCGCTCGGCACTTAAGGATGAGAATGCGTTCTTCGATAGTTCTAACTTCTGTTACTAGCATGCAGAAACTCTATGTCCTCATAGCTTCTAGGATGCTTGAGACTCTTTTACACTCTGAAGTTGGAGAAGGTTTTTGTGGGTACACCTCTGGTAAACCCTCACGAGACTACAACTCGTCCACTAGGGACACCTAGGGGTTTAAAGGCTTAGTGCATCGCTAAATGCATTCGAGACCTACGACAGTGGTATAGTTAGGATTTCTTTATTTGTTTCACTTGAGGACAAGTAAAATTCGGGGTTTGGGGGTATTTGATGAGTGCCAAATAGTGCATATTTATACACCTTTTATTGGCATTTTACTCATCTTTTTGCACTTAGAAATCGAGATATTATCCCAGTTACGTGTTTTTCTTTGTTTTCAAGAATAAATATTTGTATTAATTAATTTTGTGTTTTTAGGTAATAAATAGAGCTCGGAGAATGCGAGGGAGCCAAAAGAGCGAGAAGAATTGGAGTCGAGAATCTATGGAGCGACCAAAGCCAGCGCGCATGCAATTGCAACCCAACGAGTAGCAACTCATCTACAAGACATGGGCTCGAGCTATCCATCTCCGACCCACGACCCGGATCAAGCCCATCCAACCCGAGCCGTTGAGATCACACTGGCTACATCCTACGGTCGCTGCCTCCACGCGCATCGAGATTCGCCGCTCCCGTGCAACACGGATCCTCCAAATCTCTCTCAGCCGTTCAGATCTCCCTCAGCTCGATCTGACGCTCGCTCCATCAGTCTCATCAAAGCTCGATGCTTCCGCTTCACAACAAAATCCCCATCACCTATACCCCTCGACCAAAACCCTAATCCCAACTTCATTTTCTCTTTCTTCTTCTCCTCCCACTCCCCAGACGAGCGAGCTCTGCTCTTCTTCAACCATACCACCTTCATCACCTCCTGACACAAAATCGGACCACCTCACCACCACCATCTCTTTACACCGCAATGTGCTCGCACCATGACCACCTTTAGTTTCACTCATCTCTTGCCTAGCCTCTCTCAACAACTCTAGAGGCTATGAAAGAGATAAATGGAACTAGGGTTGGGGTTACGTGTAATCAATCGAGTGATGGAGTTCTAACAACCGCACGACAAGAGGAGAGGCAATCAGAGTATGGGTTCGATTCATTTTACATTTAATTTCTATTTTAAATAGAATTAGGGTTTGATGTTTTGGAGAATGGGTGTGCATGTATAAATAGAAGAGGGAGAACATGATTTTAGTCACGCCTGGATTAGCCAGTGCAGTCAATTAGGGTTAAATTTGTTCTTTGTTATTTTAATTTGATGTTTTAATTTAGTGTTAGGGTTTCAATGAAACCCTGATTCCAATTTGTGCTTAAACTCTGATGAATGTTCTTGAATGTTTAATGTTATCAAATGCTTTCAATTCTAGCATCTAACACTCTTCTCTCCAATGCATACCAATGCCATGGATGCATTGTAGTTAGGTTACACTTGTGTTTAGAATGCTACTGACTCAATCCTTAGAATCATAGGCTAATTCTCTTGATTTGGTTGTGCTTCATTAGAAACATGACGTCTCTAGGTTAGCAAATTAGCTGGTAATTGAAGGTTTACAAGGTGAAACTCCTTAGTTAAGTGGCGAGAATTAACACACTGCCCTTAGGTACTATAGGAACAAGACATTTAACTTAGTTGAAAGCACAATAGGGGTTAGTGGTGGATTTGCAGACCCTAGCATCACTTTTTATCTCTTTATTTACCTTAGCATAGCTTCACTACATTTCAACATCCGCCGTATCGGCACATTATCATCTGTTGTCACTCATACTCACTTTGAAATTCAGTTGAAGAAGCCAAGCCTTAGATCACTTAAGCACACCCTTGTCTACGTGGATCGGCCGTACTTGCGTCTCCGAGGTAGGCGCCGTGCACTTGCGGTTATCATAGTGGCCATATAATTCATACACTTTCTAGGCCTACCAAGTTTTTGGCACCGCTGCCGGGGACTTGGCGCGTGCCTTGCTGATTCATTGACTCGCTTCATTGATTTTCAACCCTGTACATATCCATGTTACATTGTTTTATCAAACTTTGATTAGTATAACTTAGTATTGCATTGTAGTATTCCATCATTAGTGTAGTATGGGCATTAAGTTTTCTATGTCTGCTTCATTTACTTTTCTTTTTTTTTTTTTTTTTTTTTTTTTTAGTTTTTGCAACTTGTATTGCATTCTATCATTGCAATTTTTGGCTTAGCCATCTGTAACATACCTTAGCCATCTGTAGCATCTTTGCATCTGTAACTTAGTGCACATCTGCATCTGCATCTGCATCTTGAGCATCTTGCTCCATTGCTTTGCACATCTTCATCACTTAGTGCACATCTGCTTCTCATAATGCAAATGTAACAGTGGCTGCTCCATTGTTTTGAAGGCGTGAGAACCCAGGTTTGACATTGCTCCTGTAGCATAGCCACGAACTCTGAGTGCTTTGCTCAGAGCTTAGCTCTGTCATTGTAGCACAATAGCTAGGTTGTTCATTGTATGACATTGAGGACTGAAATTTGCTTGTTGAGCTAACAGGTGCAAGTGGCAAGGCTGAGCCAACCCAAGAGGAAGTTGCATAAGGTGCAACTGAGCAAGCCCTGCGACTTGTAAGGTGAGTGGTGACTTGACCTCACGAAACATACATATACCCGGTGAGAGTACTTATTACACTATTCTGCTTGTCAGTGCTTACTGTCTTTGATAAGCCAGTAAATTTGTGTGAGACTTTGTTGTGTGCCGTGCCTTGTGCACCTGATCTTACATTGGTTACCTGTTAGTTTGTAATTCAGAGCAAGCCTTGCTCTGTAGACCCCTGAGCTCAACCTGCGAAAACTGTAAACTCCATCTGCCCTGCTCACTTGCTAGCCCCTGAAGCTGCAAGTTTGAGCCAAGTTGCAAACCTTGTAAGGCTGCCATCAGCTGAGCATAACTCTTTATCAGCCCCTGTAGCTGTGTTTTTAAACTGTGGCAGCCCTTTGCATGTTTAACCTTGCATACTCTAGGCATACCCCTGAGCATAGTCTGTTGGTACTCTATGGCATGTTAGGCTTGTGGTAAAGTGCTCAAACTGATCATCTACTTGCTTGTTGTACCTGCCCTGAATCTTTGCATACTTTTGACTAGTGAGACCTTGAATAGCATGATTGACTTGTTGAATCTGCTGAGCCATGATCACATGCTGAAATTTTGTGCTTCCCCTGTGCTGTGTAGCCACCAACTGTGCTGAGCTGCTTGTGTTGTACCCCCCTGTGTGCTAGAAGCTATTAGGTCATTTTGGTTGCCAAGCTGTGCTAAGATTTGCACTTAGGCCTGTGCAAATTGTTGTTTTTGTTTGTTGTGCTGTGTACACCCTAGGCTGTGCTGTGCACCATTTTTGCCTTGCTTTGCGCACAAGACCAGTGCATAAGTTGCACACATAGCCTGACCTGCACACAACCCTGCAATGAGCGTAACCCAAACATGGGCTGTAAAATAAATCAGCCCACTTAAACCAAGCTGCTGGGCTGTGCACTTTCAACTGAAGCCCAACTGCTGGGCTGAGCTTTCTCACTGGGCTGCACAAGTAACCTGGGCTGTACACACAACCAAGCTGAGACCACAGTACACTGGGCTGCACATAACCCATCTGAGCCCACATCATCTGGGCTAGAACCCACACTACCTGGGCTGTTAACCAGTTAAATTCTCTAGGCTCAACATAAACTGAACCACCCAAGCCCACATAAGTCTTTCAGTTGGGCTGCTCACAATCAAACCACTGGGCTGTGTCTTTCTACTGGGCTGTGCAACTTGCTCTGCTCACATAGCTGGTTTACACATAACCAAGCTAAGCCCACATACTTCTGGGCTGTGCACAAACCTGGGCTTCCCACATAAACCAAAGCTCCCAACAAAACCAAATGAATCCCATTGAAACCAAATCCCAATAAACCAAAGCCCACATAAACCAAACTAAATTTTGAGTTCAATTTGAGTACTAAATCATGTCAGGATTTTGGTCTGCATCTGGGGATGGAACCAAATCCATTAGAGAACTTGCTTACGGGCACCTTTCACAGGATGAACACCTCACATACCATAGTGACTTTAGGGAATTTTATGGGCCTTCTCAGGGTCCTGATCTCACATACCCTAATCATTATGATCACATACATCATCCACCACAGGTTGAAAATGAACAATTTTCTCATACCCAGTCATCACTTTTAGATCAATTAGAGGCTCGACTATCTCGCTTTAGATAGGCAATCTGCTTTAGAAAGGCAATCTGTCGAATCTAGTTTTTCTAGGCAATATGAAATGCATGCTTGCACCTTATGTGGTGGCTTAGACCACCTGTTTAGTCTTGTTATATTCTGCATGCTTTTAGACAGTCTAGGAAAACCATGATAATCCAATATACGAAGTGTCTAGAAGTGACTATTGGGACCATAATCAACTTTGCACACATGCATCATTCACCACAAATGGGGAGATGAACAATTTTATACTTCCCCAACTCTAGTCTGCAATCAACAATGGATACACTCATGGAGCTAAATGCTAGGCTTGAAATGAATGCAATGCATGACCATCCATATAGCAACGTGTCTGAATTTCCCTTCTCTAGTGAACCTCATGCACAACCATACAATGAATATCCATATGAGGAATGCATACCCACTAGTGAAGACTCTCCTTCAATAGAAAAACTCAAAATGATTCTTCACCTGATTGAACTACAAAATGATAGGATTGAAAAGAGTGTTTCTAGTCTTACTCATACAACTAACATTGAATATGAACCTAATCCAGAGGTAGATGAGTACACTGAAAATACTACAATTTTGAATGGAGAGATGAATTCTTGCTATGATGATGACGATGATGATGAATATGAAGAGCATGTGTATTTTGAAAATGTGATAGAATCTTTGAGTTCAGAGACGTTAGGCGTCTCTTCTGTGAACCCTATGAATGATGCTTCTTCTGATATTCATGCATGTGATGTTGATATGGATCCTGTGGAATTGTCCTGTGAAAGTGAACATGATTTACCCTCTTTTGACTTTAGGAAAGTGTGTGATGGTGCAAATGATTTTATACATGAAAACAACTTAGATGTACCTAACCTCTCTCCTGAGTCACAAATTGAAACTCCTCCACCCAACCTAGGTGTAGTTTGTCACAAAATTGCAAAACCAACTTTTCTGAAAATGCCTAACTTAGGCCTAGAGCTTTGTGCTTCCCAAGTCCTCTTGGACTATTTTGCATCAAAGTATAACACTCTTAAGGAGCCACAGTTGGAATGTGTATGTCTGCTTTGTAATTAGCAAAACTCATTTCGAGTTAGACCTTTTGCATGATGTACCTTTAAAATTGCAAGATTTTGTGCTTCCAAACACACCCGTTCACAAGTTTAGGTTTGGGAAACTCTTTCACATACACAGTCTTACTTGCACTATCATATTATATTTGTGTAAGGCTGTTAATGTGTGTATATATTTTCTATTGGGTTGATCCTCAACTCTTTAGATTGTTGGTTTATGGCAAATTTTCAGTGTATATAATCCAGTAGGACTTGTTAAAATTTTCTTTTCTTAAATCGGTTGAGTCTTCTTGTACATTTATTGTGCTAATCCGATATGATCTCCGTTGAGAATGTTGGATTCTAGCCTTGACTAGTGAAGCTCCAACCTTGCTTCCGCCGACATCCCAGTAATCTCTTCCCTTTTTCTCTATTCAAAGATAGTTCTCATGGTATGTGATTTGTTTAAATTTTTCTATCTGTGACACATTGAGGACAATGTTTGATTTAGGTTTGGGGTGCATTTGCATTTAGAGTTTTTAGTCTTTTATTTTATCTTTTAATTTTACAAAAAAAAAAAAAAAAAAAAAAAAAAAATATTCAAAACTCTTTTGTAAAAACCTCCAACTTTTAGAGATTTTAGAGTCACTAGCATGCTTCTAGCTATGTTTACATAGAGAATCCAATCGAAATAACGAAGTTAGAAGTACCGGATAACACAATCGGGTTCCTTAGTTGATTAGAGCGTTAAAGTTGGATTTAACCATACCGGAGGGCGAATTAGGTGCTGTTTAGATATTCGGTAGTAGAATTGTGATCACCCATAGTGGAGACTACCCAATTTACATCAAGTGAGGCACCAACCTTCAATTTTTGCAACTTTCTAGAAAAGTCGTTAGAGTGTGTGTCACCGTACGTAAATTCGGGTAGGAATGGTGAGCTACCCAACTTCGCACCATTTTCAGCACTACTTTTGATCTCTTGAGTGCTAGTTTTTGTCAATCATGAGGGTGACGTCTAAAGAAGAAAACTCCTTCTAAATACCGATTTGCCGTTAGCATCACTCTCTCTTTCAATCAGCAAGACCCATAGAAACATATCATCGTCGACAAGCGGAGCATCATCGAGAATATGGAAAGAAAAATTGATATAGTCCAAGGTTTATGTACAACAAAGAAAAAGAAAAGAAAATAGGATGAGAATTAATAAAATTTATAAAATCAAGACAATACAAGTTGTGGAAAAATTGAGTGATAAAGTACTTTGTCCATGGAGTTAGTTGTTTCATTATTTGTATTTTTATTTTCACTTATTATAAAAAAAAAATCAAAAAAAAAATCAAAAAAAAAAAAAATCAAAAAAAAAAAAAAAAAAATCAAAAAAAATATATATTGTAGTTTATTTTTGCTACCATCATGGTAAAGAAGAATTTAAAAAGAAAAATCCAAATAACAAGGAATTTGAGTAGAAAAGTTAAAAATTGTCAAGTTTTTGTGAAGTTTAGAAGTTCGTCATCAACATTTGAAGACCGAAGATTGAAGACGTTTCTATGGTTTCTTATGAGAGAGTGATATTAATTACCGATCGGGTGAGAAGTGAGTGAGTATTCCCACCCCTTGCTAATGGTTGATTTCCTTTCTTAGAGATCATCAGAAAAAGATTCTTTTTGTCCACATTTCTGTGGAGTCTCCAGATTTTATTTCGGAAGGTTATCCTTCTTACCTACAACGTGTGCGGATTTCTCTCTTCATTCCCTGCCTGCACACATGAGAGACTAAAAAAGCGATCTTTTGAGTGCAATTATCATAAAACCCTAATGGTGAGGCGAAGTGAGGCTTATGATCACAATCGAATCCGGAGTTCTTTCATATGGTATGGTTACTTCTCGCTCAAAGACTTAAGGATGAGAATGCGTTCTTCGATAGTTCTAACTTCATTTACTAGCATGCGAAACTCTATGTCCTCATAGCTTCTAGGATGCTTGAGACTCTTTTACACTCACGAAGTTGGAGAAGGTTTGTGGGTACACCTCTGGTAAACCCTCACGAGACTACAACTCGTCCACTAGGGACACCTAGGGTTTAAAGGCTTAGTGCATACGCTAAATGCATTCGAGAGACCTACGACGGTGGTATAGTTAGGATTTCTTTATTTCTGTTTCACTTGAGGACAAGTAAAATTCGTGGTTTGGGGGTATTTGATGAGTGCCAAATAGTGCATATTTATACACCTTTTTATTGGCATTTTACTCATCTTTTGCACTTAGAAATCAGATATTATCCCAGATTTTGTGTTTTCTTTGTTTTCAAGAATAAATATTTGTATTAATTAATTTTGTGTTTTTAGGTAATAAATAGAGCTCGGAGAATCTGAGGAGCCAAAAGAGCAGAAGAATTGGAGTCGAGAATCTATGGAGCAGAAAGCCAAAGCCGCCTTGCAATGCTTGCAACCCAACGAGTAGCAACTCATCTACAAGACATGGGCTCGAGCTATCCATCTCAGACCCACGACCGGATCCAAGCCCATCCAACCCGAGCCGTTGAGATCACACTGGCTACATCCTACGGTCGGCGCCTCCACGCGCATCGAGATTCGCTGCTCCCGTGCAACACCAGATCACTCCAAATCTCTCTCAGCCGTTCAGATCTCCCTCAGCTCGATCTGACGCTCGCTCCATCAGTCTCATCAAAGCTCGATGCTTCCGCTTCACAACAAAATCCCCATCACCTATACCCCTCGACCAAAACCCTAATCCCAACTTCATTTTCTCTTTCTTCTTCTCCTCCCACTCCCCGACAGAGCAGAGCTCTGCTCTTCTTCAACCATACCACCTTCATCACCTCGACACAAAATCGTACCACCTCACCACCACCATCTCTTTGCTACACCGCAACAAACCGCACAACACCACCTTTAGTTTCACTCATCTCTTGCCTAGCCTCTCTCAACAACTCTAGAGGCTATGAAAGAGATAAATGGAACTAGGTTAGGGATCTGTAATCAATCGAGTGATGGAGTTCTAACAACCGTCACGACAAGAGGAGAGGCAATCGAGTATGGGTTCGGTTCATTTTACATTTAATTTCTATTTTAAATAGAATTAGGGTTTGATGTTTTGGAGAATGGGTGTGCATGTATAAATAGAAGAGGGAGAACATGATTTTAGTCACGCCTGGATTAGCCAGTGCAGTCAATTAGGGTTAAATTTGTTCTTTGTTATTTTAATTTGATGTTTTAATTTAGTGTTAGGTTTTAATGAAACCACGATTCCAATTTGTGCTTAAACTCTGATGAATGTTCTTGAATGTTTAATGTTATCAAATGCTTTCAATTCTAGCATCTAACACTCTTCTCTCACAATGCATACCAATGCCATGGATGCATTGTAGTTAGGTTACACTTGTGTTTAGAATGCTACAGCTCAATCCTTAGAATCATAGGCTAATTCTCTTGACTGGTTGTGCTTCATTAGACAACCAGTACTCTAGGTTAGCAAATTAGCTGGTAATTGAAGGTTTACAAGGTGAAACTCCTTAGTTAAGTGGCAGAATTGACACACTTCCCTTAGGTACTATAGGAACAAGACATTTAACTTAGTTGAAATCACAATAGGGGTTAGTGGTGGATTTGCAGCCCTAGCATCACTTTTTATCTCACTTGTTTACCTTAGCATAGCTTCACTACATTTCAACATCCGCTGGCCATATTACTTTGGCAATCCAAAAGCTATAAGAAAGAATATATCTACCACAGACTCTAGATCGGCTCATGTATCCAAGAATACCCAAAACAAATTTGTGAAGAACACTATCTTCATCCCGCCAAAAGATGGAGAAATCATCAATATGAATTTTCTGGTGAAGAGTGGAGTAGGTGAAGAAGACAATGAAGATATCAGACTTGGAAAAAGATCTAGAATTGACATTGATGTTGTTGTTACTGCCTCTGCTGAGACTTCTGCCAGTACCAACACTGCATATAACAAAGACTTTCAGACTTCATAATCAATCACTGCAAAGGATAATCCAGCACAGCCACCACATGGGGAGATTCAGGTAAAACCCATATCCGATTTACCCTCAATTTTTTTTTCTATTTCCATTATTTTTTCTACAGTTTCTTCATTTCACCACCTTCAGTTTTATCTTATTCATATTTTTACTATAAGCTTTAAATTAGTTTTGACTTTTTCATACTTCTTTAATCAACTGCATATAGTTAAATCTCTAGTCATTAAATCCTGTTGGCACACCTCAATAATTCATATACGTTCACATATCATTAAATTCACTATTTTTCTTTTACTTGTTGGTAAAGAAATGAAAATAATTTCATGGAACGTTCAAGGGTTTAAAAACTCAGATACTCGGAATCATTTGAGTGATTTGGTCAGAACCCAAAATCCAGATATCATTTTCCTGTGTGAGACCAAAATTAGTAGCAACAAATGTGCACCATTCTTAAAGCAATTTCAATACCCAAATAGTGCTCATATAGAACCTCAAGGTCTCTCTGGTGGTTTAGTCTTACTTTGGAAAGATGGATTCTCATGCAATATCATTGATATGTCCCATAACATGTTTAATGTTCTAGTTCAAGCAGATCTTAGCAAGCCTGAATTTCAGTTAACTTGTATGTATGGTTTTTCCAACTACTCTAGGAAAAAAGATCAATGGAACTACATACAAAACATCAGTAGTCACATTAACAAACCTAAGGTGATACTTGGTGATCTGAACTTTCATCTGTTAAACAGTGTCACTAATGTTTGCTCTTCAGCTGGTGGTATGGTTAACAACATTATTTCCTCATGTGGTTTAGAAGACTTAGGTTTTGTTGGAAAGAGTCATACTTGGTCTAACAATAATAAGGGTACTGGTGCTAAGAAATCTAGAATAAATATGGCACTTGGTAATGTTGATTGGTGTTTACACTTTCCTAATAATAAGCTTTATCATCTAAATCAAATAGGAAGTGACCATAGCCCTATCATGTTAATGTCAGATGCTTCTATTCCTAATTGTTGGAAACCATTTAAGTTCTTCTTAACATGGTTGAATGATGATTCTTGTAAAACTGTTATTGCTGATGCTTGGAATTCTTGTGTAAGTGGTTCTCCTTCTTATCAATTGGTAAGTAAACAAAACATCACTAGATCGAAGAATGTTATTTCAATGGACCAAGGAACACTTTGGGGACATCAATCAAAATGTGGACAGGTTGCAAAAAGAGTTAAGTGAGCTTCATGAACAACCTTCCACTTTCAGTAATGAAGAAGAGATTGTGAATATCACTAATGAATTAAGTAAAAGGCATAAGATCAAAATTGAGTTTGCTCATCAAAAGTCAAGAGATCATTTTATCAAAGATATGGACAACAACAACAAATATTTTCACACTAAGATCAATAGGAGGAAATCCAGAAACAATATAGATTCTATTCAAGATCATGATAACAAGTGGTTACACACAAGGGAAGAAATATCTAGTCATCTGACAATGCACTTTAAGAGTATAAGTACTTCTGTTAATCCTGTTCTTGATGAAAGTTTATACAATATTCTTCCTTCTATCATCTCAGTTGATCAATGCTGCTCTTATCAAAATTCCTTCAAATGATGAAATTCATAACACTCTTAAAAGCATGGAAAACTGGAGTGCTCCTGATCCTGAGTGTTTCTATAAAAGTCAGTGGGATATTGTTGGAGAAGATGTTTGTTTGATGGTAAAAAGATTTTTTTGAAAGCAAGCACATATTGAAGAAAATTAATAAGACTTATTTGACTTTTATTCCAAAAAAGAAGAAAGCATCTTGTGCTAGTGACTACATACCTATTGGTCTATGTAATACTTCTTACAAAGTCATATCTAAAGTCATTGTTAACAGGATGAAGCCACTCATGGAGAAAATTATCTCACCTTTTCAAGTTGCATATGTCTCTGGATGGTTAATAAGTGACAATACAGTGATTGCACAAGAAATTATCCATTCTATGAATAAAAAGAGAGGTGCAACAGGTTGGATGGCTCTAAAACTAGACATGTCCAAGGCATTTGATAGGCTGGAATGGACTTTCTTGATCAAAGTTCTTAAATACTTTGGTTTCTTAGCTGATTTTGTGATCTTATTTTTGAATGTATAAGTACTACTTCATTATCTCTGTCTTGCTGAATGGATCTCCATGTGAAGAATTCCACCCCACAAGAGATATAAGACAAGGTGATCCTCTTTCACCTTATCTCTTCATTCTAGCAATGGAATACTTATCTAGACATCTCACTAATGCTCAACAGGATAAGTCAATTATTGGTATTAAAGTGGCTGCTATTTTACCAACCATTAATCATCTACTTTGTGCAGATGATTGCTTGATCTTTACTCAAGCAAATGACATTTCAGCTAATAATTTATTGAAGTTACTTCATGATTTTAGCTCACAGTCTGGACATGTAATCAATTTTGAGAAGTCTGCAGTGCATTTTAGCAAGAAAACCAATCCAGAAGTTGCTTCAGCATTAACACACTTACTTGGTGTTAAAGTTATGAGTTCTAAGGAAAAATATTTGGGTTCACCCCTAATTATTGGCCATTCAAATCAAGAGTCTTTTAAATCAATCAAAGAAAGTTTTGAGAACAGATTCTCTTCTTGGTCCAGTTCTTCTCTTTCTCAAGCAGGTAGAGGGACTATGGTAAAGCATGTACTTAATTCAGTTCTAGTTTATCAAATGGGCACTTTCAAATTGCCTAATACTCTCATACAACAATTAAATTCAATTGAAAGGAAATTCTTCTGGGGATACAACAACAACATAGGTTCTAATCCAATTGCCTGGATAATCATTTGTAAACCTAAGGAGTTTGGTGGTCTGGCATTTAGAGATTTGGAGAAACTTAATCTGGCACTTCTTACTAAGCTTGCATGGAGAATTTGCACTGATTCAAACAACTTAATGTCTCAAGTCCTAGGTGGTAAATACTTCAAAAGTGGTGACTTACTTCATCAAAATATTTCTACAACAAACTTCTCTTATACTTGGAATGACATTACAAAAGGATTAAAGATAATAAAAGATAACTACTTTTTGGAGATAAATAATGGAAAGAAAACAAAAATATGGCAAGACAGATGGATACCTGGTATGTCTCAACCTCCTACACCTATTAATGATCTATACAGGTTTTATGATGTTGTAGAAGAACTATACTTACCAAATTCAAGTCTTTGGAATATTGATCTCCTTAATAAGTTATTTGATGATGCCACTTCAATGAAGATTCTAGCTCTTTTTATTGATATCAGCAAAGAAGATGTAATGATTTGGCCTCCCTCTAAAGATGGCAAATTCTCAGTTAAAAGCACCTATAAACTTTTAACTCTCAATAACAGTGATATTCAGATAAATGGTATTAGTATTAATCCTAAAGTCTGGAAGAATCTGTGGAACTGCTCAGCTGCTCAGAGAATTGAATTGTTCTCTTGGAAATGCATAAGGGGTCTCAATATAACAAAGAGCAAGAGAGCTCAATATAATTCTTCTTTGGACACTCAATGTGATATTTGTGGAGATACTGTGGAAAACATGGAGCATATTATTTTTCATTGCAAGCACGCTAAAGAAGTATGGAAGGGTGTGAACATTAATATTGATACTATCTCTGAAAGTTTCAATTCTATCTCTGAATGGGTATTAAGTTGGTTTGATCCTGACAACAATGCACCAGAAGACAGTAAGCTTTTCTTGCTAATGATAAGCATATGGGTTTTATGGAAGGATAGATGTGATGTGGTATTCCAGGGAGTAAAACTCAACTTTATCTCTTATGTGCAAAAAATTTCTTATCATTTAGCTTCTCATTTGCGCACTTATAATATATCTAATTAATGCATCCACTCAGATCATTTCTAGTTTTAACTCTAACTGGAAGCCACCTCCTAATGGTATTTTCAAACTTAATGTAGATGGTCCCTTTGATCATGATACTAATCAATATGGTATTGGTGTTGTAATACGTGATCATTTAGGTACTTGCCTTGGAATCAAAGGGAACTATGGAGATGGATCACTGAATCCAGAAGAAGCAGAGTGTATGGCAGTTCGAGAAGCTTTATTTTGGGCACTGGAGAAGAACTTTTCAAGCATTCAAATTGAAGCGGATGCCAAGCTAGTAATAGAGTCTATTAAGAGTAGTAATTTGCTTACTCAATGGGAGAATAGGAACTTAATAAAGGAGATACAATATCTCATCTCCAAGTTTTTGTTTTGTGATTTTATTTCAGTTCCTAGGAAAGATAATCAAGTTGCAGACATTATTGCTAAAGATGCAAGAGAAAATTCTGCACGCTTTGAAAGTTATGTAAACTTTGATTCTCATATCTGTGATCTCTTGGCAACAGATCACAGCAATATTTAAGCAATAAAAATTACTTTTTATCAAAAAAAATAAAATAAATAAAATTCCGGGACAAAATGGTTGTAATGGTATCAATTGAAAGTTTGGGAACATTAAAACGAGAGCCTTCTTATGGGAATACAATGCCGGGTCAAAAACATCTCACCTGGTTAACTGGACTTTAGTTTGCGCTATTAAGGAGAGAGGTGGATTGGGAGTCTGAAGCCTTAAGATGATGAACTTAATGTCTATGTTGGCAAAACGGTGCTGGAGATTCTGGGGTGAGAAAAACAAGTTGTGGTATAGAATCATCGTCGATAAATATGGAATTGATTTCTCTTGTTGGGTTAATCAGTTTTAGGCTGGTTACTATGGGCATGGCCAATTATAGAGTTTGTTATTTTTGCACCCACTATAAAGCTGGCTAACTGGCAAACTGGCGTGGCTAAGTGGCAAACTTGACACTTAGCCATGCCAGGTCGAATATCTACCGGGCGATCGAGACTTGACCGAGCGAGCAAGACTAGACCGGGGGATCAAGTAAGCATCGCTAGCGATTTAGTGTTGATCGCTCAGTAATACTTTAGTGTTTTATTTTTTTCTTCTCTCCTACTCTTTAGTTATTATAACAGATTTTATTATAAAAGGGTCCCACAAAATATTATATAATCCCAAAAATTTAATAAATACCCCACCAAACCTAAACAAACAAATTTTTTATTGATAAGGGATTAAAGGTCTCACAAAACACAATAAACCAATTTTACCATAGTGGGGAAACTACTTTTATACCACCCTCCATAGGAACCGGCCTTATGGCTTTTCCTGTTGGAGAGGAATCGCTGATACTGCTGGCATAGTAAGGTTGTGTTTGATAACAGAAAAATGATACAATTCCATGGAATCAATTTCCTAGGGAAGACGAGGAAATACTTTCCACGGAATTAGGTTTAAAACATACTTTAGGCCACACTTTTTTCGTAATTCCATGGAAATAGGTTTTTGACCAAACGACGGAAAACACGTTATTTCCATGGAAAGATGGATAAATCAATGGAATTAACTCCTATCGAACACACCCTAATTGAAAAATTATCCATTCTGGCAGGGACATTTTATCCCGGGAGGACAGGTGGATAAGCAACAATTCTTCTAGCTACTACTTTTGTAAAACAAGCAGAGCTGTCACATGATCAGAATTTAGGACTCAAGTCAATGAAACGGCTGCGGTTACCTGCTACAATAACAACCCATTGGTTTTACTGGAAATGAGATGAAGAGGTAAAAACAAACACAGCAGCCAAAAGTTACGCATCTCAATCATGAGTACAACGACCTGACTGAGGTATTTTCAATTCCTAGGCTGCTAATAAATTTATACATGATTCCAGCTTCAAGTTGAAATGACAGTAATTCAATATGAAATAAAGAACAAAAATCTTAATGAAATAAATAAAAAACAATTGCCACAAACCTTAATAATCCGTCACTAAACTGACCATCATAAGTTGAAGTCAGACAATAGTACAATAGTACAAACAACTGCCTAAAAGAAAGCATGAACTTTTACTAATTTTCTCATTGTACCCAGCCATCCTGCAACTAAATAACTATCTTTTGATTTCATAAACTTGCAATGTTCATCATACTGATAAAAAGTTCTTGTTTCTCCTGCAGGAACAAAGGTTTTCAGAGAAAGGATGTTTTCAACTTGAGCATGTAGCTGATAATCCAAGTTGGGGCAATACATTTTATCTGCTGCACAGTGTTCATCAGTGCCAGTGCCGGGGGGTGATCCTTTCATCTTATTTTCAAAAATGTCACGGCATCGGAAACCACCAGAGAATGATCCAACCACCTTGAGATGTTTCCTTTGAAAATTGTAGAGTTTAAGACGATCTCTATCAATCAAATATAATAATACCTCATCAGAGACGCTCAGTATTCGAGGTGAGAAGCTTGCAGTAGCAGCTGTAATAGTGTCAAAGTAACAACACAAACCTAGCTCCTTAACTTGAACACTGAAACTTTCCCCCTTGATCCACACTTGCTTTTCCTTGTCCTTCAATATATACAGTTGAAACGTAAAACGGCAACAACAAAGACTAGTCTGAGTATTACAGCGAGGGCGGCCATGATGTATGCCGCTTCCCATTGCCTTATCAAACAGTGCAACACAAGGATATCCTTTATATTCCAGAAGATGATGTTCAACCACCATATCTGTCGTCGGGGTTGCAATCAGATTACATTCAGCTGGGAGTCGAATGAACTGAATCTTCTCCTTGTGAATGTCAAAGGAGAGCAACATGCCAATCTTATCATTATTATAATGAAACTCATATTGATTATTATTGATTACTATCTCATCTTCATCTTCTTCTACTTCTCTATTGGTTATCCTCCAGAAAAGATCACCCCCACAAAGAGTGGCTGGCGGACGAATATTTCCCCAAGGTTTTGTTACCATTCGAACTGGAAAAGGAGAACAACCTGGTGGTGGGGAGATTTCAGCAACACTAGTAACTATGTTTCTCCATGATTTGGTACCCAAAGTAAAGACCATGGTGATAAACTCCTTATTGTGTTTCGAAGTAAGTATAATTACAATCTTATACTCCTCTGACAATGAATCATAACCCAGACCATGACACAAATAATCCCCATTTTTGGGTTGAAAATAGGGGATGGTAAGTGTTTCAGCCCTAACTGGGTTAACCACCATCATTAAAGCCCGACCACCATTAGTAAGTTTACGCACTGCCGAGACACAAACTAAACCATTACAATAACCCACTGGCTCACCTAATTGTGGCAAGGATACAGTCATAAACATAAACAATCTATATTTGTCCTCATCATTCTCTAAGCTCAAAAAGCAAGCCTTTCTCTTATGACCCCATACATTATAGACATCAAGGAATAGATTCAACTTACGATCTTTGCTATTACTAAAGTGAGTCTTAGCGAATCGTGTATCATTAAGAATTGAATTGTACCATAACTTACTGACGCAGCTCCACTGAGATAGAGTCCGAACTGGTAATCTGGTGAGGATATTCTCAATTACAAATTCCTCCGGAAGACTAGATGCAGCAGGATCAATTTCTTCGACTGTTTCCCTTTCCTCCTTTAAAGTTTTCATCTTTTTCGAACTCATCAATTATAAGTTACAGATAAATTGAAATAAAAATCTCAACTTGGTAAATAAACCAGATGATTTATAGATTTTGGAATCGGGAAACTAGATAACTTAGAGGTAAATTGAAATAAAAATCTCAACTTGAAGATGATTTCTGGATCCAGGATTTAATCGGTTCTACTAGATAACTTAGAACGAACCTAGAGGTAAATTAAAATAAAAATCTCAACTTGAAGATGATTTCTGGATCCAGGACAATAATTAATGGTTCTAGCTAGGTCGGCTACCCTAAAAAGTGGAAAAGGGAAGAAGAAGAAGAACCTAACCTTAGAGGTAAATTGAAATAAAAATCTCAACTTCAAGATGAAGATGGATTCTGGGTTCTGGGCACATAATCAATGGTTCTGGCTAGGTCGGCTACCCCAAAAAGGGAAGAAGAAGAGAAGAAGAACGAAACTGAGAAACTTGAAAAGAAAACCTAATTACCTAATCCCTTAAATAAGGCCCATTCGAGAATTGATGGTTCTCAATCTTCCGAAGGTTCCCAGCCTTAAGCCCTTAAGGACCCGGGTGTAGTTCCAGGATCACTGTTGGAAAAGAAACCCACGTGGCACTTAAAAAAAACCTCCTAGTGAATTTTTTTGTTTGGGCAAGTTTTTTGAATTCGTTTCAGAGCTTTGATTCCTTCTTTAATTTCTGGTTTCTCATCTCCATTCTTTCTCCAATGGTTTAATCCCTTTCCTCCTTTAAAGTTCTCATCTTTTTCGAAATCATCAATTACAGAAATAAAAATCTCAACTTGGTAAATAAACCAGAGAATGAAGATGATTTCTAGATTTTGGAATCGGGAAACTAGATAACTTACAGGTAAATTGAATTAAAAATCTCAACTTGAAGATGAAGATGATTTCTGGATTCTGGGTACATAATCAATGGTTCTAGCTAGGTCGGCTACCCCCATGTAGAAAAGGGAAGAAGAAGAAGAACGAAATTTAGAAACTTGAAAAGAAAACCTAATTACCTAATTACATACATATTACTTGCCAGAATGGCCAGTTGCCCAGTGATTAGTCTGATTGACATATGGACTGGTTTTCCTCCTATCACGGTGCTTCCTAAATAAGAGCAGTGGAAAGATCAATCTCTAGACGATGAGCATCACCTCGTTATACAAAGCTTCCTTGGACAGGCATGCGACACTTGCAAAGCATTTAAAGGTCTCTCAGAAAAATAAAAATAAAGATGAACGAATAATCACAGAACCGCCTTATAATCTCTTCAACTTTCAACAGACGGTCCATGCTAAAATACAAGAAGGAAAGCACAATAATATGCCACACAATTGAAATACTCAAGTAAAATGCCACTCTATTTAACTTAGTTGCAAGCATCATAAGTACATAACTCCCTGGGAGTGTAAGCAATAACAGCAGGAATGGTAAACCTGGCTCAGAGAAATTCTTAATTTGAGCTTTTCATTACCATTAATGCCCATCTGCTCATATCTTCAGCTTCCTTTTAATGTCACCATACCTCGGACTACTTGTATACTCCTTCGGAAGTCCATTCTAAAATCAAGAATTAATTCATAAACATTTAAATTCCCTAAGGAAGATTAGGTGTTTGAAGAATAAGCTGATAATGGACTATTTTAACAACTAACCTGCTTATTAATTTGGTGTCATCCAGTTCGTATTCTTTGATTGAAGGAAAGAACCTTTTTATGAAGTTCACGTCTTGAATGCGATCCAGATTTGGACATCTCTCAACCATCAGCTTCTCGAGTCGCGGATAAAAAGGAGACGTTGATTGCGTAGTGCACCATTTCTTCAGGCGAGGCAAGTTGCATAAGGTGAGTTTTACCAACTCCGGAAACGGTTGACATGCTTTACGATCACCATAAAAATCATTACCAAGACAAACCACATCATTCATTGTGTCAATTGTGAGAACCTTGAGAGATGGAAGTTGCCCAAGCCCCGGAAGTTCACGACAAATAAAGCAACCTTCTAGCTCTAGCTCTACCAAATTTGGAAGAGTTGAAGAAATGCTATTGCTCGTCATCCATGTTGGAAACCTGGGATCCAAATAGTTAACAATCTTCAACGTTTTCAAGCTAGGATTTGGTAGCAATTGCTCCATCACTGCAAGATCAATAGCACATTCTGCATCATCTGGTCTACAACTCCATTCTAACATTAAGCTCTGAATGCTTTTTTTCCCCTTCAAATTTGCTTTCTTGGCGTCTTTTGGTTTTGTCACGTTTTGAAGATTACTGATGTGCAGTTTGCTTTCCAAAGAGTTTAGGGATCCCAACTCCCTAATGCTACCGCCATCTCTACCATCCACTTTAAATACTTGTAATGTTTGAAGACGGGAAAGACATCCAATCTCCCTTGGCATTTCGTTCCAGCTTCCCTTGTTGCTTAGAATGAGATGTCTTAAGTGGCTCAACCTTTTTATGTGGTTTGGAAGCTCTTTAAGCGCAAAACAATCTCTGAGATTCAGAGTCTGCAAGTTGGAAAGGTGAGTAATGGACTCAGGTAATACAACTAAATGTGAACCGGAAAGATCGAGGTACCTCAGAAGCTTCAACATTCCCATTTTGTCAGGAAATGTTTTTAGTCTTGGGCAACACCTAAGAAGCAAACTCTGCAAATTGTATAGCCGAGATATGGACTCGGGTAATCCTTCGATTAGAGTGTATGATAGATCAAGATACCTGAGATGTTTCATTTTTGCGACTGACTTTGGTAACTCTTTAATACTAGTACACTGCTGTAAATCTAAGACGCGGAACTTCTGATAGTTGAAAATGCTGTCATAATTGATGTAATTATCTCCTTCTTGAGTTTGAACAAACAAAGTGCGAAGTTTCGAATCATCTTCCAGCTTCTCTGGACATATTATCCTGCCTTCATCAAAAATCAACCTCAAACGTCGAACTTTTGAAATATCTTCTTTGGCAATCTCACTGACCTTAATGATCGAGCATTCATAATTTCCGACAACATCTTTTGCAAGATCATGCATAAGATGATGCAGTTTGTAATGTTGAGTATCTCCATCATGAGCATCTGTCACTTCTTGTAACAAGGAGTTCTGCAACAAACTATTAAAATGGTCATTTCCGATATCCTCAAGCTGTTTTCCACGATTTCCATCAGACGGATGAAGAAATCCTTCCGCCATCCATAATTGAATTAAGCTTTGCTTCTCAAATGATGAATCCTTCGGAAATAACGAACAATAAGCGAAGCATTGCTTCAAACGTGACGGCAAATATCTGTAACTTAACCTCAATGCAGGTAAAACTTGATAGTCTCCAGATAATTCCCAGGACTTACTGTCTCGGATAAATGACCATTCTTCGCTGGTCTTCATAGAGTGCAACAATTCTCCTAGACTTCTTGCTGCCAATGGCACACCTCCACATTTTCTCGCAATTTCCTTGCCAATAGCCACCAAATTTGGAGTCTCTTCTGCACCACCAGGAGCAAATGCTATTTGTCGAAGTACTGACCAGCAGTCGCGTTCCGATAATTCTTTTAAAACATAAGTAGTAGATCCCTCCCTGCCACATACAACATTGGCAACTTCATTGTTGCGAGTAGTAACAATTATTTTGCTTCCATGTTTCCCAACATTTAATTGAATTTTGAGTTTATTCCAGACTTCAATTCTCAGGTTCCACAAGTCGTCAAGTACGAGCAAGTATCTTTTATCACTCAATATATCCTTCATTATGCGTTCTAGCATATCCATATTTGCATCTTTGTCGAAAGTTTTATGTGTTGCAGATTCGATGATATGCCTCAAGATTTTCTTAACATCAAAATCAATGGACACATGGACCCATATTCGCAGCTCAAAGGTGTCGGATACCACTTCGTCATTGTAGATTAATCTTGCCAAGGTGGTCTTCCCCAACCCCCCCATACCTACAATTGGAAGAACGGAAACTCTTGAATCTGACGAGGAAGAGGAGCAGCTAATCGTTTCTAATAAGACTTTTATTATCTTTTCTTTATCCTTTTCTCTTCCAAAAATAATCCTTGAATTGTCAATGAAAGATGTCGTTTCTTGGTTATCTTTAATTTGCTCATAAAGTGATACCAAAGGCGAGTTATAACGACCATATGGCAAATCTAACCAAACCTTATTTTTGGCAATAACATCTAATCTTTCATTGATTTTTCTGATTTTATCAGCCATTGTGAATCGAAACACCTGTGGATTTGATCTTAGTGACAGGTTTACACGTAGCTTGTCTCTCTTACGGCCGCTCATCTCATTCTCATGCATAACATGATATGAGAACTTATCGAGAATATCATCAGCATCATAAGTCACGTCTTTAAGCCCTTCCAACCACTCTCTAAGCGCTACTTTTTCCATTTGTTGTTTCTCAACGTCTTCTACTTTATCCATTTGAATTATGGACAAGGTATTGTTAAGTTTTTTCAGATCTTCTTTTACACTGGAGGCTTCTTCAAGCTCCTTGAGAACCAAAATGATTAAGCTCTTCAACATCTCCACAGCACAAGCAACAAGAAATTCCTCAAAAACCATTTTTTGTTATTGATCAATCTGAAATACTGAAATTATTGTATTCGATATGGTAATGAAGGACCACACACTTGGATTTAATAAAATGTGATCGGTGCGTTATGGTAATGAAGTATGCAAGATGATACACATTATATAAAAGCTTCAGTAACTAAATGCTAACAACCAAAGTTGCACGTATATTTAATCAAAACACCATTGAAAGATTCCAACCACTACCTTCTTATCTTTTTCTTTTTGATCTATCAATAGGAAATAGGATGTTGTTGAGTTTACAAACTCAGTCTGCAGCATCACCCAACCATCTTACAACAGCGACTTCTTCTACCTGATTTTCTAGTGAGTTTGTACACCCATTGCCAATCAAAAATGCCTTGGCAAATTAAAAGTGGACTCCACCGATATACTTAGTCATTAACTGATTAACATCACTTGGTGACAGGATTAAAATGATAATCCAACATGTCTTAAATATTGTTTCCTGACTAAATCAATCTTAATACAAAATAATGAAACTTGTCCATTTGGTTGATATTATAGCGTTACTTGTTCACTTGACTTGGTAGTTGGCAGTTTGGGCATTATTAGAAAACAACTCTAGAATCTTGAAACCAAGAAACCAGCCAAGCAACATGTTTCTGATGTCTGGTGACCAGAGCTAACTTCTCGCCGCTTGGTTGTCAGTCAAAAATAAGGTTACCAAGTGTAAAATTCAAAATTTTCCTTTTGGGGTGTTTAATTATATTTTGCAGTCAATCCGATTTTTACTTGCCACTTGATGATGGGAAAATGCAAAAACAATTAACAAACCCCTTAACCGAAATGGAACTTTAGACAGGTTCATGTGTTGACTGAGCTACTGCAGTCAAATACTTGGTCCACTCTTCCACTGGAAATGTTCAGCACGGTCACTGTTATTACGATACTACTTGAGATTTCAAATAAAAAATTGGCATACCCCTTCAAATCATTGAAGGCAAGTAGGCAACTGGACTTGGTCCAGAAAAGTTTCTTCGAAAGCATAGAAAAATAAATTATAAGATACCGTTACAAAGGGAAAAAAATGATGCATAAGCTGCTACGTCATAACAACAGTATTTTGGATTCTGGTTACTGGGCCCATGGTCAGGCCTGGCTCAATAACAGGGGTGGCATGAGTTGGTTCCTCAGCAATAACTGCACCATTTCTCACTTTCTAAACAGCATCACTACCTGACAAGGTGGAATAGCGCAGAACTGCACCATTTCTCGTAAGAGTACATGATTCAGCATCGTAGTTTTTTTTTTTTTTTATGCAAAGAAAAACTTTTGATTAAACTGTAGAAATTCTCAAGTCTGACAATAATTCTCAAGTCTGACAATAATTGACGCTCAATGACTCTAGGTGGCTGATCAAACCAAGTTTGAGACACACCATTTATCCTGCTGTATTTTGCTAACTTATCAGCAGGTTTATTACATAATCTAGGAACGAAATTACACTTCCAGTATGGAATGTTTTTTAACCTATCAATAGCATCCAACAATATGTCTTCATTCTCCCAAGCAATTCCTGAATTTGTTTTGTTGATGTAGCTCTCTATGTTCTTGAGATCAGTTTCAAAAACAACATGCGTCTTCTCTAAATCATTACTCCATCTAACTGCATCAGAAAAAGCAAGACATTTTGCGCTCTCCGAGTCCTTTACTCCTGCATAGCATTTTGATTTTCCTCCGCACCATTTACCTGCAGAATCACGAAGAATAAGAGCAATTCCAGTTAGTCATGTATTGTGATCAAATGAAGCATCACAGTTTATAGTATAAAATGGACTGTTTGGTGGCTGCCACCTAATTGTGGCATTGATGGTCTGGGAGATACTATTAGGGTTCACTATATGCCTGTTATTGAGATTATCAATATAACTGGCAAAGCTTAAAGCTTTCTTAGCTGTTGCAATGGGATCTGCTTTCTTATTCTGAAAATTTACTTCACATCTCTCGTTCCATATAGTCCAGGCGACTATCATAATCTGGTTCAAGTTGAAGCCATGAACAGAAGACTGAGCAGCTTTTCCCATCCAGTTTTCGAAATCCATTACAACATCATTCTGGATTGTTGCTAAAGTTGCTGCGCCTCCAGGTATTTGCATCCAGACAGCTCTTGAAAAAGGGCAGAAGAACAAGATATGTAGGAGAGTTTCATCAAATTGCTTGCAGAGAGGGCATAAGCAATTTATGTAGTTACAGTTCCTTGAGAGACGCACTTTAGTAGGAAAAATATCAGAGAGGACTTTCCACCAGAAGTGTTTTACTCTAGGCCAAGTTTCAATTCTCCATAACTATTTCCAGCAAATGTTTGAGTTACCAATCTTTTGAGAAATCTGGAGATTACCCAGACTGTCTTCATGAAGTTTGTTGTAAGCAGATTTTAAACTGAAACTCCCATTTCTTGTAAGTTTCCAAATGAGCTTATCTTCCACAACATTGGGTATTCTCATGTTTATTATGAGATTAGTTGTATCTTGATCAAACAAGTGATATAGTAAAGATGCATTCCACTGTTTGTAGCCTGGAGTGAATAGCTCATAAACCCAAATATATTGCTCACTATCTATTATACTTTGTCGTGGTATCGGAGGACTGTCTAAACCAGTGATCCAAACGTCAATCCATATCTTTATCTTCTTTCCGTTCCCTAATCTCCATTTGCTTTTGAAGACCTCTCCATGCCCAAGAACAGTTTCTATTGAAATTAGCATGAAGTATATGAGTTCCAGGAAAGTACTTAGCCTGCATTGCTTTAACCCACTGCTCATCTGAGTGAATACACATTCTCCAGACCGCCCTTAGAAGAAGTGCTTTATTTAATATTTTCAAATCTCTGAATCCTTGACCTCCAAAATGTTTGTGCAAGCCAAGTTTCTTCCATGAAGTAATACAAATGCCATTGTGTTCTTGAAATCCCCACCAAAATTTGCGTTGCAGAGTATCGATTTGTTGAATAATTTCTGTTGGTATTTGAAAGCAGCCCATAGAATAAGTTGTGATGGTATTAGTAACAGTCTGTATCATTAGTGACTTGTTGCATTGTGACATAGATTCAGTATTCCAGTTGGAGAACCTGTTTTTGACCCTATCCACCAAACCTGTGAAGCAGCTGAGCTTATTATTTCCAATTATAAGAGGAATTCATAGGTATCTTTCATTAGAATTCATCCTAGGTACCTTTAATCTTCGAGTAAGAAGTCTACAAAACCTTGGTGGCACATTAGCACTATAATACACACTTGACTTGTTAAAGTTTACCATTTGGCCAGATGCAGCTCCAAACTCAGTAATGACTTTAAGAAGATTATTCACATTATGCAAGTCAGCATTAATGAACAACAGACAGTCATCAGCAAAGAACAAATGAGATATTGCAGGAGCACTTGAAGCAATTTTTATACCTTCTATTTGTTTAGTTTGTTCAGCCTTGAGAAGTTGTCTTACACCTTGCCTTACACCTCTTGTTGGATAGTAAGGTTTGCATGGAATACCATTTAGAAGTATAGAGATCTGATTAGTACTCACACATTGCATAATAAGGTTGCACCATTCTTGGCAGAATCCCATCTTCAGCATAACATCTTGTAGAAAAGACCATTCAAGCCTATCAAAGGCTTTTGACATATCAAGCTTCAATGCCAAGTACTTATTTACTTCCTTCTTATTCTTCATAGTGTGAATGATTTCTTGAGCAAGATGAATATTGTCTGTTATTTGTCTTCCTTGAACATATGCTGCTTGAAGTGGAGATATCACTTTCCCCATTATCTTTTTCATTCTCATTGACAGAATCTTTGAGATGATTTTATAAGAGGAGTTACAAAGAGCAATAGGCCTTAAATCAGAAGGGAATTGTTTGTTTTTTGTTTTAGGAATAAGTGAAACATTTGTAGCATTCAGGCTTTTAAGAAGATATCATGTATGAAAAAATTGTTTCACCATTCCTATAACATCATTCACTACACCAAAACAGCTGATTTGGGACGGATATAGGCGTTGCAAGGAATTTAACCAACGTCTATATCCGTTGGTAATATGGCGTAGCAAATTTCTGTGCAACGCCAAAATCCGTTGCAGAAATTAATTTGCACAACATATATAATCGTTGCTCAACCGGTTTCGCAACGTTTTATTTTTCAATTTGAGCAACGGATTCTTGAATTTGAGCAACGGTTACATTAATTTAGGCAACGTATTACCAAAATTTGAGCAACATTTACGTTGCAAAACTATTTACAGGTAAAAAAAATAAATTCCGACTTCCGGAAGATTTCTGCAGAATATATAATGAGTAAAAAAAAAAACAGAATTACAAAATCTGTATATTTTATTGTATATTTTATTATAAAATATTTCTTTTAAAAAAAGTATTACAAAAACTTGCACTAGCTACATTGAACTCGATAACTCACATCAGTCTTGCAACTTATAAAGTTACTACAAGTGAATTGACATTGTTTCTGTTCCTATGGTTATCTATCATTTCATTGAGCTCTTGTTGCTTAAAACATCCAATGCCTAAAAAGTCGATAAGATAAACTAACTAGAAGAAAAAAAATACCAACAAGTGAACAACAAACAACAAATATTCTTCTAAAAAAAAACAAACAAACAACAAATATACAACATCATGACAAATTACCTCGTTGTCACTCATCTTTAAACTAAGCAGCTGATCCAATTGAACCTTTGCAAAGATCGCCTTTAGTTCCTGTTGTAGGGTATGCTCCAATGCCTTTCCTTATTATAGTGGATGCAAAAGTCCCACCAATTGCGCTTGCAACTTGAAAATCTCTTATTGCCTTAGTTGTTTCCCACACTGACAAGTAGTCTTGTTATGTCCATGTATGCCACAGGCGCCCACTTTTTTTGTCTCCGGGGTTGTGTTTCATCTTCTCTCCTAAGTTCTTGGACTGCCAAATGGAAGAGAAAAAATGTTATACCATACAGTGATGGAGTAGGTGCCAGGGTGATGATGAACCGACTTCCATTAGTATTCCAACCAATATTTTCCATGGATAGAATACCATCTCCAGTATATATGCTTCAAGATAACTGACCTTGATCACAACACTTCAACATATAAAAGATGTACATTATCAAATACGCTTCGACATCAAAAAAATAGTTTGCCAGTTCAATTAGCACCAAAAAGGATGAGTGCCGCAAGATGTAAAGAGGAAGATAAGAACCTACAATGAGTGCTTAATAGACAAAGCAGCAAGCACAAAGCTTAATGAACATACACTGTTTCGCTGATAAATATCCCTCCA
Source organism: Papaver armeniacum (assembly GCA_023531295.1). Taxonomy (NCBI): domain Eukaryota; kingdom Viridiplantae; phylum Streptophyta; class Magnoliopsida; order Ranunculales; family Papaveraceae; genus Papaver; species Papaver armeniacum. The sequence continues at coordinate 617,889 of JAJJWW010008047.1, read as the reverse complement.
GGTTCAATAACAGATCTTGTTAACAAAAGAAAAAGTGTAAGCAAAATTGATGCCCCCCCCCCCCCTCATAAGTTGAAGATATAATATAACACAAGTGAAGGAGAAAAATAATACGCACCCCAACTCTCATATGATTCACCATTTGCATGAAAACCGCGACTCCTTAAGAACTGAATCAAACAACCAAAAGCAAAACAGAAAAGAAAAATCAAATATCGACGAAATTATAATATTACACAAGAAATTGAAACGATATTGAATTTGCTTTCTCACAAAATTACTCCTTACGAAGACCACCACCAAACTCGCACTACATGCTCATTTTCACTACACATGCCACCACCAAACTCGCACTACATGCTCATTTTCACTACACATGCTACCACCACCACTAGTTTAAAATTTCAAAAACCTGTGTACTGAGAGTACAAACTTCACATCGCAGTAACATATAAAACAAAAGAGATAACTAGAAACAAACATACCAAGCTAGAATCCACTAGCAATAATGAACCTACATTTAATAAAAATAAAAAAATATACAAATGAACAGAACTTTTTGAACATATACACAATGGCGAGAAATAACCAACAAAAGGGCCGATGGCAACTTATTAAATTAAGGTCTTAACCTCAATTGAAACAGCAGTTGGCAGTTCTCGTTTAACCACCTTGTTAAATTAAGGTCTTAACCTCAGAAAAAACCAATCCATACACCTGAGAAATAAATCAACTTAGATACTTAGCAACACTTCCAACTCATAATGACTAGCAATGCTTGTAACACCCCAAAATTCGGATCATGGATTAACCCAAATTCTAGGGTTACCTAAGCAGTATCGAACTTAAATCTATTTCATTCACTTTAGATTTTATTTTGTTGTCTTAGTAACTCGAACTAACTTGCATTTTTAAAATGTAAAACTTAACAAAACCATTTGGAGAAATCAAAAGGAAGCCAAAACAAATGGATGTCAAAAGGTACACAACAAAACTGGATAGAAAAGTTACAGAACAGATGTCTCTGACAGCCTGCCTTGGCGAGGCTCTACAGGCTTCATTAAAAGTCCAAATTCGAAGCTTGACCCCAATTTAAAAACTAGAAAGACGTATCTTTCGTACCCATATGAAAAATCCAAATTCCAAGTTCATTTATCCCATGAAACGGGTGTGCAAAACTGTGGACAGGACTGCGTTCCTACAATTTACAGATCCGACGTACTGTACATCAGGGGTCATATATCCTAAAAGAAATGTCGAAAACACTAAGCCCTTTTAAAACATTACAGTAAAGACACATATGAACATTTTCTGTGAAGGAATTTTTGTCTAAATTCCTACCCATTAGTGCCAGTTTTGAGGACAACAGACTATAACAAAACTGTCAGGAAAAGAGGTTTTCAACGGCCATAATAATCAAACTAACTTGTAAAAGATAATCATCATTCAATAAATCCTTTTAAATGTAACCAAATGAGATTTTAAGAAATTAAAACATGTGTCTGATTCTCCAACAACAGTCTCAAGTGAAACATCCCAAACAAAATACATAGAAGTAAGACAACGAACAATTCACTTTTTAAACTAGCAAACTTCTACTCGCTTCGTCCTTCGATAAAATATGAAAGAAGTCAATTGGAATCATGAGATTGCATCTCAATAGGGATACTTCCCCATCTTCAAGGGTGCGGTATAATAAAAGGTTGAGTACTAACTTCGAATATATGAACAATTTACTATGGAAATCTCATAAATACTTCATAATTCGTACTGACTTCAAGAAATTCACCAATGACGAAAGATAACGACAACATATAAGAGAATGACTAGAAGAGGACTAAATGTAGAGACAATAATCAATCAAATCAGAATGTTCCTTATGAAATCAGTTTCTAACTTTTATAAAACATATAGTCAAGCTCATGGCACGAGTTGCCTTGTTTCGTGCTCCACCTCTCGTGTTTCCTCGGTACGGACACCACTACCATCGATGGTTGGGGACTCAAGACCCCTTGGGAAGCATTACCCAATCTATACTTCATCAACTTGGGGACATTTCCAAGTAACGATCAATCATGAACTCATACTTCAAAACATTTCAATTCTCATAAAATTATTTTCGATCTTAAACCCATTGGCAATTCTTAATAAAATCCCCAAACAATATTTTCAATTCTTAGAACTCTTAAACCCATTGGCAGTAATACTAGAAGATAACAAAATTTCTCACAAACATTTTAACAAACAGTTCAAGTTCCATGAAGTTCCAAGGAATAAATTACTGTGGTAGGAAAATACCATTCTCACAATGAAATCAGATAAACAACAAAGTATCATTTTACATAGACATGATTCGAATAAAAATAAATAAGAGAAGCAATGACAATACAAAAAATCAAAATCAAAATTTTTAGAAATCATTATGAAGAAAACAAGCGGGTGCATCGAAGGAAGATGAGGAAGCCTCAGCGAGCGTTGGATGAGGCGGCTACGATCTGAACGGTCGAGGATGGTAAGCGGTTTTGGAGCGATCTGGTGTTGCACGGAGCATCAAGAGATGATGTATAGTGATGGAGCGGCCAGTAGGATGTAGCCGGGAGAGATCTCGGGACTCGGCTCGTGGTGGACGGGCTCGGATCCTGGTCGCGGGTTGGGTCTAGCCTCAAGCCCATGTCTTGTAGATGAGTTGCTACTTGTTGGGTTGCAAATCATTGCGCGCGGCTTTGGCTATCTCGCTCCATAGATGCTCGACTCCAATTCTTCGCTCTTTTGGCTCCTCGGTTTCCGAGCTTTATTTATTACCTAAAACACAAAGTTAATTAGTACAAATATTTATTCTTGAAAACAAAGAAAATACAGAATGGGATAATATCTCGATTTCTAAGCGCAAAGATGAGTAAAATGCCAATAAAAGGTGTATAAATATGCAATATTTGGCACTCATCAAATACCCCCAAACCTGAATTTTACTTGTCCTCAAGTGAAACAAAATGAAGAAATCCTAACTATACCAACGTCGTAGGTCTCTCGAATGCATTTAGCGTATGCACTAAGCCTTTAAACCCCTAGGTGTCCCTAGTGGACGAGTTGTAGTCTCGTGAGGGTTTACCGAGGTGTACCCACAAAACCTTCTCCAACTTCGTAGCGTAAAGAGTCTCAAGCATCCTAAAAGCTATGAGGACATAGAGTTTCGCATGCTAGTAACAAGTTAGAACTATCGAAGAACGCATTCTCATCCTTAAGTCTTTGAGCGAGAAGTAACCATACCATATGAAAGAATTCGGATTCGATTGTGATCATAAGTCTCAACTGCCTCACCATTAGGGTTTTATGATAATTGCACTCAAAAAGATCGCTTTTAGTCTCTCATGTGTGAAGGAATAAAGAGAGAAATCCCGCACACGTTGTAGGTAAGAAGGCTAACCTTCGAAATAAAATCGGAGACTCCACAAAAGTGTGGACAAAAAGAATCTTTTCCGATGATCTCTAAGGAAGGAAATCAACCATTAGCAAGGGTGGGAGTACTCACTACCTTTTCACCCGATCGGCAATTAATATCACTCTCTCATAAGAACCATAGAAACGTCTTCGGTCTTGGTCTTCGGTCTTCAAATGTTGATGACGAACTTCTAAACTTCACAAAACTTGACAATTTTTAACTTTTCTACTCAATTTCCTTGTTACTTGGAATTTTCTTCTTTACCATGGTGGTATCAAAACTAAGAAAATAAACTACAATTTTTTTTTTTTATATATATATATATTTTTTTTTATTTTTTTTTATTTTTTTTTTTTTTTATTTTTTTTTATTTTTTTTTATTTTTTTTTATTTTTTTTTTTGAGATGTTAACAATATACATTAATTGAAAATAAAAACAATAAAACTACTAACTCCATGGATGAAGGACTATATCACACAATTTCCATAACTTGTATTGTCTTGATTTTACAAACTTCATTAATTCTCATCCTATTTTCTTTTCTTTTCTTTGTTGCACGTAACCTTGGACTATATCAACTTTTCTTCAAATATTACGATGTTGCTCCGCTTCGACGATGATGTGTTTCTATGGATCTGATTGAGAGAGTGATGCTAACCGCAAATCGATATTTAGAAGGAGTTTTCATCTTTAGACGTCACCTCATGATTGACGGAATTATCACTCAAGAGATCAAAAGTAGTCTTTGAAAGTGGTGCGAAGTTGGGTAGTTCACCATTCCTACCCTAATTGACGTACGGTGACACACACTCTAAAAGCTTTTCTAGAAAGTCACAAAGAGTGAAGGTCGGTACCTCGCTTGATGTAAAATGGGTAGTCTCCACTATGGTTGATCACAATTCTACTACCGAATATCTAAACAAAGACACCTAATTCGCCTCCCATGGTTAAATCCGACTTTAACGCTCTAATCAACTAAGGAACCCGATTGCATTCTCAAGACTTCCAAGTTCTTGTTATTTCAAACTCTATGTAAACATAGCTAAAAGCATGCTAGTGACTCTAAAATCTCTAAAAGTTGGAGGTTTTTCATGCAAGTATTTACAAAGAGTTTTTTTTTTTTTTTTTTTTTTTTTTTTTTTTTTTTTTAAGAAAGACTAAAAACTCTACATGCAAATGTATGTACCCCCAAACCTAAATTAAACATTGTCCTCAATGTGTCAACGAGATAATAAGAATTTAAAAAGTCACATACCTAGAGAACTATGTTAAATAAAGAAAAGGGAAGAGATTAATGATGTACAAGGGTGTTGCTAAACCATAGAAAGATGAATGCTTTGAAAGCAAACAATCACGAGCGCAAGACAAAAGGTTGGTTAGCACACATCAAAATTATGCAAAAAGAAAAAGAAAAGGGAAAGATGATGGATGTTTAGTCCATAAGTATGTACACAAGTGAACTAGATCGGTCCACATAGATGGGGTCTTCCAAGTCAACGGTCTCAACTTCTCGGTGGAAGATGCTCCGAAATGGTTTCAATCTCCGACCATTGACTTTGAAAATGTTCTTGTTTGCTGGGTTTTCAACTACAGCTCCATGGGGAAAACGGTGCATACCACGAATGGTCGGAACCATCGAGAACGTAGCTTCCACGGAAACAAATGCAACCTAGTGTTGTACAATAAAACTTTTGACCTCGGGGTGAAAGACTTGCGCGTAATGCGCTTGTCGTGAAACACCTTCATTCTATGTTTGTACGTTTGGCACTATCATATGCATCGTTTCTCAATTCTTCTAACTCATTGAGTTGAAGTTTCTATACGGGTACCAGCCTTATCAAGATCAAAATTCGGCTTTTTCACGGCCCGATATGCACGGTGTTCTAACTCAACAGGTAGATGACATGCTTTTCCGTACAAGAAATTCTGTAAGGAGACATCCCAATGGGAGTCTTGTATGCAGTCCTATAGGCCCATAAAGCATCATTTAAGCGCAAAAACAAGATGCAACCAAGATTTTCACAAACAAGAGGAATCCATCCATTGAAGATGGGTTAAGTAGCAAACCTACCTCGAATTAATTGAAGTCTAATTCTATAATTTCCCTTTAGATTTCTTCCTCCACTCTCAAGCCCCATGTCTTGTAGATGAGTTGCTACTTGTTGGTTTGCAACATTTGCGCCGGGGCTTTGGCTATCTGCTCCATAGATGCTCGACTCCACTTCGCTCTTTTGGCTCCTCGTTTCTCCGAGCTTTATTTATTACCTAAAAACACAAAGTTAATTAGTACAAATATTTATTCTTGATATGAAATTCAACATGCAATCTATGATATTAAGGTAACAAACCAACAAAATACTCGACCTTGTAATTAATCAGATCTTCTTATGGGTAAACACCACCACCAAGACGAACCAAATCATTTCAACAAAGAAAACAAACATTTAGTATTAGGATTTTGATTTCAGAGTAAGAAATAAATGTTTACAAATTAAGTAAGACTAAAGGAAGAAGAAGTAAGTAAAAAGTAGTTAAGGTAAACGATATTACCTTTCTGTATCAGGAGGAGCATAATAACCATGAGCAGGAGAGAAAATATCAAGTGCTCTTTTCAGGGATTTGAAACTTAGTTTCTTTAGTGATCGTAGTTTTAGTGGTTGTTTCCATCTCTACTGCCAATCCTAGCATATCTAAACTCTACCTTCTCTCAATGGATAAATCACAAAGCTAAAAGCACAATCTGATAAGCTCAAAGACACAAACCCAAAACCAACTATGTATGAAAACATTCACTTCAACAACAACGACAGATCATAAAACCGAAAATCAAAACACACCTGATGCTTTAAAACTACATAATAAGAAAATACATACACCAAAATCTGTACATCCAAGACTACAAAATAAAACCCCTAACCCTGTGAGAGTTATGTCAAACTCAAACAACAAAATAACCAACAAAATCAAATAATGGATGATCTCGTAGTACTAGTTGATTTTTTATACCTGATTATAATCACCATGTTGTTGTGAATTCACATATGGCTATTTGGATTTTGGATTTAGGAATAATATCAATTTCTAGGGTTACAAAAACTTTAAGTTCTAAGCGGATAGATCGGTATTTTGTATAAGGGTTTTGAATAAAATGAAGGTTTTCTTGAGAAATAAAGGTTTTGATTTCATTTTTTCACCTGAAATCTTAGTGGATCTGGTTTGGTTCTCGTCATAGATACAGGACTCTGAAAGAGAGAGAGAAAACGAGGTGTGAGATATTATAGTGGTCGGAAGGATAATATACAAAAACACCCAAAATAGTTAATATAATATATGTAACGAAAAAGAATAATCAGATAATTAAATAAAAATTAACACGTGTACACTGAAATGCCAAAATGTACAACGTTTATATATATTTCAAAAACGTTGCACCTCTAGTTTCTTTTAATAAATCAAAATTACATAATTTGCACAACGGGTATTTCAGTGTGCAACGGATATGGACGTTTCAAAGGGTGCAACGTCTATATCCGTTGCACAACTCCAAAATCAAAGCGTTGCTAAAACCAGGATATGGTGTAGTGATTGCCAACAATATCCCAATGATGTTGAAAGAAACCAGGTGGGAATCCATCTGGTTCAGGGGCTTTCCAAGGCTTCATGTCTTTTAGAGCTTTAAATATCTCAGTATCCTCAGGAATTCTCATTAATTCCAAATTATCAGAAGTAGAGATTACTAAAGGAATACAATCCAAGATGTCTGCATTTCTTTCTGGAGAAGAGGAAGTATGAAGTGAACTGTAATGATCAGTCAACAGATTTTCTAGCTCCTCTCTAGTAGTGCACCAATTCCCATTTTTATCTTTTAAAGCTACAATATTGTTTCTGGTCGTTCTTTTATTTGCATTAGCATGATGGTATTTGGTATTTATATCCATTTCAAGGTAGTATTCATCTCTTGATTTTTGGCCCCAGAATTCATGTTGAATTTGATGCCAGTGCTCTATTTGATTTTCTACCTGTAAAACTTCAGTATGATTACTTTGTTGCTGACTGTTTTGCTGCAAGGATTCTAACTGTTGGTGAAGTAAGTAGATATTGCTTTGAATATTCCCATATTTCTCTCTGTTCCACTTTGAGATATATTTCCTTGCAGTGATAATTCTTCTTGATAACCTAAAGCCATGTGATCCATTTACATGTTATTCCCAAGCATTAATAATCTCACTTTTCAAAGTATCATCTTTCTCATAACATTGGAAGTATTTCCAAATTTTTTTCCTGTCACCATGTAAAGAGGAAGTATCCAACATTATTGGACAATGATCTGACCCCAATTTTGGAAGATGTAAGAGCTTTGAGTCTGGAAATTGAATGAACCAATCACTATTGACAATGGCTCTATCAAGTCTTGATCATCTAATACCAGTGCCATGAACATTACTTGACCAAGTGAAAGATCTTCCAGTATAACCCAAATCATCCAAACCAGCTTCATATATAAGATTGATGTAAGAAGAATCCCTTGATGACGAAGTTACATTATGTGATGAAGAATAAGAAATAGAAGTAGTAGAAAAATTGCCATTCACATGAACTCTTCCTTTATTATTGAAAACCAAATTTAAGTCACCTAAAACAACCCATGGTTGTGTGATGCTCTGGCTTAAATTCTTAATATATGTCCATTGCTTCTCTTTATGTTGTGGATAAGAAGAACCATACATACAACTAAGTAACCATTCTGGTTTTGAGGGATCATCCTGCACTAAACAATTAATAATCCAAGTATCTGCATGCACAACATTAAAGTGAAATCCATCTTTCCATAACAGTATTAGGCCACCTGCTAATCCTCTTGAAGAAATAAGCTTATGATTGGGAAATTTATAAGGTTTAATAAATTTTCTCATTTTATCCTTACCTATCTTGGCTTCAGAGATAAACACAACATCAGGGTCATATCTGTAGAGGAGATCTTTGAGATGATCTCTAGTTTTTTTATTGGCAAAGCCTTGACAATCCCATGCTAAGGTTCTCATGGTTCTAATATGCTCTCTATCACTAATTAAAAATGATAATGTATGCTTATGCAGGATAATGAAATTAAAAATGATAATGTGTGCTTATGCAAGATAATGAAATCATGATTAGCTAAGATAGGTCCTTGGATAGATGGGTTCGAATCGTTATCATGCATTTCTTGATTTCTAGCCCTTTTAGCAATTCTTTCTTCTTCTGCATCAGGTATTGTCTCCTCATCATGCACATCATCAGTAGTATCATTTCTTGTGTTCTCAGCAGCTTTACCAGAATCTTTTTTCGCTTGATGTTCTTCATACTCTTCAACAGTCATAGATATTTCTCTCAATAATTCAGCAACCTCTTCACAGATGTCATCATCATGATCAATTATATAACATTGATCACAAAGACTATGAGGCTGTTTCAACCAATAGTATCGGATCCAAACAGGCTCTCCATGATTCGAATTTCACCATTCACCTCTTTTCAATGGTTCTGTAAGATCTATTTCGATTCGAGCAGTGATCATATTACCAAAGCGTAGCCTGCAATTTTTTGGCACTGTAGATATTTTCGTACCCAAGTCTTCAATGGCTTCATTAACTACTACTTCATGATGATGTTCTAGCAGTAATCCTTTGAACTGGACACTCCAGGCTTGTTTTCTGAACACATAATCCTCGTACGCTACTGCTGTAGAATACTCATGCAAAGCAAGCAAGCATCTTTGGATATTCCATGGTGATTTTTTGATAACATCATTCATATCCTTTTGTGAATTGAACTTGAACACGAACAAGTATTTTACCACCATTTTTGTTTCTCGCTTCTTATAGTTTTTCCAGAGAACGTTCAGTTCATCTTTGATATCCGAGACTTCGATTTCATCATCCTTAGTGATTAGTTTTCTGATCAAACTATTAGACCAAACACTTGCAGCATCATTGATATTAGTCGCAGAATCTATAGCACATCTCCTGCCTCTGATGGAAGTATTTTTCATCTTGTCAATGATTGTTTGAACAGAGATATTGTTGCTAGTGTTGTTGGTGTTGTGTGACTCCATTGATTCTCTTAGAGGTTTTCTACTAGGGTTTAGGTTTTTTCCTATGATAAAACTTCTACAGACTTCTTCTTTATTTGTGGTTATGGTTGTTGCTAAAAAATAGGGTGTAACAAATATTTTGTTTCCTAAAGAAGAGGAGAATATATTTTGAGTAAATGATAAGATAAAAATTGTTGGCAGTCAATTACAAAATCACCGAAGAAAACTTATGGTTCCTTAAATCTTGGGAAATATTAGGGGGAATATTTTTTGAATTTTTCGGATTTGGATCGGTTGGTCAGAAAGGTATACTGGTTTTTCATGGTTTCAAATAATTGATTTGGGGGATAATGATGTTTCTCATAGTGAGAAAAACTTAAAGAAGAAATATTGTTGTTCTGCAATATAGCAGTCTGGGGTAGAACTGTTGTAGACAATATAGCCTTTTTCGACAAAACTGTCATGAGAGATAAGCAGAAGTTAAGCACAAAGATCCAATATAGGAAGGAATCCATAGCAAATCCAGAGGAGCCTGCAAAAAAAAAAATCAGAGACCCATATCAAGGAGAGCAGAATAATGAAATGAAACAATAATAAACAGAATCAAAGCAATAAATTGATAAAAATGATGTAATTAGCAGTTTAAATGAAAAAACTAAGTTCTATTATGAAAAGAAATGAGATAGTATGAGTTATTTTTAAGCCTAAAAGATAAAAAAAGATTAGGAGAAAGCAGAGCAAAGATTAAAGGAAAAAGAAATCAGATTGAGAATGAAATCAATATGAAAATATTCATTTTTGATGGAGTTTTTGCAACATGGATTGACTCGGTGTCGCCCGATTCACATAGCTCCTTTTTGGTATCTCGTTTCTCGTTTCTCGATACTTTGAATGTTCAGCATCGTAGTTTATGTTATCAATTTCCTCACTGTCCTACTGTGCCACGCAGCAGATAACACCCAAAATCTTTGAGTGTGGTTTATAGACTGGAAGAGGAAAAGTTCTGAAAATTGTGCCATGAGAAAGCTCATCAAACCTCAGGATTGTGAACAGTTCTTTCTCTCTCTCTAAACGATCACCCACTTCGCATACCATGACAAGGTTCTGCCTAGAAGTGTTTGCTATTCCTATGAAATTTACTAACTGAGACAGAATTTTCTAATATTTCCTATCCGGAGCAATATGTTTCTTCAACTGAATCAATTCAGCAACTTAAAATCACATGCTAAATCTTAAAATGACAGCCTTGTATGATTAAGATAAGAAGTAAGAATTAAATAGATGTCTGGGGGAAGGCTAGGACCACCAGGATATCTCTCCATTTCCCTTGTTTTCCTCCTGTATATACTTCTCAAACTTTGTTTTTAAACATGAAAAAAGTTTACCAAAATTTGCTATAAGTTAATAGCAAATAGTGCATTACACCATGTCAATCAAATAAGAGTAGTTCATTGATATTCAAAGCATAATAACATGCTACAAGAGTAATCTCAAAATGATTAAAATTTCAATGAAGGGTATCAATTTATACTTACCTAGAGAGAGATGTCTAACACTGGATTGATGCTTCTAAGACTAAGCACTGCTATCTATCACCTCACTTGAACTTTCTGTTTCATCGGATTCCATTGTTTTCGCATCTTTTTCTCCTAATACTTTTAATGAAACTAAGGTGTTCTTGTGACTGATTACAGTAGAAATAACCATGAGGTCCTTGCCAAAATCCACATCCGTTAAGAAGCTTCTGAATCGTAAATATGAATTTTGATATCCCCATAGATTAGAAGACTACCACTCCTCGTATACCCAAATGGCGGCGCTAAATAACTGTCAAAAGAATCAAACTTAAACTCTTTACTCCAGCCCAAGTCATTATAATTATTATCTTTGTTCTTCTTCAGTAACCATATTTCACAACCACCAACATTGCCGAAAGTACCAATAGTTTTATAAGCACTTAGAAAATCACCTAAAACCCCTAGTGTAGGAGAATAATTTTGAAAAGCACAAGGTGGTAGAGGAAGCTCACTAAACTTTTCATCAGCCAAATGGAAAACAAGAATGTTTTTTTGTTATGGTTCACCCAATGAAGAGCTTCATTTGCAAACATACCAGCACAATACATAAGAAATTGCACATGTCCTCTCCCAAATTTCTCCATCCATTGCCGCTGCCAAGAGTGTACACTTGAGGAATTCCAAAATTTGGTTTCTCAGGGTCAAAACATATTCTAACAACCTTGTACTCATTGGTTGAATGACTGTAACCAAATCCACTCCATTTGTACACTCCTTCATAATTTGGAAGGATAATATATTCTCTGGTGACTGGATTAGAGATATAAACAGGTCCATAATGAAATTCATTAACACTATCCGAATTTAAACCGCCAAACCATGGATTGAAGCAAATTAAGCCATTACACGAACCAACAAAAGAATACTTCTTAAATGCAGGGTTTAAATCCATCCTTGATTTTCTACTAAACGGTGTCTCATGACAATTCTCATCATATTCGGTATAATAAAGTTCTTCCAGTCCTGGATCAGTAGAATTGTTATTCTCACAACTTAAGACTATAAAACTTAGCTTACTGAATCATCAGCAGAATCAAGATGATTGAAGTGCAACCGAGAGAAGGATGGATGACAAATAAGATATCTCCATGGTTTGCATACCAGTTTGCAGTCTAGAACATACTCAGCTGGTACCCAAGTCAGTATGTCTTCTATGATTCCTTCCGGTAGACTGTTAGGCCCCTTCATCATGAAACCCTTTGTTGTTTGAAGAGATAGATGAGAGTAACTTTTTCTAGGGTTTGAAGGAGAAACGGGGTTTGACTGAAAGAGCGATAGAAAAAGATATCATATGTAGTAAAATTTTGCAAACCGAAATTTTTATAGAGGTTTTTCCGTTTTGGTATACCCCCGCAGAGCTAAGTGAACATACAAAATTGGACCATAAACTTCAGCCAATTTTACAACTATACATGAAGACAGAAGAAAGGGGCAGGCCAATGACTTACAAAGGCTTCACAAGTTACGGTTAAATGGTAAAGTTATTATGGCATGGGTGGACTGATGTTTTAATGTGGAGTCTGACAGAGCTAGCTAGGTGAAATGTTCTTCTTTTCAAAATCCTGATGCACCTGGACTTCAACAATTGCCAAGAGTAAAGCAGCTTGCAGAAGTAAATGTGGAGTCTGATATTCAATGAACCCAATAGTGTAATCTGGAAAGCAGCCAAGCAACATGTTTCTAGTGTCTGGTGTTCAGTACTAACTTCTAGCCACTTAGTTGTCGGAAAAAATTAGGTTACAAAGTGTAAAATTTTATGTGAAAAATACTAGAACCCCCTACTATATGGGTTCAATATATAGAAACCCCACAAAATGGATCCTTCACTATCAACTCCATACTTTTAGTTTTTGATATTTCTAGGCCCAAAACTTTTATTTTTGGGGCCAGGTTTTGAAATTTTCCGGATTGCTGACGTCATCAATTTTTTTAATAAATCTGAAAATACCAAAAATAACCTCCAGTATTTATAGTAGATTTATACAGGAACAAAAACAGAAAATCCAATCAGGTTTTTTTTTTTTACTCTCTCATCTCTCTGCTCTCCGTCGACTTTCTCTTCATGATATCAAATCTTCCGAATTTGAATTGTTTCTTCACAAAATCGCTGCATTGAAGAACAACAAACAGATGCGTTGATTTTTGATTCGATGTATTGAAGACGAGAGGAAGAAAAACACGTTATTCTCACAAAATCTTTGAATTGATTCAGTTGTTTTCAGATCTGACGAGAGGAAGACGCTGCATTGAAGAACAACTGATAGGTTTGTATCAATTTTTTTTCTGTTTGTATAAAATAGGTTTGATTCACTAGTTTTTCAGATCTATTTTTTTAATTCGATTTTTTACTGATTATAATTTTTTTTGTTGCTTAGATTTTGTTGAGTCTGAGAAGAGGAAGAAGACAGGTTGGAATAGAGAAATCAACATAGGTGTGTTTTCGATCTAGTCTTGAATTCTATTGATTTTGATTTTTATGATTTGGATCTTTCTTATTTCGTTATTTTATTTTTTGATTTGGTTGAGACTGAGAACATTATTTGGTTGATACTTGATACTGAGAACAAGAAGAGAAATAACATTGTTTCATAAGAAGGAAAACAACAAATCTAGGTACGAATCTTATTTTGGTTTGATTTCAAAACTTTTTTCAATTTTTTTTTTCCGATTATTTGTTGTTTTTGCATGTCCGAACCGAGAATTTGTTGTGAATTGTTGTTTATATTTTGTTGATACTGAGAGGAGGATGAAGAAACAATTTTGTTTCAGAAGAACAACTTCAAATTGATGTAGACATGCGTTGTTTTTTGTTACAGTATGTGTAACTTGAGGTCACATATATATCCTGTTGTATTTTTAGCATGGAATTTGTATTTTTCTGTTGTTTTTTGTTTTTTGTGAATTTGTTGTGAGTTTTTTGTTTGATACTGAGAAGAGGATGAAGAAACAATGTTGTATCAGAAGAACAACTTCAAATTGATGATGTAGACATGCTGTTTTTTGTTTTACAGTATATGTAACTTGAGGTTACACATATATATCTTATTGTATTTTTAGCATGGAATTTGTATTTTTCTGTTGTTTTTTGTTTTTTGTGAATTTGTTGTGAGCTTTTTGTTTGATACTGAGAAGAGGATGAAGAAACAATGTTGTTTCAGAAGAACAACTTCAAATTGATGATGTAGACATGTTGTTTTTTGTTTTACAGTATGTGTAACTTGCGGTTACACATATATATCATATTGTATTTTTAGCATGGAATTTGTATTTTTCTGTTGTTTTTTGTTTTTTTGTGAATTTGTTATGAGTTTTTTTGTTTGATACTGAGAAGAGGATGAAGAAACAATGTAGTTTCAGAAGAACAACTTCAAATTGATGATGTAGACATGTTGTTTTTTGTTTTACAGTATGTGTAACTTGAGGTTACACATATATATCCTATTGTATTTTTAGCAAGTTACACATGTATATATCGTGTTGCATGTGTATTTGTAAACAATTGTAGCATTTGTATCTTTAAGACACATTGTATCTATTGCTTTCTGCATATGATATATTTCTCATGTTGAGTATGTTGATGGCTCATTTTATGTTTAGCTTGTTCCATAGGCGTTCGTTTGATTTTTGATATTTTTATTGTATGTTTGTATATTTCAGGTTGTCATGGCTGCTGTGAGTTGCATGGAACATGGGACATGGAAACTTCCAATATTGGTTTGTTTTGGTTTGGAACATGGAAACTTCCAATAAATCTATCAGGGTTTAAAGATGCAGCTGATCTTAGCTTTTGTTATACAGGCATCACAAGTCTTTTTTTCTCATTTTTTTTGCATTAATTTGTTTTTTATTTAATAGCAAGAACGAGTAACTGGATTTGTGACCCAAATTCAAATTTTTGTTCATACAATTTATACTTGAGAATATTTTGATTGTTATTTTTGTGAAAGACTTAAAAATGAGAGTTGTAATGAATAAGAAAAAACAGACTCAGAATGGAACAAGCTATATTTATGTGTAACTGCGAGATACACATGCTAATTGGATGTGTAGATGCAAGTTACACATGCTTACTGGGTGTGTAGACACAAGTTACACATGCTAATTGGATGTGTAGACGAAAGTTACACATGCTAATTTGAAAAAAATAAACTCAGTGATGGAAAAACCCTGAATAAAATACACAAGCTATATGGATGTGTAGATGAAGGTCACACTTGTTGATTGGATGTGTAGCTGTAAGTTACGCATGCTAATTAAAAAAACTTATACTTGGAAAATCCCTGAATCAAGTACATAAGCTATATGGATGTGTAAATGCAAGTTACACATGCTAATTGGATGTGTATATGCAAGTTACACATGCTTACTGGGTGTGTAGATACAAGTTACACATGCTAATTTGATGTGTATATGCAAGTTACACATGCTTACTGGGTGTATAGATACAAGTTACACATGCTAAGTGGATGTGTAGACGAAAGTTACACATGTTAATTGGACGTGTAGAAGAAAGTTACACATGTTGTGCATCAGCACATAATACAGTAACAAAATTATAGTTACAGACAAAGACAACCAATATCTAGAAAAAAATTGCACTTGATTGAACAAGATCATTAATAATAAAATACAAATTTAAGCATAATATTCAATGTAGACAAGATAATCACTCAATGAAGACAAAAAAGAAAAAAAAGAAAAAAAACACAAAATATTACTCTTAAATCAAATTTTATAGGCGGATCAGTCAATGTTGATCTTCGTTCTTCGCTTTCAACAATTGATTTCACTCAAATCTCACTTTCACTAGATCTTCTACCACCACTACCACCGGCACAATCAATACTCCTGTAACCACCATCACCAATGTAAGAAGAGTGCCATAACCAAAAATGCAAGCTAATTAATATAAAACTTATCAACCACTACATCAATATCATGTCAGCTACATACTTTTGGTGCCATCCAAGATCATATATACCTACTCTCAATATCATACATATGTAATCTGAATAATATAAGTACAAACACAGTTTTATGAGTATAACCTACAGATCAAGGCATTTCAATACAACTTTGTAAGAGAAACTCATATTCATCTGATTGTATGAATGTGTAACTTCGAGATACACATGCTAATTGGATGTGTAGACGGAAGTTACACATGCTAATTGGATGTGTAGACGGAAGTTACACATGCTAATTGGATGTGTAGAGGAAAGTTATACATGCAAATTGGATGTGTAGAGGCAAGTTACACATGTAAATTGGATGTGTAGACGTCAGTTACACATGTTACAAGCATAGCATGAGATCAAATTTAGTTCATGACATCATCACAAGCAAACTCGGAAGCAAATATCACAAAAGAACACTAACATTATATCATCACAAACGATTGAAAGATTAAAACATGTTAATGTAGGATCTTCTTCAGGAGGATTCTTTCTTCCTTGCACCATTTTAGTTCACAAAATGTTAATTGAACCTGCATCTGCAGTTTAAAAAGTAAGAAAATCAAATTAGTTGTTCATACGGCTTTCAATTGAACCTGAATCTGCAGTTTAAACAGTAAGAAAACATCAATTTTCAGTAGTCCTAATCCCCTAAATATGAGATTGAGATGATACAGATGAACCGAAAACATCAATTTCCAACCAATTCCAAGAAAACCTAATCCCTAAAACCAGAGAGGAAAAGGAGAAGATTGAAAACAGATGCAAACCTCTCTTCGTCTTCTTCTTCTTTCTCACCAAACAGATCAAAAAACTATTGTATCAAAAAATAGATCGAAAACAGATGCAAACAGATCAAATTCATCGAAAATATTAAACACAAAGAAGAAGAAAAGATTAAACATGAAGAAGATTGATCAAAAACCTACCTGTTTTTGGTTTTCGTTTGTTCGATCTGCAAAAGAAATTTCTCTAAAATTTGAGTTTTCGATCTGCAGTTTTCTCAGGTGAGATTTGTTTTCTCTCTCCTAAAATGAAAAAAAAAAATGTCTGTGTAAGAAAAAACCTAGGTTAGATACTTATATAGTCAAGGTTAATTTGGTCATTTTGACCTCTACTAAAATTTATTTTTAATTAGGGGTCTGGTTTTAAAACTCTTTTAACTAAGGCCCTCATATTATGGGTTATCCATGGGTGGGGCCTTAGCCTAATTTTCCCAAATTTTAAAGGATGTTCAATTAGAATTTGCAAGAATTCCGAGTTGCAATCCCCACTTGAGGATGGGGAAATGCACCAAACCCCCTGACAGAAATGGATCTAAGGCAAGAGGGCAACTGGACTTGGTACAGAATAAATTCTTCAAAACTTGAAAGCATAGGAAAATGAGCTGTAAGATAAGTCATAGAGATACAAGGAAAAACAAACTGATGTAGCGCTGCTGGATCATTACAACAAAAATTCTCAAATTCGTAGCAGCATAATCTAAATCTAGCATTCCAAGTTGCCAATTTTTCAGATATCATCCCACTAATTTAATGTCAGCTGAACCAGTGCCTCGTTTGATTGACATATGGACTCGTACTAATAATGCTTCAGTGCTTTATGTAGTAAAGGAGTGGCGTTCTTGAGAAGTGGAATGATCAATCTCCAGACCACGGTGACCGGTGAGCACCACCTCCTGATACAAAGATTCTGGATTCTGGTTACTAAGCTTCCATGGTCAGGCCTGGCTCAATAACAGGGGCGGCATGAATTGGTTCCTTGGCCCTCTCATTCTGCAATAACAAGCAATTAAATCTATCAATAAGGAGAAACAAGTGCAACACATTTTGAAACCGTGTGATTATAGAGAAGCCTTTTCAGATCAAGATTATAAACAAATCTAAACCCAATTCAACAGTATGATCTTAGCAATGGACAGATCATTGTTCCCTTAAGCTACAAACATATACATTTTTTGCAGAAACTATGAAAACTTTGGTCTATACTAGACCTCGCCAGTGAACATCAAAAATTGGGCCATAAACTTCAGCCAATGTTGTAACTGTGCATTAAGACAGATGGAATTTGGTAGAAGAAGGGGACAGGCCTTCGACTTGCAAAGGCTTCAGTTTGGAGGTCGCACAAGAAACCATAAAGATGAACAATAATCACATAAAACCATTATATATCTCTTCAATTTTTCGACAAATCCTTACTCGTACAATGGAAAACACGAAAGAGAATTTTAGCTTAAAACAAGGATATCATGTGATTCATATCCCCGCTATTTCACTTTGAAAAAGTATTCAAAAATACAGGCTATACAAGTTTCTAACTGCAAACATCATATGCCTACACTAGGGGTGCTTTCCAATATACTCAGTAAGACATGACTATATGAGCAATAACAGCAGGAACAATAAACCTGACTTCTAATTTTGACTATATGAGCATTCTTAATATCCATACAGATAGCTAAGCGAAATATTGGGTGTGGTTGTTGTACCCCCGCTTTTTCACTGAGGACTATACTTCGCCAAAATTCAAAGTATATAACGAACAAGGAAATGTGCGTGAACACCTTCTTGCATTTTTGATGTTTGAGCATCATTCTCCAAAATCAGGTTGATCCAACCCACAGCTTTTTCCTAGAACAACAAAGATTTCTCCTGCTCTTCTGCAGAGGAGAGTGACAATCATTCATTAACCAAGTGATCCAAATGGTAAGACATCTTAAAACACAGAGAAAAGCAAAAGGTTGTAAAGTTTTTTAAGGACGGTAGAAACTCGGAAGCTAATGTTTGATTAAACTGAAAAAAATCAAATTCCGCAATCACATTCCACTGAAAGGATTTCCTTAATTCTATACAAATATTTTACATATGAGGGAGAACCTTAATTAGACAAACGGGAGAGAACCTTAATTAGGCAAACACCATAAACCCATACAGCACATTTGATCAAATAGATATCATACTAACGCAATGTTAGACCTAGTATGCATGATCAAATTTGAACGTATGCATGACAAGAAATCAAGTTCAACATACAATGCAAGTATTCAACAATGTTTACCTTTTCAACAGTTCAAAAAACTAGTGTAAATTCCTTAAAGACCTCCTCCGCGGACTTCTCACCATTAACCTGTGACAGAAGCGACCATAAGTTGATTAATTGCGTATGCAGGAACCTTCTAAGAGAACTTGACAGGCTCAGGTGAAAGTTACCTCTTTAAGCATTCCAACACTGCGATAATATTCAATTACAGGAAGACTTAATTTCTCGTAAACCTTCAACCGCTTCCTTATCGTTTCGAAAGCAATTCAAGAATGCATTCATAAACCTCTGAAGTTTCAAAAGGACGAAATAAAGTTTGAAAATTAAGCTAGTAATAACTAATTCAGCTACTAACCTGCTTATCAATGTGGCACCATCCAGTTTGTATTCTTTGATTGAAGGAAAGAAACGAGTAATGAAGTCGCTCCAAATCAGGTTCTTGAATGGAGATAAAAAGTAGACAGTGATTGTGATATGCACCACATCTCCAGCCTCCAGGTAATGCAAGTCACTCATGGTGAATTTGACCAGCTTCGTTAACATCATAAAAATCATCACCAACACCAAGACACAGCACAACATCCAATTTGGTAATAGTAAGATCCCTTAGAGATGACAAGTACAAAAAACTGCAATTTCTCAAGCACAGCACATCAGCTTGACTAATCAGGTATTGAAGTATATCATCTCAATTTGGGTTATGACACCAACTTCTGAGAATCCAATTTCTAAGGTTATCAAATTGGGTTGAGCTGAAAGCATTGACAATTGCATTAGCTGCCTCGCTGCCTCAAATGCTAAATGGGGACAGGTAACTGGTGTATACACTCATTTTGGATTGAATCCAACCAAAATTAGAGTTACAGAACAAAATCAAATCAGAGAGGCAAAACATTAAAATCCAAAAGTGTGAATATATATTCCATTTGATCTATCTAATCAGAAGAATACACAGTCAAACATCCAAAATAAAAACACAGATCTCAATTCCATTAAACCACATTGAAACCTTCATTGCATTTACACAGAAAACCACCAAAAAGATAGAACAGAAATTAGGTATTGCAGCAACAGGTCTAGCATACCAAGCATAAATGGGGATCCAGTATTGGTGTATAGTCTCATGATGGATTGAATCCAATCAAAATTAGAGTTTCAGAACAAAATCAAATCAAAGCAGCAAAACAACAAATGCCGAAACTGTGAATATATTCCATTAAATCTATCAAATTAGAACACACAGTTAAACACCCAAAAAAAAAAAAAAAAACATAGATCCTAAACCTAAATTTTCACAGAAAACCCCCAAAAAGATAGAACAGAAATTAGATAAGACCCTTCCCCCCTTTTCAAGCACGTTCACCTCTGATTCTCCTGGCAAGTTGAATATCTTTGGGCATAATAGTGACCCGTTTAGCATGAATGGCACAGAGATTAGTATCTTCAAATAATCCAACAAGATAAGCTTCAGCTGCCTCTTGTAGAGCTGCAACTGCTGAACTCTGAAACCTCAAATCAGTTTTGAAATCTTGGGCTATCTCACGAACCAAACGTTGAAATGGTAGTTTACGGATCAATAGCTCAGTACTCTTTTGGTATTTTCTGATTTCACGAAGAGCGACAGTTCCTGGCCTGAATCTGTGAGGTTTCTTCACTCCTCCGGTTGCTGGTGCTGATTTACGAGCTGCTTTTGTTGCTAATTGCTTCCTTGGGGCTTTTCCTCCTGTTGATTTCCTTGCTGTTTGCTTAGTACGAGCCATTTTTGAAGAAATTGATTTCCTGAGATCTGATTGTTAGGGTTTCAGAGAGAATTTGAAAGATTTTTTGATTTGTGAGGATTTGGGATTTGGGATTTGGGAATAGAGATTTATAGAGGAAAAAGACTACTTTTTGGGCGGGATTGTGATTTCTTTTGGGTTCTTATCAACGGTCCATAATGAATTAAAAGGTGTCATACGGATCGTACGTGTTTGTTCTTTGGTGTTGTCGACGGCTTTTACTGGTTAAATGGTCTCATAACGGATCGGTATTGTTATCAACGGTCAAAATTAATTTAAAAATGGAGTTTGTATTGTTATCAACGGTTAAAGTTCATTTATAAGGCTTCATACGGATTGTGGAGTTTAAGAGAATATAATCGGAAGTGGCAATATTCTAAGGCCTCTTCCTATGCACATGCCAAAAAAAAAAAGGTGTTTGGCATGCCAAGTGGCATGCCAAACCATTTGCGCCACTATGGGGAAACTGCTGAGCGATCGAATCCCTAGCGAGCGATATTGTCAATATCGACAGCGATATTCACTTTATCGCTGGCGATATTTACTCTAGCGTTAACGGCTATTTCTTCATCGCTATAAATAGGTAACTTTCAAACTTAACACTTACCCCAAATTTTTTACACAAAAATTTCTCTTCTTCTCAATCTATTATTCTCTTTTCTCAATCTAATTTATTTCTTCTATTTTATCCAAATGGCACAATTAACCCAACTTGATTCTAAGAACACAACTTGATTTTTCTGGAGTAGTACTTGAAGGTGCCGTTGAGAAGATATGTGATAGATTTAAAGAAATAAGTAAGAAGCAAAGAAGTCTCCAAGTTTTGGATATCAACCAAGTCAAAACCGCAACTAAGAGAAGGCCAAGAAAGGTTAAAGGCAAGGAAAATCAAGGCAAAACAAATTTGAAGCCAAAGAAGAAGATAAACAAAGGAGACTCCGTTTATGAGCGCATTGATGGAAATTTAGTGAAATGAATAAGATGAAGAACATTGTTCCCAAAAAAAAATTTTTAGAGTCTTTCCAATTATTGTCTAGTTTTATGTCTTGTAAAATGACTATTTTAATTATATTGAAGTTTTAAATTTTGTGAAGTTTAATGAATTTGAAAATTTGACGAATATTGTTGAAAATTAATATTAATTATATTCTTAAACATTAAAAGTATTACAAATATTTAAACTTAAACAAATATTAAAAATATTAATATTTAAAAATTTTAAACAAATATTAAAACTTTAAAAGTGGACAATTGAGAAATTACAACACAAATGTTGGACAATATTAGGGCAAATATCTTAAAACCTCGAAACAACTTTCAAAATGGAATTTTTGCCCGTAGATGCGATGATATTCCACACGACACCTTTCCTGAAATTCCACCGTGGTTTCACCACTTCTCAAGGTTGGACCTTCTCGTTTGAAGTAAAGCAAAATACCTAGTAACTTCCCGCTTAATTATACCGAAGCGCTGAACCAAATCTGAAACACTACGACCGCGTAGGTTCATTGTTTGTTCTTGAAATTTAAAAAGAATCCTTTCCCACAATAGTTGGTGATCAAATACTGGCTCCATTGTCAAATCAATATAATTCCTGCAAATACATTCATCTTCTGCAGTTTTGAATTTTAGGTTTCGCCTCACTTGACATCTCCTAATACAGTGGTTTGCCATGCACTCAGGCAGATTCATATTATCAGCCATGCTCTCTAAGGAATTGGAAGAGTGATGAAAAGAATTGGAGATTAAGAAATTCTAGAGATATTGAGAAATTCTTAAGAGATTAAGAAATTCTAGAGAGATTGAGAAATTCTTAAGAGATTAAGAAATTCTGGTGTGAGTTGAAATGAGATTAAAATTAGGTATTTATAGAGGGGGAAATATTAGCCGTTGGATGAAGATCTGATGAGCGATTATCATAGTATCGAGCGATAGCTTGACCAAGTCATTGTCGAGTGAATGACCATCGAACGATTGTTTGACCATCGAGCGACCGAGACTTTATCGCTCATTGAAACTCTGTCGTGTATGCCTATATGCCAGGAAAAACATATTGGCATATGAGTTTGGCAGTTTGGCATACCCATAGTGGGTGCATATATGCCAAATACCATGTTTTGGCATGTGCATAGGAAGAGGCCTAACCCCCAAACTTTTGAACTTACTTTACACAAAACTAGTCACAAAACACCAAGGTGACCAAACTTGTGGTACAAAAAATCCAATCATATTATTTTTAATAAATAAAAACCATTGATTAAAAGTGACACAAAAACCCCAAATTTTTGTAAACAGAGGATATAGAGAAGGAGACACAAAATAAAGGGGAAAAGGAGAGAGAGAAATTCCATTCATCTGTGTGTAATACAAAGGTTTAGTACTCTATTTATAGCGTTTACATACTCCCAAGTAAGAGCAAGTCTTATGGTGGATTCCATCCATCTTCCATCTTCCACGCCACCTCAGCATTTGGAACTGTGGATGGAAGCGCAAGTGTAATGGTGGAATAGTAGAAACGCTATTCTTAATGGAGCTAAAAAAAACGCCAATAAGATTGGAGCTAAAAAAACACCAATAAGAATGGAGCTTTTTTTCCAGCCGTTAGATTTCAACAACTCATCTTAAATCTAAGGATTAAAAAAAAACGTAATTCTTAATGGAGCTAAAAAAACGCCAATAAGAATGGAGGTTTTTTTTCCAGCCGTTAGATTTCAACAACTCATCTTAAATCTACGGATTAAAAAAAAAACGTAATTTTTAATGTCGTTTTTTTAGCGCCAATCTTATTGGCGTTTAGCGCTATTCTTATTGGCGTCTAGATGGATTCCACGAACCCTTCCACCAAACCATGTAACCCTCCTTGGATTTTTTGTGGAAAGCCCCAACTTGGAAGCCACTAGACTTGACATTCCATGGTTTTTCCACACTTGGAATTGCTTGGATTCCACCATAAGACTTGCTCTAATAGGGTTCCACTAAAGTGGGCATCTATATAATAAACTGCCCTTTATAACACTCCCCCCAGATGACCATTGTATCTAAGCTAATTGCTTCATTAAAACCTTATCAGGAAAATCCGAAGGGAAAAAACCTATTTGAAGGGAAAGAGTACAATTATGAGAAAATTTAGAACATAATTGGACATGCATATGTTGCCTCATTAAAACCTTGACAAGGAAAAACCCAGTGGGACAAAACCTTGACGAAGGAAAAAGAGTACAACGTGATAGTCCGGTAAAATACCTTTTACTATGATGCTCCCCCGATAAGTACTTGATTAAATCTTGGCTTGCAAATCTTCGAGTCGACACTTCCCAATTTCGATAAACGAATTTCTTGAATGCTGGAGATATCAATGCTTTGGTGAGAAATCTGTCAGTTGATGAAGTCTTCTTTTGTGTTAGTCTTCTAATAGTAGTGTTCTCGAGTCTTCATGTTTATTTCAATACAGTATGTAGTTGTATCTTAGATTGCTAATTTCTTGGAGATGATTTGCAGAAATAGTTGATGTAGTTTCTTCAACAAAGTGCCAAGATATGAATACCTTCGTATTTGTGAGAAGGAAATCCAAATTCTTAGGAGATGACTACGTTGATTTGGTTTAATCAAATGTGGGCATCCACTAAATAACCAAAATTGATACAACTCCCCCTTGGATGACCATCATGTTGAATTAAATTGCCTCACTAAAACCTTGCCAACAAAACCCAATGGGAAAAAGTTTGGGCGAAGGAAAAAGAGCATAATATCAACGTTTTGAAAACAAAGGTTAAATGTCAATGAGATGTTGCCTCGTTAAAACCTTATCAGGAAAACCACATGGGACAAAACCTGAATGAAGGAAAAAGAGTACAACTGTTGATGCTAACCCAACAATATGAGTTTTACAGTAGACAAGCATCAAACAATTAACTCTAGTCTATCTCAAACAAGAGTTCAAGATAGCATAATTCTAACTGCAGATTTAAGGAAAAAAATAGAATATATGCTGCTAAAGCGTGGATTTTTGTGTTTTTAACGACTCCTCAAGAGACCTATATATAAAGATGATATCATCAACTAATTAATCCGGATTCTTGGTTTTATACCAAATTTTAAAAACACATAGAGGATTTTTCAACCTGACATAATTGAGTCAGATGGCTGCCATAATATAATTTGAATACTACTGCAAGGATAACAAATTTAAATATGTTCCCAACAACATTTTCTTGTGTAAATGTAGTACGAGTCCTTAAAGGACTACCACGCCAAAAAGCATCATACATGGAGAACAAAAATTTATTGAATCAATCCTAGGGTCTAAAAAAATGAAACCCCCAAATCGTTTTTATAACGAAGAAATTTCTCATGTAAAGACGCAATATGACTACACCAACCTATAATTAATAGGCTTGACATGTTTAAGGTGTTAAGTTTGGATCCAAAATTGCATTAATCGAGAAATTAATCCAACTTAACTTGGATTGTATGCCAACCAATCACATATGTCGATATTTCTCTACAGAGGGGTTAACAACCACCATCTTTTATTATTTCAGTAGCTACTATAAATAAATTTTCGACAATCTTAACTAACTATGATCTCACACAATTCTCTAGTATATGCATATCTTGAAAAATTCACAGAAATACTGGTACCAGCGCCCGCGGGCATTATAATCTCCCCATCTTCCAGTAGGGAGATATGAACTATGAGAATGTGGATCTTGTTTTGATAGACTCTATTGAACTATTATCTGTAGATTATTCTAAAATGCTACTTTTTGCTATATGTGATTGGGTTTGCCTTTCAAGAGGCAAAAACTTATATAAAAGCAAAATAAGACATTTCACGCCTATTAATAGTGACAGTTTTTTTTCGATTTGATCATGTTGGGAGAGAAATTGATATAACTTTTAATTTAATTAACACAAGCTTCTGATAGTGTATGCTCTCCCCTTGATCATGGTGGAAATTTTCTTTCTATCTCATATACGAAAACTTCAAGTTTCGTAAAGTATTATCCGATTAATTCGAGACATATACTCATTATGAAATGTCTTTCGACATAAAAATAAAATAAAATTGTAGTCTTAATAGACATACATATTTAGCATCAACCATGGATTATTTTTGCAACAAAAGCAAAATAAAATAAATAACACCTAAATCATTAAAAATATGCAAACAGATCTCCAATAACTTCGTGACCTCAATGGCCAACGAGATAAAAATTTAGTTGAAGTTATGGACACTTTCTTATCAAAAGAAAATCAATATAGTCACTACAAGGACTAATAATATAGGCTAACAAGCCAGGTGCGCACCCATTGATCTTTTATGTCCTACCATATTTTAACATTAAGTTGAACGGTCTTAATTTAGGAGATTAATATTAGGAAGAAGAAAATTCACACAACAACCCTCAGGAATTCAGCAATTGGTGTTTGCAATTGTTAATATCCTAATAATGATACTTTATATATCCCTTTAGGATCGATGGGAAAAACCAAATTAATTGGCCCATACGATTTTTTTAAAGAAAATAAAGATATTATTTTCGTTGTTAAGGAATCCATGGTTTCTCGTAAGAAATGGAAATCAATGGTTTATTTAAGGGTGCACACGGTACGGTTCGGCTCGGTTCTTGCCGAGATCGAGTACCTGTACCTCCCTAGCCTCGGTTCCTATTTTTTGGACCGGTACCTGTACCCTGTACCTCGGTTCCGGTACTATTCGGTACCGATGACGGTACAGTGCGGTTCCTAGTACTAGTCTCGGTTCCCAGAAATTTGTGTTTCTCCTACGTTGTTAATGATGGGATTTTGGACAGTGAGTATTCCATGCAGCTGAATGCATCGCGTATAAAGGTTCTGCAAGCACAAGATGACTTGGTGAATGAAATGAAGGATTCTGCTAGCAAAGATCTTTTACGTGTCGCTGATAACAAGAATGCCTACTCCAAGCTTCTCAAGAACTTGATTATTCAAGTAATTCTTGTTCTGTAACATCTTAGTTCGTCGCGTTATTCTACTAAACATCGTCTTACTTTTATCATAAACTTCATTTTAAATTTCCAGAGCTTGCTTCGTTTGAAAGAGCAATCATATCTTGTTACGCTAGCTGAGTTCATTGCTAAACACCTCTGGGAACATCAACTGGAGGGTCTTTGGTTTCCTAGTACAAACCAAAATTGGGTTTCTTTTCTTAACGTCCATCTCCTTTACATTTTGCACAAGCCGTATTTTTGTTTATCTGATCTTCAATTCGTTCTATGCAAGTTCTGTGTATTTTTTTCTTAATTTTATTACCCCTAAATCTAATGGCTATTATTAGTTTATTACCCCTAAATCTAATGGCTATTACTACTCGGTACATTCGGTCCGGACGTGCACGGACTTGGATAGGACCGTGTACCTGTACCTCCCTAGCCTTGGTTCCTATTTTTTGGACCGGTACCTGTACCCCCTTCCTTGGTTCGGTACAAAAACAGGTACGGTTCCACCTGTTCCGGGACGGTCCGTCGGTCCGACTCGATTCCTGTGCACCCCTAGGTTTATTAGCAGAAAAATAAAACCATGATTGGTAACAATTTGTCTAAACGATTATCGTTAAACTATGAGAAAAAAATGGCTTAAATTTCTTAAAATGCCAATTTTAACATCTCGTTCTGCAGAATTGATGGAGAAACCAATACGAGTTCTCGTTTGTACGATTCATGATAATCGTATTAACGGAGAAAGAAAAAAAAAATATTGTCCTATTAGTCATCGTATAGGGAGAATCCATTTTGTGGTTAAACGGATAGTTTCTTGTAAAGAAATAGAAACCGGATAAAAAAAAAATCACATGATCTTTGTCCAATGGAAAAAGATACCAATTAAATTGGAAGTAGGTTTTTCAATCATGCATGTGAATAACTACCGTGAAGGTAATCAATTTGCGATAATACCAATTTTGGTGATTACAGTTTCAATAAGGGAATAGAAATCCTGGCAAGATTGGGGTATACTCAAACTAATTGGGGTATACCCAATAAGACAAAATCGGGTCGTTTTGAAGTAAAACCAAACCACCCCTTAACCTTGTTTTTTCTAAATGGCTAATATGCCCTTGGTTAATTAACACTAAAATTCTGATTAGGTTAATTAATTGAGTTTAGATTAAAATTTTCAAATTATGAATTCAGTAGATTAACCTTTTGATCCGTCTTATGAGTTCGATTTCGATCCAAAAATTTTGGTTTTGAAAATGCATAAAGCCGGCAAGGTCGTGGTTTGAATAAGCTTCCGACCATACATCCGCCGGCAGGGTCAACTTTGAATAAGCTGCCGACCAGATATCCACCGGAATGGTCCTCGGATGAAGAACACGCCGACTATCTTGGGCAGCAATCTTACGGTCGGCATGTAAATATTTCCTACCCTTCCGGCTATATTAAACTCGGCATGCACAAAAAAAAAAAAACATTGCCGGCTGACATAAAACCTAATCCTTTATTCATTCAATTTTGGTTACTACATTGATTGAAACATAAAACCTAATCCTTGTCGACGGAAAAACGAATGCACTTAGCATGTGCATCAAGCCTTTGAACCCCTAGGCGACCCTAGTGGACGAGTTATAGTCTCGTGAGGGTTTACATAGAGGTCTACCCACAAAACCTATACAAAAACTTCTAAAGCCATCAATCTTCGTCCGAGGACGATACACCCCCCATCATCTCCGGGGCATACTCCGGGATTTTGGATTCCATGAATTGATAGATTGCATCGAATGCGAATGCTTCCCCCTTTTCCTCCAAGTAGCGCGCTTTGGCGACTTCATGCTACAAAAACATTCCACAAACTTACTTTGTTAGTGGTGTTTAGTAGGAAGATCAAACAACATTGATCACGTAAAATAAACCACAAAAAAACTTACAAATTGTTCAATGGACAAGTTAAAGTGGGGAGCGTTGAAAATTGGTTTTTGGATAGCTAAATAAGCAAGTATAGCATTTTCAATGACTATGTGCCTATCGTGCACTTGTTGAACACTTCTTGAGTTAGGATTCCCACACTCTTGGGTAAAAGTGTTGTGAACCCTAGCCCAAAAGGTTGTGGAATCCACCCTTATAGAGGACTGCCTTCGAACTCTAGTCTCCGCATACCAAGCTTTGGTGATTGCCAAATCTTCATTAGAATCAAATGAAGCCATTTCTTGTGTGTAGAGAGCTATTGGGTGAGTTAGATGGAGTGTGTGATGATATGAGCTTTGGAGAGTATATGCAAATAGTTGTGTGTTGTTTTGTGGAGATAAGTAGTGCATTTATAGGATGGTGCCCAAATTTGGCCGTTATAGTGTCCAAGTACAAGTGAATCGATGCAATTGTACTTGCAAAAATTTGAATTTTGAACCCGCCGGCGGGGTCGTAAATTCAAAAATGCTGGGGTCTCAAAACGGCCGGAAATGTATGGGTTCATTAGCATGCCGGCCAAAATACCGCCGATATTTTCTAATTTTGTTTCCCTCCCGACCTTACATGATTTTAGGCATCAAAAGAATGGTTTTTTTTCTTCAAGATATGGCCGGCAGGGTCTCTAATTTCGTACCCTTCCGGCTACAAAAACGCCGGCTTAGTAGGGATCGTATTACCTTGCCGGCCCTGGTAAGTACACAGTTTTTTGTTGACAGGGCCGGCAGTCTGACATTTCACAACCTTGCCGGCCCTGGGACAGTCGACAGGGTAGCTTAAAAAAAGCATGCCGACAAATGTATTGGCACTTTATATAGCTAAACAAACCATTCATTCAACAACTAGAAATCCAACGTTTTTTGTCCAAAATACGAAAACATGTCCCATAAACCGTAAAAAAAACCTAGTAAAAACATTTGTCCACACCATTAACTTAAACATTTGTCCACCACAACATAAAGAAATGAACTAGGAAAGCATTCATTGGCCACGACCACGACCACGACCACGACGACCACGACCCCGTTTTGGAACACTACCTTCACCACCACGACCACTGCTGCTACCTTCACCACCAGGACCACTGCTGCTACCTTCACCACCACGAGCACTACGAGTCCTCTTTTTATCAGCCTTTATCTTGGCTTGTGCATCCTTAATAGCTTTTTCTTCCGCCTTTACTTCAGCCTGAAGTTGCTTGAACAATAGCTGGGCATCCTCATTGTCAATATTGCAAGCATAGTCAATGTGCTTGCTTTGCACATGTTCTCCTCTGTCTTTCACGCAACACAACACCCTCACAAAGGTCTTCAACTGATCCTTCTATATTCAATTAAACAACAAACAATTAATAGAATGATTCGGTAATGGAATCAATCTTAAAATAGTAAGAGCAACTCTAAAATACTTACAAATATCTTAAGCAATGTTGCTGGGTCTTTCGATTCGATCTTCTTCTTACGAGCCATTTCTTCAGTAGTCATTGGCCTAATCACAGTAGGAAGAGCCCAACCCAAGTACCACGCCATGTATTTCTCAGTAGCTTCATGACCGGTGGTCACCTCGTCCAAAAGACTCACATCGATGTTACGGCCCGGTCTATCGTCCCAATGTTCTTGAGTTGGCGCTGGATCGTAAGAGACGTTAATAGTTTTTTGGGAGGTTGTGCAGTCATCCCGGTTCACAGTAATTCTTCTTGGACGTAACCCAATTGTCGCATTACCCGATGTGGATCGTACATTGAGAATCCTTCAAACACAGTCATCAAGGGTCCATAGTATAATGCAACAACTTCATTTCTCCTTGGGATTAAACCTTGATTTCTATCCTCTCGATACGGATCAAATATCACCTCTTCCGCAGTTAATTTGTCGATGGCGTCTCAGAGTTGCATAAGATTTTGCGGGATTTCCTTATCTTGAGTACCCTTAAAACTGTACTTTTGGGCTCTTGGCAAATGAACCGGAACACTGTTATCCACTTTGACATAAGAGTTGTCTTTGAAAAAAGAAGGGAAGTGCTCATATATCCAAACCTATGCAAAAAGAAAAAAAGTTTAGTAAGAACCTTATCTTACGAGAATTTTGCGAATATAAAGGTTCTAGACAATAAAATTACCTGGAAGAGACATGTGTTTCCGTTAACTTGCTTAGTGAGTGCCCTAGAACATTTTGTCAACTCATTGTTCAAAAAGGCGACCACCGCAGTACCCCAAGAATACCCACGCATCTCATGTAAGGGATCCAATAGTTGTGTAGTTGCAGGAAATCGTACATTACACCCCTCACTAGAATATACACAATTAAGTCATTTAAGATGAATGATTACGATTTCTATTGATTGAATACTTGAATCTTTACAATATGAAATAGAAATGAGTTAAGGAATTACAATCACTCTAAAACTTTCTCTCTCCTAAAGACTTGCTTAACAATCCAAAAAGAACTCTCCTACAACAGATTTACTCAACCCTTTATATAGGGTAGTACACAGTGGATGACAGCTAAGTTGTCCTTTATTTTCGGGAATGTCTTGCGACATATCGCAAGTGTACATATATCAATTCTCGCGACACTCCTAAATTTCGCTGAATCTTCATATCTTTCTCATGTTTTGGCTGTCGTCATTCATTGCGTCATTTATTTTACTTCCCTGCGACTCCCTCGCAATGTCGTCATTTATTAATCTCGCGAAACGTTGATGTCGCGATATTCTGATCCTACATTTTGCCTATTCTCATGTCTTCTCTGCGAAGGAGAGAATGTCATGAGAACCAATGTTTTGAAGTGCCGCAATTGTTCATCTTTATCTGTTTCACTCCCGTACATTTACACGGAATTTATTGCAGGTGCTTCTTCTTCCACTCTTTTCTTGACACGTCTCTTTAAACCGTTTATTCTTGACCATTCACGTCCCATCTCGCATTAAATGCATTTGTTTTCTCGAGGATTCTTCTCTCTATATATAGTTTTCTCACCCTTCTCTTCTTCTCTTTTATTTTCCTTCTGCAACTTCTCTTCCTCCGCAATCTGCGTTTCTGCTGCTGTAAATCTTTCCTTCTTTCTTTCTCTTGATCTTCAATTTTCTAATCATTCCCATACTCTAAAAATGGCTTCACTTGGTCGCATATATAAACCCCTTTTTAATGAAGCTCAAAAGAATTTTCAAGAGAAGGGCTTCATCTTATCAACCATTCCTGATCAAGAATCTTCATCTATACTTTCTGCAAAGTTGTTTTCTGATCATCAGTGTGATGATCAGAAAATCATAATCTCGCTAGGTCAAATTCTCGCATGCCTTCCCATTCCTCTCTACAACCCCGAGATACCTTTATTCTATGAAATTCTTGCTCATGAGAAATTCTCGCGAGCTATTTATCAACTAAGTGGTGATTGCATCCGTCTAATGCTTGAATTCGCCAATCGTGGCACCGGTAAGGGATCTTTATATCTTGATGACGTCAAAGATCTTAGATTCGCGGGTTTAGAAATAGACGCTGAGAAATATACTGTAGAAAACTTTTTTGAAAATTATGAAGTAATAAATATGAGAAATGATAAATCTCGCTGGGGTGCTCGACAAGAGAAAAAGATAATATTTCCAAGGATAAGCTGCTTATGCAAGATATTGACTGGCACTCGGGCAAAAATAATGTTCCTCGGTACTCCAAGGATAAGAAGTGGTGGGTTGTTCCTCTATTTTTGAGTGGACCTTATATTGCAGGTTCTCATACACTCCCTGCGAATCTCGCAAACTATCATCCTTGGGAATTTAAGTGGCCCGAGAAAGCAAAAGAGGTATACTTCCTATTTCAGGCTTGCTTTACGATATTTCCTTCCTCTTATATTTACTAGGCTTGCAAAATTTTCAGATTACCAAATTGAAAAATAGTTATAGTAGACGTCCAAAGGCGAGTACTCTGGCGATACTCCGATCAATCACGGATGAAGTAAGAAATACTTTCTTTTGTTATTTTTAACAATATTGTTGCCTCTGTTTCTTATCTTCATTCGTGTGCGAAGGTTGTTGAAGAAATTAACATTCCCGAAGCTTCGAAGGTTAAAGGCAAGAATAAAATCACTCTTCGCAAGGATAAATCTTCTGCTCCATCTTCTAAAAAACGGAAAATCTATCCCTCTTCTCGTTCTAGTTCCCAAACCAGCGAGAGTTCTGACGAAGATGAAAATGAGGTTGGTACTTCCTCTACGAAGGAGAATCATTCGGTCGCTTCTGCTATGGCGCAATTGTCTAGTGTCTTCTCCGATTCTATGCAAGGATTGGGAGATGATCATTTATCTGCTACTTGCGAAGCTCTCGCTAAAATTTGCGATGCCCCCCTGTTAGAGGATAATGAATCTTTTCGCGGAGTTTCCCGAACAATGACTCCCAGTCTCTTAAATGCACTCAGT
Source organism: Papaver armeniacum (assembly GCA_023531295.1). Lineage (NCBI taxonomy): Eukaryota > Viridiplantae > Streptophyta > Magnoliopsida > Ranunculales > Papaveraceae > Papaver > Papaver armeniacum. The sequence continues at coordinate 584,681 of JAJJWW010008047.1, read as the reverse complement.
GCTTTGGTACGTTCATATTTCGTTATTTCTTTGTGATTTCGATTATAAACCTTATCTTAACAATTTCTTTACTTTCTTTTATAGTCTGGGAGAGCTTCCTTTGTTGTTGCCTGAGACCTCGAGAAAAGACGCAACAATCTTGAGAAGAAAAATCTTCAACTTAAGGAGAAGAACAAAGAACTAGAAATTGAAGTTGCAACATCTCGCAAGAAGGATGCTAAAATTCAACAGTTGGAAGTTGAGTCTTCTTCCCAGAAAGACAAAATATCTACACTTCAAAGTGCTAATCAGCAACTTTATGGTATAACACCCTCCTTCTTTCTCTATTTCTATTTTGCCATTTATTTTCCTTTGCCTGACTTATTATTTTCGCAGACATTTATAATCTTTCTGACGAATCCATCCTTCTCCATTCATTCCCTGAACCTATGGATGATGATGCTCTTCTCACTCATCTCAATGAATCTTTAAGTAGTTCTTCAAACAAGACTAATTCTCTCTCGTTAAGTGAACTTCGAACCAAATTTTATCTTTTAGAAATTGAACATAGATCTAGTTTAGGTTTATCCAACCGATTTAAACGTTTATATCTTGACTCCCAGGAGAGTAATAGTATTCTAAGGAAAAAGATTAGCAGCCTCATAGATGATAAGGATCGCATTGTTAATCAAGGTGCACAAGCATTAGAAAAATTCTAAAAAACTATTCTTGAAGTCCAAATTGAACGAGATGAATCCCTTCGCCAAAATGCCATACTTAATGAGCGAGAAAATCAAATTCGTTCACTTCTTGTCATAAATAATGATGATGAATTCGCCTGGGCTGCGAAGGTTCTAAATAATGCCATAAATAACTTAGGTGTTAACGTCTGTCTTCATGTTGAGCATAATGCCTTGGTTAAAGATATGATTTCTGACAGAGAAGGTTGTTTTACTATTCTTCTTATTTTTCCACTTCTTTTTTACGAAACTGTTATTAAACTGCTAACTCATTATCATTTGTTCGCAGAATCTGAGAAGAGGTTTCAAACTAGAATCAAGGAACTTGAATCTGAGAAAGTGCAACTTGCAAAAGACTTCTCTCTTCGCAATGAAAAATATTCTAAGATGAAGAAGCAACTACAAACTACTGTGGCGAATTTCAATAATGATGCTGTTCGTTTTCGCAACCAAACTATTGAACAAATTTGCAATGATCACAACATCCCTCTTTCTTCATATCCTTGTCTTCTCGACGAAATTCCTGATAATATGCCTTGCTCAGATGTCTCTGATAGTGATGTAAGCGAAGAAGAAGAATCTGATAAAGAAGAATGAGTTGCTAGATTGTTCCATTTTCCTTTCTCTTCTTGTGATATTTGTGTATTTATCCTTCTAACCTTCCATTTTGTAATCTCTTATTGTAAATTTATCATATGAAAATAAATAACAAGTTTTTATTCTAATCATTCCCATACTTGCCTCTGTTATTTATTTTCACATGAGATAAATCAAGTCGATAACCTTTAAGTAATGATACTTCTTAATTTCGCAACTGCTGTTGCTGATTCTTCACAGATAAATGAAGAAATATAATCGTACTCGCAAGCTTGTTTGCTTACTCGATTTCTTGTGTTATTTTATCATCATTTATGTTGAAATTCATCATTGTGACAAAATCGCAGGATGTCTTTACATTTTCATGTAATCACCCATTGATCTTGTCTTATCATTGTTTTTGTGTGGTCTTATTTTGCCTTCCTAGTTAAAGGTCTTATTTTGCCACCCCTCATTTTGCATCAATATGATAGGTCTAAATATTCTTGCGAACATAAAATCCCATGACATTGACGTCTTGCGACAAGATCGCAGGACGTCCTTACACTTTCATGTAATGACCCATTGATCTTGTCTTATCATTTCTTTAGTATTTTTGCCTCTGCAGGATATTTCATTTGCGACAATATGACAGGCCTAAATGTTCTTGCGAATATAAAGCCCCATGAAATTGCCGTCTTGTGACACTTATCAGCTCCCTAATGGAGGGTGCCGCCCTTATCATCTCCCTGGTTGCCCCTTCAAGGAGGCGTACATCGGCCATACAAGACTAGCTCCTCCCATCCGGTCTTAACAACAACCGGTTGTTTTCGCACCTCTTATCCCTTATACCTATAGGGTTTATGGTTACGAGACTGCACCCTAAGTGGAGTTTTCTTCGGGCCGAGTGCAACATATGCCAAGACTTGCCAAGAATGGCCGAGACACTTCAAATGCCTCGGGCACTCTTGGCTCAACCGTGTACCTCGGCGCCTTGAGCATACCCTGACTCCTTGGAAGAAACCCTCGGGCGTCCAACCAGGGTATAACCTTATATATATAGTTGGAAATCCAAGGTATCTCTCCCGGATAGGCTTTCATGGGCCCCAAATCTCCATGACTCAAGTTCCAGGAGCGGTGTAACCTTTTCCCTGAGCCATGTTAAGAGATACCCCCTTATATGACGCACTTTAGGACTTACATTTGCCTCTTGCGAAATATCATTCGCGAACTAAGGTGTACGCCATAAAGGTTCGTCCCATTCACTCACTCTTTCATTTTTGTTAATTCATTCAATCATTCATTTTTGGTTTTCTCTTGTTATTTTGTTTGCGAAGCTATCGCACAATCTTGCATTGTTTATTCATTTTTGTTTTTCAATTCTTCAATCAAATTTTCATACATTCTTGATGGCGAGATTCTCGCGTATTTCTTCTTCAATTATTGTTTCTTCTTCTTATCATTAATATGCCTTTGTCATTGCTTTTGATAATGATTATTATTCATTTCTTACATTTTTTGCTCCTGCTGCTCTCTGCCTCTGCACCATTCAAACTTCTTAATGATTCCTGTCCATCATAATTTTCAGCTGTTTTTATGCACATGCTTCGCAATGTATCTTCACCTCTTGTATCTATGGTATCCACCATCAACCTTTCTTTTCTTTGTTCATCTTTTATATTTTGCTTCCAGCCCTTTCTTTTTGCAGCTCTTTCCTCGCAACTCTCCACATCAATCTCATAACATTTTTGTCCTTCCATCCAGTCTCCCTTTATAACTCCAACACCGCTGGGATGAGGAAACTTTATACACTGATGATAATTCGACGCTACACCCAGAATTTCATGCAACCATGGCCTTCCGATCAATGCATTATAAGGGGACTCCACATCGACTACACAGAACAAAATTTCAGTTTAATCCTTGCAAGGGTATTCTCATATGAACTTCTCCTTTAGGCTTATTCGCTGTTCCATTGAAACCGTATATTTTATACGTCGAAGGTATCAACTCTTCATCCTTCCCACCCATAGTCTTGTAAGTATGGTAAAAAAGAATGTTTACTGAGCTCCCCGTATCAATTAAGATTCTATTGATCGCCCAGGAATTCTCTGCTTCATCATCTTCGCCATCTACAGGTTTTGGGTTAATTTCAAATTTTACAACCAATGGGCTATCATGTGTCTCTATGCCTTCAGGAATCTCTTCTGTAGTGAAAGAAATAATCTGCATTTGCCATTCTTTTAACTGCGATGTCTTCGCGATGTTCATCACTTCTTTATTATCAGCATCCCTCGCGAAAACCCTACTGAAAATATTATCATGAAAATCTTCAATTGTTCGGTATGAATGTACAATGGAGTTGCAAAACAAATTTTTAGCTTTCGTTCCAACTTCTATTACGAATGTTTCTTTCCCCTTTGCTGAGTTTGTTCTGTGCATTTCTGGCGGTGGTGGTAACGGTTGAACCTTCTCTTCACTTTTTAGAAAATGACTCAGCTTTCCTTGGTCAATCATTCGAGGATAATTCTTTTTATATTTCTGCGAGTCATTTGTTAGGTGTCCATGAAAGCGGTGGTAAGAACAGAACTCGTGACTTCTATCACTTGGTGGTGGCTCATTCCCCATATTCCATGGTGCAGGTATGTTTTCCATCAAGAGTATAGCTTCCCATATTTTTTCAACACTAGTATTTAATGGTGGCATTTTGATTTCCTCCCACACTACTCTGTGACTTCGCTGCCCTCCATGATAATTCTGCCTTCCACTTCCATAAGTTTCTTGCGGATGATCAAGTCTTTGAATTTTGTTATTGCCGCCACGGTTGTAGTAGTTCCTTTCTCTTTCAAATTCTTCCTGATCACGGCTTCCCATAGCTACTATCTTTGGCTGTCCATCATCTATTATTTTTTCTTGTTGCCCTTGCGAAGTGCTCGCTCTTTGTGTTTATCAACTTGGGTAATAAGCTTGCATTCGCAGCATTTGAATTTGTATTCGCAACTGGGTATGATTCCATCTCGTTTTGCCTTTCCTCTAGAGCAATATATTCCTCCTGAAGTTCTCGCAACTCAGTCATTGTAATTGTATTCTTGATTCTAAAGATTTGAATATATAACAAATTGGTTGCGAACATAGCGTTTATGAATGATAAAATAAGATATCTTTTATCCACTCGTCCAGCCATTTCGCTACACATTGTCTTCCACCTCACAGTTAAGTGTCTCAAACTTTCGCCAACTCTTTGTTTCAGCCCAAATACATCTTCAATTCCTGGTCGTCGCGAGGAGTTGTTACTTATATATGCCCCTAAGAATATAACTTGTAAATGTTTGAATGACGTGATTGTGTTTCTTGGTAAACCTTCAAACCATTTCAAGTGCTTCTCTGTTAAACTTGATGCGAAATATTTGCACAATATGGCGTCATGATTTTTCCCACTGTAGCATACATCTCACATACGCTTTGATGTGTTGTATTGCGCAAGTTGTTCCATCAAAAATGCTGGTTAATGCGGGTAAATTGCACTTTGGGGGTATTCCTCCTAACTGCACCTCTAGTGTAAAGGGGGTTTTCGCAGCTTCTTCGATGGCCTCATCCAATTGTCTTCTTCCTCCTCCTCTTCTATTGTTCAACATTCCTCTCATCTTTGCCAACTCTCTTAAGATTTGTTCATTTACATCAGGGTTCGAATTTATAGGTCTTTTTAGCTCTGCCTCTCTCCTTCTGCGTTCATGTTTACCTTGATTTTCTTGTTCAGCATTTTCTTCTCTTCTTTCTCTGCGACTTTCTCCTTCATCTCGTTCACGAATTCGCACACCATTGTATCTATCATTTTCTCTTCTTGGTTGTCTATCAGTTCTTCTTTGTATTCTTTCATATTCTTCATTGATATTTCCATTGTTGCGATTTTGCTCGCGCCTTCTTTCTCTATTGTCATGATTGTTCTGCCGAATTGCTTCCTCCAACTCCCGTTCTTCCATTTCTACTCTTAACCTTTCCCTTTCGCAAGCTAGACGCGCTTGTTCAATATAATGCTTTTCGATGTCATCTTTAATCTCCTTTTGTTTCCTCTGTGTTTCTCTCCCATGCAGTATTCTTCTTCCTTCTTCCTGATTTTCTTCACCAATTGGACTATTCTGCTGCCTATTTCCTTGATTTCCGTCATTTTGGCCATTCTGTAAAATCTCAGGACGTGGAATACACACCACTTCCCTTCTTTCGCAGCATCCTTCACCGAGATTTGGCTCTCTTTCTAGATTTTCTTCATTAACATTTTCTACAGGTAATATTCTCCTTATATCATCTCTAACCAATCCTGATCTTGACCTGGCATTACTTCTCGACCTTCTATTCTATAACCTCATATTTTCCATTCTTAACTCATGGTTTTGCCTTGTTAAATTTGCACGTTCTTCCGCTTCTAATCGCCTTTCTTCATGTATTGTTTGCCTCAATGCTTCTAATGCTGCGACTTCTTCATTTCTATGAGTTGTTTCTCCCATCTCTTCTCGATTTCTCTCATCTTGTCCATTATTTATCAATTGTTGCACTTCTTCTCTTTCTTCCATAGAATCTGATCTCCATGTATGCACACTCACCCTATCATAATCTATTACTCTATTCGGTGCTGGTTGAATTGGTGGTTGAGTTTGACCTTCTTCTCTATCTCTTGCGTTTATTCTTGATGGTTCACCTACTTCATTTCTCCTTTATCCAGCTAATCTCCCACTTCTTCTTACAATTGTTGGTTGTCCTGATGCATTCCTTCTTCTAGCCATTTCTCAATTTTAGTAAGTTGTTGAAAATTATACGAAATTTCTTTCTTGTTACTCCTGATTCTTTCAATTCACAAGGTTGATCTCTACTCAATCCCTGTTTCTATCGCCATTATGTAGTTGCAGGAAATCCTACACTACACCCCTCACTAGAATATACACAATTAAGTCATTTTAAGATGAATGATTACGATTTCTATTGATTGAATACTTGAATCTTTACAATATGAAATAGAAATGAGTTAAGGAATTACAATCACTCTAAAACTTTCTCTCTCCTAAAGACTTGCTTAACAATCCAAAAAGACTCTCCTACAACAGATTTACTCAACCCTTTATATAGGGTAGTACACAGTGGATGACAGCTAATCTGTCCTTTATTTTCGGGAATGTCTTGCGAAATATCGCAAGTGTACATATATCAATTCTCGCGACACTCCTAAATTTCGCTGAATCTTCATATCTTTCTCATGTTTTGGTTGTCGTCATTCATTGCGTCATTTATTTTACTTCACTGCGACTCCCTCGCAATGTCGTCATTTATTAATCTCGCGAAACGTTGATGTCGCGATATTCTGATCCTACAAGTTGCAAGTAACTGGCCTCGACTTGGTTTCCGGAACTGTCGGGGAAGATACATTTGCCCAGGGTGTATAGCAAATAAGCGGCCGCGGTAGCATTGATTTGCACCGGGTGCACCATTCCTTCCCTATCAAGGATTTCCCGAGTCTTCCATAATCCGTCCCTCAACTTCTTCACATTAAACTTCTTGGTTAGTCGACCATCCTTCTTGTCAAGAACATCATCCGTCTGAACCTGACTCCAACCGAACAATTTCTTGCTCAATTCGTAAATCTTCCCGAAAGAAATGGCATTATCGAATCCCTCAGTGACTGCTTTTCCATCAACCTCGAGGCCTAGAATTTGTTGAGCATCATCGGGAGTTATCGCCATCTCACCGAATGGGAATAACATAATATCAGTCTCTCCGTAGAACCTCTCACAGAATGCAGAGACGGTAACTTTATCATGATTAATATTCGAACTCTCCACCGCGGGCAACAACCCGGAGTTCCTCACAATCACTTTCACCTCCTCACATTCCAAGTCAAGATTCCAAGTATGCGTCACTGAACACGAAGCTTGGCGCCTCATGAGACGGATGGCATGCTTGTGATCCTAAATACCAAAAAAAACAAAATAAAAAGAAATACAAACACTTGACGCAAATTTAATTAAGATAGTTACACACTTGAATAAATAACAAAGACGGATTAAGATTACTTACGATAGTATTATGGACCGTACATGCCCATGAGTGTTTGTATCCAAAAAGAACATCTCCACCATCTGCTGGGGTCCCTTTTGGAGGCTCACCTTCTTTCAGTGCAACCATCAAGTGTTTGGGAGGCATGTGAGAATCAACCGGTTTAGTGATCACCCTCTTCTTCGTTCCGGTTGAAGTTGAAGCCGAAGATTCGGTGGCTTGAACAATAGCTAGAGTTTGTTCTCCTTCTCCATCTCCATCTCCATCTCCTTCTTCTTCTTCTTCTTCTTCTTTTTCCCCTTCCTCTTCAACAATTTTATCTTCGATGATATTCTTACCTTTATCTCCATTACCATTATCATCATTACCTCCTCCCGACCTCGTGCATGTCTTGATCACCATCATCATCATCATTGTTACCTCCTCCAAGCAGCTAGGATTGGTTTCATCAACATCATCATCATCACCTCTTCTACCAGATGGAATTGATTGGTCTTCATCTGGAGTCTCGTCTGAATCATTGGGTTCAGATAGTGGTTCTAAGACCTTTGTCGTTCCCGGCACAACATATACCCCTCGATGTTTTGAAGACAAGAGTTTATCACCAACACGAGGAGGGTTTGAAGGAGGACTAAGAGCTGCTTTCTTCTTTGCCATTCGCAATCTGAACAAGAACAATTCAGAAAAAAAAAACATTACAGGCCGGCAGGTTAGGCATATACAACATATCCGGCGGAACAATGACCGGAAAGGTCGACCAAAAGATGAGTGCCGGCTAAGACAAAGCCGGCAGTGTATCATCAAAATAGCCTTCCGGCGCACAAAAAATATAGGATTTTTCACTAAACTGGTCGGAAAGGTCCATTTCCCACACATCGCCGGCTGACAAACAAATTTCTAATGGTTTTATATAAATACCCTTCCGGACGAAAAAATTCTAGGCATCAGGAAACATTCTAAACAAGTAGCCGGAAGGGTAAACAATAATAAGATGCCGGCTTCATTAAAAAAAAAAAAACTTACGCCAGAAAGGTATACATATGAATAACCTGCCGGCCCTGCTAGTAGCAGTTACAGAAACTTACAACCGGCAAGTTCTTCAACCTTATACCCTCCCGGCCAAACCATAACTATGAAATCCCGGAAAGGTCGATAACAAAAAACCTTGCCGGCGTCGTAACTGCCAATTCACAAATTTGAATTTTCTGACCTAATTTGACATGCAAACATGAAATCGAAGTACTAGAGTGAGTTTAAACAAGCCCTTACTTTCTTAAGCGCACCATTTCACGTGTTTCAACGGGTTCAATTACTTCTTCTTCAACCGTTTTTTTCTTCACTTTCTTAGCAACCAAACTTGCAATTCCAGGGTTATATTCATTGGGTTTTCGATTAGTTTCTTTCATACGAGTTGCCTTCTTCCGTGGTGGATCCATTGATGAAGACTAATCGGAGTTTTCCAATCGACGATTTTAACGAATTGATCGACGAGTTTTGGTGGTGGTGGGGGGTGATGGAGCCGGTAAGGTTGTGGAGGAGAAGAAGAAGAGAAGAAGATGAAATGAAGATAATGAAAACTGATTTAGGTAGTAATTAGAGTTATAATGGGAAAGGGTTATTTTGTAACTTTACCCATAGACCTCCCCCTTTGCTCTTAAAAAAGAGTCCCTTTAAAATTGGGTATACCCCAATTAGTTTGAGTATATCCCAATCAAGCCAGGATAGAAATTGTAAATTATTTTTTCTTTTTCTATAAAAAAAAAATTAGAGAAAGAAAAAGGATATCAATTATATTTGATAAAGATTGATCATCCATTACTGATATAATTGAAAAAAAATGATAATAAATCAACCGCACCATATAAAGGAAAATAAAACCTTTGGAAACTCACTGTATCCTCCTGTCAAGCGGGTGCTTATATTTCAACTGTCAAAGATTGAACCTCTTACGCATATAATAGAAGGAAGGCTTATGTTTCTGTTTTGGTCGATTGGTGGATCCAAAACATAACACCTATAAAACATAAGAACCTGGTACGGACCTGCCTACATAAAACATAAGACAAGAATCAATAGTCTTGTTTTAAGAAAGAGAAAGTATATATGTGTAACTTTTTTTTTATTATTATTTTTTTTTTATGCAAATATATATGTGTAACTCAAATGTATGGATACTTCTATCCTCAAAAAGGTCTAGATGTATGATATGTATACTATAGCATGTCCATCACAGACATGCTTGAGAACTAAGAGATATTATGTACTCCCAGTAGGAAAAAAACTAATCAGATTGAGAAACACTTAGCAGACACAAACGTCAAATCAAAATTTTGATTTTTACTGTTGCAAGGAAGATGAATAAAATATTATTCAATACAAAATAAAACTCTAATCTTCTAATACATATCATTGTGTATTGACCATATGAGGGTCAACCATCAATAACACAAAAATCATGTGACAAAGAGAAAAAAGAAATTCAAAAGAAAGAATATTTTTCTCAAAAACTAAAAGACACATCAATCGTAAAAATAATTAAATTAGATAGTAGAGCAACGTGCATGATAACGTTTTGTAAACAGAGGATATAGAGAAGGAGACACAAAATAGAAAGGAAAAAGAGAGAGAGAGAAATTTCATTCATCTGTGTGTAATACAAAGGTTTAGTACTCTATTTATATCGTTTACATACTTGACTCCCAAGTAATAGGGTTCCACTAAATTGGGCATCTATATAATAAACTGTCGTTTACAACACAAGTCAGATAATAACGAGTAAATTTAGTTTTTGTTACTTAAAAAAAAAAACAAACATACCCTTTTTACCTCTTCTTCTTCTTCTTCTCTCCTTTTTTTTCTTTCTTCTTTCTTCCATCTCCATCTCCTTCTCCCCACCACCATCACCACCAGCAGCAACAATAGATCTCCACGAACACCAGAAGCAACACCTCCGTCACCACCAGCAGCAACACTTACGTCTCCTCCACGAACACCTTGGTCTTCTCCACGAACACCTTCGTCTCTTTTTCTTCTATTTTTGTTCAGATCTATCACCAACAGTAGCTCTGCCACCACCAAATCAGCCGCTATGTCCAGATCAGTCACCAACACCACCTCTATCTCATCCACAAACACCTCCTTCTCTTTTTCTTCTACTCTTCTAATACATATCATTGTGTATTGACCATATGAGGGTCAACCATCAATAACACAAAAATCATGTGACAAAGAGAAAAAAGAAATTCAAAAGAAAGAATATTTTTCTCAAAAACTAAAAGACACATCAATCGTAAAAATAATTAAATTAGCTAGTAGAGCAACGTGCATGATAACGTTTTGTAAACAGAGGATATAGAGAAGGAGACACAAAATAGAAAGGAAAAAGAGAGAGAGAGAAATTTCATTCATCTGTGTGTAATACAAAGGTTTAGTACTCTATTTATATCGTTTACATACTTGACTCCCAAGTAATAGGGTTCCACTAAATTGGGCATCTATATAATAAACTGTCGTTTACAACACAAGTCAGATAATAACGAGTAAATTTAGTTTTTGTTACTTAAAAAAAAAACAAACATACCCTTTTTACCTCTTCTTCTTCTTCTTCTCTCCTTTTTTTTCTTTCTTCTTTCTTCCATCTCCATCTCCTTCTCCCCACCACCATCACCACCAGCAGCAACAATAGATCTCCACGAACACCAGAAGCAACACCTCCGTCACCACCAGCAGCAACACTTACGTCTCCTCCACGAACACCTTGGTCTTCTCCATGAACACCTTCGTCTCTTTTTCTTCTATTTTTGTTCAGATCTATCACCAACAGTAGCTCTGCCACCACCAAATCAGCCGCTATGTCCAGATCAGTCACCAACACCACCTCTATCTCATCCACAAACACCTCCTTCTCTTTTTCTTCTACTTTTTTGTTCATATTTATCACCCACAGTAGCTTCGCCACCACCAAACCAGCTGTTATGTCCAGATCCGCCACCACCAACATCTCCGTCTCCTCCATTAACATCATCATCACTACTTCATCCTCCTCCTTCTATCATCTAAAACCATTAATACCTTCAAATTCGCCACCAACAACACCTCCTCCTTCTCCTTTTATCCTCTACAATCAACACAATACTTGTAGATCCACCCTCATTCAATCCTCTACAACCACCAACAACACCACCTTCCGATGTATCATCACCAAAGAAATGATGATACATCTTCATCGTCGAAATCAATATTGTGTTGGGAAATGATGATTTATGATGAAACCAAAATTGGTTTCATCATATTCTAACAGTTTTGGCAGGTGAAAACAGTAAACTTATGATGAAACCAAATTTGGTTTCATCATAATCTTACCTATTTTCTCTCATGAAACCAAAGATTTTAACGATGAGAATTAAGTTTATCATGAAACCAAATTTTGGTTTCACCTGATTTTTTCCTAGTTTATTCGGCCTGACTTGGAAGTCGTCGTGTTTGGTTTCATCATTGAAGTTATGTTGCTGAAATGACATTCGTATTTTTTTCATTTTGTTGAATATTGATATCTGTGAAACCAATTTTTGATGGTGAGATACAAGTGGATTGTTTTTTGTTGAAACTAGTTTTAGTTGAGGAGGTAATGGTTGTGGTGGTTGTGACGGCGATGGGGGTGGTGCGGTGGACGGTGGTGGTAGGTTTCATCTTATTGTGTTTCATTTTTTTTTTCTTCATTCTCCTTTCTTTTATGATGAAACCAAATTTTGGTTTCACCTGTTTTTTTCTAGTTTATTCGGCCTGACTTGGAAGTCGTCATGTTTGGTTTCATCATTGAAGTTGTGTTGGTGAAATGACAATATGTGGAAAAATGATGAAACCTAATTAGGTTTCATCGTATTTTTTTCATTTTGTTGAATATTGATCTCTATGAAAACCAATTTTTGATGGTGAGACACTGGTGGATTGTTTATTGTTGAAACTAGTCTTAGTTGAGGAGGTAATGGTAGTGGTGGTTGTGGTGATGATGTTTGTGGCGGTGATGGGGGGCGGTACAGTTGACGGTGATGGTAGGTTTCATCTTATTATGTTTCATTTTTTCTTCTTTCTTCTTTCTCCTTTCTTTTATGATGAAACCAAAATTTGGTTTCATCATTTTTTCTGTTTGGTTTCATCTAATTTCGGTGAAACCAATTTTGGTTTCATCATTTTTTCTGGTGGTGGCGCGGTGGTGGTCGGCAGCGGTGATTGGTGGTGGCGGCGGTGGTCGGTGGTGGTTGGCGGTGCCGGCGGCGGGCGGTGGTGGTTAGCGGTGGTGGTTGCGCGGTGGTGGTGTTGTTGGTGGTGGGTTGTTGTTGGTGGTGATAATATAATGAAATTTAAAGGTGGGGTTGATTTTTGTTTTTGTTGGGGTGATTAAAATAGTAGAAGGGTAATATAGACAGTTTATGTTAAATGGGGTTTTTGTGAACAATTTGTTTTGGTGGAGTTTTTGTGCATGGATAGTGACACCTTTGGGGTTATAACTCGCGGCCTGTACTTTACATAAAGTAAAAAAAAAACATTAGTGAGATTTTACAACAAATCGCAGTAAATGCCGGAAGAAGTTCAAAGTAAAAACTTCATTTGACTGCAAGAATGAAACTCCTACAGCCCTAAGAAACACTCCTGTGGTGATGGGAATAAAACAAGAATTTAAAGGCTACGTAGAATAGAAGAAGCACAAAGCCAAAAATCGAAAAAAGACTAATCAGGCACCAAGTGAATTTAAGAGTTTGATTGATAAAGAAGAAGTGAATAAGAGTAATGGAAAAAGGCAGAGAGTGGATATTGACTGACAATGTCTAAATCTTGACATCAAAGCAAAGGCAGTTAAAGTTAGAGAACCGAGGACTCCGGAAAAAAATGATAACAAAGGAAAAGGAAATGAGTCAACTGGGAAAGAAGCTTGTGTTGATGAAGAACATGTGAATAGAAAGTGAAAATAGAAGTAATTCCAGGACTTGATAGAATGAAAACATTACCTCTGGGGTTTATGCATGGTTATTAGCAGAGTATAAGTACTTGGGCATAGGTACTATTAACATGGTGTCAAATGCTCTCACCATACTGCAATCCTGCTAAAGTCTGAGACGAAGAACTTTGTGATTACTTTTTATATCTTACCTATCGGAGATAAATCTCGAGCAAATCTTAGATAAGATAGTACTCAATACGATAAAGCAAGTAAGATCAGAATACGAAACTACAGAGAAAATAATTGGATCTGGCTTCACGAATCCCAAATGAAGTCTTCAAGTCGTTAACCTAATGTGGTTTTGAAAAAACCTAAGTTAAAGGAGATTCCACTCTAGTATGCAACTAGGACACATGAAAGTGTCGGGATTAGTTTTTCCAATTGCTAAAGTTATCCCTTATATAGTCTTTCAAATCAGGGTTTGCTTACAATCAAATCTAAGATAGCTTAGTAACAAGGCATTCAATATTCACCGTTAGATGAAATCCTGATTTAAGATTCAAGCTAAGTCTGCTTAGAAATAAAGAAATTAATCTCCACTGTTAGATGGTCTTAGCTTGTTACACACAAATGAAATATACCTTCATTTAGATATGGGTAACCGTATCTAAACGTGTATATTGAGTTGGCTCAATAACAGTTAACGAAGTTATCCATATGAACACTTTTATCTTAACCATATTCATCTAACACTTCATCAAACATGAAAGATAATCAAATGAATCTAAATGTATTTCAAATAGAGTTGTTCAATTTTTCACTATCTCAAAGAAATATATATGAACAAATTGAAACAAAATCGGATTGATTCGTAAAAGTACAAAGTACTTATATAAGAATCAGTTCATGAACATTAAGTCACGGTTTCAAAAGACTGCATTCCTTAAATCATAAATGTATTAGTTCATGAGTATGAGAAACATACTTAACCGATTTTAGATTACCAATGTGTTCGCTGACCAGGTACGCAAACAACAGCTCTGGACCTTGGCATGTCCAACCGTTCGTATACTAGGTACGCGACCAGCAGTCCCCGGCCAAACTCAGGTAGAACGTTCCCGGACTTTAACAGTTAAAACCGTTCGCATACTAGGTGATGGGTCGGTAAACCGACTTTGTTTTACCGCAAGTGCACGGTGTCAAAAATAGCACACAATAACAAGCACGGTTCGTTCCCTAAAGGAGTGTGAAAGCTAATACTAATCAATATCAAGAACTAACTAATCAAAATTCAATATTTTAGAGATTTTCGTACTAATAAAATAAGCTAACAAGTAGAATAAAGCAAACTTATAAAGGATCGTAATCAAGGATGTAAGCTATTAGCGCTACGAAATCCGTTGTAAGCTATTTTTACTTATGTTCTATCACAAGGTCTCAAGTTTACTCATGCATAGTGGCAAACCTAGCTACTAACACATGTAAGATATTTTGTTAAGGAAGCTATGTCTAGACAAGAGTTATCATAAAAGATTGTTCGTTCTCAACCTAAGGTAGAAATCCCTAGTACTAAGTATACATGGCATACATAGTCTTAGGATACTCATAAATCATATATTACCAAGGTTATCAATGGATTATTATTTCAAAGCTCAACTATGAAATATGTAGTAGCAGGTTTTCCCACACTACACCCCTCACTATATTTTGGTTAATTAGTCCATTGAAAGTTGTATAATTGAGAATGTTTATTGATTAATTTCATGAATTGTCTACACAGGAAAAGTAGAATTACACTTAGCAAGTAAAACACTCTTAAACTTTCTCTCTCCTAATGACTTGCCCAACAATCCCAAAAAGATCTCTACCTTACAACAGACTCGCTCAACCCTTTATATAGGGCGATACATAGTGGATGACAGCTAATCTATCCTTTTATTTCGGAAATGTTCCGCGAAGTGTCGCAGATGTACAAACATTTATTCTCGCGACACTTCTTAACCCTCGCCGAGTTCCATGTCTTTTCTCTTGTTTTGTGTGTCGTTATTCATCGCGTCATTTATTTTAGCTGCTCATGACTGCCTCGCGACGTCGCTGTTTATTAATCCCGCGAGCCCTGCACGTTGCGATATTATGATCCTACATCTTGCCTCTTTTTCCTTAAATATTGCTTGAAGAGCGATTTTTAAGGAAAAATCTGTTGTTGTAGTAATCTTTGGTCTTTGTTGATGAAGGAACGAGCGGGAAGAATACTTTGTACTTAAAAAGTACGTACTTGCCTCTATTCTTTTGCGATGTTCCGAAGTTTTGCGTCTCTGTCTCTCCTCATACTTTTCTTGCGAAGGGAAGAATATCATAAGAGCGATGCTTTTTATTCACTTTGATCTGCTTATCTTTATCTGTTTCAGCTCCGTACACAGTTTTTAACCATTAAAGCCGTTTTTCGACACGTCTCTTCCAACCGTTTATTCTTGACCGTTCATGTCTCTTCTCGCATTAAATGACCTCGTTTGTCTCGAGGATTTTTTTTTTTTCTATATATAGTTTTCTTTTCCCCTCCTTTTCATTCTTTAGTTTCTCTCTGCAACTTTTTTTATTTTCTCCTTCCGCAATTTGCGCTCCTGCTACTGCAAATCTTCTCTTCGTCTTTTTCTAGCATCGATTTTAACCTTTAACCTCTCATCCATTCCCATACTGATAATGGCTGCTATTAGTCGTGCATACAAAACTTCTTTTGATGAAGTTCAACAGAAATTGCTTGAGAAGGGTTTCACTCTATCGACCATTCCTGATCAAGAACCTTCATCCATTCTTTCTGCAAAGTTATTTTCTGATCACCAATGTGATGATCAAAGGATTATAGTCTCGCTAGGTCAGCTTCTCGCGGGACTTCCCATTCCCTTATACGATCCAGAGTTGCCTCTATTTTATGAAATCTTAGCCCATGAAAAATTCTCGAGGGCTATTTATCAATTGAGTGGCGATTGCATTCGCCTAATGCTTGAGTTCGCGAGCCGCGGTGCAGGCAAAGGATCTTTATACTCTAACTCTGTCAGAAATCCCAAATTCGCAGACTTGGAAATAGCTGTTGAGAAATACACTGTGGAAAACTTTTTGAAAATTACTCTGATAACTATGGTGAATGCGAAATCTCATTTGGGGCGTTCGCACAAGAAAAAGGATAATGTCTGCGAGGATAAACTGCTCATGCGGGATATTGATTGGCACCGGGTAATAATACTACTCTCGCCACTCCAAAGATGAGAAATGGTGGGTTGTACCCTTGATTTTAAATGGTCCTTATATCGCGGGCCCAGACGTTCTTCCCCGCGAATCTCGCAGGGTATCATCCTTGGGAATTCAAATGGCACGAGAAGAAGAAAGAGGTATGTTTCGACTTCAAATTTGGCTTTCGTAACTTTCTTTCTATAATTGCTTTGAGTTTGTGAAATCTCTCGTATAACCAAGGTTGAAAAGAAGGTACAAAAAGGATCCGTCGAGGATACTCGACATTGCTCCGATCGCTTACAAGTGAAGTAAGAATCACTTCCTTTCTTCTTATTTAAAACAATATTGTTGCCTCTGCTTTCTTATCTTTAACCGTATCTGAAGGTTGGAGTTGAAGAAGTCGAGCCATGAAGAAGGGTAAAAGTAAGGGCAAAACTGTCGCTCGCAAAAATAAATCTTCTGCTCCACTAACTAAAAAGCGAAAGATTCAATCTTCTTCTCGCCTTAACTCAAACTCTGAGTCTTCTGATGAGTCATTAGTAGCAGGTTTTCCCACACTACACCCCTCACTATATTTTGGTTAATTAGTCCATTGAAAGTTGTATAATTGAGAATGTTTATTGATTAATTTCATGAATTGTCTACACAGAAAAGTAGAATTACACTTAGCAAGTAAAACACTCTTAAACTTTCTCTCTCCTAATGACTTGCCCAACAATCCCAAAAAGATCTCTCCCTTACAACGACTCACTCAACCCTTTATATAGGGCGATACATAGTGGATGACAGACTAATCTATCCTTTTATTTCGGAAATGTTCCGCGAAGTGTCGCAGATGTACAAACATTTATTCTCGCGACACTTCTTAACCCTCGCCAGGTTCCATGTCTTTCTGTTGTTTTGTGTGTCGTTATTCATCGCGTCATTTATTTTAGGCTATGCTCATGATCGCCTCGCGACGTCGTTGTTTATTAATCCCGCGAGCCACCGCGTTGCGATATTATGATCCTACATCTTGCCTCTTTTTCCTTAAATATTGTTTGAAGAGCGATTTTTAAGGAAAAATCTGTTATTGTAGTAATCTTTGATCTTTGTTGATGAAGGAACGAGCGAGAAGAATACCGTACTTAAAAAGTACGTACTTGCCTCTATTCTTTTGCGATGTTCCGAAGTTTTGCGTCTCTGTCTCTCCTCATACTTTTCTTGCGAAGGGAAGAATATCATAAGAGCGATGCTTTTTATTCGCTGCGACCGCTTATCTTTATCTGTTTCAGCTCCGTACACAGTTTTTAACCATTAAAGCCGTTTTTCGACACGTCTCTTCCAACCGTTTATTCTTGACCGTTCATGTCTCTTCTCGCATTAAATGACCTCGTTTTTCTCGAGGATCTTTTTTTCTATATATAGTTTTCTTTTCCCCTCCTTTTCATTCTTTAGTTTCTCTCTGCAACTTTTTTTTATTTTCTCCTTCCGCAATTTGCGCTCCTGCTACTGCAAATCTTCTCTTCGTCTTTTTCTAGCATCGATTTTAACCTTTAACCTCTCATCCATTCCCATACTGATAATGGCTGCTATTAGTCGTGCATACAAAACTTCTTTTGATGAAGTTCAACAGAAATTGCTTGAGAAGGGTTTCACTCTATCGACCATTCCTGATCAAGAACCTTCATCCATTCTTTCTGCAAAGTTATTTTCTGATCACCAATGTGATGATCAAAGGATTATAGTCTCGCTAGGTCAGCTTCTCGCGGGACTTCCCATTCCCTTATACGATCCAGAGTTGCCTCTATTTTATGAAATCTTAGCCCATGAAAAATTCTCGAGGGCTATTTATCAATTGAGTGGCGATTGCATTCGCCTAATGCTTGAGTTCGCGAGCCGCGGTGCGTGCAAAGGATCTTTATACTCTAACTCTTGTCGTTAAAATCCCAAATTCGCAAAGACTTGGAAATAGTCTGTTGAGAAATACACTGTGGAAAACTTTTTTGAAAATTACTCGATGATAACTATGGTGAATGCGAAATCTCATTTGGGGCGTTCATTTGAAGAAAAAGGATAATGTCTCTCGAGGATAAATTGCTCATGCGGGATATTGATTGGCACCCGGGTAATAATACTACTCCTCGCCACTCCAAAGATGAGAAATGGTGGGTTGTACCCTTGATTTTAAATGGTCCTTATATCGCGGGCCCGCACGTTCTTCCTGCGAATCTCGCAGGGTATCATCCTTGGGAATTCAAATGGCCTGAGAAGAAGAAAGAGGTATGTTTCCTACTTCAAATTTGGCTTTCGTAACTTTCTTTTTATAATTGCTGAGTTTGTGAAATCTCTCAGATAGCCAGGTTGAAAAGAAGGTACAAAAAGGATCCGTCGGAGGATACTCTGACATTGCTCCGATCGCTTACAAGTGAAGTAAGAATCACTTCCTTTCTTCTTATTTAAAACAATATTGTTGCCTCTGTTTCTTATCTTTAACCGTATGCGAAGGTTGGAGTTGAAGAAGCTGTAGCCGCGAAGGGTAAAAGTAAGGGCAAAACTGTCGCTCGCAAAAATAAATCTTCTGCTCCACTAACTAAAAAGCGAAAGATTCAATCTTCTTCTCGCCTTAACTCAAACTCGAGTCTTCTGATGAGGATGACCATGATTCAAATCGCTCTCTCGCTACAGGGACCCCGTTAACTGGTTCTTCTATGGGTCAGTTGTCTAGTATCTTCTCTGACTCTTTCCAAGGAATGGGAGATGCTCCCCTAGCCTCTCTGCGGGACTCTCGCAACCGTGTGCAATGCCACTCTCTTTGGAGGGCAATAATTCTTTCAATGGAGTCTCTAGAACTATGTCTCCCCGACTTCTTGAATGCGCTTGGATCCTTGGTATGTATACAATCATATCTCCCCATTGACTTTATATTGTTGTATATGTATTAACAAACTTTTCTATCTTCTTTCATAGGTTGGAAGATCTTCTTTTGTAGTTGCCTCGGACCTTGAGAGAAGACGCAATAATCTTGAGAAGAAGAATTCGCAATTGAGCAAGAAGATTCGAGAATTGAGACTGAGGCTGCGTTATCTCGCGGTAAAGACGAGACGATTCAAAAGTTAAATACCGAACTTGACTCCCAAAGGGATAAGGTGTCCACTCTTCAAAACGCTAATCAACAACTTTATGGTATAAAATTTTACCTCCTTTTATTCTCAATTATTTAATCGGTCGCCTATTGCTACCTAACTTATTACTTTCGCAGATGTATATAATCTCTCCGATGAGGCTATTCTTCTCCATACATTTCCTGATCCTATGGATAATAACCTTCTTCTCGCTCACCTCAACAACTCTTTAAGTAGTTCATCAAACAAAATTAACTCCCTTTCATTAAATGAACTTCAGACCAAATATCGTCTTTTAGAAATTGAACATAGATCTGGTTTAAGTCTTTGCCAACCAATTTAAACAAATGTTTCTTGAGTCAATAAAGAAATCAAAATTTTGAGGAAGAAAATTAGTGACCATATAGATGATAAAGATCGCATTGCTAATAATGGTGCACAGGCATTAGCAACATTTCAAAAATCTCTCCTTGAACTACAAATTGAGCGGGATGAATTGCTTCGCTTGAATTCCTTGCTTAGTGAGCGAGAAGATCAAATTCGTTCCCTCCTTGTTATAAATAGTGACGATGAATTCGCACTGGGCTGCGAAAGTTTTAGATAATGCCAGAATAACCTAGGTGTTGATGTTAGTCTTCACGCCGAGCATACTTCCTTGATTAAAGATATGATATCGATAGAGAAGGTTATTTATTACACCTTACTACTTCTTACTTCGTAGTATTGCTTGTAAATTATTAACTTGTTGTTACTTATTTGCGAGAATGCGAGAAGAGGCTTCGATTAGAATTAGAGAGCTTGAATCTGAGAAAGAACAACTCGCCAGAATTTTCCAGCGAGAATTGAAGAACTTGAATCTGAAAAACAACAGCTCGCGAAGAGTCTCTCCCTCCGTAATAACAAGTATTCCAAGTTGAAGGAACAATTTGAAACGACAGTGAAAAACTTTAATAATGATGCCGTTCGTTTTCGCAATGGAGCCATGGAATATGTTTGTAAGCACCAGAACATCCCTCTGCATACATATCCCTGGCTTCTTGAAAAGGTTCCTGAGAATCTACCTGTCTCTGAAGTTTCTGATAGTGAAGCTGGCGAAGAAGAAAATTCTGGCGATGAGAATAATAAAACTGATGAATCAGATGAAGAAGAAGAATCACCAAAGGTGTAATTCTTTTTGTTTTCTTTTGCTTTCGCGTGTAATATCTCGTACATTCTTTGTATCTTTGTTATAGTGAACTCTTTTTTTCCATGAATTCAATCTTCACTCCCCTTTTTGTTAGTTCTTCCTTGTAATATAATTGGCTATCTTTATTGATGTATAACTCTTTCATCGGAAGATGAATAACAATATTCCATCTTTTCCATTCCCATACTTGCCTCTTATTTATCTTCGATGGAAGAAGTTAGCTATCCTCATGTATTTTGTTGGATAACAATTTTAGTGTTATTGAAATGTATAGCCGCGACGAGGTCGCAGATATCTTTATGAATTGAGAATTCTATCTCTTTTTTGCGACAAGGTCGCTTTTCAGCCGCCTCTACACTTTCATGCAAAGGCCCATTGACCTTGCCTTATCATTTTGTGTGGTCTTCCAAGTCAGACCTCCCTAATTAGAGGTCCTCCCACCACCACGTTCATTGCGACAAAATCGCAGGACGTCTTTACACTTGTATGTAAAGACCCATTGATCTTGCCTTATCATTTTTCAAGTATTTTTGCCTCTGCAGGATGTTTTGGTTGCAACAATATGACAGGCCTAGATATCCTTGCGAATATAAAGCCCTATGACATTGCCGTCTTGCGACGAAATCGCAGACGTCCGTACACTTTCGTGCAAAGACCCATTGATCTCGCCTTACCCTCGCATTAGTATTATTGCCTCTGCGGGGATCATTGCACAAATATGACAAGCCTAAGTCTCCTTGCGAAAACAAAGCCTCATGACATTTGCGTCTGTTTTGGCACCCCCCTAATGGAGAGCACCGCCCTTATCATCTCCCCGGTTGCCCCTTCAAGGAGGCGAAACATCGGCCATACAAGACTAGCTCCTCCCATCCGGTCTTAACAACAACCAGTTGTTTTTAGCCTCTTATCCCTTATACCTATAGGGTTTATGGTTACGAGACGCACCCTAAGTGGAGTTTTCTTCGGGCGAGTGCAACGCATGCCAAGACTTGCCAAGAATGGCCAGGTAGGTTCATCCATCCCGGGCACTCTGGCTCAACCGTGTACCTCGGCGCCTTGAGCATACACTGACTCCTAGGAAGAGACCCTCGGTCGCCCAACCAGGGTATAACCTACATATATAGTTGGGAATCCAAGGTACCTCTTCCGGATAGGCTTTCATGGGCCCCAAATTTTCATGGTTCAGGCTTCAGGAGCGGTGTAACCTTCCCCCTGAACCACGGCGAGAGATACCCCCTTATATGACGCACTTTAGGTCTTACATTTGCCTCTTACGAAATGTTATTCGCGAACTAGGGTGTACGCCATAAAGGTTCGTCCCATTCATTTGCGCATTTATATTTGTTAAATCATTCAATCATTCATGTTTCATTATTTGCTGATATTTGTTTTGCGAAGTATTCGCACAGTTCTGTTTCACTTGTTGTATTTCACTTTTCTTTCTTAGTCGTATTCTCATTTTGCTCTTGGCTGCGAGATTCTCGCACATCATTACTTCAATTTGTTACTTTGCATCCTGCTGTTATTGATTATTTACTTCTTATGCCTTTTGTTCCTCATATCTTTTGCTTCTTCATTGTTATAATATTGGTCTGTCTCTAAGCATTCACCTCGCGAGCATTCAGTCCTTACTTCTATAGCATCCACCATCAGTTTTTTCCTTTCTCTGTTCATTTTTCACATGTTGCTTCCAACCCTTTCTTTTGGCATTTCTTTCTTCGCACTTTCTATATCGACCTCATGACATTGTTGCGATTCTTTCCAATCTCCTTGTATGATACCAATACCATTTGGGTGTGGAAATTTTATGCATTGATGGTATGTTGAGGCGACCCCCAAAATCTCATGAAGCCATGGTCTCCCAATTAGTGCATTATACGGGGACTCCACATCAACCACACAGAATAAGACATCAGTTGATAATCCTTGTAGAGGTATGCTCATGTGAACTTCTCCCTTTGGTTTGTTTGCAGTGCCATTAAAGCCATATATCTTGTATGTCGAGGGAATCAAATCCTCATCTTTTCCGCCCATCGTCTTGTAAGTATGGTAGAAGAGAATATTCACCGAACTTCCGGTGTCGATTAGAATTCGGTTGATCGCCCAACAAGCTTCTGCCTCATCATCTTCTCCATCGACTGGTTTCGGGTTAATCTCTAGTTTCACAACCAACGGGCTATCGTGTGTTTCTCTTCCTTTTGGTACTTCATCTGCGGAGAAAGAAATAGTCTTCAACTGCCACTTTTCTAACCTGCGTCGTTCTCGCTTGATTTCATTATTTCTTTATCATTAGCGTCTCTCGCAAAGACTCTACTGAGTACGTTGTCATGGAAATCTTCGATGGTGCGATAGGAGTGGACAATAGAGTTGCAGTTCAAATTCTTGGCTTTTGTTCCTACTTCTATCACAAATGTTTCCTTTCCTTTCGCTGACACGTGCTCTGCATCTCTGGTGGTGGTGGCAATGTCGACTGTTTCTTCTCCCTTTAGAAAGTGATTCAGCTTCCCCTGATCAATCATCCTGAGAATAATTCTCTTTATGTTTCTACAATCGTTTGTTTGATGCCCATGGAAGCGATGGTAAGAACAAAACTCATGACTTCTATCGCCTGGCGGTGGTTCCATTCCAACATTCCAAGGTCTTTGGTACATTTTCCATCACAAGTATAGCTTCCCGCATCTTTTCAACGCTAGCATTCGGTGGAGGCATCTTAATTTGTTCCCATACTGTTCTATGACTTCTCTGCCCTCCACGGTTATTTTGCCTTCGTCCACCATAAGTTTCTTGCACATGATCTAGCCTCTGAATCTTATTATTGCTGTTACGGTTATAATAATTCCTTTCACGTTCAAACTCTTCTTGATCATGACTTCCCATAGCTACTATCTTCTGTTGTCCCTCATCAGCTTTCCTTGCTTGCTGTCCTTGCGAAGTGCTCGCCACTGTATTTATGAATTGAGGTAACAAACTTGCGTTCGCGGCGTTAGAGCTTGTGTTCGCGACTGGATAAGAGTTCATTTCATTTTGTCTTTCTTCTAAGGCAATATATTCTTCCTGTAATTCTCGCAGTTCAGCCATTGTGATTGTATTTTTGATTCTAAAAATTTGAATGTATAACAAGTTAGTCGCGAAGAGAGCATTCACAAATGAGAGTATGAGATATCTCTCCTCAACCCGTCCTGCCATTTCGCTACACATGGTCCTCCATCTTATTGTCAATCGCCTTAAGCTCTCGCCAATCCTTTGTTTCAACCCGAATACATCTTCAATACACAGTCGCGAAGAGTTGTTACTTATGTATGCTCCCAGGAATGTGGCTTGTAAATGATTGAATGATGTGATTGTGTTCCTTGGCAGACCTTCAAACCATTTTAGTGCTTCTCCTATTAAGCTTGACGCGAAATATTTGCACAATATGGCATCATGATTCTCCCATTGTAACATACATCTCATGTAAGCCTTAATATGTTGTATCGCACAGGTTGTTCCATCAAAGATGTTGGTTAATGCAGGTAGATTGCACTTAGGAGGTATTCCTCCCATCTGTACTTCTAGCGTGAAGGGATTCTTCGCGGCTTCTGCGATGGCCCGTCCATTGTCTCCTTCCTCCTTCCCTTCTATTGTTCAAGTAATCCTCTCATTTCAGGCTAGTTCTCTTAAGATTTGTTCATTTGCCTCAGAATTTGTTTCTACTGGTCTTTTTAGCTCTGCTTCTCTCCTTCTTCGCTCGTGCCTATTTTGACCTTCCTGCTCATTATTTTCTCCTCTTCTTTCCTCGCGACGCTCTTCTTCGTTTCTTTCATCAATTCGCACGCCATTGTATCGGTTGTTCTCTCTTCTTGGTTGCCTCTCCGCTCTCTCATCATCTGCACCCTCTCATACTCTTCGTTGATATTTCTATTGTTACGATTTTGTTCCCTCCTTCTTTCGCGGTTGTCATGGTTATTCTCCCCGGATTGCTTCTTCCATCTCTTGATTTTCTATTTCCGCTCTTATTCTTTCTCTCTCGCGAGTTAGTCGCGCTTGTTCAATGTAGTGTCTCTCAATGTCATCCTCGATCTCTCGGTTTCTTCTCAATTCTTCTCTCCCGTGTAGAATTATTCTTCCTTCAAATCTGGATCATTCGGCCCTTGGAGTTGCATGTTTTCTTGATTTTCCCTATTTCGCTCATTTTGAAGATTTTCGGGCTGAGGAATATGACGATCTTCTATTTCCCCAGTTCTCTCGCCATGCTCTGTATTCGGATTTTGTGTTTCTTCCCCGGCACTTTCTGTTGGTAAAACTCTCCTTCTTTCTTCTCTGTTCGATCTAGAACTTGATCTCACGCTACTTCTAGATCTCCTTCTTTGTAATCTCATATTTTCCATCCTCAGTTCATGATTTTGTCTTGTCAAGTTTGCTCGCTCCTCTGCTTCTAATCGTCTCTCTTCGTGTATTGTTTGTCTCAATCTTTCTAACGCTGCCATTTCTTCGTTTCCTGGATTCATTTCTCCATTCATCCCTTGCTCTCCTTGTCCATTGTTCACCAACTTCTTTGCTCCTCTTCTCTCTCGTCTTCGAATCGATCTCCAAGTATGCACACTTACTCTATCATAATCCACAGCCGCGTTTGCTCTTTTGGAGATTGGTGGTTGGTTTTGACCTTCTCCATCATTTCTCATATTCATCCTTGATGATTCTCCTGTTTCATTCCTCCTTTCTCCAGCAAGTCTCCCACTTCTTCTTACAATCGTTGGTTGCCCTTGTACATTTCTTCTTCTAGCCATCTTTCCTTTTCAATGAATTCTTGAGTATCTTTTCCAAATCTCTTCTCTGTTAATCTAAATTCTTTTCAATTTCTTCGTCAATCACTGCTCGTCCCTGTTTCTAGCGCATATGTAGTAGCAGGTTTTCCCACACTACACCCCTCACTATATTTTGGTTAATTAGTCCATTGAAAGTTGTATAATTGAGAATGTTTATTGATTAATTTCATGAATTGTCTACACAGGAAAAGTAGAATTACACTTAGCAAGTAAAACACTCTTAAACTTTCTCTCTCCTAATGACTTGCCCAACAATCCCAAAAAGATCTCTCCCTTACAACAGACTCGCTCAACCCTTTATATAGGACGATACATAGTGGATGACAACTAATCTATCCTTTTATTTCGGAAATGTTCCGCGAAGTGTCGCAGATGTACAAACATTTATTCTCGCGACACTTCTTAACCCTCGCCGAGTTCCATGTCTTTCTCATTGTTTTGTGTGTCGTTATTCATCGCGTCATTTATTTTAGCTGTCTGCGACTGCCTCGCGACGTCGCTGTTTATTAATCCCGCGAGCCCTGCACGTTGCGATATTATGATCCTACATCATATGTAGTAGCAGGTTTTCCCACACTACACCCCTCACTATATTTTGGTTAATTAGTCCATTGAAAGTTGTATAATTGAGAATGTTTATTGATTAATTTCATGAATTGTCTACACAGGAAAAGTAGAATTACACTTAGCAAGTAAAACACTCTTAAACTTTCTCTCTCCTAATGACTTGCCCAACAATCCCAAAAAGATCTCTCCCTTACAACAGACTCGCTCAACCCTTTATATAGGGCGATACATAGTGGATGACAGCTAATCTATCCTTTTATTTCGGAAATGTTCCGCGAAGTGTCGCAGATGTACAAACATTTATTCTCGCGACACTTCTTAACCCTCGCCAGTTCCATGTCTTTCTTGCTTTTTTGTGTGTCGTTATTCATCGCGTCATTTATTTTAGGTATGCTGCAAACTCGCCTCGCGACGTCATTTTATTAATCCATGCGAGCCACGCACGTTGCGATATTATGATCCTACATCTTGCCTCTTTTTCCTTAAATATTGCTTGAAGAGCGATTTTTAAGGAAAAATCTGTTGTTGTAGTAATCTTTGATCTTTGTTGATGAAGGAACGAACGAAAGAATACTTGTACTTGAAAAGTACGTACTTGCCTCTATTCTTTTGCGATGTTCAAGTTTTGCGTCTCTGTCTCTCCTCATACTTTTCTTGCGAAGGGAAGAATATCATAAGAGCGATGCTTTTTATTCGCTGCGATTTGCTTATCTTTATCTTTTTTTTACTCCGTACCACGCTTTTAACCATTAAAGCCGTTTTTCGACACGTCTCTTCCAACCGTTTATTCTTGACCGTTCATGTCTCTTCTCGCATTAAATGACCTCGTTTTTCTCGAGGATCTTTTTTTTTCTATATATAGTTTTCTTTTCCCCTCCTTTTCATTCTTTAGTTTCTCTCTGCAACTTTTTTTATTTTCTCCTTCCGCAATTTGCGCTCCTGCTACTGCAAATCTTCTCTTCGTCTTTTCTAGCATCGATCTTAACCTTTAACCTCTCATCCATTCCCATACTGATAATGGCTGCTATTAGTCGTGCATACAAAACTTCTTTTGATGAAGTTCAACAGAAATTGCTTGAGAAGGGTTTCACTCTATCGACCATTCCTGATCAAGAACCTTCATCCATTCTTACGCAAAGTTATTTTACGATCACCAATGTGATGATCAAAGGATTATAGTCTCGCTAGGTCGCCTTCTCGCGGGACTTCCCATTCCCTTATACGATCCCGAGTTGCCTCTATTTTATGAAATCTTAGCCCATGAAAAATTCTCGAGGGCTATTTATCAATTGAGTGGCGATTGCATTCGCCTAATGCTTGAGTTCGCGGCGCTGGTGCGGGCAAAGGATCTTTATACTCTAACTCTGTTAGAAATCCCAAATTCAAAGACTTGGAAATAGTTGTTGAGAAATACACTGTGGAAAACTTTTTTGAAAATTACTCGGTGATAACTATGGTGAATGCGAAATCTCATTTGGGGCGTTCGCTGAAGAAAAAGGATAATGTCTCGAGGATAAATTGCTCATGCGGGATATTGATTGGCACCCGGGTAATAATACTACTCCTCGCCACTCCAAAGATGAGAAATGGTGGGTTGTACCCTTGATTTTAAATGGTCCTTATATCGCGGGCCCGCACGTTCTTCCCGCGAATCTCGCGCAGGTATCATCCTTGGGAATTCAAATGGCACGAGAAGAAGAAAGAGGTATGTTTCCGACTTCAAATTTGGCTTTCGTAACTTTCTTTCTATAATTCTTTGAGTTTGTGAAATCTCTCGGATAGCCAAAGTTGAAAAGAAGGTACAAAAAGGATCCGTCGGAGGATACTCTGACATTGCTCCGATCGCTTACAAGTGAAGTAAGAATCACTTCCTTTCTTCTTATTTAAAACAATATTGTTGCCTCTGTTTCTTATCTTTAACCGTATGCGAAGGTTGGAGTTGAAGAAGCTGTAGCCGCGAAGGGTAAAAGTAAGGGCAAAACTGTCGCTCGCAAAAATAAATCTTCTGCTCCACTAACTAAAAAGCGAAAGATTCAATCTTCTTCTCGCCTTAACTCAAACTCTGAGTCTTCTGATGAGGATGACCATGATTCAAATCGCTCTCTCTCGCTACGGGGACCCCGTTAATGGTTCTTCTATGGGTCAGTTGTCTAGTATCTTCTCTGACTCTTTCCAAGGAATGGGAGATGCTCCCCTAGCCTCTCTCTGCGGGACTCTCGCAAACGTGTGCAATGCCACTCTACTGGAGGGCAATAATTCTTTCAATGGAGTCTCTAGAACTATGTCTCCTGACTTCTTGAATGCGCTTGGATCCTTGGTATGTATACAATCATATCTCCCCATTGACTTTATATTGTTGTATATGTATTAACAGCTTTTCTATCTTCTTTCATAGGTTGGAAGATCTTCTTTTGTAGTTGCCTCAGACCTTGAGAGAAGACGCAATAATCTTGAGAAGAAGAATTCGCAATTGAGCAAGAAGATTCGAGAATTGGAGACTGAGGCTGCGTTATCTCGCGATAAAGACGAGACGATTCAAAAGTTAAATACCGAACTTGACTCCCAAAGGGATAAGGTGTCCACTCTTCAAAACGCTAATCAGCAACTTTATGGTATAAAATTTTACCTCCTTTTATTATTCTTTTATTTAATCGGTCGCCTATTGCTACCTAACTTATTACTTTCGCAGATGTATATAATCTCTCCGATGAGGCTATTCTTCTCCATACATTTCCTGATCCTATGGATAATAACCTTCTTCTCGCTCACCTCAACAACTCTTTAAGTAGTTCATCAAACAAAATTAACTCCCTTTCATTAAATGAACTTCAGACCAAATATCGTCTTTTAGAAATTGAACATAGATCTGGTTTAAGTGCTGCCAACCAATTTAAACGAATGTTTCTTGAGTCCAATAAAGAAATCAAAATTTTGAGGAAGAAAATTAGTGACCATATAGATGATAAAGATCGCATTGCTAATAATGGTGCACAGCATTAGCAACATTTCAAAAATCTCTCCTTGAACTACAAATTGAACGGGATGAATTGCTTCGCGAGAATTCCTTGCTTAGTGAGCGAGAAGATCAAATTCGTTCCCTCCTTGTTATAAATAGTGACGATGAATTCGCCCGGCTGCGAAAGTTTTAGATAATGCCAGGAATAACCTAGGTGTTGATGTTAGTCTTCACGCGAGCATACTTCCTTGATTAAAGATATGATATCCGATAGAGAAGGTTATTTATTACACCTTACTACTTCTTACTTCGTAGTATTGCTTGTAAATTATTAACTTGTTGTTACTTATTTTGCGAAATGAGAAGAGGCTTCAGTTAGAATTAGAGAGCTTGAATCGAGAAAGAACAACTCGCGGAATTTTCCAAATGAGAATTGAAGAACTTGAATCGAAAAACAACAACTCGCCAAGAGTCTCTCCTCTTCGTAATAACAAGTATTCCAAGTTGAAGGAACAATTTGAAACGACAAAGTGAAAAACTTTAATAATGATGCTTTGTTCGTTTTCGCAATGGAGCCATGGAATATGTTTGTAAGCACCAAACATCCCTCTGCATACATATCCTCGGCTTCTTGAAAAGGTTCTGAGAATCTACCTGTCTCGAAAGTTTCGATAGTGAAGGCTGGCGAAGAAAAAATCTCGCGATGAGAATAATAAACCGATGAATCGATGAAGAAGAAGAATCACCAAAGGTGTAATTCTTTTGTTTTCTTTTTCTGCGTGTAATATCTGTACATTCTTTGTATCTTTGTTATAATGAACTCTTTTTTTCATGAATTCAATCTTCACTCCCTTTTTTGTTAGTTCTTCCTTGTAATATAATTGGCTATCTTTATTGATGTATAACTCTTTCATCGGAAGATGAATAACAATATTCCATCTTTTCCATTCCCATACTTGCCTCTGGTATTTATCTTCTGATGGAAGAAGTTAGTTATCCTCATGTATTTTGTTGGATAACAATTTTAGTGTTATTGAAATGTATAGCCGCGACGAGGTCGCAGATATCTTTATGAATTGAGAATTCTATCTCTTTTTGCTGCGACAAGGTCGCAGGACGCCTCTACACTTTCATGCAAAGGCCCATTGACCTTGCCTTATCATTTTGTGTGGTCTTCCAAGTCAGACCTCCCTAATTAGAGGTCCTCCCCTGCCACCGTTTATTGCGACAAAATCGCAGGACGTCTTTACACTTGTATGTAAAGACCCATTGATCTTGCCTTATCATTTTTCAAGTATTTTTGCCTCTGCAGGATGTTTTGGTTGCAACAATATGACAGGCCTAGATATCCTTGCGAATATAAAGCCCTATGACATTGACGTCCTGCGACGAAATCGCAGACGTCCGTACACTTTCGTGCAAAGACCCATTGATCTCGCCTTACCCTCGCATTAGTATTATTGCCTCTGCGCAGATCATTGCACAAATATGACAAGCCTAAGTCTCCTTGCGAAAACAAAGCCTCATGACATTTGCGTCTGTTTTGGCACCCCCCTAATGGAGAGCACCGCCCTTATCATCTCCCGGTTGCCCCTTCAAGGAGGCGAAACATCGGCCATACAAGACTAGCTCCTCCCATCCGGTCTTAACAACAACCGGTTGTTTTCGCAGTCTCTTATCCCTTATACCTATAGGGTTTATGGTTACGAGATCGCACCCTAAGTGGAGTTTTCTTCGGGCGAGTGCAACGCATGCCAAGACTTGCCAAGAATGGCCGTGGTAGGTTCATCCATCCCGGGCACTCGTTCAACCGTGTACCTCGGCGCCTTGAGCATACATCGACTCCTAGGAAGAGACCCTCGGTCGCCCAACCGGTATAACCTACATATATAGTTGGGAATCCAAGGTACCTCTTCCGGATAGGCTTTCATGGGCCCCAAATTTTCATGGTTCAGGCTTCAGGAGCGGTGTAACCTTCCCCCTGAACCACGGCGAGAGATACCCCCTTATATGACGCACTTTAGGTCTTACATTTGCCTCTTACGAAATGTTATTCGCGAACTAGGGTGTACGCCATAAAGGTTCGTCCCATTCATTTGCGCATTTATATTTGTTAAATCATTCAATCATTCATGTTTCATTATTTGCTGATATTTGTTTGCGAAGTATTCGCACAGTTCTGTTTCACTTGTTGTATTTCACTTTTCTTTCTTAGTCGTA
The DNA here is from genome assembly GCA_023531295.1 of Papaver armeniacum. NCBI lineage: Eukaryota > Viridiplantae > Streptophyta > Magnoliopsida > Ranunculales > Papaveraceae > Papaver > Papaver armeniacum. The sequence goes on along the minus strand of JAJJWW010008047.1, from coordinate 553,340 downwards.
TTCTCATTTTGCTCTTGGCTGCGAGATTCTCGCACATCATTACTTCAGCTGTTACTTTGCATCCTGCTGTTATTGATTATTTACTTCTTATGCCTTTTGTTCCTCATATCTTTTGCTTCTTCATTGTTATAATATTGGTCTGTCTCTAAGCATTCACCTCGCGAGCATTCAGTCCTTACTTCTATAGCATCCACCATCAATTTTTCCTTTCTCTGTTCATTTTTCACATGTTGCTTCCAACCCTTTCTTTTGGCATTTCTTTCTTCGCAGCTTTCTATATCGACCTCATGACATTGTTGCGATTCTTTCCAATCTCCTTGTATGATACCAATACCATTTGGGTGTGGAAATTTTATGCATTGATGGTATGTTGAGGCGACCCCCAAAATCTCATGAAGCCATGGTCTCCCAATTAGTGCATTATACGGGGACTCCACATCAACCACACAGAATAAGACATCGGTTGATAATCCTTGTAGAGGTATGCTCATGTGAACTTCTCCCTTTGGTTTGTTTGCAGTGCCATTAAAGCCATATATCTTGTATGTCGAGGGAATCAAATCCTCATCTTTTCCGCCCATCGTCTTGTAAGTATGGTAGAAGAGAATATTCACCGAACTTCCGGTGTCGATTAGAATTCGGTTGATCGCCCAACAAGCTTCTGCCTCATCATCTTCTCCATCGACTGGTTTCGGGTTAATATCTAGTTTCACAACCAACGGGCTATCGTGTGTTTCTCTTCCTTTTGGTACTTCATCTGCGGAGAAAGAAATAGTCTTCAACTCGCCACTTTTCTAATCATCGTTCTCGCCGGACTCATTATTTCTTTATCATTAGCGTCTCTCGCAAAGACTCTACTGAGTACGTTGTGTGGAAATCTTCGATGGTGCGATAGGAGTGGACAATAGAGTTGCTTCAAATTCTTGGCTTTTGTTCCTAAACTGGGAAAGCGACACATCTATCACAAATGTTTCCTTTCCTTTCTTTTAGCCGACACCTGTAATTCTACTTTTCTGCTCATGTGCATCTTCTCAATTATGCAACTTTCAACGTGGTGGTGGCAATGTCTCGACCTCAAGTTTTTCTCCCCTTAGAAAGTGATTATGATAGAGTAAGTGTGCAGATCTTCCCCTCATCAATCATCCCGAGAATAATTCTCTTTATGTTTCTGCACAAAATCGTTTGTTTGATGCCCATGGACTCAAGCGATGGTAAGAACAAAACTCATGACTTTCACTACATTGAACAACGACTGGCACGAGAAATGGAAAATCAAGAGATGGAAGAAACTGGTTCCATTCCAACATTCCAAGGTGCGAGGGAGAGAGAGGAGAAAATCATTTTTTTAAGAGAACCAATCACAAGTATAGCTTCCCTCTAGATCTTTTCAACGCTGATGCCATATTATGCAAATATTTCGGTAGGAGGCATCTTAATTTGAAATCTTCGATGGTGCGATAGAGTGGACAATAGAGTTGCAGTTCAAATTCTTGGCTTTTGTTCCTACTTCTATCACAAATGTTTCCTTTCCTTTCGCCGATTCAACATTCCAAGGATGTTCTGCATCTCCGTGGTGGTGGCAATGTCCGACCTGCTTCTCCCCTTTAGAAAGTGATTCAAATTTTCCCCGATCAATCATCCCGAGAATAATTCTCTTTTATGTTTTCGCAATCGTTTGTTTGATGCCCATGGAAGCGATGGTAAGAACAAAACTCATGACTTCTATCGCCCTTGGTGGTGGTTCCATTCCAACATTCCAAGGTGCTTTGGTACATTTTCCATCACAAGTATAGCTTCCCGCATCTTTTTCAACGCTAGCATTCGGTGGAGGCATCTTAATTTGTTCCCATACTTGTTCTATGACTTCTCTCGCCTCCACGGTTATTTTGCCTTCGTCCACCATAAGTTTCTTGCACATGATCTAGCCTCTCGAATCTTATTATTGTCATTACGGTTATAATAATTCCTTTCACGTTCAAACTCTTCTTGATCATGACTTCCCATAGCTACTATCTTCTGTTGTCCCTCATCGCCTTTCCTTGCTTGCTGTCCTTGCGAAGTGCTCGCCCTTTGTATTTATGAATTGAGGTAACAAACTTGCGTTCGCGGCGTTAGAGCTTGTGTTCGCGATCGGATAAGAGTTCATTTCATTTTGTCTTTCTTCTAAGGCAATATATTCTTCCTGTAATTCTCATGATTCAGCCATTGTGATTGTATTTTTGATTCTAAAAATTTGAATGTATAACAAGTTAGTCGCGAAGAGAGCATTCACAAATGAGAGTATGAGATATCTCTCCTCAACCCGTCCTGCCATTTCGCTACACATGGTCCTCCATCTTACTGTCAACTGCCTTAAGCTCTCGCCAATCCTTTGTTTCAACCCGAATACATCTTCAATACACTGTCGCGAAGAGTTGTTACTTATGTATGCTCCCGGGAATGTGGCTTGTAAATGATTGAATGATGTGATTGTGTTCCTTGGCAGACCTTCAAACCATTTTAGTGCTTCTCCTATTAAGCTTGACGCGAAATATTTGCACAATATGGCATCATGATTCTCCCATTGTAACATACATCTCATGTAAGCCTTAATATGTTGTATCGCACAGTTGTTCCATCAAAGATATTGGTTAATGCGGTAGATTGCACTTAGGAGGTATTCCTCCCATCTCGTACTTCTAGCGTGAAGGGATTCTTCGCGGCTTCTCGATGGCTTCGTCCGGTTGTCTCCTTCCTCCTTCCCTTCTATTGTTCAAGAATCCTCTCATTTCACTAGTTCTCTTAAGATTTGTTCATTTGCCTCGGAAATTTGTTTCCTACTTGGTCTTTTTAGCTCGCTTCTCTCCTTCTTCGCTCGTGCCTATTTTTGACCTTCCCGTTCATTATTTTCTCCTCTTCTTTCCTCGCGACGATCTTCTTCTCTTTCTTTCATCAATTCGCACGCCATTGTATCGGTTATTCTCTCTTCTTGGTTGCCTCTCCGCTCTCATCATCTGCACCCTCTCATACTCTTCGTTGATATTTCTATTGTTACGATTTTGTTCCCTCCTTCTTTCGCGGTTGTCATGGTTATTCTGCCGGATTGCTTCTTCCATCTCTTGATTTTCTATTTCCGCTCTTATTCTTTCTCTCTCGCGAGTTAGTCGCGCTTGTTCAATGTAGTGTCTCTCAATGTCATCCTCGATCTCTCGGTTTCTTCTCAATTCTTCTCTCCCGTGTAGAATTATTCTTCCTTCAAGAAATTGGATCATTCGGCCCTTGAGTTGCATGTTTTCTTGATTTTCCCTATTTCGCTCATTTTGAAGATTTTCTGGCCGAGGAATATGACGATCTTCTATTTCCCAGTTCTCTCGCCATGCTCGTATTCGGATTTTGTGTTTCTTCCCGCACTTTCTGTTGGTAAAACTCTCCTTCTTTCTTCTCTCGTTCGATCTAGAACTTGATCTCACGCTACTTCTAGATCTCCTTCTTTGTAATCTCATATTTTCCATCCTCGATTCATGATTTTGTCTTGTCAAGTTTGCTCGCTCCTCTGCTTCTAATCGTCTCTCTTCGTGTATTGTTTGTCTCAATCTTTCTAACGCTGCCATTTCTTCGTTTCTGGATTCATTTCTCCATTCATCCCTTGCTCTCCTTGTCCATTGTTCACCACCGCTTTGCTCCTCTTCTCTCTCGTCTTCGAATCGATCTCCAAGTATGCACACTTACTCTATCATAATCCACAATCCTCGTTTGCTCGGGGAGATTGGTGGTTGGTTTTGACCTTCTCCATCATTTCTCATATTCATCCTTGATGATTCTCCTGTTTCATTCCTCCTTTCTCCAAAGAAGTCTCCCACTTCTTCTTACAATCGTTGGTTGCCCTTGTACATTTCTTCTTCTAGCCATCTTTCCTTTTCAATGAATTCTTGAGTATCTTTTCCAAATCTCTTCTCTTGTTAATCTAAATTCTTTTCAATTTCTTCGTCAATCACTTTGCTCGTCCCTGTTTCTAGCGCATATGTAGTAGCAGGATTTCCCACACTACACCCCTCACTATATTTTGGTTAATTAGTCCATTGAAAGTTGTATAATTGAGAATGTTTATTGATTAATTTCATGAATTGTCTACACAGGAAAAGTAGAATTACACTTAGCAAGTAAAACACTCTTGAACTTTCTCTCTCCTAATGACTTGCCCAACAATCCCAAAAAGATCTCTCCCTTACAACAGACTCGCTCAACCCTTTATATAGGACGATACATAGTGGATGACAACTAATCTATCCTTTTATTTCGGAAATGTTCCGCGAAGTGTCGCAGATGTACAAACATTTATTCTCGCGACACTTCTTAACCCTCGCCAGGTTCCATGTCTTTCTGCTGTTTTGTGTGTCGTTATTCATCGCGTCATTTATTTTAGCTGCTCACGATCGCCTCGCGACGTCGCTGTTTATTAATCCCGCGAGCCCTGCACGTTGCGATATTATGATCCTACATCATATGTAGTAGCAGGTTTTCCCACACTACACCCCTCACTATATTTTGGTTAATTAGTCCATTGAAAGTTGTATAATTGAGAATGTTTATTGATTAATTTCATGAATTGTCTACACAGGAAAAGTAGAATTACACTTAGCAAGTAAAACACTCTTAAACTTTCTCTCTCCTAATGACTTGCCCAACAATTCAAAAAGATCTCTCCTTTACAATGAGACTCGCTCAACCCTTTATATAGGGCGATACATAGTGGATGACAACTAATCTATCCTTTTATTTCGGAAATGTTCCGCGAAGTGTCGTGAGATGTACAAACATTTATTCTCGCGACACTTCTTAACCTCGCTGTGTTCCATGTCTTTCTCATTTGTTTTGTGTGTCGTTATTCATCGCGTCATTTATTTTAGGCATGCTGCGACTCGCCTCGCGACGTCGTTGTTTATTAATCCCGCGAGCCACAGTGATTGCGTTGCGATATTATGATCCTACATCTTGCCTCTTTTTCCTTAAATATTGCTTGAAGAGCGATTTTTTAAGGAAAAATCTGTTGTTGTAGTAATCTTTGATCTTTGTTGATGAAGGAACGAGCAGAAGAATACTGTACTTAAAAAGTACGTACTTGCCTCTATTCTTTTGCGATGTTCCGAAGTTTTGCGTCTCCTGTCTCTCCTCATACTTTTCTTGCGAAGGGAAGAATATCATAAGAGCGATGCTTTTTATTCATTGCATCGCTTATCTTTATCTCTTTCACTCCGTATACGCTTTTAACCATTAAAGCCGTTTTTAACACGTCTCTTCCAACCGTTTATTCTTGACCGTTCATGTCTCTTCTCGCCTTAAATGACCTCGTTTTTCTCGAGGATCTTTTTTTTTCTATATATAGTTTTCTTTTCCCCTCCTTTTCATTCTTTAGTTTCTCTCTGCAACTTTTTTATTTTCTCCTTCCGCAATTTGCGCTCCTACTACTGCAAATCTTCTCTTCGTCTTTTCTAGCATCGATTTTAACCTTTAACCTCTCATCCATTCCCATACTGATAATGGCTGCTATTAGTCGTGCATACAAAACTTCTTTTGATGAAGTTCAACAGAAATTGCTTGAGAAGGGTTTCACTCTATCGACCATTCTGATCAAGAACCTTCATCCATTCTTTCTGCAAAGTTATTTTCGATCACCAATGTGATGATCAAAGGATTATAGTCTCGCTAGGTCGAGCTTCTCGCGACTTCCCATTCCCTTATACGATCCGAGTTGCCACTATTTTATGAAATCTTAGCCCATGAAAAATTCTCGAGGCTATTTATCAATTGAGTGGCGATTGCATTCGCCTAATGCTTGAGTTCGCGAGCCGCGGTGCGGCAAAAGGATCTTTATACTCTAACTCGTCGTAAATCCCAAATTCGCAGACTTGGAAATAGTGTTGAGAAATACACTGTGGAAAACTTTTTGAAAATTACTCAGTGATAACTATGGTGAATGCGAAATCTCATTGGGGCGTTCGCTCAAGAAAAGGATAATGTCTCGAGGATAAACTGCTCATGCGGGATATTGATTGGCACCCGGTAATAATACTACTCCTCGCCACTCCAAAGATGAGAAATGGTGGGTTGTACCCTTGATTTTAAATGGTCCTTATATCGCGGGCCCGCACGTTCTTCCTGCGAATCTCGCAGGGTATCATCCTTGGGAATTCAAATGGCCTGAGAAGAAGAAAGAGGTATGTTTCCGACTTCAAATTTGGCTTTCGTAACTTTCTTTCTATAATTGCTGAGTTTGTGAAATCTCTCGGATAGCCAAGGTTGAAAAGAAGGTACAAAAGGATCCGTCGGAGGATACTCGACATTGCTCCGATCAACACAAGTGAAGTAAGAATCACTTCCTTTCTTCTTATTTAAAACAATATTGTTGCCTCTGTTTCTTATCTTTAACCGTATGCGAAGGTTGGAGTTGAAGAAGCTGTAGCCGCGAAGGGTAAAAGTAAGGGCAAAACTGTCGCTCGCAAAAATAAATCTTCTGCTCCACTAACTAAAAAGCGAAAGATTCAATCTTCTTCTCGCCTTAACTCAAACTCTGAGTCTTCTGATGAGGATGACCATGATTCAAATCGCTCTCTCGCTACAGGGACCCCGTTAACTGGTTCTTCTATGGGTCAGTTGTCTAGTATCTTCTCTGACTCTTTCCAAGGAATGGGAGATGCTCCCCTAGCCTCTCTCTGCGGGACTCTCGCAAACGTGTGCAATGCCACTCTACTGGAGGGCAATAATTCTTTCAATGGAGTCTCTAGAACTATGTCTCCTGACTTCTTGAATGCGCTTGGATCCTTGGTATGTATACAATCATATCTCCCCATTGACTTTATATTGTTGTATATGTATTAACAGCTTTTCTATCTTCTTTCATAGGTTGGAAGATCTTCTTTTGTAGTTGCCTCAGACCTTGAGAGAAGACGCAATAATCTTGAGAAGAAGAATTCGCAATTGAGCAAGAAGATTCGAGAATTGGAGACTGAGGCTGCGTTATCTCGCGATAAAGACGAGACGATTCAAAAGTTAAATACCGAACTTGACTCCCAAAGGGATAAGGTGTCCACTCTTCAAAACGCTAATCAGCAACTTTATGGTATAAAATTTTACCTCCTTTTATTCTCAATTATTTAATCGGTCGCCTATTGCTACCTAACTTATTACTTTCGCAGATGTATATAATCTCTCCGATGAGGCTATTCTTCTCCATACATTTCCTGATCCTATGGATAATAACCTTCTTCTCGCTCACCTCAACAACTCTTTAAGTAGTTCATCAAACAAAATTAACTCCCTTTCATTAAATGAACTTCGGACCAAATATCGTCTTTTAGAAATTGAACATAGATCCGGGTTTAAGTGCTGCCAACCAATTTAAACGAATGTTTCTCGAGTCCAATAAAGAAATCAAAATTTTGAGGAAGAAAATTAGTGACCATATAGATGATAAAGATCGCATTGCTAATAATGGTGCACAGGCATTAGCAACATTTCAAAAATCTCTCCTTGAACTACAAATTGAACGGGATGAATTGCTTCGCCAGAATTCCTTGCTTAGTGAGCGAGAAGATCAAATTGTTCCCTCCTTGTTATAAATAGTGACGATGAATTAGCACTGGGCTGCGAAAGTTTTAGATAATGCCAGGAATAACCTAGGTGTTGATGTTAGTCTTCACGCCGAGCATACTTCCTTGATTAAAGATATGATATCCGATAGAGAAGGTTATTTATTACACCTTACTACTTCTTACTTCGTAGTATTGCTTGTAAATTATTAACTTGTTGTTACTTATTTGCGAATCCGAGAAGAGGATTCAGGTTAGAATTAGAGAGCTTGAATCGAGAAAGAACAACTCACGGGAATTTTCCAAATGAGAATTGAAGAACTTGAATCGAAAAACAACAAACTCGCGAAGAGTCTCTCCTCCGTAATAACAAGTATTCCAAGTTGAAGGAACAATTTGAAACGATAAAGAAAAACTTTAATAATGATGCCGTTCGTTTTTCGCAATGGAGCCATGGAATATGTTTGTAAGCACCCGAGAACATCCTCTGCATACATATCCCCGGCTTCTTGAAAAGGTTCCCGAGAATCTACCTGTCTCTCAAGTTTCGATAAGTGGCGAAGAAGAAAATTCCCGCGATGAGAATAATAAAATCGATGAATCGGATGAAGAAGAAGAATCACCAAAGGTGTAATTCTTTTTGTTTTCTTTTTCTTTGCGTGTAATATCCGTACATTGTCAGTATCTTTGTTATAGTGAACTCTTTTTTCATGAATTCAATCTTCACTCCCTTTTTGTTAGTTCTTCCTTGTAATATAATTGGCTATCTTTATTGATGTATAACTCTTTCATCTAAGATGAATAACAATATTCCATCTTTTCCATTCCCATACTTGTTCTATGACTTCTCTCGCCTCCACGGTTATTTTGCCTTCGTCCACCATAAGTTTCTTGCACATGATCTAGCCTCCTGAATCTTATTATTGCTGTTACGGTTATAATAATTCCTTTCACGTTCAAACTCTTCTTGATCATGACTTCCCATAGCTACTATCTTCTGTTGTCCCTCATCAGCTTTCCTTGCTTGCTGTCCTTGCGAAGTGCTCGCCACTGTATTTATGAATTGAGGTAACAAACTTGCGTTCGCGGCGTTAGAGCTTGTGTTCGCGATCGGATAAGAGTTCATTTCATTTTGTCTTTCTTCTAAGGCAATATATTCTTCCCCGTAATTCTCATGATTCAGCCATTGTGATTGTATTTTTGATTCTAAAATTTGAATGTATAACAAGTTAGTCGCGAAGAGAGCATTCACAAATGAGAGTATGAGATATCTCTCCTCAACCCGTCCCCGCCATTTCGCTACACATGGTCCTCCATCTTATCACCATCGCCTTTAAGCTCTCGCCAATCCTTTGTTTCAACCCGAATACATCTTCAATACCGGTCGCGAAGAGTTGTTACTTATGTATGCTCCCAGGAATGTGGCTTGTAAATGATTGAATGATGTGATTGTGTTCCTTGGCAGACCTTCAAACCATTTTAGTGCTTCTCCTATTAAGCTTGACGCGAAATATTTGCACAATATGGCATCATGATTCTCCCATTGTAACATACATCTCATGTAAGCCTTAATATGTTGTATCGCACGCAGGTTGTTCCATCAAAGATATTGGTTAATGCGGGTAGATTGCACTTAGGAGGTATTCCTCCCATCCATCGTATTTCTAGCGTGAAGGGATTCTTCGCGGCTTCTGCGATGGCTTCGTCCAGCCTGTCTCCTTCCTCCTTCCCTTCTATTGTTCAGTAATCCTCTCATTTCAGCTAGTTCTCTTAAGATTTGTACAAGGGCAACCAACGATTGTAAGAAGAAGTGGGAGACTTGCTGGAGAAAGGAGGAATGAAACAGGAGAATCATCAAGGATGAATATGAGAAATGATGGAGAAGGTCAAAACCAGCCACCAATCTCCCCGTAGCAAACGCGGTCATGGATTATGATAGAGTAAGTGTGCATACTTGGAGATCTGATTCAAGACGAGAGAGAAGAGGAGCAAAGCAGCTGGTGAACAATGGACAAGGAGAGCAAGGGATGAATGGAGAAATGAATCCAGGAAACGAAGAAATGGCAGCGTTAGAAAGATTGAGACAAACAATACACGAAGAGAGACGACACACAAAACAGCAGAAAGACATGGAACCTGGCGAGGGTTAAGAAGTGTCGCGAGAATAAATGTTTGTACATCTGCGACACTTCGCGGAACATTTCCGAAATAAAAGGATAGATTAGCTGTCATCCACTATGTATCGCCCTATATAAAGGGTTGAGCGAGTCTGTTGTAAGGGAGAGATCTTTTTGGGATTGTTGGGCAAGTCATTAGGAGAGAAAGTTTAAGAGTGTTTTACTTGCTAAGTGTAATTCTACTTTTCTGTGTAGACAATTCATGAAATTAATCAATAAACATTCTCAATTATACAACTTTCAATGGACTAATTAACCAAAATATAGTGAGGGGTGTAGTGTGGGAAAACCCTTTACTACATATGCGCTAGAAACAGGGACGAGCATTGATTGACGAAGAAATTTGAAAGAATTTAGATTAACAGAGAAGAGATTTGGAAAAGATACTCAAGAATTCATTGAAAAGGAAAGATGGCTAGAAGAAGAAATGTACAAGGGCAACCAACGATTGTAAGAAGAAGTGGGAGACTTGGCCGAGAAAGGAGGAATGAAACAGAGAATCATCAAGGATGAATATGAGAAATGATGGAGAAGGTCAAAACCAGCCACCAATCTCCCCAAAGAGCAAACGCGGTACGTGGATTATGATAGAGTAAGTGTGCATACTTGGAGATCTGATTCGAAGACGAGAGAGAAGAGGAGCAAAGAATGAACAATGGACAAGGAGAGCAAGGGATGAATGGAGAAATGAATCCAGGAAACGAAGAAATGGCAAACGTTAGAAAGATTGAGACAAACAATACACGAAGAGAGACGATTAGAAGCGGAGGAGCGAGCAAACTTGACAAGACAAAATCATGAACCGAGGATGGAAAATATGAGATTACAAAGAAGGAGATCTAGAAGTAGCGTGAGATCAAGTTCTAGATCGAACAGAGAAGAAAGAAGGAGAGTTTTACCAACGAAAAGTGCGGGAAGAAACACAAAATCCGAATACGAGCATGGCGAGAGAACGGGAAATAGAAGATCGTCATATTCTCACCAAAATCTTCAAAATGAGCGAAATAGGGAAAATCAAGAAAACATGCAACTCCAAGGGCCGAATGATCCAAATGGCCAAGGAAGAATAATTCTACACGGAGAGAAGAATTGAGAAGAAACCGAGAGATCGAGGATGACATTGAGAGACACTACATTGAACAAAGCGCGACTAACTCGCGAGAGAGAAAGAATAAGAGCGGAAATAGAAAATCAAGAGATGGAAGAAGCAATCCTGAGAATAACCATGACAACCGCGAAAGAAGGAGGGAACAAAATCGTAACAATAGAAATATCAACGAAGAGTATGAGAGGGTGCAGATGATGAGAGCGGAGAGGCAACCAAGAAGAGAGAATAACCGATACAATGGCGTGCGAATTGATGAAAGAAACGGAAGAAGATCGTCGCGAGGAAAGAAGAGGAGAAAATAACGAACAGAAGGTCAAAATAGGCACGAGCGAAGAAGGAGAGAAGCGAGCTAAAAAGACCAAAAGAGAAACAAATTCTCAGGCAAATGAACAAATCTTAAGAGAACTAGCCGAAATGAGAGGATTACCGAACAATAGAAGGGAAGGAGGAAGGAGACAACCTGGACGGCCACCATCAGAAGCCGCGAAGAATCCCTTCACGCTAGAAGTACAGATGGGAGGAATACCTCCTAAGTGCACTACCCCGCATTAACCAATATCTTTGATGGAACAACCTTGTGCGATACAACATATTAAGGCTTACATGAGATGTATGTTACAATGGGAGAATCATGATGCCATATTGTGCAAATATTTCGCGCGTCAAGCTTAATAGGAGAAGCACTAAAATGGTTTGAAGGTCTGCATGCAAGAACACAATCACATCATTCAATCATTTACAAGCCACATTCCCTGGAGCATACATAAGTAACAACTCTTCACGACTGTGTTGAAGATGTATTCGGGTTGAAAACAAAGGATTGGCGAGAGCTTAAGGAAGTTGACAAGAAGATGGAGGACCATGTGTAGCGAAATGGCGGGATTTGTTGAGGAGAGATATCTCATACTCTCATTTGTGAATGCTCTCTTAAACTAACTTGTTATACATTCAAATTTTTAGAATCAAAATACAATCACAATGGCCGAACTCATGAGAATTACAGAAGAATATATTGCCTTAGAAGAAAGACAAAATGAAATGAACTCTTATCCAAATACACAAGCTCTAACGCCGCGAACGCAAGTTTGTTACCTCAATTCATAAATACACATGGCGAGCACTTCGCAAGGACAAAGAAGCAAGGAAAGTCATGAGGGACAAAGATAGTAGCTATGGGAAGTCATGATCAAGAAGAGTTTGAACGTGAAAGGAATTATTATAACCGTAACAGAATAATAAGATTCGAGGCTAGATCATGTGCAAGAAACTTATGGTGGACGAAGGCAAAATAACGTGGAGGGCAGAGAAGTCATAGAACAAAGTATGGGAACAAATTAAGATGCCTCCACCGAATGCTAGCGTTGAAAGATGGGGGAAGCTATACTTGTGATGGAAAATGCAACGACACCTTGGAATGTTGGAATGGAACCACCGCGAATGATAGAAGTCATGAGTTTTGTTCTTACCATCGCCTCCATGGGCATCAAACAAACGATTGCGAAACATAAAGAGAATTATTCTCGGGGATGATTGATCAGGAAGTCAATCACTTTCTAAGGGGAGAAGAAATAAAGGACATTACCACCACCAGATGATGCACGATTAATGCCAGCGAAAGGAAAGAAACATTGTGATAGAAGTAGGAAAAAAACCCAAGAATTTGAACTCCAACTCTATTGTCCACTCCTATCGCACCATCGAAGATTTCCATGACAACGTGCTCGTGTAGAGTCTTTGCGTAGAGACGCTAATGATAAAGAAATAATGAGTCCGGCGAGAACGACGCAGCTTAGAAAAGTGGCGATTGAAGACTATTTCTTTCTCCGCAGATGAAGTACCAAAAGGAAGAGAAACACACGATAGCCCGTTGGTTGTGAAACTAGAGATTAACCCAAACAGTCGATGGAGAAGATGATGAGGCGAAGCTTGTTGGGCGATCAACCGAATTCTAATCGACATCGGAAGTTCGGTGAATATTCTCTCTTCTACCATACTTACAAGACGATGGGCGGAAAAGATGAGGATTTGATTCCTCGACATACAAGATATATGGCTTTAATGGCACTCTAAAACAAACCAAAGGAGAAGTTCACATGAGCATACCTCTACAAGGATTATCAACTGATGTCTTATTCTGTGTGGTTGATGTGGAGTCCCCGTATAATGCACTAATTGGGAGACCATGGCTTCATGAGATTTTGGGGGTCGCCTCAACATACCATCAATGCATAAAATTTCCACACCCAAATGGTATTGGTATCATACAAGGAGATTGGAAAGAATCGCAACAATGTCATGAGGTCGATATAGAAAGTCGCGAAGAAAGAAATGCCAAAAGAAAGGGTTGGAAGCAAATATGTGAAAAATGAACAGAGAGAAAGGAAAAATTGATGGTGGATGCTATAGAAGTAAGGATCGAATGCTCACGAGGTGAATGCTTAGAGACAGACCAATATTATAACAATGAAGAAGCAAAATATATGAGGAACAAAAGGCATAAGAAGTAAATAATCAATAACGGGATGCAAAGTAACACTGAAGTAATGATGTGCGAGAATCTCGCAGCCAAGAGCAAAATGAGAATACGACTAAGAAAGAAAAGTGAAATACAACAAGTGAAAGCAGAATCATGCGCATACTTCGCAAACAAATATCAACAAATAATGAAACATGAATGATTGAATGATTTAACAAATATACATGCGCAAATGAATGGGACGAACCTTTATGGCGTACACCCTAGTTCGCGAATAACATTTCGTAAGAGGCAAATGTAAGACCTAAAGTGCGTCATATAAGGGGGGTATCCCTCGCCGTGGTTCGTGGGGAAGGTTACACCGCTCCCGAAGCTTTGAACCATGAAAATTTGGGGCCCATGAAAGCCTATCCTAAGAGGTACCTTGGATTCCCAACTATATATGTAGGTTATACCACGTTGGGCGACCGAGGGTCTCTTCCTAGGAGTCGATGTATGCTCAAGGCGCCGAGGTACACCTTGAGCCGAGTGCCCTGGGATGGATGAACCTACCACAGCCATTCTTGGCAAGTCTTGGCATGCGTTGCACTCGCCCGAAGAAAAACTCCACTTAGGGTGCGATCTCGTAACCATAAACCCTATAGGTATAAGGGATAAGAGACTGCGAAACAACGGTTGTTGTTAAGACCGGATGGGAGGAGCTAGTCTTGTATGGCCGATGTTTCGCCTCCTTGAAGGGGCAACCGGGGAGATGATAAGGGCGGTGCTCTCCATTAGGGGGGGTGCCAAAATGACGCAAATGTCATGAGGCTTTGTTTTCGCAAGGAGACTTAGGCTTGTCATATTTGTGCAATGATCCTAGAGGCAATAATACTAATGCGAGGGTAAGGCGAGATCAATGGGTCTTTGCACGAAAGTACCTGGACGTCCCCTGATTTCGTCGCAAGACGGCAATGTCATAGGGCTTTATATTCGCAAGGATATCTAGGCCTGTCATATTACAAAACAAAACATCCTGAGAGGCAAAATACTTGAAAATGATAAGGCAAGATCAATGGGTCTTTACATACAAGTGTAAAGACGTCCCGCGATTTTGTCGCAATAAACGGTGGCGGGGAGGACCTCTAATTAGGAGGTCTGACTTGGAAGACCACACAAATGATAAGGCAAGGTCAATGGGCCTTTGCATGAAAGTGTAGAGGCTGATGCGACCTTGTCGCACAAAAAGAGATAGAATTCTCAATTCATAAAGATATCTGCCCCGACCTCGCCGCGCTTATACATTTCAATAACACTAAAATTGTTATCCAACAAAATACATGAGGATAGCTAACTTCTTCCATCGAAGATAAATACCAGAGGCAAGTATGGGAATGGAAAAGATGGAATATTGCTATTCATCTTCCGATGAAAGAGTTATACATCAATAAAGATAGCCAATTATATTACAAGGAAGAACTAACAAAAAGGGGAGTGAAGATTGAATTCATGAAAAAGAGTTCACTATAACAAAGATACAAAGAATGCTGACGATATTACACGCAAAGAAAAGAAAACAAAAAGAATTACACCTTGGTGATTCTTCTTCTTCATCGATTCATCGCTTTATTATTCTCATCGCCGAATTTTCTTTTCTTCGCCCACTTTCACTATCGTAAACTTCAGAGACAGTAGATTCTGAACCTTTTCAAGAAGCCGGGGATATGTATGCGAGAGGATGTTCTGGGTGCTTACAAACATATTCCATGGCTCCATTGCGAAAACGAATCCGCATCATTATTAAAGTTTTTCACTGTCAAGCTTCAAATTGTTCCTTCAACTTGGAATACTTGTTATTACTGAGAGGAGAGACTCTTCGCGAGCCGTTGTTTTTCGATTCAAGTTCTTCAATTCTCGCCGGAAAATTCCCGTGAGTTGTTCTTTCTCGATTCAAGCTCTCTAATTAAACTCAAGCCTCTTCTCGGGTTCTCCAAATAAGTAACAACAAGTTAATAATTTACAAGCAATACTACGAAGTAAGAAGTAGTAAGGTGTAATAAATAACCTTCTCTATCGTATATCATATCTTTAATCAAGGAAGTATGCTCTAGCGTGAAGACTAACATCAACACCTAGGTTATTCCCTGCATTATCTAAAACTTTCGCAGCCCAAAGAATTCATCATCACTATTTATAACAAGGAGGGAACGAATTTGATCTTCTCGCTCACTAAGCAAGGAATGCAGGCGAAGCAATTCATCCTGTTCAATTTGTAGTTCAAGGAGAGATTTTGAAATGTTGCTAATGCCTCGTGCACCATTATTAGCAATGCGATCTTTATCATCTATATGGTCACTAATTTTCTTCCTCAAAATTTTGATTTCTTTATTGGACTCGAGAAACATTCGTTTAAATTGGTTGGACAGCTTAAACCGGATCTATGTTCAATTTCTAAAAGACGATATTTGGTCCGGTTCATTTAATGAAAGGGAGTTAATTTTGTTTGATGAACTACTTAAAGAGTTGTTGAGGTGAGCGAAAGAAGGTTATTATCCATAGGATCAGGAAATGTATGGAGAAGAATAGCCTCATCGGAGAGATTATATACATCTGCAAAGTAATAATAAGTTAGGTAGCAATAGGCCGAACGATTAAATAATTGAGAATAAAAGGAGGTAAAATTTTATACCATAAAGTTGGGATTAGCGTTTTTGAAGAGTGGACACCTTATCCCTTTGGGAGTCAAGTTAGGTATTTAACTTTTGAATCGTCTCGTCTTTATCGCGAGATAACGCAACCTCGATCCTCCAATTCTCGAATCTTCTTGCTCAATTGCGAATTCTTCTTCTCAAGATTATTGCGTCTTCTCTCAAGGTCTGAGGCAACTACAAAAGAAGACCTTCCAACCTATGAAAGAAGATAGAAAAGCTGTTAATACATATACAACAATATAAAGTCAATGGGGAGATATGATTGTATACATACCAAGGATCCAAGCGCATTCAAGAAGTCGGAGACATAGTTCTAGAGACTCCATTGAAAAGAATTATTGCCTCCGTTAGAGGGCATTGCACACGTTTCATAGAGTCCCGCAGAGAGAGGCTAGGGGAGCATCTCCCATTCCTTGGAAAGAGTCGAGAAGATACTGACAACCGACCCATAGAAGAACCAGCTAACTGTCCTGTGAATGAGAGAGCGATTTGAATCATGGTCATCCTCATCAAGACTCGGAGTTTGAGTTAAGGCGAGAAGAAGATTGAATCTTTCGCTTTTTTAGTTAGTGGAGCGAAGTTTTATTTTTGCGAGCGACGCTTTGCCCTTACTTTTACCCTTCATGCTACAGCTTCTTCAACTCCAACCTTCGCATACCTAAGCAAAGATAAGAAACAGAGGCAACAATATTGTTTTAAATAAGAAGAAAGGAAGTGATTCTTACTTCACTGTAAGCGATCGGAGCAATGTCGAGTATCCTCCGACGGATCCTTTTTGTACCTTCTTTTCAACCTCGGCTATCTCGAGAGATTTCACAAACTCAAAGAATTATAGAAAGAAAGTTACGAAAGCCAAATTAAGCTCTAAACATACCTCT
Source organism: Papaver armeniacum (assembly GCA_023531295.1). NCBI lineage: Eukaryota > Viridiplantae > Streptophyta > Magnoliopsida > Ranunculales > Papaveraceae > Papaver > Papaver armeniacum. Next base: position 536,446 of record JAJJWW010008047.1, on the reverse strand, counting down.
TTCTTCTTCTCGTGCCATTTGAATTCCCAAGGATGATACCCTCAAGCGAGATTCGCAGAAGAACGTGCGCCCGCGATATAAGGACCATTTAAAATCAAGGGTACAACCCACCATTTCTCATCTTTGGAGTGGCGAGGAGTAGTATTATTACCCTAAAGCCAATCAATATCCTCGCATGAGCAGCTTTATCCTCGTAGACATTATCCTTTTTCTTGAGGCTAACGCCCCAAATGAGATTTCGCATTCACCATAGTTATCACTGAGTAATTTTCAAAAAGTTTTCCACAAGTGTATTTCTCAACAGCTATTTCCAAGTCTGCGAATTTGGGATTTCTGACAGAGTTAGAGTATAAAGATCCTTTGCCTGCACCGCGGCTCGCGAACTCAAGCATTAGGCGAATGCAATCGCCACTTAAAATCGAAGTTTTGTATTCCCATACTGATAATGGCTGCTATTAGTCGTGCATACAAAACTTCTTTTGATGAAGTTCAAATAAATTGCTTGAGAAGGGTTTCACTCTATCGACCATTCCCGATCAAGAACCTTCATCCATTCTTTCGCAAAGTTATTTTCTCATCACCAATGTGATGATCAAAGGATTATAGTCTCGCTAGGTCGAGCTTCTCCCCACTTCCCATTCCCTTATACGATCCAGAGTTGCCTCTATTTTATGAAATCTTAGCCCATGAAAAATTCTCGAGGGCTATTTATCAATTGAGTGGCGATTGCATTCGCCTAATGCTTGAGTTCGCGAGCCGCGATGCAGTGCAAAGGATCTTTATACTCTAACTCGTCGTAAATCCCAAATTCGCAGACTTGGAAATAGTCATGAGAAATACACTGTGGAAAACTTTTTGAAAATTACTCTGATAACTATGGTGAATGCGAAATCTCACAAGGGCGTTCAAGAAAAGGATAATGTCTCTCGAGGATAAACCGCTCATGCAGGATATTGATTGGCACCGGGTAATAATACTACTCTCGCCACTCCAAAGATGAGAAATGGTGGGTTGTACCCTTGATTTTAAATGGTCCTTATATCGCGGGCCAAGACGTTCTTCTGCGAATCTCGCAGGTATCATCCTTGGGAATTCAAATGGCACGAGAAGAAGAAAGAGGTATGTTTCCGACTTCAAATTTGGCTTTCGTAATTTTCTTTCTATAATTGCTTTGAGTTTGTGAAATCTCTCGAGATAGCCGGGTTGAAAAGAAGGTACAAAAGGATCCGTCGGAGGATACTACGACATTGCTCCGATCGCTTACAAGTGAAGTAAGAATCACTTCCTTTCTTCTTATTTAAAACAATATTGTTGCCTCTCCGCTTTTATCTTTAACCGTATGCGAAGGTTGGAGTTGAAGAAGTCAGAAAGCGCGAAGGGTAAAAGTAAGGGCAAAACACGCGCTCGCAAAAATAAAACTTCAAGCTCCACTAACTAAAAAGCGAAAGATTCAATCTTCTTCTCGCCTTAACTCAAACTCGAGTCTTCTCGATGAGGATGACCATGATTCAAATCGCTCTCTCGCTACGGGGACCCCGTTAATCGGTTCTTCTATGGGTCGGTTGTCTAGTATCTTCTCGACTCTTTCCAAGGAATGGGAGATGCTCCCTAGCCTCTCTCTCGCGACTCTCGCAAACGTGTGCAATGCCACTCTACCGGAGGGCAATAATTCTTTCAATGGAGTCTCTAGAACTATGTCTCCCGACTTCTTGAATGCGCTTGGATCCTTGGTATGTATACAATCATATCTCCCCATTGACTTTATATTGTTGTATATGTATTAACGACTTTTCTATCTTCTTTCATAGGTTGGAAGATCTTCTTTGTAGTTGCCTCAGACCTTGAGAGAAGACGCAATAATCTTGAGAAGAAGAATTCGCAATTGAGCAAGAAGATTCGAGAATTGGAGACTGAGGCTGCGTTTATCTCGCGATAAAGACGAGACGATTCAAAGTTAAATACCGAACTTGACTCCCAAAGGGATAAGGTGTCCACTCTTCAAAACGCTAATCAAGAACTTTATGGTATAAAATTTTACCTCCTTTTATTCTCAATTATTTAATCGGTCGCCTATTGCTACCTAACTTATTACTTTCTTGAGATGTATATAATCTCTCCGATGAGGCTATTCTTCTCCATACATTTCGATCCTATGGATAATAACCTTCTTCTCGCTCACCTCAACAACTCTTTAAGTAGTTCATCAAACAAAATTAACTCCCTTTCATTAAATGAACTTTAATTCAAATATCGTCTTTTAGAAATTGAACATAGATCCGGGTTTAAGTGTCGCCAACCAATTTAAACGAATGTTTCTCGAGTCCAATAAAGAAATCAAAATTTTGAGGAAGAAAATTAGTGACCATATAGATGATAAAGATCGCATTGCTAATAATGGTGCACAGGCATTAGCAACATTTCAAAAATCTCTCCTTGAACTACAAATTGAACGGGATGAATTGCTTCATTGCATTCCTTGCTTAGTGAGCGAAAGATCAAATTCGTTTCCTCCTTGTTATAAATAGTGACGATGAATTCGCCTTGGGCTCGAAAGTTTTAGATAATGCCAGAATAACCTAGGTGTTGATGTTAGTCTTCACGCCTAGCATACTTCCTTGATTAAAGATATGATATCTCGATAGAGAAGGTTATTTATTACACCTTACTACTTCTTACTTCGTAGTATTGCTTGTAAATTATTAACTTGTTGTTACTTATTTGCTAACTGAGAAGAGGCTTGTGTTAGAATTAGAGAGCTTGAATCGAGAAAGAACAACTCACGGAATTTTCCAAATGAGAATTGAAGAACTTGAATACGAAAAACAACAGCTCGCGAAGAGTCTCTCCTCCGTAATAACAAGTATTCCAAGTTGAAGGAACAATTTGAAACGACAAATGAAAAACTTTAATAATGATGCCGTTCGTTTTCGCAATGGAGCCATGGAATATGTTTGTAAGCACCCGAACATCCCTCTCCATACATATCCCCTGGCTTCTTGAAAAGGTTCCCCGAGAATCCACCTGTCTCTCGAAGTTTCGATAGTGAAGTCACGAAGAAGAAAATTCTCGCGATGAGAATAATAAACCGATGAATCGAGATGAAGAAGAATCACCAAAGGTGTAATTCTTTTGTTTTCTTTTTCTTGCGTGTAATATCCGTACATTGTTTGTATCTTTGTTATAGTGAACTCTTTTTCATGAATTCAATCTTCACTCCCCTTTTTTGTTAGTTCTTCCTTGTAATATAATTGGCTATCTTTATTGATGTATAACTCTTTCATCTAAGATGAATAACAATATTCCATCTTTTCCATTCCCATACTTGCCTCGGTATTTATCTTCGATGGAAGAAGTTAGCTATCCTCATGTATTTTGTTGGATAACAATTTTAGTGTTATTGAAATGTATAGCCGCGACGAGGTCGCAGATATCTTTATGAATTGAGAATTCTATCTCTTTTTGCTGCGACAAGGTCGCAGCCGCCTCTACACTTTCATGCAAAGGCCCATTGACCTTGCCTTATCATTTTGTGTGGTCTTCCAAGTCGACCTCCCTAATTAGAGGTCCTCCTCACACCGTTTATTGCGACAAAATCGCGGGGACGTCTTTACACTTGTATGTAAAGACCCATTGATCTTGCCTTATCATTTTTCAAGTATTTTTGCCTCTGCAGGATGTTTTGGTTGCAACAATATGACAGGCCTAGATATCCTTGCGAATATAAAGCCCTATGACATTGCCGTCTTGCGACGAAATCGCAGGACGTCCATACACTTTCGTGCAAAGACCCATTGATCTCGCCTTACCCTCGCATTAGTATTATTGCCTCTGCAGGATCATTGCACAAATATGACAAGCCTAAGTCTCCTTGCGAAAACAAAGCCTCATGACATTTGCGTCTGTTTTGGCACTCCCCCAATGGAGAGCACCGCCCTTATCATCTCCCGGTTGCCCCTTCAAGGAGGCGAAACATCGGCCATACAAGACTAGCTCCTCCCATCCGGTCTTAACAACAACCGATTGTTTTCACAATCTCTTATCCCTTATACCTATAGGGTTTATGGTTACGAGACTGCATTCTAAGTGGAGTTTTCTTCGGGCGAGTGCAACGCATGCCAAGACTTGCCAAGAATGGCCGGGGTAGGTTCATCCATCCTGGGCACTCGCTCAACCGTACCTCGGCGCCTTGAGCATACACCGACTCCTAGGAAGAGACCCTCGGTCGCCCAACCGTGGTATAACCTACATATATAGTTGGGAATCCAAGGTACCTCTTCCTGATAGGCTTTCATGGGCCCCAAATTTTCATGGTTCGAGCTTCGGGAGCGGTGTAACCTTCCCCCAACCACGGTGAGAGATACCCCCTTATATGACGCACTTTAGGTCTTACATTTGCCTCTTACGAAATGTTATTCGCGAACTAGGGTGTACGCCATAAAGGTTCGTCCCATTCATTTGCGCATTTATATTTGTTAAATCATTCAATCATTCATGTTTCATTATTTGTTTGATATTTGTTTGCAAGTATTCGCACGATTGCTTTCACTTGTTGTATTTCACTTTTCTTTCTTAGTCGTATTCTCATTTTGCTCTTGGCTCGCGAGATTCTCGCACATCATTACTTCACTGTTACTTTGCATCCTGCTTTGTTATTGATTATTTACTTCTTATGCCTTTTGTTCCTCATATCTTTTGCTTCTTCATTGTTATAATATTGGTCCTGTCTCTAAGCATTCACCTCGCGAGCATTCAGTCCTTACTTCTATAGCATCCACCATCAATTTTTCCTTTCTCTGTTCATTTTTCACATGTTGCTTCCAACCCTTTCTTTTGGCATTTCTTTCTTCGCACTTTCTATATCGACCTCATGACATTGTTGCGATTCTTTCCAATCTCCTTGTATGGTACCAATACCATTTGGGTGTGGAAATTTTATGCATTGATGGTATGTTGAGGCGACCCCCAAAATCTCATGAAGCCATGGTCTCCCAATTAGTGCATTATACGGGGACTCCACATCAACCACACGAATAAGACATCGATTGATAATCCTTGTAGAGGTATGCTCATGTGAACTTCTCCCTTTGGTTTGTTTGCGGTGCCATTAAAGCCATATATCTTGTATGTCGAGGAATCAAATCCTCATCTTTTCCGCCCATCGTCTTGTAAGTATGGTAGAAGAGAATATTCACCGAACTTCCTGTCGATTAGAATTCGGTTGATCGCCCAACAAGCTTCTCGCCTCATCATCTTCTCCATCGACTGGTTTCGGGTTAATCTCTAGTTTCACAACCAACGGGCTATCGTGTGTTTCTCTTCCTTTTGGTACTTCTTCATCTGGCGGAGAAAGAAATAGTCTTCAATCGCCACTTTTCTAATCAAGGCGTTCTCGCTTGAGACTCATTATTTCTTTATCATTAGCGTCTCTCGCAAAGACTCTACCGAGTACGTTGTCATGGAAATCTTCGATGGTGCGATAGGAGTGGACAATAGAGTTGCGATTCAAATTCTTGGCTTTTGTTCCTACTTCTATCACAAATGTTTCCTTTCCTTTCGCCGACACTTGTTCGCGTGCATCTCTCGGTGGTGGTGGCAATGTCGACTGTTTCTTCTCCCCTTAGAAAGTGATTCAACTTCCCCGATCAATCATCCCGAGAATAATTCTCTTTATGTTTCGCAATCGTTTGTTTGATGCCCATGGAAGCGATGGTAAGAACAAAACTCATGACTTCTATCGCTTTGGCGGTGGTTCCATTCCAACATTCCAAGGTGCTTTGGTACATTTTCCATCACAAGTATAGCTTCCCAATCTTTTCAACGCTAGCATTCAAAGTGGAGGCATCTTAATTTGTTCCCATACTTTGTTTCTATGACTTCTCTGCCCTCCACGGTTATTTTGCCTTCGTCCACCATAAGTTTCTTGCACATGATCTAGCCTCGAATCTTATTATTGTCACATTACGGTTATAATAATTCCTTTCACGTTCAAACTCTTCTTGATCATGACTTCCCATAGCTACTATCTTCTCGTTGTCCCTCATCGGCTTTCCTTGCTTGCTGTCCTTGCGAAGTGCTCGCCTTGTATTTATGAATTGAGGTAACAAACTTGCGTTCGCGGCGTTAGAGCTTGTGTTCGCGACTGGATAAGAGTTCATTTCATTTTGTCTTTCTTCTAAGGCAATATATTCTTCCCGTAATTCTCATAGTTCAGCCATTGTGATTGTATTTTTGATTCTAAAAATTTGAATGTATAACAAGTTAGTCGCGAAGAGAGCATTCACAAATGAGAGTATGAGATATCTCTCCTCAACCCGTCCCCGCCATTTCGCTACACATGGTCCTCCATCTTACCTTATCAACAACTCCGCTTAAGTTCTCGCTAATCCTTTGTTTCAACCCGAATACATCTTCAATACACAGTCGCGAAGAGTTGTTACTTATGTATGCTCCCAGGAATGTGGCTTGTAAATGATTGAATGATGTGATTGTGTTCCTTGGCAGACCTTCAAACCATTTTAGTGCTTCTCCTATTAAGCTTGACGCGAAATATTTGCACAATATGGCATCATGATTCTCCCATTGTAACATACATCTCATGTAAGCCTTAATATGTTGTACCGCACAGGTTGTTCCATCAAAGATATTGGTTAATGCGGGTAGATTGCACTTAGGAGGTATTCCTCCCATCTCGTACTTCTAGCGTGAAGGGATTCTTCGCGGCCTCGCGATGGCTTCGTCCGATTGTCTCCTTCCTCCTTCCCTTCTATTGTTCAAGAATCCTCTCATTTCGGCTAGTTCTCTTAAGATTTGTTCATTTGCCTCAGAATTTGTTTCTACTGGTCTTTTTAGCTCTGCTTCTCTCCTTCTTCGCTCGTGCCTATTTTGACCTTCCTGTTCATTATTTTCTCCTCTTCTTTCCTCGCGACGATCTTCTTCGTTTCTTTCATCAATTCGCACGCCATTGTATCGGTTATTCTCTCTTCTTGGTTGCCTCTCCGCTCTCATCATCTCGCACCCTCTCATACTCTTCGTTGATATTTCTATTGTTACGATTTTGTTCCCTCCTTCTTTCGCGGTTGTCATGGTTATTCTCAGGATTGCTTCTTCCATCTCTTGATTTTCTATTTCCGCTCTTATTCTTTCTCTCTCGCGAGTTAGTCGCGCTTGTTCTATGTAGTGTCTCTCAATGTCATCCTCGATCTCTCGGTTTCTTCTCAATTCTTCTCTCCCGTGTAGAATTATTCTTCCTTCAAGCAGTGGATCATTCGGCCCTTGGAGTTGCATGTTTTCTTGATTTTCCCTATTTCGCTCATTTTGAAGATTTTGGTGAGAATATGACGATCTTCTATTTCCCAGATTCTCGCCATGCTCGTATTCGGATTTTGTGTTTCTTCCCCAGGCACTTTCGTTGGTAAAACTCTCCTTCTTTCTTCTCTTGTTCGATCTAGAACTTGATCTCACGCTACTTCTAGATCTCCTTCTTTGTAATCTCATATTTTCCATCCTCGCCCATGATTTTGTCTTGTCAAGTTTGCTCGCTCCTCTGCTTCTAATCGTCTCTCTTCGTGTATTGTTTGTCTCAATCTTTCTAACGCTGCCATTTCTTCGTTTCCTCGGATTCATTTCTCCATTCATCCCTTGCTCTCCTTGTCCATTGTTCACCACTCTTTGCTCCTCTTCTCTCTCGTCTTGAGAATCGGATCTCCAAGTATGCACACTTACTCTATCATAATCCACAAACTAGCGTTTGCTACTGGGGAGATTGGTGGCTGGTTTTGACCTTCTCCATCATTTCTCATATTCATCCTTGATGATTCTCCTGTTTCATTCCTCCTTTCTCCAGCAAGTCTCCCACTTCTTCTTACAATCGTTGGTTGCCCTTGTACGTTTCTTCTTCTAGCCATCTTTCCTTTTCAATGAATTCTTGAGTATCTTTTCCAAATCTCTTCTCTTGTTAATCTAAATTCTTTTCAATTTCTTCGTCAATCACTTTGCTCGTCCTGTTTCTAGCGCATATGTAGTAGCGAGTTTTCCCACACTACACCCCTCACTATATTTTGGTTAATTAGTCCATTGAAAGTTGTATAATTGAGAATGTTTATTGATTAATTTCATGAATTGTCTACACAGAAAAGTAGAATTACACTTAGCAAGTAAAACACTCTTAAACTTTCTCTCTCCTAATGACTTGCCCAACAATCCCAAAAAGATCTCTCCCTTACAACAGACTCGCTCAACCCTTTATATAGGGCGATACATAGTGGATGACTGACTAATCTATCCTTTTATTTCGGAAATGTTCCTTGAAGTGTCGCAGATGTACAAACATTTATTCTCGCGACACTTCTTAACCCTCGCCGGGTTCCATGTCTTTCTCGTTGTTTTGTGTGTCGTTATTCATCGCGTCATTTATTTTAGTCATGCTGCAAGCGCTTACCGCGACGTCGCCGTTTATTAATCCCGCGAGCCACACTTGCGTTGCGATATTATGATCCTACAAAATATACATGGCATAAGACATGAAAAACTCATGAAACAATCAATCCAATTTTGAGAAACACAAACATGAAGTTAAGTTTTTATTATTGAAACATGTTTAAGAACCCAAGAAATATGACCTACAAGTTCATCATCCTTCACCCTAACGTAGAGTTTAGTTAGACATAGCTTTTTTAAAATCCATAGAGAATTATTGAGAAATAAATTAAGTTATGCAAATCGAAAAGCAAAGACGAATGCAAAAACCTAGTTTTCTTCCCTGATTAAGGTGTGCCTTCTTCTCCTCCCTACCCGGGCTTAAATAGTGCTCCTTATGTTCCCCTTGTAACGGACTTCAACATTCACTAGCCTAGTCCATGCCAGCTCCACTTTCCAAATCCAGCTTCCTTCCAAATACGCCCACTTCCTATCTTTGGCTTGGTCACGACAAGCATTTCTATCTCCTGACCTTCCTCCACCGGTAATTTAGCTCTTTGGGTACAACTCCACTGATACTCGTCTTCTTTCTCTCATGTCCTAGCTCTCTATACAACTACTTTGAGAACCCATTCGGTGTATCAGGAAACACCACCACCGACTGCACCGAATGAACCTTCCAAATCCATTGTCCTCGTCATACTTGTTGCGCCCCCTAAGCTAGCAGCTGACTAATCCAAGAGATTAACTATAAAATGAGGCACTAACGATCTAAAACATCTATTTAAAACACTAAGAAAGAAGTTCTAAACAAAGATTAACCCGAATCTAAACCCTCTCTGAAATAAATACAAGAACTCATCTCAAACGATGCATATACAATAGTGAGTTGGTTTACAAATAAAATATAAACACAAAATAAACATAACGAAAGCTAACCAACTCCTCGAAGCTTTTATCGCCACGTGCACATTTGAATCTGTCTCTGAAACTGAAAGTGGGAATGGGTAAGCACATCATCCCTAAAAGGGGTGCCCAGTAGAAATAACAACTAACTTTCAAGTAATCACTAGAATGATTTAAAAACAATGCAGGTTTTACTGAAAACCGTTAAAACGCGGAATACAAATAAAACATATTAGAATAATAATAATTGTACTGAAATAAAACAATGCAGGCACACATTCACAACATAAATAATAGTTGAGCGACGTCTTCCTTCGAAGTAGCAAGGCATGACTGTTGCGGAAGCTTCAATGATCATTAAAGCGCCCATGAGGTTTCCGTCCTCAAGTCATAAACAATATGTACCTTACCAGTACCTTGTTCTACGCGCACTCTATATATCAAGTATCTAAAGAGATCTAATGGTGACAATATTATATCCGACAGAAGAAATTAATCATGGAGAACCCTATACCTCTCGCAAGACAAGTTCAACAATCATATGTAAGATTCTCAACATCATTCTCTCCAAATACCAAAACATAATATAATAGCTTTTGAAAGTAATTTAAAAGAACAGTAAACATCCATGTATGAGACATGCGTTGCCCGTACAGAAATAGGGAAAATAATATTCAGTGACACGAGTACACACCTAGATAGTTTATTAGTTGGCAGAAATTTTCACTCCTTTAGCGCATAAATATAGATATAACTTTTGGGCAACCACATCACACACCAATCAAAAGGAAACCTTCTCCCTTTCATGCTAACAATAAATAAAGATTGCAACCACTTCCCAGTCAATGGAAAGAATCAGTTTTGAAAATAAGTAAATACTCCCAAAACACAGTTATCAGTTGTTTCTAAAGATCCAAGCCCATCCCAAAATGTAAAACAAAACTAGTTTGTAATACACACAAATAATGCATGCATACACTATCATATAGTAACAAAGATATGCATGGATTTCACAAAAGATAGATTTGTAAAACAATAATGAATACAAGAGAGTTCGTTATCGATTCCCACCTCTTTTGATGACAAGCCTCGCCTACCTCGAGATGATCAATCCACTGGATCATCCTTTGAATCGATCGTTTTTAATAAAGAGTAACTGTTAATCACAGAAGCACTCTAAGAATTAGCCAAAAGGCTCACACAAGGCTCATAATATAATCTCATACAATTGTCTAGTTATAGGCTAAGTGAATTATCTAATGGTTCTAAGCCCATTTATGGTTCTACACCTTTTCATTGTCTATCTTTAGCATAACAAAGGTTTACTAATTCCATTAGGTAGAATCTATAGTCCATTTGATAAGTCTAAAGAGTATGTACAACTTTGTAGATGGAATCGAAGGTCAATTCAGACTATAAAGGGTCCAAGGTATAAATCTAAGAAAATATGGCATTAAGCTCAAGCCCACTAAAGAAGTCAATACACAAGGCATGGTCCATCTGGGTCAACTGAGTCAAATGTCGAGTCAATGGTCCACTGGTCACGTCAAGGTCAGGTCTTTGAGTCAACTCAAGGTTAGACTGATTCAACTCAGTCAGATATCTGAGTTGGGGTAAGCTAGGTCAGTTGACTAAGCTGAAAAGCTCAAGGCCAAAGCCTTGCACAGGCCAGAGCCTTTGCTCAGGTCAAAGAATACTGATCTACAAACAAGTTGCAACACCTAACCTGCACAGACTAAAATGATGCAATTTAACTACACACAGTTCTTGTAGTAGCAGGATTTCCCACACTACACCCCTTACTCGATTTTGCTTAATTAATCCATTGAAAGATGTAAGATCAAGAATATTTATTGATTGAATTCATGAAATGTTTACACAGGAAAATAGAATTACACTTAGAAATTAAAGCATTCTTAAACTTTCTCTCTCCTAATGACTTGCCCAACAACTCCAAAAGGATTCCCCCCTTTCCACAGATTCACTCAACCCTTTATATAGGGTAATACATAGTGGTAGACAGCTAAGCTATCCTTTATTTTCGGAATGTCCCGCGAAGTGTCGCAGATGCACAACCATTCGTTTTTCGCGACACTTCTTACCCCTCGCCAGTGTTTCACGTCTTCTTTATGTTTTGCTTGTCGTTTATTCATTGCGTCGTTTATTTTTAGCTCCTGCGACTCCTTCGCGACACCGCGTTTATTAATCCCGCGAGCCTTGTATGTTGCGATATTATGATCCTACATCTTGCCTCTTTTTCCTTGAATATTGCTTGTAAAGCGATCTTTAAGGAAAAATCTGTTGTTGTAGCGATCTTTGATCTTCGTTGATGGAGGAACAAGCAAAAGAATACTTTCCTTAAAAAGTACGTACTTGCCTCTATTCTTTGGCGAAGTTCAAGCTTCTTTGAGATGTATATGTAGCATCGTCTCTGTCTCTCCTCATATTTCTCCCGAAGGGAAGAGTATCATGAGAGTGATTCTTTTGATTTGTCATGATCGCTTATCTTTATCTTTTCAGTTTTGTACTTTTACATGGATTTTGATTATTAATGTCTTTTCTTGACACGTCTCTTTCAACCGTTTATTCTTGACCGTTCATGTCTCTTCTCGCATTAAATGACCTCGTTTTTCTCGAGGATCTTTTTCCCCTATATATAGTTTTCTTTTCTTCTCCTTTTCATCCTTTAGATTCTCTCTGCAACTTTTCTTTGACTCTTCTTCCGCAATTTGCGCTCCGCTCTTGCCGCAAAATCTTTTCTTCATCTCTTCTATCGCTCGATCCTAATCTTTAACCTCCCATCCATTCCCATACCGATAATGGCTTCCATTAGTCGTGCATATAAAGCTTCTTTTGATGAAGTTCAACGAAGTTGCTCGAGAAGGGTTTCACTCTATCAACCATTCCCGATCAAGAATCTTCATCTATTCTTTCGCAAAAGTTATTTTCCGATCATCAATGTGATGATCAAAAGATTATAGTCTCGCTAGGTCGCTTCTCGCGGGACTTCCCATTCCCTTATACAACCCCAGATGCCTTTATTTTATGAAATCTTGGCCCATGAAAAATTCTCTCGGGCTGTTTATCAATTGAGTGGCGATTGCATTCGCCTAATGCTTGAGTTCGCGAATCGTGGTGCTGGCAAAGGATCTTTATACCCTACTACCGTTAGACATCCCGATTTCGCAGACTTGGAAATAGCCACGAGAAGTACACTCAGAGAGAACTTTTTTGAAAATTATTCAAGATAAAGATGAGGAATGCGAAATCTCATTGGGGCATTCGCCAATAAGAAGGATAATGTCCCTGAGGATAAATTGCTCATGCAAGATATTGACTGGCACCCGGGCAATAATACTACTCCTCGCCACTCCAAAGATGAGAAGTGGTGGGTTGTACCCTTGATTTTAAATGGCCCTTATATCGCGGGCTCGCACGTTCTTCCTGCGAACCTCGCAGGGTATCATCCTTGGGAATTCAAATGGCCCGATAAGGCAAAAGAGGTATGTTTCCCATTTTAAATCTTGCCTTTGCAACTTTCTTTTTATATTTGCTGAGTTTGTAAAATTTTTCAGATCGCCAAATTGAGAAGAAAGTACAAGGATAATCCGTTGGAGAGTACTCTGACCATACTTCGATCGCTTACGGGTGAAGTAAGAAACATTTCCTTTTTCTTTTGAAACAATATTGTTGCCTCTGTTTCTTATTTTTAACCGTATGCGAAGGTTGGAGCCGAAGATGCTGTAGCCGCGAAGACTAAAAGTAAGGGCAAGGCCGTCGTTCGCAAAAATAAATCTTCTGCTCCATTAACTAAAAAGCGAAAGATTCAATCTTCTTCTCGCCTTAATTCAAGTTCCGAATCTTCTGATGAAGATGACCATGATTCGAATCTCTCTCTCGCTAAAGAGATTCCATCGGCCGGTTCTCCTATGGATCGGTTATCTAGCATCTTCTCAGACTCTTTCCAAGGAATGGGAGACGCTCCCCTAGCTTCCCTTTGCGGGACTCTCGCAAATGTGTGTAATGCTACTTTACTAGAAGGCAATGATTCTTTCAATGGAGCCTCTAGAATCGTGTCTCCTGACTTCTTGAATGCACTTGGATCTTTGGTACGCATGCAGTCATATTTCCTTGTTAATTTTAAATCTTTAAATATATATTAATGATTTTTCTATCTTCTTTCATAGGTTGGAAGAACTTCTTTTGTAGTTGCCTCAGATCTCGAGAGAAGACGCAACAATCTTGAAAAGAAGAATTCGCAATTGAACAAGAAGATTCGAGAATTAGAAACTGAAGCTGCGTCATCTCGCGATAAAGACGAGAGAATTCAAAAGTTAAATACCGAACTTGACTCCCAAAGGGATAGGGTGTCCACTCTTCAGAACGCTAATCAGCAACTTTATGGTATAAGATTTTTCTTCCTTTTATTATTTCTATTTTTTCGGTCGCATATTGCTACCTAACTTATTACCTTCGCAGATGTATATAATCTCTCCATGAGGCTATTCTTCTCCATACATTTCCCTGAACCTATGGATAATGACCTTCTTCTCGCTCACCTCAATCAATCCCTAAGTAGTTCCTCAAATAAAAATAACCTCCTTTCCTTAAAGTATCTTCAATCCAAATATCATCTCTTAGAGATCGATCACAGATCTATTTTAAATTTAACTAATCGCTTTAAACGAATGTACCTTGATTCCGAGAAGAAAATCAAGACTTTAAGGAAGAAAATTAGTGACCTCATAGATGAGAACGATCGCATTACTAACAGAGGTGCACGGCGTTAGCGAGAATTCCACAAATCTCTTCTTGGTGTGCAAGTTGAACGAGATGAACTCCTTCATCGAAATACCATGCTTAAGCGGCGAGAAGAGCAAGTTCGTTCTCTTCTTGTTATTAATAGTGATGATGAATTACTGGGCTGCGAAAGTTTTAGATAATGCCGGAATAACCTAGGTGTTGATGTTAGTCTTCATGCCGAGCATACTTCCTTGATTAAAGATATGATATCTGATAGAAAGGTTACTTATTATACCTTCTCAGCTTCTTACTTCTGTAGTATTGCTTGTAAATTATTAACTTGTTGTTACTTATTTGCAGAATCTGAGAAGAGGCTTCAGGTCAGAATTAGAGAACTTGAATCTGAAAAAGAACAGCTCGCAAATAGTCTCTCCCTTCGCGAGAATAAATATTCCAAGTTGAAGAAACAATTTCTAACGACAGTGGAGAACTTTAATAATGATGCTGTTCGTTATCGCAATGGAGCCATGGAGTATGTTTGTAAAGACCACAATATCCCTCTGCATTCATATCCCCCGGCTCCTCGAAAAGGTTCCTGAGAATCTGCCTGTCTCAGATGTTTCTGATAGTGAGGCTAGCGAAGAAGAAAATTCTGGCGATGAAAATAATAGAACTGAAGAATCAGATGAAGGAGAAGAATCACCAAAGAGATAACTCTTTTTGTTTCTTTCGCGCTGTAATATCTGTATATTTCTGTATCTTTATTATAGTGTACTTCTTGGATTTTTCCCCCCTGAATTCAATCTTCACTCCCCTTTTTGGTAGTTCTTCCTTGTAATATTATTGATGCATAACTCTTTCATCAGAAGATGAATAACAATATTCCATCTTTTCCATTCCCATACTTACCTCTGTTATTTATCTTCAGATGGAAGATTTTAGTTGTCCTCATGTATGTGGTTGAATAATAATTTTATTGTTATTGAAATGTATTGTTGCGACGAGGTCGCAGTATCTTCATAAATCAAGAATTCTACTTGCCTTGCCTTATCTTCATAAATGTACTTTATCTCTTCTCATTGCGACAAGGTCATAAGTCGCCTACATTTTCAAGTAAGGGCCCATTGACCCGCTTTATTATTTTTGTGTGGTCTTCCGAGTTAGACCTCCCTAATTAGAGGTCTTCCCCGCCACCTTTCATTGCGACAAAATCGCGGGACGTCTTTACACTTGTATGTAAAGACCCATTGATCTTGCCTTATCATTTTCCAAGTATTCTTGCCTCTGCAGATGTTTTAGTTGCGACAATATGACAGGCCTAGATATCCTTGCGAACATAAAGCCCCATGACATTGCCGTCGTGCGGCAGAAATCGCGAGACGTCCGTACACTTTCGTGTAAAGACCCATTGATCTCGCCTTACCCTCGCGTTAGTATTATTGCCTCTGCAGGGATCATTGCACAAATATGACGAGCCTAAATTTTCTTGCGAAAACATAGCCTTATGACATTTGCGTCTGTTTTGACACTCCCCTATTGGAGAGCGTCGCCCTTATCATCTCCCGGTTGCCCCTTCAAGGAGGCGAAACATCGGCCATACAAGACTAGCTCCTCCCATCCGGTCTTAACAACAACCAGTTGTTTTCGCGATCTCTTATCCCTTATACCTATATGGTTTATGGTTACGAGACCGCACCCTAAGTGGAGTTTTCTTGGGCGAGTGCAACATATGCCAAGACTTGCCAAGAATGGCCAGGGTAGGTTCATCCATCCCGGCACTCGGCTCAACCGTGTAACTCGGCGCCTTGAGCATACACTGACTCCTTGAAAGAGACCCTCGGTCGCCCAACCAGTATAACCTTATATATATAGTTGGGAATCCAAGGTACCTCTCCTGGATAGGCTTTCATGGGCCCCAAATTTTCATGACTCGGGCTTCGGGAGCGGTGTAACCTTCCCCTGAGCCATGTTGAGAGATACCCCCTTATATGACGCACTTTAGGTCTTACATTTGCCTCTTACGAAATGTTATTCGCGAACTAGGGTTTACGCCATAAAGGTTCGTCCCATTCTTTTACTCATTCATATTTGTTAAATCATCCAATCATTCATATTTCATTATTTGCTGACATTTGTTTACGAAGTATTCGCACAATTCTGTCTCATTTGTTGTATTTTCATTTTTCTTTCTTAACTGAATTCCCATATACTCTTGGCTGCGAGATTCTCGCACATCATTACTTCAATTGCTGCTTTTTCTCTTGTTTTTGTTGATTATTCACTTCTTATGCCTTTTGTTCCTCATATCTTTTGCTCCTCTATTATCATAATATTCGCCTATCTCTAGGTATTCACCTCGCGAGGTATGTTCAGTCCTTACTTCTATAGCATTCACCATCAGTTTTTCTTTTCTCTGCTCATCTCTCACATGTTGCTTCCAACCTTTTCTTTTGGTATTTCTTTCTTCGCAGCTTTCTACATCGACCTCATGACATTGTTGCGACTCCTTCCAATCTCCCTGTATGATACCAATACCATTTGGATGTGGAAATTTTATACATTGATGATATGTTGATGCGATTCCCAAGATTTCATGAAGCCATGGCCTCCCAATCAGCGCATTATATGGAGATTCCACGTCAACCACACAGAATAAAATATCAGTTGATAATCCTTGTAGAGGTATTCTCATGTGAACCTCTCCCCTTGGTTTGTTTGCAGTGCCATTAAAGCCATATATCTTGTATGTCGAGGGGATCAAATCCTCATCTTTTCCTCCCATCGTCTTGTAAGTATGGTAGAAGAGAATATTCACCGAACTTCCGGTGTCGATTAGAATTCGGTTGATCGCCCAGCAAACTTCTGCCTCATCATCTTCTCCATCAACTGGTTTCGGGTTAATCTCTAGTTTCACAACCAACGGGCTATCGTGTGTTTCTCTTCCTTTTGGCACTTCATCTGCGAGAAAGAAATAGTCTTCACCGCCACTTTTCTAATGCGTCGTTCTCGCTTGACTCATTATTTCTTTATCATTAGCATCTCTCGCAAAGACTCTCATCGAGCACGTTGTCATGGAAATCTTCGATTGTGCGATAAGAGTGGACGATAGAGTTGCAATTCAAATTTTTAGCTTTTGCCCCGACTTCTATCACAAATGTTTCCTTTCCTTTTGCTGACACTGTTCTGTGCATCTCTGGTGGTGGTGGTAATGTCTGGCCTGTTTCTTCTCCCTTTAGAAAGTGATTTAGCTTCCCCGATCAATTATCCCGAGAATAATTCTCTTTATGTTTCTACAATCGTTTGTTTGATGCCCATGGAAGCGATGGTAAGAACAAAATTCATGACTTCTATCGCCCGGCGGTGGTTCCATTCCCACGTTCCAAGGTGCTTGGTACATTTTCCATCACAAGTATAGCTTCCCGGGATCTTTTCCACACTAGCATTCAGTGGAGGCATCTTAATCTCTTCCCATACTATTCTGCGACTTCTCTGCCCTCCACGGTTATTTTGCCTTCGTCCACCGTATGTTTCTTGCACATGATCTAGCCTCTGAATCTTATTATTCTTCATTGTCACGGTTGTAATAGTTCCTTTCTCGTTCAAATTCCTCTTGATCGTGGCTTCCCATGGCTACCATCTTCTCAAGGCTGTCCCTCATCGGCTTTCCTTGCTTGCTGTCCTTGCTAAGTACTCGCCACTGTATTTATGAATTGAGGCAACAAACTTGCGTTCGCAGCATTCGAGCTTGTGTTCGCAACGGATAAGAATTCATTTCATTCAGTCTTTCTTCTAAGTCAATATATTCTTCCTGTAACTCTCGCGGTTACTGCCATCGTGATTGTATTTTTGATTCTAAAAATTTGAATGTATAACAAGTTAGTCGCGAAGAGAGCATTTACAAATGAGAGGATGAGATATCTTTCCTCAACCCGTCCTTCCATTTCGCTACACATGGTCCTCCATCTTATTGTCAACTGCCTTAAGCTCTCGCCAACCCTTTGTTTCAACCCGAATACATCTTCAATACCTGGTCGCGAAGAGCTGTTACTTATGTATGCTCCCAGGAATGTGGCTTGTAAATGGTTAAATGATGTGATTGTGTTCCTTGGCAGACCTTCAAACCATTTTAGTGCTTCTCCTATTAGGCTTGATGCGAAATATTTGCATAGTATAGCATCATGATTCTCCCACTGTAACATACATCTCATATAAGCCTTGATATGTTGTACCGCACAGGTTGTTCCATCAAAGATGTTGGTTAACGCAGGTAGATTGCATTTAGGAGGTATTCCTCCCATCTGTACTTCTAGCATGAAGGGGTTCTTCGCGGCTTCTGCGATGGCTTCGTCTAATTGTCTCCTTCCTCCTTCCCTTCTATTATTCAGTAATCCTCTCATTTCAGCCAGTTCTCTTAAGATTTGTTCATTTGCCTCAGAGTTTGATTCTACTGGTCTTTTTAACTCTGCTTCTCTCCTTCTTCGCTCGTGCCTATTTTGACCGTCCTGCTCGTTATTTTCTCCTCTTCCTTCCCTGCGACGCTCTTCTTCGTTTCTTTCGTCAATTCGCACGCCATTATATCGGTTGTTCTCTCTTCTTGGCTGTCTCTCAGCTCTCATCTGCACCCTCTCATATTCTTCATTAATATTTCTATTGGTACGATTTTGTTCCCTCCTTCTTTCGCGGTTGTCATGGTTATTCTGCCGGATTGCCTCTTCCATCTCTTGATTTTCCATTTCTGCTCTTACCCTTTCTCTCTCGCGAGCTAGCCGCGCTTGTTCAATGTAGTGTCTCTCAATGTCATCCTCGATCTCTCGGTTTCTTCTCAATTCTTCTCTCCCGTGCAAGATTATTCTCCCTTCAGCAGTTGGGTCATTCGGTTCTTGGAGTTGCATGTTTCCTTGATTTTCCCTATTCCGCTCATTTTGAAGATTTTCGGGCTGAGGAATATAACGATCTTCTATTTCCCCTCTTCTCTCGCCATGCTCTGTACTCGGATTTTGTGTTTCTTCCTCGGTACTTTCTGTTGGTAAAACTCTCCTTCTTTCTTCCCTATTCGATCTTGAACTTGATCTCACGCTACTTCTAGATCTCCTATTTTGCAACCTCATATTTTCCATCCTCAATTCATGATTCTGTCTTGTCAAGTTTGCTCGCTCCTCTGCCTCTAGTCGTCTCTCTTCGTGTATTGTTTGTCTCAATCTTTCTAACGCTGCCATTTCTTCGTTTCCTGGATTCATTTCTCCATTCATCCCTTGCTCGCCTCCTCCTTGTCCATTGTTCACCAGCTGCTGCTCCTCTTCCCTCTCGTCTTCAGAATCGGACCTCCAAGTATGTACACTTACTCTATCATAATCCACAGCCGCGTTTGCTACTGGGGAGATCGGTGGCTGGTTTTGATCTTCTCCATCGTTTCTCATATTCATCCTTGACGATTCTCCTGTTTCATTCCTCCTTTCTCCAGCAAGTCTCCCACTTCTTCTTACAATCGTTGGTTGCCCTTGTACATTTCTTCTTCTAGCCATTTTTCTTTTCCAATGAATTCTTGAGTATCTTCTCCAGACCTTTTCTCTGTTAATCCAAATTCTTTCCAATTTCTACGTCAATCTCTGCTCGGATCCCTGTTTCTAGCGCATATGTAGTAGCAGGATTTCCCACACTACACCCCTTACTCGATTTTGCTTAATTAATCCATTGAAAGATGTAAGATCAAGAATATTTATTGATTGAATTCATGAAATGTTTACACAGGAAAATAGAATTACACTTAGAAATTAAAGCATTCTTAAACTTTCTCTCTCCTAATGACTTGCCCAACAACTCCAAAAAGATTCCCCTTTCCACATTCACTCAACCCTTTATATAGGGTAATACATAGTGGTAGACAAACTAAGCTATCCTTTATTTTCGGAATGTCCCGCGAAGTGTCGAGATGCACAACCATTCGTTTTCGCGACACTTCTTACCCTCGCCAGGTTTCACGTCTTCTTTATGTTTTGCTTGTCGTTTATTCATTGCGTCGTTTATTTTTAGCTCCTGCGACTCCTTCGCGACACCGTCGTTTATTAATCCCGCGAGCCTTGTATGTTGCGATATTATGATCCTACAGTTCTGAAAGCTACGTCTAACTTCCATCTTCATTTCAACTAAGATTTCAACAATAACATCAATAGCTTCATTTCTTCACGACAGATTCATACATCTCCATTTTCTGTTTTATTCTAAGTACAAATATTATTAGCAATACATCCACACTTCAAAACTTCATATCAAACTGTACAATCTCATTCCCCTATTCTGTCAAACTAACTCAATTGAAATCCACCACTTCAACAATCAACAACACCAGTTCATTATGTTTTGTTCTCCACTGCAAACTCATAACCTGCAACACTTTATTCACCATCTATATCATTTTAGTTTAAACCCCATACCACTGTAAAACCATTCTTCTTTCTGAAGTCCATCGCACCTCCAAATTCTCACCACTGCAGCTAAGCAAAGGTCTACTTCGGCTCATCTCAACTCTGTAATACTCAACAGCCTCTAACTCACAACATCAGCACAACTCCAAATCATTTTCAATATCAGTTCTTCATGTCTCCTGCCAATTCAATAACATCATCACAGCTTCAAGCCAAGACCACAACCCTCAAAAACTGCAAGCCGTTCCATTTCATCCTTGGTTATCAGAATTTATGTTTTCCGCATCACAGTTCAATTGCACAACTCAATAATATCATTAACTCCTTCATGTTCATCACCTGCGGCTCCATCTCCCGACAACACCAACATCAACACTTGTAGTATTGGTTCATCTTCACTCACAGACATACCCTTCATTAACAGTACCAAAACCTTCACACAAGATCCCTTTACACAATCCCTGTCACAAACTTGTTCTTCTAATTCGCACAGACCCTTCACCTGGATTCCAATTCATTCTTCACAGACCCAATTCCCAATTTCTTCTTCATCAGTAATCCTCATCTCAGAAAACCTAATCCTCAACTTCAATTTGTCAAAACCCTAACTTGAAACTCCATTATCTTAAAGAAACTAAAATTAAATCCTATAAAACCATCTAGACCTCAATCAAACATAAACCCATCACAATAATTCAACCAATCAATCAAATCAAATAATAAACTCCCGAATTAATAAAACCCTAAGTTACCTGATTTCGATTCAGCATCAGAATAGCTTCATCTCATCAAATCAACAACAACCCCTCTTCTCTTCATCCATTAATAACATTATATTCTCACCGGTTCTACACAAACCCCACTTCAGAAAACCCTAACTTCAGTTTACCATCAACATCACCTTCTTCTTATCCTGGAACTCAAACAATCTCAGTTCTAACCTCATATTCATCGATTCATCATGCTACCTAAATTTCGATGGAAAACTCACACATAAAAGAACTCAGTTCATCTGAACTGAAGTCGACAAAGAGGAGAAGAGAAAGAACAGGGAAGAAGAAGGAAAGAGAAGAATAAAAGAGAAAGGAGTTTCTCTCGACACGTTTTGGTGATAAGGCCAACCAAAATGATAAAGGTACCCAAGAAACTGATAAGGGCATCCAGCGATTTATCCGCGAAATGATAATTTTACCCTTCGTACTAATCGTACCTTGACTGGTCTAATAGCATTGGCGATCCTGAGGGTCTTTACAATACTGTTGAGTAAATAGAACTCATACCAAATCAAGGCTAAGAACTGGAATATATCACAACAATCTCTTACACAACACAAACACCATATCCCATTTAACCACGTACAACATCACTTAGCAGAGAGTTGCTGCCGTGAACCTTTACAAGAGTTGCTTATGTAAAATCTCTATCTTCCATATCAATTTGAAGGACACCAATCATCACCAGCTTCTATTCCCTGTGAACCCTGCCCATCTAATTTCTTTCACATGAATCCAATTTCAGTTTACATCAACACACCCCAAATTCCATTCAAAACAGTGAGATCAAATCCCTAATTGCTTGTACTGATTTCATCCATGACTTTTACAAAGAATATTGTAGTAATCACTCTATTACCACCAAACCCATTTATTTAACTTGAACCATCCATCAGCTTAACCTCCATCTCCATCTCGATCTCGCATCATATTTCTCATTTTTACCTTATCTGCAAATGAACCCTGAAATGGACAGCAGCCCCGTTAATAAGCCTCAAACCTGTATCCGACGACAAAACTCAGCCATCAAATTCCAACCAACATCTGCATCATCCCATCTCTGCAATTTTGTTTCTTCTTGTGTTCCATCATCTTCTCGATTTTATGAATTGCTCATAAGCAGCAACAATTTCAGGCAGTGGGTTTTAGAGATGACTGCTGATAAGATCGATTCCATCTCCATTCAATTCTTTCCATCATCTGCATCTCTCCATCTCGTTTCGCCGACGACAGCTTGGAGAAGAATTATGTTCATATCCCATTTTCTTTTGGTTAGGCCATCAAGTGAATATGGAAAAGGATTCCTTCTGTTTTGCACAAACACAAATATGTGAGTTCAATTTTGTGCACACTCCTTTAACGAGTGTGCATGTAACAAAAGATTCTCATTGGTTGGTTTAAAACATCTGTTTAATAATTATTTATTTTTGTGTTAATTTGATTTTAATAATTTTATAAAGGTAAGAAGGATATATTCTTACATATTTGTTACCTAAAATGTAGCGTTTATTAAATTGGAAATATTCATAATTAGTTTGATTGATTTTGGATACACGTTTTAATGAAATCTTACATAGTGCGTGTTGGATGAGTTGATGATAATATCATGATTTGGCGTTAAACGGACGTTACTATAGTTCCTCCAATGCACACGATGGTATTTCCTAAACCAATGTTTCATTTGTATTCTGTTCTAAATTGTTTCATAAAATCAATAAAGATGATTACAAAAATCATCAAGGACAGATCTAAGCATAAATTAAGGATCAATCACTAGTACTCTTTAGTTGCTTGGAAGGGAATATGACAAGATGATACAAGAAAAAAATAAGGATTTGTTATTGACTACGGACACATCATCGATATCATAGTCATTGGTGAATATTTATTTGAATCCATACAAATTAAGAAACTTATGTTATCTTTCCGGTAGTTGATTTTGTTGGATTTGGACGACTGCATTAGCGTAACTGAAATATATCTTAGAGCATTACTAGAACCAAATATAAACTGAAACATCTTAGATACTAGAACCAAATATATTATGATGTCTTCGTATGTACTGTGTATAGTTCAGAAGTATTCGATTTGAAAAGAAATATTAACTTGTACCAGATGATGTCCGGGATCGAAAGAAACATAAATTTCTGCTGCATATTGATGATCTTCACACCAAGGAGGGGTCATCTTAGTTATTATAGAACTCTATATTTTAAGTAACCAATAGATGATTAATATCTTCTTACCTTTTTAAAGTTCAAATTAAATTAAATAAAAGAGAAAATAAATAATATATTAACTAGATAACGGTTTGTTTTGATCTAGCCAATAGGATTCTTTTGTTATGTGCACACTCTTTAAAGGAGTGTGCACAAAATTGGACTCCAAATATGTGGTAAGAATGATGCCACGTCGTCCATTATTCCCCCCCCCCTGTGCAGCTCACAACTCACATGTTTGGCACATGACTTTTCTTCCTTCCACCGAACCCACATCTTTGGTCGTGTATATTGTCTGGGTATGCTATTAACTGGCCAACTCTGTCATCGGTGATTAGCTCGGTCTCTGGTGCTGCAACTTAAAAATAGCAATTTAGCCGTTTATTTTCTGGGTGAACGGATTTCACTTGTAATTCCTGTAAAAGCTCTAAAATACTATTATTAGAAAAATAACGAGGCCTAGATGGTGTAAATACGGGTATAAAAGTGTCACACTTATGTTCTTATCAAATTCCCCCACATTTACATTTTGCTAGTCCCGAGCAAAACAAGAAAAAATTATATCCGCTACACAGCTGGATATGGAGAGATGTCTGTTAAACAGCTCGACGGATCCACTAAACATTGATATCGAGAAGTCTGCTAAACAGCGAGACAAACCACTAAACAATGGCTTAGAAATGTATGCTAAACAGCGAGACCGATTATTGGAAAAGAAAGACCCGCTCAACAGTTAGTCATGTCGTGCAATTTTTTTATTCTTTAGAAAATTTATAACGAAAGTGGATGCCTACCACTCCCCCACACTTAAACTTTACATTTTCCTCAATGTAATTGAGTCATCCAACGTAGATTTAAGGTGAGAAATTCTAAAATGCAATATTCAATAGGCAAACGAAAATAGAAGATAGAGTAAAGGGAACAAAACTGATGGGTTGACTCCCACGAAGCGAGTGATATTTGTTCCCTGCTTGCGCGCAACAAGTAATCTCAAACAAATTGAAGATGATACACAACAACAACCTTCCAAGCATATATATAAAGTCTGAAAAGTTGGGGATCAACCCAACATATTAGATTAGCTTCAAATAAGAACCCGCGAAAACTACAATCAGCCAAACACATGTGGAAATCCATTCTATGTTCCAAACAATCCATGGTAGTCAAATCATACTTTGTCGGGACATGTAAATTATTCACACCAACAAATACAAATTGTTCAATAGTGTGTAATCGGAGTGCAGACTCTAAATATGGTTCAAGTTCAACTAAAATATTTTCAGTTGACAAACTATCTTCATTAGGGATCGGAGGAACACTAACAATTACAATAGGCATCTGAGCATCAAACTCAGCAAAATGATCTAAGCATATATCTAGTGGTTCACGTTCATCAAAAACAACAACTCCTAAATCTGAGTCTAGGTCCGCAGAAATAACTTTCGTTGTTAAGTTACCTATAATACTGTTGATGGTGGATTTTCGTTCAAGGTTAAATTTGTAAGTAACCAGAAAATCATGCGCTGACATCTTGTAAAAGATAAAGCCGTTTATAAGTGACGGATACTCCTCACTTAATTCACCAAGAATGGAGCATGTAGCAACAATCCCATTTCCGTGAATACATGAAATTCCTCCCGAGGTTGGAGCATGCAGCAACAATCCCTTCCCTGTGAATTTCATATCGGCCTTGTATTTCTGTACCCATTATCGGTGTGGCATGACGGTAGTGTTTCTCTTACGAGTAACACGAACCTCCAAGCACTATAATGAATCCATGTACGAAATACCCGTGACAGCTGATCCTCGGTGTGTTATACTAGCCCGAGCCCTCTCGGTGTGTTATACTAGCCCGATTGAGCCCTCTCGGTGTGTTATACTAGCCCGATTGAGCATCCGGACTTGGCTGTATCGGTCTCGGATATGATCGATCGCATCATCCAACTCCACAAGCATGATTGGATGACCACG
This sequence comes from Papaver armeniacum, assembly GCA_023531295.1. NCBI lineage: Eukaryota > Viridiplantae > Streptophyta > Magnoliopsida > Ranunculales > Papaveraceae > Papaver > Papaver armeniacum. The sequence continues at coordinate 510,997 of JAJJWW010008047.1, read as the reverse complement.
AGATCAATTCCATCACCCCCAAGCGGTATGGAATACACACGGCCTTAGCTTGCCGGATATGATCTAATCGCAGTCATCCAACTCCACAAGCATGATTGGATGACCACAGATCAATTCCATCACCCCCAAGCAGGTATGGAATACACACGGTCGACCCCGCATGGTCGACCATTGGCCTTTGCTTGCCAAGAAACCGTCCATACCAAGCATTATGGGCGGAAAACCCTAAATTAGGGTTTGCGGCATATTACATATGCCGCAAAACGGTCTCAACCATCCATCTTCGCAGGTATAGATGGAGGGTGTAGATGTAGACTCAAAGGGCCCGGAGCATGTCGACACAATCACCATGTGACCGCCTACACGCTTGACCAATCGGTCAAATCCAACCGTGGTTGGTTACAACGAAACCGTCCCGCCCAAAAGAGCATGGTCGCGCGGCTTTGAAAGCCAAAATCGGGGTTCAAGCCATCACGCGCGTCCATCTTCTCGGAACAAATGGAGGGTCACAGATTAGATTAAGCGAGTCCGGTTATACCGGCATGACCACCGTGGGCCCATCTACCTCCTCTTGCGGTCGGCCAAGGCATATCATGCCCGGCCAATCCAAAACGCACGCCCAAACTCGTGCGGTTACACCTCCCAAATCCTAAACCGATCTCGACCGCTCAACTTCACCGGATGATTTGAATGGCTTAGATCACGTTTTCATGGGATAATCAGGTATAGGTGTGAACACCAACCTACCACCTACACGGTGGTATGATCGACCAAGACCGACCAATATTGGTCGCCTCGAAACGCGTGCCCAAACTAGGGATATCACGACCGGTTTCCAACTCCTTTGCGGCAAGGGATTTCTGCCGCAAACCGATCTCGACCACCCCTCTTTACCGGTCAAATTGAGTGGCCTAGATCGCGCTTTCACGAGGGAACGGAATACAGGCGCCTACACCATCATGCCGTCAACACGCATGTATGGTCGGCCCTCTCCAAAATTCTTCCTATGCTTGGTTTTGACCAAGCTGAAGAGTGATGCTTGCGCACCTCTTTAAAAAACCTAATTTCATCAACGGTCGCGATGAGTGTCTCAAACATCATCTCATCCGTCCGACTTCACCGACTTGGTTATACAACCACAGGTCGGGAGTTATTTGGTTAGTGAGGAGTCATTACCCATCACTTTACCACATCAGAATGCGATACTGCATAAAATACACACGGTACTTCACGAGTATCGACTTTACGAATAACGCGATTATTCAAATCGGCATTACATGCTACCTTTCGTGGATCCACGATCCACACATTCCGAACATCAATCATGTCACAAAACGGGGATACATATCGGGGTATTGTGCGGCGGTTTACGGCGTGCGGCGTGCAACGCGCCATCACAAGAACGTGTCGGGGAGGTCATGGACGGTTAGAGATGAACCGGAAAAGTGGGCAAGACTGGTCGTGTGTTACCGACACATAACTCCACTACTCCATCATTCCACTACCTCCACTTCCCACGAGAAACGTGAATGAGGCTCAATGACTTGTATAAATAGGTTCTCCGCCCTATTTCCAACAACAACAAGCCAAGACGAGACAGAAAACCAAGTGTTGATACCGTCATATCCAACCATCTTCTGTCACAAGTCATAGCAATCCAACACCTTCACAATCTCAACACCTTCTTCGCTTCCCTCCCTAAGATCAACCCCATCTCCTTCACTTTGTGGCCGAAACAAGTCCTGGCGGCCATTTCTTGGTTTAGGCCGGACTTGCCTGATTGATCTCTCGAATCTACAAGCACTCACCGCGCAGTGCATTTGTTGTAGGTTTAAATTCATTCCTCATCACACCCCAAATTACCAAATTCGGCAGGAGTAATTTTCACCCATCAACAAATACCCATCGGAGGATCAAATGTATTGACAATATCTGTAGGATCAGAATATCGCGACAACAACAATTCGCGAAGGCAACGCATAACAACGTTGCGAATGAGTCGCAGAGGGTTAAATATGAATGACACACTGGATGACGATAGGAGGATATGAAATTTGGCGAAAGTTAAGAAGTGTCGCGAGTATGAATACTTGTACGCCTGCGACACTTCGCGAGACATTCCCGAAAATAAAGGACAGCTTAGCTGTCATTCACTATGTATTACCCTATATAAAGGGATGAGTGAATCTGTTGTAGAAGAGGTTCCTTTTGAATGAAAAAGCAAGTCATTAGGAGAGAGAAACAGAGAGAATGTTTGTAAGTTCTTAAGTGTAATTTCATCTTCCGGTGTAAACATTTCAAGAAAATTATTAATAAACATTCATAATTGTTCATCTATTATCTTTTGAATGGATTAGTTATACAAAATATAGTGAGGGGTGTATTGTGGGATTTCCTGCAACTACATATTGGCGCTAGAAACTTGTGGACTGAGAAAAGAATGGCATAGAGATTTGGAAGAATTTCAGTGAGATAATTTTCAAAAGATTTACTAAAAGAGAAATGGCTAGAAGAAGAAATGTACTTGAACAACCTGTGAGAAGAAGTGGAAGACTTGCTGGAGAAAGGAGAATTGAACAAGGAGAATCGTCAAGGATGAATATGAGAAATGATGAAGAAAATCATGTTCAACGTTTAATTCCTCCGATAGCAAATGAAACTGTGGATTACGATAGAGTAAGTGTACATACTTGGAGGTCGAATTCTGAGGATGAAAGGGAAGAAGAGCATCAGTTGATGAATAACGGACAAGAAGGAGGAGACCAAGAAATGAATCTAGGAAATGAAGAAATCACAGCATTGGAAACATTGAGACAAACACTACATGAAGAAAGGCGACTAGAGGCAGAAGAGCAAGCAAATTTGACAAGACAGAATCATGAATTAAGAATGGAAAATATGAGATTGCAAAATAGAAGATCGAGAAGCACTGCGAGATCGAGTTCAAGATCGACTAGGGAAGAAAGAAGGAGAGCCTTACCAACAGAAATTACAGAGGTAGAAAACCAACGGGAAGCACAAAACCTCGGCTCGAGAATATCACGAAAGAAGAGAGGACGCGAGAAGATCGTTATATTCCCCATCCCGAGAATTTCCAAGATGAGCGAGTGAAGAAAATCGGGGAACTAGGCGATTTCGGGGGCCAAATGATCCAGCCTATTTGAAGGAAGAGCAATCTTGCACGGAAGAGAAGCATTGAGAAGGCAAAAAGAGATCGTGGACGACATTGAGAAACATTATGCTTGAACAAGCACGCTTAGCCCGCGAGAGAGAGAGAGTAAGAGCGAAGTGGAAAACCAAGAATTGGAAGAAGCAATCCGGCAAAATAATCACGACAACCGAGAAAGGAGGCGAGCACAAAATCGTGTCAATAGAAATACCAATGGAGAATACGAGAGGATGCGAGAGGAGAGTTGATAGAGAACCCGAAGAGAGAACGATAGATATAATGGTGTGCGAATTGATGAAAGAGACGAAGGAGAAAGTCGCGAGAGAAAGGAGAGAAGAAAATAGTGAACAAGAAGGTCAAAACAGGCATGAACGCAGGAGGCGAGAGGCGAGCTAAAAGACCAGCGAGAATCAAATCCCGAGGAAAATGAGCAAATCTTGAAAGAACTAGCGAAATGAGAAAATTGTTAAACAGTAGGAAGGAAGGAGGAAGAAGACAGGTTGGATGAAGCCATCGCGAAGCTGAAGAATCCTTTCACACTAGAAGTGCAAATGGGAGGAATACCACCTAAATGCAATCTGCCTGCATTAACCAACATTTTCGATGGAACAACTTGTAATGCGGTACAACACATCAAGGCTTATATGAGATGTATGTTACAATGGGAGAATCATGATGCCATATTGTGCAAATACTTCGCATCAAGTTTAATTGGAGAAGCACTGAAATGGTTTGAAGGATTACCCAGAAACACAATCTCATCATTCAACCATTTACAAGCTATTTTCTTGGGAGCGTATATAAGTAACAATTCCACGCGACCGGGAATTGAAGATGTATTCGGATTGAAACAAAGAGTTGGCGAGTTTAAGACATCGACAATGAGGTGGAGAACAATGTGCAGTGAAATGGCCGGAAGGGTAGAGGAAAGATATCTCATTTTATCATTTGTAAATGCTCTGTTCGCAACAAGCTTGTTATACATTCAAATATTTAGAATTAAAAATACGATTACGATGGGTGAGTGCGAGAACTCCAAGAAGAATACATTGCTTTAGAAGAAAGACAAAATGAGATGGAATCGTACCCAGGTTGCGAATACAAGCTCGAAAGCTGCGAATGCAAGTTTGTTACCAAAAATTTTAAACTCGGTGGCGACCACTTCGCAAGGGCAACTGGAAAATAGAGTTGATGATGGACGGGCGAAAATAGTGGCTATGGGGAGCGAGATCGGGAGGAGTTTGATAGAGAAAGGAACTACTACAACCGCGGCAACAATAATAAAATTCGAGAGATTGGATCATATGCAAGAAACTTATGGAGGCCGAAGGCGGGAATAATCATGGAGGGCCAAGACATCGCAGAGTAGTATGGGAAGAGATCGAGAATGCCACCATTAAATGCTAGTGTGGAAAAAATTTGGGAAGCTATACTTGTAATGGAGGACGTACCGCCACCATGGAACGCGGGGAGTGAACCACCACCAAGTGACGAAGTCATGAATATTGTTCGTACCATCGCTTTCATGGGCATCTAACAAATGACTGCAGAAACATAAAGAGAATCATTCTCGAGAATGATTGATCGGGGAAGTTGAATCATTTTCTAAAAGATGAAGAGAAAGGGAAGAAAGTACTAACAACATCACCATCGAAATGCAAAGAACAGTTTCAAAAAGGGAAAAGAAGCATTCGTAATAGAAGTGGGAACAAAGGCCAAAAATCTATTTTGCAACTCTATCGTTCATTCATATCGTACAATTGAAGATTTTCACGATAACGTGCTTAGTAGAGTATATGCAAGGGATTTTCATAACAAAGAAGTGATGAACCCAGCGAAAGTCGCAATTGAAAGAGTGGCGGCTAAAGATTATTTCTTTCTCTGCAGACGAAGTACCCAAAGGAAGAGAAGTACATGATAGCCCGCTGGTGGTGAGACTGGACATTAATCCAAGACCGAGTTGATGGAGAAGATGACGAGCGTAAAAATTGTTGGGCAATCAATAGAATCCTAATCGATCTTGGAAGTTCGGTGAATATTCTTTTTACCATACTTATAAGACCATGGGTGGAGAGGATGAGAATTTGATTCCTTCAACATACAAAATATACGGTTTTAACGGACACGTGAACAAACCTAAAGGAGAGGTTCACATGAGGATACCTTTACAAGGATTATCGGTGATATTTTATTCTCGCGTGGTTGACGTGGAATCTCCTTATAACGCATTAATTGGGCGACCATGGCTGCACGAAATCTTGGGAGTAGCATCAACATACCATCAATGTATAAAGTTTCCCCATCCAAATGGTATTGGAATTATAAAGGGAGATTGGAAGGAAGGTCATAAATGTTATGAGGTGGACGTAGAGAGTCTGCGAGGAGAGAAATGCTAAAAAGGAAAGGTTGGAAACAGAATATCAAAGATGAACGAGAGAAAAGAGAAGGCGATGGTGGATACTATAGAGATAAGAAATGAATAAGCATCGCGAGTGCCGCAAGAATAGGCGAATGTTACAAAACGCAAAAATAACTGGTTGTAGTACATCGCAAAGTGCCGCAGAAACATCGCGAAGTGCCGCAAATGAATGCATAGAAATACGCGAACATAATAATGAAAAGGAGTCCTCCAAGGATTGGGGTAACGATGAGGCAAAGAGTGCAATGAACAAAAGGCATAAGAAGTGAATAATCGACAAAGATATATCAAAGGCAAGATAAAGAAGAAATGATATGCGAGAATTTCGACAATAAGAATGTACAAGAATCCGAGAGAAAATGAATGACACAGAATTGTGCGATGTCTTTGCAAATTAAATATCGGACATCAATTAAATATGAATGATTGAATGATTTAACAACAATGAATGAGTAAATGAATGGGACGAACCTTTATGGCGTACACCTAGTTCGCGAATTATATTTCGTAAGAGGCAAATGTAAGACCTAAAGTGCGTCATATAAGGGGGAATCTCTTAACATGACCCGGGGAAAAGGTTACACCGCCCCGGAACCTGGGTCATGCAGATTTGGGGCCCATGAAAGCCTATCCTAAGAGGTACCTTGGATTCCCAACTATATATGTAGGTTATACCGGTTGGGAGACCGAGGGTCTCTTTCAAGGAGTCAGCGTATGATCAAGGCGCCGAGGTACACTGTTGAGTCAAGAGTGCGGGGAGCATGGAACTTCCTTACCACTCTTGACAAGTCTTGGCACATGCCGCACTCGGCCCAAGAAAACTCCACTTAGGGTGCAGCCTTGTAACCATAAACCCTATAGGTATAAGGGATAAGAGGCTCATGAAAACAACCGGTTGTTGTTAAGACCGGATGGGAGGAGCTAGCCTTGTATGGCGATGTACGCCTCCTTGAAGGGGCAGCAGGGGAGATGATAAGGGCGGCACCCTCCATTAGGGAGCTGATAAGTGCCAAAGACACAAATGTCATGAGGCTTTGTTTTCGCAAGGAAACTTAGGCTTGTCATATTTGTGCAATGATCCTGCAGAGGCAATAATACTAACGCGAGGGTAAGACGAGATCAATGGGTCCTTACATGCAAGTGTAAAGACGTCCTGCGATTTCTTCGCAAGACGACAATGTCACGGGGCTTTATTTTCGCAAGAAAGTTTAGGCCTGTCATATTGCCGCAAGCAAAATATCTGCAGAGGCAAAAATACTTGAAAAACGATAAGGCAAGGTCAATGGGTTTTTGCATGCAAGTGTAAGGACGTCCTGCGACCTTGTCGCAATAAGGGTGGCGAGTAAGACCTTTAATTAGGAAGGTCAAGCTTAGAAGACCACCAGAAATGATAAGGCGAGATCAACAGATTTCTTCATTTATTAAAATCTCTTGCGATCTCGTCGCAACGATAAATTTAAACATCATTGGAGTTAAAATCCCGAATGACTACATATTCCTGGTCAGAGGAAGAAAGTGCGAATTTCAGAAATTTCATTCTTTCATATGAAGATGCATAACAGAGGCAAATATGGGAATGGAAAAGATGAAATGTTGTTATTCATCTTCCAATGAAAGAGTTATACATCAATAATGCTAACCAATTATATTACAAGGAAGAACTGCCAAGAAAGGGGAACGAAGATCGAATTTATGGGCTATAATTCAAGAAGTTTACAATAAAGAGATACAGAAATGTACAGATATTACGGCATAAAAGAAACAAAAAGAATTATCTCTTTGGTGATTCTTCTCCTTTATCTGATCCTTCAATTCCATTATTCTCGTCGCCAGAGTTTTCTTTTTTCGCTGGCCTCACTATCAGAAACGTCCGAGACAGGCAAATTCTCAGGAACTTCTTCGGAAAGCCAAGGATATGAACAAAGAGGGATTTTGTGATCATTACAAACGTACTCCATGGCTTCATTGCGAAAACGAACGGCATCATTATTAAAATTCGCCACGGTAGTTTGAAATTGTTTCTTCAACTTGGAATATCTATTCTCGCGAAGGTGAGATTCTTTGCGAAATTTGTGCTTTCTCGATTCAAGTTCTTCAATCCTTGCTTTAAATATTTTTTCGGAATCTGCAAAAAAAAAAAAAAAAAAAAAAAAAAAGTTAACAACTCAACAAAGAATATTACGAGAGGTAAGAAACAGAAGGTATAATAAATAACCTTCTCTGTCGGATATTATATCTTTAACCAAGGAAGTATGCTCGGTATGAAGACTAACATCAACACCTAAGTTATTCCCGGCATTATCTAAGATTTTCGCAGCCCAAGCGAATTCATCATCATTATTTATAATAAGAAGTGAGCAATTTGATTTTCTCGCTCACTAAGTAAGGAATTCTGACGAAGCAATTCATCTCGCTCCATTTGCACTTCGAGAAGGGACTTTTGAAATGTTGCTAACGCCTGGGCACCATTATTAGCAATGCGATCTTTGTCATCTATATGGTCACTAATTTTCTTCCTTAAAATTTTGGTTTCCTCATGAGATTCGAGGTACATTTGCTTAAACTGGTTGGTCAGTACTTAAACTAGATCTGTGCTCAATTTCTAAGAGGCGGTATTTGGTTTGGAGTTCATTTAATGAAAGAGAATTAATTGTTCGACGAACTACTTAAGAGTTGTTGAGATGAGCGAGAAGAATGTCATTATCCATAGGCTCGGAAATGAATGGAGAAGAATAGCTTCTTGGAGAGGTTATATATATCTCGAAAGTGATAAGTCGGTAGCAACAGGCAATTGATAAAATAAAAGTAATAAGAGAGGAAAATTTTTTACCATAAAGTTCTTGATTAGCGTTCAAGAGTGGTAACTTTGTCCTTACAGGCGAAAACTTCGGTTTCCAATTGTTGGATCTTTTCGCGAGATCTTGCGATTCAACTTCTAATTCTTTGATCCTTGTGCAAAATTGGGTATTCTTTTTCAATTGAATGTTATACCTCCTCTCAAGATCCGAGGCAACCACAAAAGAAGTTTTTCCACTGCGAAGAAAGATAAAAAAGTTATTAAGATATAAATTAAAAACTGAAGTTGGAGGAGAAATATGAATTCGAACATACCAACGAATTAAGTGCATTTAAGAAGCTAGGGGATACAGATCTAGAAACCCCTTTGAAAGAGTCATTGCCATCCAGCGGTGTAGCATTACATATGGTGGCGAGGCTCTCGCATATAGAAGTCAAGTGAGTATCTCCAATTCCTTGAAGAGAATCCGAGAAGATGTTGAACAAGCGATCCATAGGAGAATTGGCCGATTGAGCTTCGTTTTGGAAAGTTGAATCCAAAACATTATCATTATCATCCTCATCGGAAGATTCAGAACTTGAGCTAAGATGAGAGGAAGGTTGAGTTTTTCGCTTCTTAGATGGTGGAGCAGAAGACTTATCCTTGCGTGCATTGGCTTTAGTTTTGCCTTTCACTTTCGCAGTTATCACTTCCTCGGCGTCAACCTTCGCATACAAATGAAGATAAGAAATAGAGGCAACAATATTGTTAAATAACACAAAAGATATTTCTTACTTCATCCGTAAGCGATCGAAGTATTGCCAAGGTACTTGCAGTGGATTTGCCTTGTAACTTTTCCTCGGTTTGATAATGGAAAATTTACAAACTCAATAAGTACAAGAGGAAAGAGGGATTGCAAAAGCAAACCGTGGGGACATACCTCTTCTGCCTTCTTGGGCCACTTAAATTCCCAAGGATGATAGCTGCGAGATTTGCGGGGAGTACATGCGAACCTGCTATGTAAGGTCCACTTAAGAGCAAAGGTACAACCCACCACCTCTCATCTTTGGAGTGGCGAGAGTAGTGTTGTTACCCGAATGCCCGGTCGATATCTTGCATGAGTAATTTATCCTCGTGTATGTTATCTTTTCTCTTCAACCGAGCGCCCAATGAGATTTCTTATTTCTCATGCCTATTACTTCATAATTTTCAAAAAGTTTTTCGGTGTATCTCTCGGGGATTATTTCTAAATTTACATATTTGGGGTCTCGACACTGTTAGGATATAAAGATCCTTTTGCCAGCACCACGATCAGCAAACTCAAAACATTAGGCGGATACAATCGCCGCTTAATTGATAGACTGACTCGCGAGAAGTTCGGATGGGAAAGGATTTCATAAAAGAGTGGCATCTCGGGATCATATAAAGGAATGGGAAGTCCTGCGAGAAGTTGACCTAGCGAAACAATAATCTTGTGATCATCACATTGATGATCAGAAAAAAGCTTAGCAGTGAGTATAGATGAACATCCTTGATTAGGAATGGTAGAAAGGGTGAAACCTTTATCTTGCAACTTTTTCGAGTCTCAATAAAGCGAGGTTTGTACATACGACTAAGTGAAGCCATTATCAATATGGGAATGGATAAAGAATCGAAGATTAAGATATAATAAAGATTGAAGATTTGCGGTAATAGAAAGTGCAACTTGCGAAGAAGAAGATTAAGGAAAAGTTGCGGAGGGAAAACGAAAGAGGAAAAGAGAAAGATATGAAAATTATATATAAAGAGAAACATCCTCGGGAGAAACGAGAGCATTTAATGCGAGAGGGGACGTGAATGGTCAAGAATAAACGATTGAAAGAGACGTGTCAGGAATAAAATGGAGGAGTAGACATCTGTAATAAAGCCCGTGTGGAAAGGTGGGACTGAAACAAATTTAGGTAAACAGATTGCGGCGGTTCAAAATATGGATTCTCATGACATTCTCTCCTTCGTAGAAGACATGAGAAGAGGCAAGATGTAGGATCAGAATATCGCGACAACAACAATTCGCGAAGGCAACGCATAACAACGTTGCGAATGAGTCGCAGAGGTTTAAATATGAATGACACACTGGATGACGAGAGGAGGATATGAAATTTGGCGAAAGTTAAGAAGTGTCGCGAGTATGAATACTTGTACGCCTGCGACACTTCGCGAGACATTCCCGAAAATAAAGGACAGCTTAGTTGTCATTCACTATGTATTACCCTATATAAAGGGATGAGTGAATCTGTTGTAGAAGAGGTTCCTTTTGAATGAAAAAGCAAGTCATTAGGAGAGAGAAACAGACAGAATGTTTGTACGTTCTTAAGTGTAATTTCATCTTCCGGTGTAAACATTTCAAGAAAATTATTAATAAACATTCATAATTGTTCATCTATTATCTTTTGAATGGATTAGTTATACAAAATATAGTGAGGGGTGTATTGTGGGATTTCCTGCAACTACAATATCAATTAGCATAGGGTCATCAGAGTCTGCAAAATGGGCTAAACAAGTGGAGAGTGGTCAAAAATCAGCAGTCCAAGTTAACTGCCATGTATCATTTGGCTCCACATTTATACATGCATCTCGAGAACTATTAGATGGATCATGGACCTCTTGTAACAATAGTTTCATGCATAATGGGATCTTTAGTATCAGCAAGATACAATAAGCAAAAAGATAAGGTTCAAGTTCGTAGGTACAAATTACCTGACCAACATCAATATGTTCAAAATTCACAAAAAAATATGTAGAATCACAAGATGAATCATGAATAACCATATTGTTATCATCTTAAACTAAGTGACATGTATAAATCTTACAATTAAAATGAGTAGAAGGTTTCTCATTATGAACATCTATTTCCTTTGAGGGAGAAATATATGGAGTAAACAAGTGATTTGCAATCACCAAGGAAAGGATAATTGTGCTTAAACGATATATTTAACGAAGGAGTAAAGCATTGACTAAGGGGGAGAAACATATCATATTGCTGTTGTAGTATTTTTTGATTACAAAAAGGGGAATAACAAAGATGTTCGGATTGAATATTTACCTAGATTACCTTTAGGGAGAATAAAAGCTTTTGTTATTCAAATGTCAACAACGACATTTATTGATTGAATATATGCAGGTTATTGTGCTGTTGAAACTTGGAATCAAGCGTATGTAAAATGAATTGTTTTGTAATTTGTTTATCCATATGTAATAAGAGTTTTATTACTAAAATGGATAAAGGGGAAGATTGTTAGAGCATAGCTCGGTTGAACTCACCAACCGTTGGTATGTCAAGTTTGGTTGTCATATTTTAGTGTATCAAAACTCATCTAAAGTCACTTGATTAAATATTATAGTCAACTTCGTTTAGGTTAGAATAGAAAGTCTAGGAATGTTGAGACATACAAGTATTACTCCGAAGCCCTGAAGAATGTGAAGAAGTAATTAACTACAACGACGACATCATCCTTCCACTTGAGGTTAGTAATATTGACTTGAAATGTTTCATTCCTAACATGTTTTTCAAGTCGTGCTAGATGGAAAACATAACTGGGAAGCTGTATATATTGTACATATTGTATAATACTCTAGTGATGTGACATGGTCATAATTCTATGACCATAGTATTAGAGAATTAGACTACGAAGTATAACACTTATCTTTTTAACTTCGTAGATATGACTGTTTTGGGGTAAAAACTGATTCTACTATTTTTGGTAAATTTGGGTGTGTTGATGAGAAATGAATTCAAACCCTAAACAAATATATTGCACATGAGTACTTTTGAGTTCGAGAGATCAATTTGTATGACTCTGGCCTAAACCAAGAAATGGTCGTTCCAGATTCAACTCGGTCACAAGGTGAAGGAGAAGGGTTGATCTTAGGGAGGGAAGCAGAGAAGGTGTTTGAGATCAGAATGTTGAATTATGAAGGTGTGGCTGTTTTATGACTTGTATCAGAAAATGGTTTCTGGCTACTTGCGTTGATAACACCATGTGTTTGAAATAGGTTGAAAACCATTGAGCGCACCCTGATCTCATAGGAAGTGGAGGAAGTAATGAAGAAGTGGAGTCGTGTAGAAGGTGGTGATCATCGTGTTTCCGTTATGAGGGAAGACTGATCACACGTTCACCCACCACTCTTATTACTGTTAACCGTCCATCTTTCCTGACACTTTCTCGTAATGGGCGCGTTGCACGCCGCTCGCTGAAAACTGCTAGACCAATACCCCAGTGAGAATCTCCCAGTTTGTGACATGTTTGATGTCTCGAGCGAATGGGTCAAGTCATGAGAGTTGTCGTTAAAATCAGCACATAATGCTTTTAGGTTAAATAATAAAGTTATTTGTGAAATCAATGTTTATGAAGCAATGTTTATAATCGATGTGTATGAAGCATCACTTTTAAACAAGCAGCTGAAAATAGTCGATATGCTAGAAACATCGTTGTTTTAGAGCTGGATCAAATCAATCACAAATTGAGCGTCTTAAAAGAAGTTGCACGACCGGCCACCTTTAAGTGATCGTTTGAAGACCTTATGGGTGAGTTATCGCTTGGTCGATCGCTCCCTATGAAGGAGTGGTGACCGGTGATCATGGCGTCACCCTGTTGGTCATCTAGAATCCGATATAAACCATCCGACCAGGCTAGATAAGTTGGACAAATGAGATGATTTGCGATAGTTATACGCTGTCGTTGATTGTATTTTAGGGTTTGAAGCCGCGCGGCCACCCTTATATTAGACCAAACGATTCGTGGTATTTTCGACTGATTTGGACAGGCCGATTAGGTACACGCACATATGGGTTGCTGGTGAGTGTGCAAGCATCTCGTTGGCCTTCTGAAATTAGATTTAGGCCGTCCGACCATCTTTGGCGAAGTTGGACGGCCGTGATCGATTTGTGGCAGTTGTGTGACTCAATTTAGGGTTTTATAAGTGCGCGATCTCCCTACTTTGGGAAAGCAGTTCGACGTGCTTCTGTATCACCACATGTAATTCGATCAGCTAGGGATAAAGGTGAGCCGTCAGTGACCATGTTGGCGCCTCTTTGATCGTCTAAAATTAGATCTAAGCCACTCAATTCGGCTGGCGAAGATGAGTGGTCATGATCGATTTGCGACAGTAGCATACTGCCGCAAATACAAATTAGAGTTTTAAAACGGCCACATCCATCCTAGTTCGATCGAACGACTTGATGCATTATGGACTTGCCGCGGGTAGGTCGATCGACCAAGGGAGGAGTTGGGCCGCCAATGAACACATTGGTACTTCTTCGATCGTTCGAGATGCGATCTAGAACGTCCAACTAGGGTGGCTAAGTTGGACGGATGCAATGGATTTTGAAACAGTTTTTGTCGGTCTCAACTCGTTTGAACTTGTTTTGCCAACAGCGCGATCTCCCATATTGGGGTTAACCGTTCGAAGCGCTGCGGGTGTACTAGGTGGAATCCGTTCGGCCATGGCATTAGTAGGCCCGCCGGTGGTCACCATAATGATCGCCTAGTTTTGCTAGGAGTAGGCTAGGCTTGTTGGATTGCGTGACCAAATTGTGTGTCCGCGATTATTTTTGAGACTGGCATGAACAATCTAGATTTTCCCTAAGGAATTTAAGCGTGTTCGATCAAGCTAACTTAAAAGTGCGTCGATACAAAATTCTCTTTGTCAGAGAGTGATGCAGCCTGTGCGAGTACTTCCATGAAGATCTCAATACTGACACTTCGGGAGATTCATGCTATTCTGCTGAGAGTGAACATTTAATCGTCATGTCATGTCAATATTGAGAGTTCGTCTGGGAACATAACATAGGAAAATACTAGGCAAGTCATGCATTAGTGAATAATGCTGTGGAAGATAAAATTCACAGAATATTTTGGGATTGCTGTTGCATGCACCGTTCTGAGTAAATTTCATATATACAGATATATTGAATTGCTCAATACATATGTGAGCGAAGAGGCTTAATCAATCATTGCTTTTAATTGGCTTTTGTTCCTTTGCAGGATGATAGAGCATTAAATACAGGGTTTACGATTTTTTCCCTTGAACTAAAAACCACCATCAATATTAAGTCCCCTGCTTAGTACGTAACAGTGAAATTGTTGCGGGGTAAGCACTAGATGGTGACAAATAAATGTAAAACTTATGAGACAAAGTTAGATATTACCAGGAGATATGGGTCGTCCTGTCCTTTGAACATGTCACGTTCAAGAGGCGTCCAGGTAAGCGTTCCCCTAGCATGATGTCGGTTGGCCCCAGGTAGATTAGGCATACGGTTGGTTGGAATCTCAAACTGCATTCCAAGTCCCTTGTATATCTAAGTATCGTTCGAGAGCGTGTCCAAGCTTTCCTGGCTTTGGTTAGCATGGAGGAAAAGTGGAGGCGCGATGAAGCATCTCAGCTAAAAAGTGCTAGGGCTGAAAGGTTTGCTACCCGGCTAAAGTAAAGGAGGGTGGAGCATAACAAACTCCTGGATAAACATGAATACCCTTTTCATGACGACGTCATAATTTCGACTCGACGTGGACGAGCCCTATCATGAGGAATATCCTTAAAAGGCTGCTGAAGTAATTTCTGAAAAATATGTTGAAGCAGCTCGATAGGATGTTGAAGCGGCTTCCGGAGAGGATGTTGAAGCAGCTCCTGGAGAGGATTCTAGTGAAGGCGTCATTGGCCCTGGCGTTGATGACACTTCTTTGATGTTTAGTAGTCTTTGTTTCATGCGGCTGGAGCCAGGGCTTGATCGAATACTAATCCCTCATTCATGTTGCTTCTATGATTTTGTGTTTCAGTTGGATGAATGAATGAAATCTCCCGACTAAGAAATCCAAATTCTTAGAAAGATCTCGCGATATCTTAAAACTTTAGACGTATCGCTCCTCGGTAAGATTAAAGTAGAGCCTGTGTACATGATTTTGCAATCTGAGCTCTCCCATTCTTTTGTTTGATATTCCTCTTGCAGACTACATACTTCTTGAAGATTTGTGGCGTGCTAGCTAGATATGTAGAAGGATGGACGCTGTGCCGCGAATCTTTAAGGACTTCGTTCCAAGCGATTTATTTTGAACCGTCTTCTGAATCTTGGATGGTTGTATGGAATGGGATGCAATGAGCTGTCCCCAGTTACACTTCAGATTCGATGGCGTGGCTGGCTACGTGAAAATATCTCCAATTTGTACTTTTGGAGTCTTTGATGCACATGTACGTCTTCATGTTGAGAAATTTCTACGGCTCGTAAAGCTTCAACAGTGATGATGCTGATATTAAAAATAAACTGGTTGAGGGACGTGAAGGCATCCTGTGCTGGCAGTCCCCAGGTGTAATTATCCCGAGCTTATTTTCTCTTGAAATACGTACTTCCACTGCATTTGCCGGTAAGGTAGTTTACGAATTGATGAAGGCAGCAATCTTTTGGATTCGTCATTTGTTGATCAATGGGTGGAGTCGCTCTTGATAGATCTGTATTGTATCCAAACTTTTGGCAGCCCATGTACCTCTCCCATAGGAAATTGGAAATCTAGAAACACATGATTCGGTCGGTCTGGCTTGCTGAGGCGCGACTTTCCTCTCCGATTCTTCATTGATAACAATACTTGTGGATGGTTGAACCAAATACTGTTTGTCGGCCAGGCGCCTCCCAAACAGGGAGGTGATGGTACTCTTATGCTGCATCTTTGAAAAGTGGTAACATTGTCACGGTTATGACTTCTTGGTTGACCGTCTCTTCTGGGTTGAAGAGGTCCTTGACAGTGAAGGGATTCCGTGGTGAGCCTCCATACCCAAGCGTAATTTACATGGTTCTATCTTGTATGGTCAGTGGGTTTACCATAATAAAGATATCTCCATCTCTCCTCAGTGACTCTATTACTTCTCCATGGGAAAATAAAATATGCAGAAGTTCGGATTACCTTTGTCCATAGTGGTTGTTGCTATGGTGAAGCTCGGGCTGGTATCAACAAACAAGCAACAACGGTTCTTAGTAGCATCTATGATCAGAAGAGACTGGTAGGGAGAGGCGTGATAGCTACGGGCACGAACTTGGCAGTCTTCGTATAGTGGTAGAGCTTTTCTCGTTATTAGAGGGAGAAGCTAATGATGGAGCTGATAGATTCCTTGATTTTGCCTCACGGAATGGAAAAGAGGGAGACAGTCCCCTGCCCACGAGTATCCACTAAGCTTTCGACTTGATAGATATTGTCACGCTGGGTTTCCGAGGAAATAATTTTAATGAGAGTTGGAATTGAACCCTATGTTGATGAGGATCATACGAGTTACCGATCATGAGGCCGTCTTTGCGTCTACGTTGCGTTTCATAGACGTCCAGGCATATCGCTGGTCTTTGACAATACGTCTGCTCTCTTGAGTATGTCCTCGTCTTTGTAAATCTTGGAATCATAATGATAGCGTGCTTGCGTCTCTCTAAATTCAACATCTTTGAGATGGGTAGTGCTGAGCAGTCCCCAGCTACACTCCTTTGCCTTTATCATCTTTGGATCGTGTCTTTGAGGAGTAGGGAAGTTCCCTTATGCGAACAACTTAACTAACATGTTGTGCAAATATGATGAAGCTCTTGACATGGAGAGTCCGTATGTACCTCTTAAGTCCCAGGTGTAATCTCCTTTGGTAACACAACTACTTCTTCTACGGGAGACGAAATTCTGAAAGCGTCTCTTATTGATGTTGTTGCCGTTGAGCCAGATATGAAATATCTTGGACGTTGTTTTATCATTGTGGCAGTTTTGCATGTGGTACTGGAGTTGGAGTGGGCGATTTTGGACGCGCATGATGTTGTATCTCGGTGGTTTTATTTTTGCTGCTTCAGTGAAACTGCTTACAGAAGGTTGAAGGTTGTACTGCCTGTTAGTGAGATGTATGCTTCCAAGAATATCATGAGGCTCTTCATTCTTGGCAGGCCTGGATCTTTCTAGCAGGGCAGGTGTTGTTGCAGCTGAGCCTCTAGCAGCTTCACGAAGTTCAGAGGGTGTCCGAAAGCGCAGGTTCAGCAAAGCACGATAGACAAGTACCATCCTATTGATGCATTACACCAATTGTTGTTCAGTCACATTTGGATAACTCTCTAGTGCCTAAATTCTGGACCTCTTGACATAATCATTTGGATGTTCTTTGTTTCGCTGAAATATTCTTCCTAAGTCTGACAGAGTGATTCGCCCAAGCTGCGGATTCTTTCTCGGCATGATGACGCGGGCATTGTAATCTTCTTGAGGCTGCTCTCTTGAGGCGTCGACTCCAGTAGATCTGAAGATGTCTCGGGATTTCTCTTGTCCGGGTTGACATAATAGGCGAACCCCTTTATGATGATTTGAAGATGTGTCGAGCCTCCTTTGTTATTATAGATGTACGAACCCTCAGAATTACGCCATGTTCTGGATCTTTTCTTGTGTGCTCTCTGCAGGTGTCTTTCTAGGACTCCATTGGTGTTGAGATTTGTTGTCATCTATCTCCATAGTGGAACAACGGCTATGCGAATCCTCCTTTTATCTATCTGGGTGTGGATCCTGGTGATGTTAATATCAATGATAACTTTGAGGCATTTGTGGTTTGCTCCATATAATACTCGTGGTGTTACAGAGAAGGCGATTTCTCCATCTGGACCATCGAGAGACGCCGTTGTGCTCTTTTAGGTGGTGTCCACGTCTTCTTGTGTCTTCACGTGGCTTTCTAGTCCTTTCATCTAGGAGATTTACTGGTGCTCAACTATCCAAGGCATTTCCAGTAGCATTGCTTGAAAAAGCATTTTTATGAAGCTTCTTAGCGAATGGAACACCGGAATTGAAATTGGTTGTTCAACCTAAATTGAATTTAATGATTGAAATGGATCTAAGATCCACCCTTTTGAAATTGAGAAAACTGGAATGAATATTGAAATATTAATTTTGCAACCGAGAGATCAATCTCCCACTGTGGTCGCCAATTATTTTGGGGTAAAAATTGATTCTACTGTTTTTGGTAAATTTGGGTGTGTTGATGAGAAACGAATTCAAACCCTAAACAAATATACTGCACAAGAGTACTTTTGAGTTCGAGAGATCAATCTGTAAGACTCTGGCCCAAGGTTATGAAATCGTAAATCGAAACACAAATCGCTTTTCAATTTTTGTGAATCGAATCGTATATTGAATCGTGAATCGAAGATTCATGGTCGATTCTTAAATCAATATATTTATGCTTATAAATATAACTATATTAGATAAAACACTTGAAATTTGACGTATCAACATATATATATAAAATGTGTTGATTAACTAGCATCAACAATCAAGTTGGTACAATGGTTGAGTGTCCCAGTTAATAACCCTGGGCTCCCAGGTTCGAAACTCAAGCGTCCCTTATAATTTTTCTTCATTAATTTTCTGTTTTCTATGGGAACATCTTTGTTTGACTTGTTTAAAAGTCAAGAATCGTATCTAAAAAAAGTCAAAATGACGATTCATATGAAAAACAATTTGAAATAACGCTTTGAAGCGAAATAGAAATGTTTGAGGCGAATCGTGCGATTTGAATCGCAAATCGCACGATTTTAAAAACCTTGCTCTGGCTTAAACCAAGAAATGGCCGTTCCAGATTCAATTCGGTCACAAGGTGAAGGAGAAGGGTTGATCTTAGGGAGGAAAGCGAAGAAGGTGTTTGGGATAAGAATGTTGAATTATGAAGGTGTGGCTGTTTTATGACTTGTATCAGAAAATGGTTTCTGGCTACTTGCGTTGATAACACCCTGTGTTTGAAATAGGTTGAAAACCTATTTATATAAGTCATTGAGCGCACCCTGATCTCATAGGAAGTGGAGGAAGTAATGAAGAAGTGGAGTCGTGTAGAAGGTGGTGATCATCGTGTTTCCGTTATGAGGGAAGACTGATCACACGTTCACCCACTACTCTTATTACTGTTAACCGTCCGTCTTTCCTGACACTTTCTCGTAATGGGCGCGTTGCACGCCGCACGCTGTAAACCGCCAGACCAATACCCCAGTGAGGATCCCCCAATTTGTGACATGTTTGATGTCTCGAGCGAATGGGTTAAGTCATGAGACTTGCCGCTAAAATCAGCACATAATGCTTTTAGGTTAAATAATAAAGTTATTTGTGAAATCAATGTTTATGAAGCACTGTTTATAATCGATGTGTATGAAGCATCGCTTTTAAACAAGCATTTGAAAATAGTCGATGTGCTAGAAGCATCGTTGTTTTAGAGCTCGATCGAATCAGTCACAGATTGAGCGTCCTAAAATAAGTAGCACGACCGACTACCTTTAAGTGATCGTTTGAAGACCTTATGGGCGAGTTATCGCTTGGTCGATCGCTCCCTATGAAGGAGTGGTGGCCGGTGATCATGGCGTCACCCTGTTGGTCATCTAGAATCCGATCTAAACCGTCCGACTAGGCTAGCAAAGTTGGACAGACGAGATGATTTGCGGCAGTTATACGCTGCCATTGATTGTATTTTAGGGTTAAAAGCCGCACGGCCACCCTTACATTATACCAAACGATTCGTGGCATTTGTCACTAATTTGGACAGGCCGATTAGGTACACGCACAGATAAGTTGATGGTGAGTGTGCAAGCATCTCGTTGGCCTTCTGAAATTAGATCTAGGCCGTTCGACCATGCTGGCGAAGTTGGACGGCCGTGATAGATTTGCGACAGTTGTGTGACGCTGCTTATTCAATTTAGGGTTTTATAAGCGCGTGATCGCCCTACTTTGGGCCAACGGTTCGACGTGTTTCTGGATCACCATATTAATCGATCAGCTAGGGATAAAGGTGAGCCACCGCCGACCATGTTAGCGTATCTTTGATCGTCTAAAATTAGATCTAAGCCACTCAATTCGGCTGGCGAAGATGGGTGGTCATGATCGATTTGCGACAGTAGCATACTGCCGCAAGTACAAATTAGGGTTTTAAAACGGCCACGTCCATCCTAGTTCGGTCGAACGACTTGATGCATTATGGACTTGCCGCGGGTAGGTCGATCGACCAAGGGAGGAGTTGGGCCGCCAATTAACACATTGGTACTTCTTCGATCGTTCGAGATGCGATCTAGGCCATCCAACTAGGGTGGCTAAGTTGGACAGATGCAATGGATTTTGAGACCGTTTTTGCCGGTCTCAACTCGTTTGAACTTGTTTTGCCAACATCGCGATCTCCGACATTGGGTTTAATCGTTCGAAGTGCTGCGGGTGTACTAGGTGGAATCCGTTCGTCCAGGGCATTAGTAGGCCCACCGGTGGTCACCATGATGATCGCCTAGTTCTGCTAGGAGTAGGCTAGGCTTGTTGGATTGCGTGGCCAAATTGTGTGGCCGCGATTATTTTTGAGACTGGCATGGACAATCTAGATTTTCCCTAAGGAATTTAAGTGTGTTCGATCGAGCTAACTTAAAAGTGCGTCGATACAAAATGCTCTTTATTAGAGAGTGATGCATCCTGTACGAGTACTTCTATGCAGATCTCAGTATTGACACTTCGGGAGATTCATGCTACTCTGCTGAGAGTGAACATTTAATCGTCATGTCATGTTAATATTGAGAGTTCGGCTGGGAACATTGCACAGGAAAATACTAGGCAAGTCATGCATTAGTAAATAATGTTGTGGAAGATAAAATTCACAGAATATTTTGGGATTGCTGTTGCACGCACCGTTCTAAGTAAATTTCATATATACAGATATATATAATTGCTCAATACAAATGTGAGCGAAGAGGCTTAAGCACTCATTGCTTTTAAATGGATTTTGTTCCTTTGCAGGATGGCAGTGCATTAAATACAAGGTTTACGATTTTATCCCTTGAACTAAAAACCACCATTAACAATAACATCGACATATTCTTGTATATACTGTTATTATTATGTGAATGGGTTATGGTGAAGATTTCATCCTAGGAAACAATATTTTACATTCGTTTAAAGGAAGTACATTCATGAACTTGTTTCGTGAATCGAAAGGGAAATCATTAGGCTTATTGGTTGTAGTTGCAGGAAATCCCACACTACACCCCTTACTCAGTTTTGCTTGACTAATCCATTGAAAGACGTGTGATCAAGAATATTTATTAATTGATTCCATGAAATGTTTACACAGTACAATAGAATTACACTTGGAAATTAAAGCGCTCTTAAACTTTCTCTCTCCTAATGACTTGCTTCACCATTCAAAAAGATCTCTCCCTTCAACAGACTCATTTAGCCCTTTATATAGGGTAATACATAGTGGATGACAAACTAAGCTATCCTTTATTTTCTGGAATGTCTCGCGAAGTGTCGCAAGTGCACGAATATTCATTCTCGCGACACTTCTTAACCCTCGCCGGGTTTCATGTCTTCCAATTGTTTTGTTTGTCGTTATTCATTGCGTCGTTTATTTTAGCTCCTCGCGACTCCCTCGCGACACCGTCGTTTATTAATCCCGCGAACCTTGTCCGTTGCGATATTATGATCCTACATCTTGCCTCTTTTTCCTTGAATATTGCTTGAAGAGCGATTTGAAGGAAAAATTCGTTGTTGTAATAATCCTTGGTTTCAATCGGTGAAGGAACGAGCGAAAGAATATTTTTCTTGAAAAGTACGTACTTGCCTCTATTCTTTTAGCGAAGTTCAAGCTTCTTTGTAGTATATATATGAAGTTCCGTCTCCTGTCTCTCCTTACATCTCCTCTGCGAGGGAGAGAATATCATGAGAATCAATATTTTGATTTGCCGCAACTACTTATCTTTATCTGCTTCTCTCCGTACTATTACACGATTTTGACTATTAAAGTCTTTTCTTGACACGTCTCTTCCACCCGTTTATTCTCGTCCGTTCGTGTCTCTTCTCGCATTAAATGCCCTCGTTTTCCTCAAGAATCTTTTTTTTGATTTTTCTATATATAGCTTTCTTTTCCTCCTCTTTTCTTCCTTTAGTTTCTCTCTGCAACTTTTCTTGACTCTCTCCTTCCGCAATTTGCGCTCCTCTACCATGTAACTCTTTTTTCTTCATCCCTTCTAACGCCGATCCTAATCTCCAACCTCCCATCCATTCCCATACCGATAATGGCTTTCATTAGTCGTGCATACAAATCTTCTTTTAATGAAGTTCAACATAAGTTGCTCGAGAAGGGTTTTACTCTATCAACCATTCCCGATCAAGAATCTTCATCTATTCTTTCGCAAAGTTGTTTTCTCGATCATCAATGTGATGATCAAAAATTATAGTCTCGCTAGGTCAGCTTTCTCGCAGACTTCCCATTCCCTTATACAATCCTGAGATGCCTTTATTTTATGAAATCTTGGCCCATGAAAAATTCTCTCGGGCTGTTTATCAATTAAGTGGCGATTGCATTCGCCTAATGCTTGAGTTCGCGAACCGTGGTGCTGGCAAAGGATCTTTATACCCTAATACTGTTAGACACCCCGATTTCGCAAACTTGGAAATAGCTGCTGAGAAATACACTCGAGAGAACTTTTTTGAAAATTATTCAGTGATAAAGATGAGGAATGCGAAATCTCATTTGGGGCATTCGCCCGAAAAAAGAAGGATAATGTCCCCGAGGATAAATTACTCATGCAAGATATTGACTGGCACCCGGCAATAATACTACTCCTCGCCACTCCAAGGATGAGAAGTGGTGGGTTGTACCCTTGATTTTAAATGGCCCTTACATCGCGGGCTCGCATATTCTTCCCCGCGAATCTCGCAGATATCATCCTTGGGAATTCAAATGGCCTGATAAGGCAAAAGAGGTATGTTTTCCACTTCAAATCTTGCCCTCGCAACTTTCTTTTTATATTTGCTTTGAGTTTGTGGAATTTTTCGGATCGCCAAATTGAGAAGAAGCTACAAGGATAATCCGTTGGAGAGTACTCGACGATACTTCGATCGCTACGGGTGAAGTAAGAAACATTTCCTTTGTTATTTGAAACAATATTGTTGCCTCTGTTTCTTATCTTTAACCGTATGCGAAGGTTGCCTCTGTTTTCTTATCTTTAACCGTATGCGAAGGTTGGAGTTGAAGAAGTCAGTAGCCGCGAAGATTAGAAGTAAGGGTAAAACCGTCGTTCGCAAAGATAGATCTTCTCGCTCCATTAACTAAGAAGCGAAAGACTCAGTCTTCTTCTCGCCTTAGCTCAAGCTCCGAATCTTCTGACGAGGATAACCATGATTCGAATCCCTCTCTCACTAAAGAGATTCCATTGGCCGGTTCTTCTATGGATCAGTTATCTAGCATCTTCTCAGACTCTTTCCAAGGAATGGGAGATGCTCCCCTAGCTTCCCTTTGCGGGGTTCTCGCAAATGTGTGTAATGCTGCTTTACTAGAGGGCAATAATTCTTTCAATGGAGCCTCTAGAATTGTGTCTCCTGACTTCTTGAACGCACTTGGGTCTTTGGTATGCATGTAGTCATATTTCCTGTTAATTTTAAATTTTTAAATATATATGTATTAACGGTTTTTCTATCTTCTTTCATAGGTTGGAAAAACTTCTTTTGTAGTTGCCTCAGATCTCGAGAGAAGACGCAATAATCTTGAAAAGAGAAATTTACAATTGAACAAGAAGACCCAAGAGCTGGAAGTTGAAGCCGCGTCATCTCGCGATAAGATTCAAAAATTAGAAGCCGATCTGGACTCCCAAAAGGAGAGAGTAATCACTCTTCGAAATTCAAATCAAAGAACTTTATGGTAATTTTCAATTCTCAAATCCTTTTC
Organism: Papaver armeniacum; assembly: GCA_023531295.1. Taxonomy (NCBI): domain Eukaryota; kingdom Viridiplantae; phylum Streptophyta; class Magnoliopsida; order Ranunculales; family Papaveraceae; genus Papaver; species Papaver armeniacum. The sequence continues at coordinate 486,922 of JAJJWW010008047.1, read as the reverse complement.
ATGCTATCTTTTATTTTTCTTTGTCTGACTATTATTCTCGCAGACGTATATAATCTCTCTGAAGAATCCATTCTTCTCCATTCATTTCCCGAGCCTATGAATGATGATGTCCTTCTTACTCACCTCAATCAATCTCTAAGTAGTTTCTCAAATAAAATTAACCTCCTTTCATTAAAGGATCTTCAATCCAAATATCATCTCTTAGAGATCGAACACGAGATCTAGTTTAAATTTAACTAATCGCTTTAAACGAATGTACCTTGATTCCGAGAAGAAAATCAAGAATTTAAGGAAGAAAATTAGTGATCTCATAGATGAGAACGATCGCATTTCTAACAGAGGGTGCACAAAGCGTTAGCGAATTCCACAAATCTCTTCTTGGTGTGCAAGTTGAACGAGATGAACTCCTTCATCGAATACCATACTTAAGCGGCGAGAAGAGCAAGTTCGTTCTCTTCTTGTTATTAATAGTGATGATGAATTCGCCGGGCTGCGAAAGTTTTAGATAATGCCAGAATAACCTAGGTGTTGATGTTAGTCTTCATGCCGAGCATACTTCCTTGATTAAAGATATGATATCCGATAGAGAAGGTTACTTATTATACCTTACCGCTTCTTACTTTTGTAGTATTGCTTGTAAATTATTAACTTGTTGTTACTTATTTGTAGAATCCGAGAAGAGACTTCAAGTTAGAATTAGAGAGCTTGAATCTGAAAAGAACAACTCGCCAGAATTTTCCAAATGAGAATTGAAGAACTTGAAACTGAAAAAGAACAGCTCGCAAAGAGTCTCTCCCTTCGCGAGAATAAATATTTCAAGTTGAAGAAACAATTTCTAACGACAGTGGCGAATTTTAATAATGATGCCGTTCGTTTTCGCAATGGAGCCATGGAGTACGTTTGTAAGGACCACAATATCCCTCTGCATTCATATCCCTGGCTTTCTAAAAGGTTCCTGAGAATCTGCCTGTCTCAGACGTTTCTGATAGTGAGGCTAGCGAAGAAGAAAATTCTGGCGATGAGAATAATAGGACTGAAGAATCAGATGGAGAAGAATCACCAAAGAGATAATTCTTTTTGTTTTCTTTCGCTGCCTCTAATATCTGTACATTTCTGTATCTCTTTATTATAGTGTACTTCTTGGATTGTCCCCCCCTAAATTCAATCTTCACTCCCCTTTTTTGGTAGTTCTTCTTTGTAATATAATTGGCTAACATTATTGATGTATAACTCTTTCATCAGAAGATGAATAACAATATTCCATCTTTTCCATTCCCATACTTGCCTCTGTTATTTATCTTCAGATGGAAGATTTTAGTTGTCATAATGTATTTGGTTGGATAATAATTTTATTGTTATTGAAACGTATCGTTGCGACGAGATCGCGGGTATCTTCATAAATCAAGAATCCTACTTGTCTCGCCTTATCGTTTCGGTAGTCTTTATTTTATCTCTTCTTGTTGCGACAAGGTCGCAGGCCGCCTTTACGTTTTCAAGCAAGGGCCCATTGACCTTGCCTTATCATTTTCGTGTGGTCTTCCAAGTTAGACCTCCCTAATTAGAGGTCTTCCCCCACCTTTCATTTCATTGACAAAATCGCAGGACGTCGTTACACTTGCATGTAAAGACCCATTGATCTTGCCTTATCATTTTCCAAGTATTTTTGCCTCTGCAGGATGTTTTAGTTGCGACAATATGATAGGTCTAGATATCCTTGCGAACATAAAGTCCCATGACATTGCCGTCTTGCGACGAAATCGCAGGACGTCCGTACACTGTCGTGTAAAGACCCATTGATCTCGTCTTACCCTCGCGTTAGTATTATTGCCTCTGCAGGATCATTGCACAAATATGAAAAGCCTAAATTCTCTTGCGAAAACATAGCCTTATGACATTTGCGTCTGTTTTGACACTCCCCCTAATGGAGAGCATCGCCCTTATCATCTCCCGGTTGCCCCTTCAAGGAGGCGAAACATCGGCCATACAAGACTAGCTCCTCCCATCCTGGTCTTAACAACAACCAGTTGTTTTCGCAGCCTCTTATCCCTTATACCTATAGGGTTTATGGTTACAAGGCTGCACCCTAAGTGGAGTTTTCTTCGGGCGAGTGCAACATATGCCAAGACTTGCCAAGAATGGCCAGGGGTAGGTTCATCCATCCCGGCACTCTGCTCAACCGTGTACCTCGGCGCCTTGAGCATACACTGACTCCTTGGAAGAGACCCTCGGTCGCCCAACCAGGGTATAACCTTATATATATAGTTGGGAATCCAAGGTACCTCTTCCGGTTAGGCTTTCATGGGCCCCAAATTTCCATGACTCAGGCTTCAGGAGCGGTGTAACCTTCCCCCTGAGCCATGTCGAGAGATACCCCCTTATATGACGCACTTTAGGTCTTACATTTGCCTCTTACGAAATGTTATTCGCGAACTAGGGTGTACGCCATAAAGGTTCGTCCCATTCTGGTTATTTTATTGATTCTTCTTCATATGCAATAGGTACCCCCTACTATGACGCACTTTAGGTACTTTTGCCTCTTGCGAAATTCTGATTTCGTCATAGTAGGTTTGCCTCTATCTGACTATTTTGTTGATTCTTCTGCATATAAGCTCTTTTGTAATTTCGCTGATCTTTGATAATTTCTTGTCATTTTGTGTGCGAAATTTTCGCATGTCTTCATTCTTTCATTCATTCTTCCATTCTTTTCTTTATTTCATTCATTCTTCCATTCTCATATTTAGCTTTTGTGGTTTCTTTGTTGTTGTCTCTTGCGAAGTATATGATTTTCTTGCGAAGCTCTTGTAGTCCAAAAATGATACAAAAATTCGCGGGAGATAAGAGTTGAACTCAAGCGTCCTCGAGTTCATTGTCTTTGCCTCTAACCAACTTTCCCCGGCTCTTGTCTCGTGAAAGAATGTGACTACGTCGTTCTTTTAATGTGATCTTTGGGTCTAGCATTTCGAGTAAAAATATGCAAAAGTTTGCGAAAGTTAGGATTCGATCCTGCGAACTCGAACGCATACTCTGCCGACTCCACCATACGTGCCAACTTCTGTTTTTGATAAAGTTGGTAAAGTTGCCTTCTTATTCTTTTCTTCCCTTGCAAAGTTGAATAAAACATGTAAAAATTTGGTTGAGTAGAGAATCGATCTCGCATCATCAAACTCCTTCACTCCACTGTTGACCATCTATATAGGCTTCTGATTGCGAAAGAAAGCCATACTACCATCATCTTATTACTTTCTTCTCTTTAGACAACTTTAGAAAAAATGTGAAAAATATTGCTTTGCATGGGCGACTCGATCTTGCGACACCAAGCTTTCTCCTTTTTTGCTCGTGACCATCTCAGGCAAATTCCTTCTTGTGTTCTTTGTGACAAGATTCGCACACCTTATTCACATGTTATAACTCTTTGTCATTTTCCATGGAAAGTATATCTTCGTCTTTCACGCAGTTTAGGTAATTGATGATGGAATAGTTGCTGCTTCTGTATGTTCTTCTCTTGTTCTCTGGGTCTTATTGTTTGGTCTGGTGACGCAGTTAGATTAAATCTTTTTCGTTGAATCACTTCACCTGTGCGTCTTTGAGGTTTTGTAGCTCAGTTGGATGAACTAGCTGAGTTGCTGTTGCGATAACTTCGCAGACACTCTTTCTTCATAGTCCCCTGAATTCTATTACATCCCTGATTTATCTGTAAATATGGCTGTTATGGTTCTCCTTCTTTGTTAACTCGTACTGGCCTGATTAGTTCGTTCTTTCCTTTTCTTTTGTAGTAGAAAATCCTTCTTTCCTTGATTTTGTTCATCTTTTACTTTGATAAATACTGGTGATGAAATCCAACATTTCCTCTACAGATTTTATCTTTACTGAGAATTGAATTTTTCAATTCGTTTTTGTTCTTCAGTACCGTAATATCTGTTCTTCATAACTTCCTTGACATGCTTATATTTTACTATGAATCTGTTTCTTCAGTACTCCACTTCCTCCAATAGTTTGTACATCCTCCATGTCTTACTGATGAAGCAATACATTGCTGATCTTTGGTCGGTTATCTGGCGAGTTAAACCTGAGATGTTTTGCTTTTGCGAGATGGTTGGTCCTCCTGTTTGCTGTTCTGCGAGATGACTTGCTGCACGCGAACTAGATTCTTTTTCCATAGTTGAGTTTTGCTGCTGCGGCGACCTCGCTGGAACTTTGTTGATGAAGTGAACTTCGCAGAATTTCTATATTTGCTGTTATTTTATCGTGTCTTTTCAGTGATGATCTTCCAGTTCAACTTCGCTGACATTGGGGTTGCTTTGGCGAGCAATACTAATGGCTAACAATAGCTGGACTTAGTTATTATATACCTTCCTGCGAAGATTAGTTGACGAGGTCTTCTTCCGGAGTGAACCAAATGCTTAGTCTTCGCAGGAGTTGATGACGAAGTAACTAAACTCGTCTCTTGGCATAATTTTTGTCTTCGTCCGCTCGAAGGGAACGTGCTGCTATGAGCTCTCTGCTATGAGCTCTTTGCGTCATATGTTCATCAATAGTACTGATAATGAAGTTACATTTTCCTTCTGCAATTTCTGCTGGAGTGAAGTTTCATTCGCCTTGAAGTTCTGGTGTGATTTTTTAGCTTTATGTTCATCTTTGCGTTTTCAGTTAATGCTTGGCTCCTTTGGTTGCTTTGCTAGAGCTGATGGAGAAGTTTGTTGCAAAAAATCGATTGAGATTTGCTGGGATGGATGAGTAAGGGGCATCCATATTTGTCCTCAAACTTTCCCAAAGTGATTGATGCCTGTGCTTCCCAATGCTGATGACGAGATAATGATGATTCCTTCATCATTAACAAGTCTATCCTGCGAATTTTCGCCCATGCAAGTATCAAATTAAGGATCGGATGGGCAAATCAGAAAAGCTTTAAACTATTGTGTAAATGAAATATGAAAATCATAACTGAAAAATCTCCAAATCGTTTTTAAATTGCAATAGCCTATATTTTCGAAATCCATTAAATGGGTTTATCAACAAAGACTAACATTTTCGTGAAAAATCTAACTTCTGTTGGAAAAGAAGATTGTGTTTTAAAGAGTTCTTTTCAAAAATTTGCTTTTAAAATTCCGAGATCTAAATATATGAACAAAGTATAAGAGAAATAGGGTAGAAATTTGTCTTGATTTGTTGATGAAGACTCTGATTGGTTTCACTTTTCTATTTTTTCTTCATCTCAATTTCTGCGTCTCTTAGGATGCCGATGACATTTGCCTTATGAAAATGCACATTACTAGTGAAACTACCTATTTTACCCCCTGGAACTTCAATATTCAAAGTGAGATATATCTTCACAAAAGCTAATTTCTTTGAAATTTCTCTTAAAGTTTATAGATCCAATTGAATTCATCACCAACAAGAATGTTTTTTCTAAACTTTCTTGAACCAACAAGATTAGGTCCTCTGTTTCTAGCGCATATGTAGTTGCAGAAATCCCACACTACACCCCTTACTCGGTTTTGCTTGACTAATCCATTGAAAGACGTGTGATCAAGAATATTTATTAATTGATTCCATGAAATGTTTACACAGTACAATAGAATTACACTTGGAAATTAAAGCGCTCTTAAACTTTCTCTCTCCTAATGACTTGCTTCACCATTCAAAAAGATCTCTCCCTTCAACAGACTCATTTAGCCCTTTATATAGGGTAATACATAGTGGATGACAACTAAGCTATCCTTTATTTTCGGGAATGTCTCGCGAAGTGTCGCAAGTGCACGAATATTCATTCTCGCGACACTTCTTAACCCTCGCCAGGTTTCATGTCTTCCAATTGTTTTGTTTGTCGTTATTCATTGCGTCGTTTATTTTAGCTCCCTGCGACTCCCTCGCGACACCGTCGTTTATTAATCCCGCGAACCTTGTCCGTTGCGATATTATGATCCTACATTGGTCCGGCTATTCATTGCAAATCTTTGGATGACCAATATGTGTGAGATGGTAGAACCGATCTTGTAACACCCCGAATTTTTAGCATCGCATGCTCAAAGATGCGCCATGGCATGAGATGAAGCTTCATCTCAAGCTTCTGTTGCGTTAAGAGGAATATTGGCTTAGAGCCAATATTTCACAATCATTGTGCATCTGGCCAGAGAGGGCTGGCCGAGTGAATATTGCACAATCATTGTGCAAAGGCCAGAATAAGTGAGCGCAATCATTATTGCAACACAGAAGTAAACTCAGCAATCATTGCCGGTTATGCAGAAATACATGGCAAAGGCCTGGCTTTGGGACTTAGTGAAATCATTCTGCTCCCCTTTCCAAAGTTGTAGAAATTGCAAGTTAACATATATAGGGAGGGGTAGTTGGTTGCATATGCAGACCATGCACCAAGTAAGATTCAAAGCTTAGCCGAAAGAGTATAAATGATGCGTCCACAATGAGTTGAAGCATTGCCGCTCCAACACTTTATCGCTCATATCATCTATTTGAGAGATGATTGCGGCACATTGGCCTCTCATATCATCTGGCTCGGTAGCTCGACACATGAGATGATTGTGGCCAAACTTGATGAGACAAGTTGATGCAGATAAGCAAGTTATAGTCTATCTGGATGCTAAAAACTCGAGTGTCGTAATTTAGATCAAAAAGGGTCTAAATTGATTGGAAACGGCCCAACGATCAAGACGTGATCTATATATCACGTGAAAAGACGAGGGTACCCAAATACACCACAATCTTTTATTTTGATCACAACCTATACAAGACCCACTGTGTATAAACCTCTTGGAGATACAATCACTCAAGGAATATTTTAACACAGTGTCCACTTGAAATAGGGTTAGTCCGGACTGGCATAACAATGTGAGAATATCAAAGTCAAGTGGAGAAATCCAACACACTTTGTGTGATCGTCTATGGATATGAAATCGAGACAATACAACAACAAAGTGTTTACTTGATAATAGTAAAACCTTATAAGATATATATCAAGTGCCTAGTTAACATACAAGTATAATTACTTTAATTATAATATAAAACAATTATAATGCAGAAATAAAGTAAAGTACCCACCATAATTTTGTTAACGAGGAAAACTACAATCTTGTAGAAAAACCCCGGGACCTAGTCCAGATTTGAATACTCAATGAATTAAGACGATACAAAAAGTAAACCTGCAACTTCGTGTAAACACTACTAAGTAAACTAAAATCCTAGTTACTCATCTTCAGCAGTATTCTTGTTTTGATAATATCTAGCAGAACCAAGTTCTCAATAGATATTTGATACCAAATATCCTAGCAGAACAGACGTTCTCTTTAGGAGTAGATCTAGTATATCTTCTCAATGATTCACAACAAGTTCTTCTTCAAATCTTCAAAGTCTTCAATCTTCTAATTAATCTTCAAAGTAATAACCTGTAAAAACAGACTTGATTCCTTATTGATTTGTCGCACAGAACAGAGTCTGTTAACAATGACAAATCAATAAATCTATCTTACGGATCTAGAAAAACTTAGATCCATAGAAACGTTAAATCCTTGATCTAGTTTGAGTGGCCTTATATCAGAAGAGAAAGTTCTCAAGAATAAACAAACTAGGTCCAATCAAACATTCAACAACCGTTAGTCAGTCAAATCGATAATTGAAACTAAAATAACAATGCAATCATCTAGTTTCCCACCAACGGTACTGTTAGAGCATTGCTCGGTCGAACTCGCAAGCATTGCTATCTCAAGCTTGTTTGTCAATATCAGTGATCAAAACTATATGTCTTGATTTCTTGTTTACTCATGACTAAGTCTCGGTCTAGGATAGTTAAGTGTAGTTAAGCTCCAGACTCCATGGCGATCATTTTACGAAGATGAAGAACTACTCGAGGAACCAGTGGAACTTCATCCGACTAAAAGGTATGTGGAGACTTGAACTTATCTATCACTCAAAAGTCTACTCTATCTCCTACTCTTGAGACAAAAGTCGTATAAGTATGATAGTTTTCATACATACACATTTGCTATTTCGAGCCGAGTTTACTCGCCTATCTTTTTCTCGAAATATGTGTTGGTAAGCTTTCGCTTTAACCACTTTTCATCTTTACCCGTGACGAAAGTCATGATGATGTTTCAATCTTGAAATAGATTTGATGACGATAGTTGTGAATAACGATTGTTATAACATTATAGAAGAATGTTTCAATGATTAAAATGTAGAGTTGAGCTTACCAACTATGGATATAATCATATATAGTGTGTTCGCACAGTGTATAAATCCATGTACCGGAAGCCAAGTGCGTGCATATGTGTGCATGCGGTATTGGTGAAGGAGACAGGTTGGGTACGCGTACCGGCAAAACTTTTCTACCCGAAAAGTTCTGCTGAGTTTGGAAACCAAAACCAACTCAAAATCCGTTAGCTAAGGTACGCATACCCGTAGGCGTACCCAAGCTGGTTATTTCTTAAATCGGTAGTTTATGAACTTAAAACAATAAATTATAAGGAATATAATCTTTGCAAACCGTGGCTATATTGTTCATGAATTGATTCAAATGGATCAAACCGATTTTGTTTCAATTGTGTCTATAAATAAAGACCTAAGCAATTGAAAAACTCTTCAACTAGTTCTTATGAGTCATTTGAACTAGTTATGAAAAAGATGAATACGGTTAATATGAAAGTGCTCATATGGCTAACCATTGGTTAACTATTTGTGAACCAACTAAGTGTACACGTTTAGGTATGGTTACTCAAACCTAAATGAAATACATTTCAATTGTGTGCGACAAGCTAAGTTTTGATCTAACGGTTGAAAGTTATTAGCTTGTATCTAATCAGGTTTTTCATCTAACGGTGAATATTGAATGCTTTGTTACCAAGGTAACTTAGATTGCAAACCCTGATTTGAAAACTATATAAGGGTAATTCTAGCAACTGGAAAAACTAATCCCCACACCTCCTGTGTGATACTAGTTGGTTTTTCTAGAGTCGATTCTCCTTTAACCTTAAGTTTCTTCTCGAGACCCTGTAGGTTAACGACAGAAAAACTTCATTGGGATTGTGAAGCCAGACGAAACTACTTCTCTTGTAGTTGAGCGATCTGATCTTGCCATTTTATATTGTACGAGTTCAATTGAATAATTGACTTGAGATTATATCTCCGGTAGGGCAAGATAAAAAGAAATCACAAACATCTTCGTCTCATCGTTTGTGATTCCGCAATATCTTGTTTCGCTACCATACGATTAAGATTATTGTGAGGTGATTGATAATACTAGGCTTTTCTTTGGGAATATAAGTCCGGGTTATCAATTAGTTCATGTTCACCTTGATTTATCAAAAGACGGAACGAAACTCATAGGTTTATCTGTGGGAGACAGATTTATCAATTATCGTAGACTTTTCTGTGTGATACAGATTTGTTTATTAAAGTCTTCGACTTTAGGTCGTAGCAACTCTTAGTTGTGGGTAAAATCAGCTAAGGGAATCAAGTGCGTAGTATCTTGCTGGGATCAGAGACGTAAGGAGCGCAACTGTACCTTGAATCAGTGTGAGATTGATTAGGGTTTAACTACAGTCCAGACCGAAGTTAGTTTGTAGTAGGCTAGTATCTGTAGCGGCTTAATACAGTGTGGTGTTCAATCTGGACTAGGTCCCGGGGTTTTTCTGCATTTGCGGTTTCCTCGTTAACAAAACTTCCGGTGTCTGTGTTATTTCTATTCCGCATTATATTTTGTTATATAATTGAAATATCACAGGTTGTGCGTTGTATCGATCATTTGTGAAATCCAACCTTTGGTTGTTGATTGGAAATTGATTGATCCTTGGATATTGGTCTTTGGTACCATCTAAGTTTATATCTCTTGTATTTGATAAAGACTCACAGATTTCTATATGTTTGAGTATAGATCAAATCGAGAGATAGAGATATTAACTCCTTGATATACTTTTTATTAAGATTGAGTCTGACTGTCTAGTTGATTCTCTTAAAAGAATATTAGAGTTAGTCCATACAGATTGCTAGTCAAAATATTGGGTGAGGTTGCTGTACCCCCGCATTTTCAATTGGTATCAGAGCAGGCAAACACGTTTAAGATCTCAAAAATCTGTATTCGTGGCGATCTGACTAGATGGACAGTAAAGTCTCTATAAACGCTTCACCAGGAATAAACCACAATCTTAGGGAATGTTCTAAAACCCTTGTTATTCTCTAAAGGAAGTTGGATGAACAAATCCGGGTCAACCGTGATCTTGCTGCAATAATTGCAAAGCATAAGGATTTGAAGTCTGTCAAAAATTCTTCCGTAATGATGAATAACTCATTTGATTCCTCTCTAAAGGATCATATTAAGTCAAGTGTTAAACAAAGTTTATGCTTTGAGAAACTTGATAGAAGGAAGAACTTCTCAAATAAGATTACTGATGTTGTCCCTTGTATGATTTGTGAGTCTCACAATCACAATCAATATACATGTACACGTTTTCAGAAAAGTATAAAAGTTGCAAGCAATCTCCACAAGAAAGCTAAACAACTATTTGCTTATCTAAAAAAGTGTACAATACGAAATCCTAAACAGGAAAGTAGTGTTAGTATGAAAGCTTTTGCCTTAAAATCAACATCACCCTTCCAATGGTTTCTTGACAGTGGTTGTAGCCGACATATGACTGGTGACCTTTAGTGGTTTGTCTCCACAAGCAACTTTGAAGGAGGACCAGTTACTTTCGGAGATGGGAGTTATTGCTACATTAGCAAGAAGGGTATGATCAAGCTTCCCGGTGTTCCAGAAATCCATGATGTAGTATACGTCAAAGGTATGACTGCAAATCTTCTTTCTATTAGTAAAATTTGTGACAAAGGCCATAGAGTTGTCTTCAATGCAAATGGATGTGACATTGTAGACAAAACTGGAAAAGTAATTTTTCAAGGAACTCGTGGTAAAAATAACTGTTATCTCCTTGATACTCAGTTTAGCAATTGTTGCAATTTGACTAAGGTGGAATCTACACATCTTTGGCATGAGCGTTTTGGTCACATCAATTATCGTCTCTTAACTAAGATCATTAACAAAGAACTTGTTAGAGGCGTTCCCAAAATCAATGCAAATATTGACGGTGTATGTGGTGCCTGTCAAAAGGTTAAACAAACGAAAGTTCACCATAAGTCATCTCGAGATATTCTCACTAAGGCTCCACTTGATTTAATTCATATGGATCTCTTCGGACCAATTCAACAATCTACTATTGGAGGAAAGAAGTATGATTTAGTTATGGTAGATGACTACACCAGATTCACTTGGGTAGCTTTCCTAGATCATAAGAATGAAACCCTTAGTGAATTTAAGGTTAATGTTAATAGGATCCAGAATGAACAAGGTCGCAAACTAAAGAAAATTAGAAGCGACCATGGCACTGAATTCAAGGACACCAAAGTATTTGAATTATGTGACAAACTGGGGATTATTCAACAATACTCACCACCTATTACTCCTTAAGCCAATGGAGTTGCAGAAAGAAAGAATAGGAATATTCAGGAAATGGCCAGGGTTATGCTCCATAACAAAAACTTACCTCTAAGATTTTGGGGAGAAGCTGTCTTCACAACATGTTACTTGATCAACCGTGTCTATCTACAGTCTAAAACCATAAACACTCCATATGAGTTGTGGTATGGTAGAAAACCCAACTTACACTATCTTAGACTGTTCGGAAGTAAGTGCTACATCCTAAAAAATCGAGAACAGAGAGGGCGATGAAGGTATCTTTTTGGGGTATGCATCTGATAGTCGTGGTTTTCGAGTATTTAATCTCAGAGCCCAAGTGATGATGGAATCCACTAACATTATCATTGATGATATTAACGACTTTTATCATGATTTTTCTCCTGCTGAACTGCCTCCAACTGAAACAACTAAGAAAGTCAAAGAAGTTCCGGATTCAGTTGAGGTTGTGCCTACAGTCATTGATCCCGATCTTTCTAGTGACGAGGAGAAAAAAACTGATCAGACTGTGCATGTTGAACAAGAACGTGTCCCTCAACGACACCTCTGGGTTCAAAGAAACCATGATCCCAACATTATCATTGGAGGAAGAGATTCTACTGCAAATACTAGAGGACAACTTCAAAATTTGTGCAATTTTAGTTGTTATCTTTCACATGTAGAACCAAGAAATATTTATGAAGCTCTTAGCGATCCCTTATGGGTAAATGCAATGCATGAAGAGTTAAATAAATTCCAAAGAAAAGATGTATGGAAGCTTGTACCTTGTCCTCCAAATGTCAATATAGTTGGCACCAAATAAATATTTAAGAACAATTCTGATCAGTTTGGCACAATTGTCAGAAACAAAGAAAGATTTGTCGCTCAAGGATACTCACAAATCGAAGGAATCGACTTTGACGAAACCTTTGCTCCTGTGGCACGCCTTGAGTCCATTAGATTGTTATTAGCCCATGCTTGCTTTCTTAAGGTAAAGCTATTTCAAATGGGCATCAAATCCGCCTTTTTAAACGGAACATTAAAGGAAGAACTCTATGTAGCTCAACCTAAGGGATTTGAAAACCCTGACTTCCCAGATCACGTCCTTAAACTTAATAAGGCGCTATATGGGTTGAAACAAGCACCTCGTGCCTGGTTCGAAAAACTGACCTCATCTCTTCTTGGGAAAGTTTATTCGAGAGGAGGAGATGATAAAACGCTGTTTACCAAGTGGAATGGAAAAAATGTTGTGATCGCTCAAGTTTATGTAGATGATGATATCATCTATGGATCAACATCGGAGAAACTTGCACAAGATTTTCAAGTTTCTCTTGGAAAGGAGTTTGAAATGAGCAATGTTGGTGAATCAAAATTCTTTTTGGGTTTACAAATTCAACAACACAGGGATGGAATTTACTTATCTCAAGAAAAATATGCTAAGGATCTTGTCTCAAGATTTGGCCTTGATAAGTCCACTCCTAAACTAACTCCTATGCCTACCACTGGTAAACTGCATCGGGATGATAAAGGTGTAAATGTGGATCAAAAACTCTATCGATCTATCATTGGAAGCCTTTTATATCTTACAGCTACTCGACCTGATATTGCTTTTAGTGTTGGTTGCTGGGCTAGGTTCCAGGCAAATCCAAAAGAATCTCATCTTGCAAAACCAAAAAAGAATTATACGTTACATTAATCACACTGTAGGGTATGGTCTATCTTACACTTTTGATACTAACACTGATTTTACTGCCTATTAAGATGCAGATTGGGCAGTATGTGTGGAGGATAGAAAAAGTACGTCAGGGGGTTTCTACTATGTAGGACTGAATCTTGTAGCTTGACATAGCAAGAAACAAAATTCACAATCCCTCTCAACATGTGAAGCAGAATACATCGATGCAGGCTCATGTTGTACTCAACTTCTATGGATGAAACAAATGCTTGCTGATTATGGAATCAACACTAGAATAATAAGAATTTTATGCGACAACACCGGTGCAATTCGGATAATAGAAAATCCAGTTGAGCACTCAAGGACTAGCACATTGACATAAGGTATCATTTTATCCGAGATCTTTATGAAAATGGTATCATTAATATGGAATTTGTGCCCTCGGAACAACAATTGGCTGATATTCTCACCAAACCATTAGATACTGCTACGTTTCAACACCTACGACAGTCTATTGGTGTCGTTCTGGTTCATCAGTCTTCCATAACTCTTGGCCCTGCTCTTATCTAGATCCTTTGGGCAATTGAGTTTGGGACTTCTTGAGGTGTAAAGTTATTTTCCACATTTGTTTATAAGTAGATGTATCTTCTAAGTATCTTAGTGCTATCTTGAAATCCTTCTTTTCTCGTAAAAGTAAGGTCGCTCTTGTTGTTATTTCGGGAATGACATCAAATGGGGGAGAGTTCTTTTTAGCTTGCGCTTAATTTCCATATCTTTGTGGGGAGTGCGGCTGTGGAATATTTGAGGAGTTATCCTGTATCTTTGTAAACTCCATGATGAATGCTTTTAACTTCGGCTTTATGATTGCATCGAAACAAAGTTGATATGTACTTTTCTTTGGTCTTGAAGTGTTTCCATGAAAATTTCATTAGGATCCCGTTTTCATACCTTTTCCAATTTTATTGACAAAAAGGGGGAGAATTAATATGTAGTTCACACTACAAATACATATGGTTTTCGGATCATTATGTAAGGGGGAGTGGTTTTCGTGTTGAGACAAAGTATTGACTAAGGGGGAGTGATACATATCACCATAGTATTGTTGTCAAAGTTGTGATACAATTGAACTTTGATGCTGTGTAATAATACTATGACACTGTATAACAATGATCGAGAGCTTTTGTTTTCTCATTGTTATGGCTACGGAACTTCAACAACTATGATGCTGAAATGAACATCTATGGAATCATGGGAATACTTGGAAAAGACGAAGTTTTCGAGTAATGTTGAAGCACCAAGGATATCAAGCATGTGGACGAGAAGCTACAAAGTTTTATCTATTTTGTAATCCATATGTATTCATAGTTTTGTCACTAAAATTGACAAAGGGGGAGATTGTTAGAGCATTGCTCAATCGAACTCGCATGCGTTGCTATCTCAAGAATGTTTGTCAATATTAGTGATCAAAAGTATATGTCTTGATTTCTAGTTTACTTATGACTAAGTCTTGGTCTAGGATAGTTAAGTGTAGTTGAGCTCCACACTCCATGGCGATCATCATACGAATACGAAGAACTACTCGATGAACCAATGGAACTTCATCCGACTAAAAAGTATGTGGAGACTTGAACTTCTCTATTACTCAAAAGTCTACTCTATCTCCTACTCTTGAGACAAAAGTCGTATAAGTATGATAGTTTTCATACATACACATTCGCTATTTCGAGCGGAGTTTACTCTCCTATCTTTTTCTCGAAATATGTGTTGGTAAGCTTTCGCTTTAACCACTTTTTCATCTTTACACGTGACGAAAGTCATGATGACGTTTCAATCTTGAAAATAGCTTTGATGACGATAGTCGTGAATAACGATTGCTATAACATTATAGAAGAATGTTTCAATGATTGAAATGTAGAGTTGAGATTACCATATATAGATATAAGCATATATAGTGTGTTCGCACATTAGTGTATAAATCCATGTACCGGAAACCAAGTGCGTGCATATGTGTGCATGCGGTATTGGTGAAGGAGACAGGTTGGGTACGCGTACCCGTACGCGTACTGGCGGAACTTTTCCTCCCGGAAAATTCTGCTGAGTTTGGAGTTTACGAACTCATAAACCAGTCACCTTAGGTACGCGTACCGGCGAAACTTTTCTACCCGAAATGTTCTGCTGAGTTTGGAAACCAAAACAAACTCAAAATTTGGTAGCTAAGGTACGCATAACCGTACGCGTACCCAAGCTGGTTATTTTTCAAATCGGTAGCTCATGAACTTAAAACAATAAATTATAAGGAATACAGTCTTTGCAAACCATGGCTATATTGTTCATGAATTGATTCAAATGGATCAAAACGATTTTGTTTCAATTGTGTCTATGAATAAAGACCTAAGCAATTGAACAACTCTTCAACTAGTTCTTATGAGTCAATTGAACTAGTTATGAGAAAGATGAATACAATTAATATGAAAGTGCTCATATGGTTTGTGAACCAACTAAGTGTACACGTTTAGGTACGGTTACTCAAACCCAAATGAAATATATTTCATTTGTGTGCGACAAGCTAAGTTTCGATCTAACGGTTGAAAGATATTAGCTTGTATCTAATCAGGTTTTTCATCTAACGGTGAATATTGAATGCTTTGTTACCAAGGTAACTTAGATTGCAAACCCTGATTTGAAAACTATATAAGGGGAACTCTAGCAACTGGAAAAACTAATCCCCACACCTCCTGTGTGATACTAGTTGGTTTTGCTAGAGTCGATTCTCCTTTAACCTTAGGTTTCTTCTCGAGACCCTGTAGGTTAACGACTGAAAGACTTTATTGGGATTGTGAAGCCGATTTAAACTACTTCTCTTGTAGTTGAGCGATCTGATCTTGCTATTTTCTATCGTACGAGTTCAATTGAATAACTGACTTGAGATTATATCTCCGATAGGGAAAGATAAAAAGAAATCACAAACATCTTCATCTCATCGTTTGTGATTCCGCAATATCTTGTTTCGCTACCATACGATTAAGATTATTGCGAGGTGATTGATAATACTAGGCTGTTCTTCGGGAATATAAGTCCGGGTTATCAATTAGTTCTCGTTCACCTTGATTTATCAAAATATAGAACAAAACTCATAGGTTTATATGTGGGAGACAAATTTATCTATTATCGTAGACTTTTATGTGTGATACAGATTTGTTTATTAAAGTCTTCGACTTTGGGTCATAACAACTCTTAGTTGTGGGTGAGATCAACTAAGGGAATCAAGTGCGTAGTATCCTGCTAGGATCAGAGACGTAAGGAGCGCAACTGTACCTTGAATCAGTGTGAGATTGATTAGGGTTCAACTATAGTCCAGACCGAAGTTAGTTTGTAGTAGGCTAGTATCTGTAGCGGCTTAATACAGTGTGGTGTTCAATCTGGACTAGGTCCCGGGTTTTTCTCGCATTTGCGGTTTCATCGTTAACAAAACTTAAATGTCTGTGTTATTTCTATTCCGCATTATATTTATATAATTGAAATATCACAGGCTGTGCGTTGTATCGATCAATTGTGAAATCCAACCTTTGGTTGTTGATTGGAAATTGATTGATCCTTGGATATTGGTCTTTGGTACCATCCAAGTTTATATCTCCTGTATTTGATAAAGACTCACAGATTTCTATTTGTTTGAGTATAGATCAAATCGAGAGATAGAGATACTAACTCCTTGATATACTTTTTATTAAGATTGAGTCTGACTGTCTAGTTGATTCTCTTAAAAGTATATTAGAGTTAGTCCATACAGATTGCTAGTCGAAATATTTGATGAGGTTGTTGTACCCTCGCATTTTCAGGTACTAATAGAGCTTCTCAATCCCAAAGAAGTCTTTAAACTGAGCGGCCGTAAGAGATTTCGCCTAATTAGGTTACTCTCCTCTCCGAATAGGCGGCTTCACCAGTATCAGCACAACTAAGATAGTTATTGATGTATGAAGGATTAGTTTGCTAGAAATGCAAACTTCAAGTATTTATAGACAAGGAAGTTTGGACACCAAGGAATTTCCAAAACCGAAAATATTCTCAAGATATGCAATATATTCCGAATTCGGTTTCCATAATTCCTGGAAATGCTCTGTCCAAAATATTGACCGAAAATCTCTTTGGAAAATCTCCAACTAGTAAATGCACATTAGTAATTCTCATTTTCCTAAAATAAAATAAAAAACCTTAAATAAAAGAATCTTAACTTATTTATGTTTCGATCCTGGGATTCTCTTCCTTTAGCTATTAAGGAATAAATTTGAACAACTAAAAATAAGCGTTATCAAGACATGTTCAAAGTATGTCGACATCCTTACTCTGTAAGTCCTCTTTCATACTTACAATCTTGAAACCGATTTTCCACACTTCCAAACAAGTTTAAAATTGGTTCATCTGACTTTCAAGAACTATGTGATTGATCAAGAACACTCAATCACCAATCATAGGTTTAACGGTTCTACCAAAACAAGTTTCGGTTCTACCTCCATGTGAGTACTGTGCATAGTCACACTAGCTTTCCAAAATTCGGTTGACTAGGTACTAGGATCGGTTCCCCACATATATATAGTATCTAACTTGAATGTGTTGCACATGTCCATAGGATCGATTCCCCTTTGCCTAAAAACGTGTTGCACATGTCCATAGGATTGGTTCCCCTTTCTGCTAAAACATGCTGCACCTCATACAAGGATCGATTCCCCTTTGTGATGTGTTGCACCTCTTACTAGGATCGGTTCCCCTTTACCCAGAGTCAGTTTTACACAAAATCACAAACTCGATCATACCATCTCAGGTGATTACTTAAGATCGGTTTCATTAATAAAAGTCATACCAATACAAAAGTCAGGCCTTTGTGAATAGTTTTACCAAGAACACAAACAAGTCATGAGCGGTTATACTAATCATACATATTGGTTGTTCACAAGATATGCAATGAATAACAATACCAATAACGCCTGGCGATTTCCTTTTCGATTCACAAAACAAGTTCATGAATTTACTTCCTTAAAACACATGTAAAACATTGTTTCCTAGGATGAAATCCTCACCTCATACCCATATATAATCACAATAGTATTTAAACGATTATGTCGATGTCTTATCTAGAAAGTTTAATGGTTAAGCAATAAATCTCGTATTGTATTCCTTAATACTATGTCTAACTAGAGTGTTCATGCTTCGCAGTTTTGTTTTCAATATGCACGACTTGAATGATACCTTAGGGAATGAAACAATTCAAGTCAAATATCACTAACCTCAAGTGGAAGGATGATGTTGTCGTTTTAGCTTCTTACTTCTTCACTTCTTCAAGTCTTCGCAATACTTGTAATGTCTCATATCCTAATACTTTCAAGCTAACCTATACGAAGTTGACTCTAGTACATAATCACGCGACTCTTTAAATGAGTCTTGAATTCACTAAAATATGACAACCAAACTTGACATACCAACGCCACGGTCTTGGAATTTTAGCCAAATTCCATCGTTTAGGGCCTCAATTGGCCATTTTTGCCGTTTTAGGAAAGTTTTGTTTTCTTAATAACTTCTTCGTTAGGAGTCTGTTTGGGTCGCCGTTTGTGGCATATAGTTTTATGTATCGAGTACTTTCATCGGCAATAGACTTTAAGTCTTTAAGTTAGATGCATCATGGTCCACGAGAATGCTTGTAAAGGCAAATGAACGTGCATTTTCCTAGTTTTAAGGCACGGTAAGTAGCATCATCATGGGCATCGGACAATTTATGGCCTGCGCCATGGTGTGCTAGGCGTAAATTTTCCGGTCCGTCACAGTTGGTATCAGAGCAAGTTCTGAGATAACTCTAGGGATGGTGCGGAGTTGACTCATTAGCGAGTATTTTCCAGGAATGGAAACTTAAAGTTGGAGAGTAGGCCAACTTTTACGCGGGAAAAGTTTGTAACTGCTATACCAGTTACTTTGCGAGACGAGTTGAGCTTGTTTACATACTGTGAGTTTGCCTGGCCTAAGTGGCAGCCCACTTGCGAGTGAAATCCGGAAGACCGACTGGGACGGTGGGTAGACAATGGGACCGATCATCCCCACACGTTGGTAACTAGCCAATGGTGTGCGTTGTCAGGCCCGGCTTGCATCCCACTTACGAGTGGCAACCTGGATGACCGTCAGGGATGGCGGGCAACTAGATTCTGTTCCACACAGTACCGTGCTAAGTTTTTATCATTTCTATCACATTTTTAACCTTGTGAATTTTAGGGACTCCTGAGTGTGTGGTATGGGACGCCCACTTAGGATACCTGCTTGAAATATCCTTTTGGCAACTGGCCAATTGAGATTCTTGGTAACGTTGTAGGAACTTTTAGATTCCTGGGCAGGCGGTATGGGATGGTTGCTCAGAAGGTCTAAATTGATGTTTTTCGACAACTTGAAGAACCCGTGATTTCTGAGCATCTGGTATGGGACTTTTGTTCAGGAATCCAAACCGAAGAGTTTGTCCACAATAGTTTTTGTTTTGAATATAGGGGACGAAATTCTTTAAAGGGGTGAATGATGTAACACCCTGAATTTTTAGCATGACGCATCTTCTGTTGCGTTAAGAGGAAAATTGGCTTAGAGCCAATAATGCACAATCATTGTGCATTAGGCCAGAGAGGGCTGGCCTAGTGAATATTGCACAATCATTGTGCAACAGACAGAACGAGTGGCGCGCAATCATTGTGCAACATACAGAACGAGTGATGCGCAATCATTGTGCAACACAGAAGTAAACTCAGCAATCATTATCGGTTATTCAGAAATACATGGCAACGACCTGGCCTTGGGACTTGGTGAAGTCATTTTGCTCCCCTTTCCAAAGTTGTAGAAATTGCAAGTTAACATATATAGGGAGGGGTAGTTGGTTAAAGGTACATATGCGGAACATGCACCAAGTAAACATCATTTCTAATTGCGTAGCCTTTCCAATGGGGCATATGATGCGAAGTCATTACTATGCCACGCCCCGGACTCGATAATGCATAATCATTGTGCATTTTGACGAAAAGGCCTATACGGACTAGGCCATTACCATTATTGCCAGGCCACGACCTTGCAAACGAGTTGGTTTAAGTTTCTGTCCCTTCGTGGATGAACTACGGTCTGTGTTTGATCCCTTTAGAGTAGGTACGGGTACGTAGGCAGCCGCAATGAGTTGCAGCATTGTCGGTCCGGTAATTTGTCGCTCATATCATATATTTGAGAGATGATTACTGCATATTGGCCTCTCATATCATCTGGGTCGGTAGCTCGACATAGGAGATGATTGTTGCCAAACTTAATGAGAAAAGTTGATGCACATGAGAAAGTTATAGCCTATCTGGAGGCTAGAAACCCGAGCGTCGTAATTTAGCTCAAGACAGGTTTAAACTGATTGGAAACGACCCAATGATCAAGACGTGATCTGCACATCACGGTCTTGGAATTTTATCCAAATTCCATCGTTTAGGGCCTCAAAAGGCCATTTTTTCCGTTTTAGGAAAGTTTTGTTTTCTTAATAACTTTTTCGTTAGGAGTCCGTTTGGGTCGTCGTTTGTGGCATATAGTTTTATTTAGCGAGTACTTTCATCGGCAATAGACTTCAAGTCTTTAAGTTAGCTGCATCATACTCCACGAGCATGCTTCTAAGGGCAAATGAACGTGCATCTGCCTAGTTTTAAGGCCCGGTAAGTAGCATCATTATGGCGTATCGGGGAAGTTATGGCCTGTGCGCCCAGGCGCGCTAGGCGTAAATTTTCCTGTCCATCACAGATCTTAACCTTAGTTTTGTATCTTGGTATAACTAATCACAATGCCTGAGGACACGCTAGGTGTTAATTTTCCGGTCCGTCACAGATCTTAACCTTGGTTATTTATCTTGGTATAACTAATCACAATGCCTGACTTATGATTTGGTATGACTGATTTTTATTAATTGGTGTAACCGATCCTAAGTAATCACCATGTGATGTTATGAACGATCATTGTAATTGGTGTGACCGATCCTAGTAGTTGGTGTGACCAATCACAAGTGTTGTGTAATCGATCCTTGTAATTGGTAAACAGTCCCGGTAACTGGTGTGACCGGTCACAAGCAATACCATGGGAATATAGAACCGATCCTTGTAAATGGTGTAATCGATCCTAGTGACTGGTGTGACCGATCACAAGTATTTCTATAATAACGTATAACTGATCCTGGTGATTGGTAGAACCGATTGAACCCATGCATGTGATTTGATATTTGATCAATCACATAGTTGTCTTGGAATACAGGGAAACCAATTCTAAACTTGTTTGGAAGTGTGGTATGACTGATTCCAAGAATGTAAATCCATGTGAATATGAAATAAGGATTTACAGTGAAAAGATGTCAACATACTTTGAACACATACAGTAACTCTTATCATTTATTGATCAAAGATATTTATTAGTATTCAAGGAGATCCTGTGCCGAGATAAATTAAGAATCTTTCAATTAAGGTTTTTGGTTTTATATGCTTTAATTACCAGCAATTAAATGCATATCTCTAGAGAATAAAAATTAGAACTGTGCATTTACTAATTGGATATTTTCTATTGAGAGATTTCGGAAATATTGGACAAGCATTTATTGGAATTAGGAAAACCAAATTATGCCATTCATTGCATATCTTGAGAATATTTTTGGTTTTGGAAATTCCTTGATGTCGAAACATCCTTGGTCTATAAACACCTAAGTTTGCATTCTAGCAAACTATCCTAAGAGCCAGGCAAACTTCATTTCTTGTTGTTTATGGTGGAGCCGTCTATTCGGAGAGGAAAGTATCCTCCTTAGGTGAAATCTCTTACGACCGCTCATTTAAAGACTTCTGCGGGATCAAGAAGCTCTACGAGTACCGTTGGTGGGAAACTAGATAATTGCAGTCTTATTAGTTTTCGATGATTTGATTGACTAATGGTTGTTGAAACTTTGATTGCACCTAGTTTGTTTATTCTTGAGAATCTTATCTTTTGATATAAGATTCACTCAAACTAGATCGAAGTATCGACGGGATCTTTAGAACTGTTGTTAGATATAAAGACATCCTGTGATAATCGATTGTTAACAGACTCCGTTCTGTGTGTGATTGATCACAAGATATTCAAGTGGTGTTGTGCAGGTTATTTGAAGATTAAAGAAGATTTGAATACGAAGAAGATTTCTTATTGGTTTTCGTATCTTATTGTGTGCACAAACCTTGATCGTATGGGATCCAACTAGAATCAGATTTATTCGATTGATTAGTTGCGTGAGATCGGCATTGCCTTATAGTTTCTCTTTGATATCTATATTGATTGATTGTGAATCTAAACTTAATTACCTTGGTAGTTGTTGGATATATTGATCTAGCCATGCAAAGGAGTTTATTAGATTAAACGGAAGAGCCTTTGCGTATGACTTGAGATATCTTTATCTTGAAAAGAATCAATAGAGTTGTTACCAAACACCTTTACTGTTTGTAATACGCTCCAAAGGAATTGTACCAGTGCGTGACTCTTAAAGTCGGAAGCGCAGGTATACTTAGGAAACTAAGTGAACTAGGGGAGTTGCTTGGTCTCAAATATACGAAGTTTGTGTAGATTTTGTATAACGACTTAATTCTGAGAGTATTCAATTACGGACTAGGTACCGGGGTTTTTCTGCATTTGCAGTTTCCTCATTAACAAAATCTTGCTGAGCCATTTACTTTATCTTTCCGCAATAATTTTTTTATTTATTATAATTAAAGTAATTGCACTTTACGTAACTCCGTTATACTTGATAATGATCCTATAGAGTTTGGTTAAGTCCGAATCTATTATCAAGTATCACACTTTGTTTGTCGTATTGTCTCGATTTCGTATCCATAGACAATCACACAAAGTGTGAATACCGAAATTGTTGTATTGTCTCGAATTTGTCCATAGACGATCATACTTGGTAAGAGGACTTATATGTTAAGACAAAAATATTGTGGTGTATTTGGGAACCCTCATATTTTCACATCCATATGTGCCAAGAACGCCACCCAAGTAAATCTGGTGTAATCATCGACCATTACCAAAACATATTTCTTCCCTCCAACAGTAGGTGGTTGAATGAGTCCAAAGAGATCCATATGAATTAAATCAAATGGAGCCTTGGTGGTAATTTCTCGAGATGATTTATGTGGAACTCTTACTTGTTTACCTTTTTGAGAAGCTCCACAAACACCATCGATATTAACATTGATTTTGGGAACACCTCTGACAAGTTCTTTGTTAATTATTTTTCCAAGAAGGCGAACATTGATGTGACAAAAATGTGTAGATTCCACCTTTGATAAAATAGAATGGAAGTTCATTGTGCACATTTTTAAGAATTTTGGGTTTATTGGAAAATATTTAGATTTAATTTTTGAGTTTATTGCAACTGTTAAATCCATTGTGCTGCTTAATGGGATACCATGTGTTCCTTTTAACGCATCTAGGGGTCTCCGACAAGGAGATCCGTTATCTTTGTATCTGTTTATAACAACTTTGGAGGGGTTGTCTAGGTTGTTTTCTCATGTTGAGCAAAATAAAATTTTCTCGGGTATGCAGATTAACAAAATTTGTTTGGTTATATATCATTTCTTATTCACAGATAATTTCTATATATTCTGTAAAGTGGATATTTCGGAAGTTAGAAAACTTATGAATATTTTAGACATTTTCAGTAAATCTTTTGGGCAGAATATAAACTACCATGAATCATGAGTGTTTTTTAGTTAAAAAAATACATAATAAGCACGTGAAGATATTAGCTAGGATGATGAGAGTTCATAGAATTTCAAAGGATGAAAAATACTTAGGGATGCCCCAATTTTTTCATAGACAAAAAGCTTTAAACATTGAATCATTACTTGAGAAATATTATAAGACTTTATATGGACAAAAAGCAAAGCTTTTATCTCCAGGTGGCTGCACAATGCTGATTAATTCAACTATATTCATATCCTTGTTATCCTTGAATTCCATTTATCTGTGTTAAAGAAGTTTGTTCCAAAAGGGATTTCAAGTGGAATAAAAATAACCTCAAAAAGGCATTTATCCAAAAGCTTGGTGCAAAGTTTGTACGCCTGAATCTTATGGGGGTTTGGGTATTCATAATCCTCGTAAAATGAATATCTCACCACTGCAAATTGGCCTAAATATTATTGAATAACCCAAATGATGTTTGGGTTATATTGCTTAAGGGAAAGTATTTCCAAGGAACCATTCATTCCATAAGAGCAGTAATTACAATGCTTTTTGTATCTGGACAATCATTAGGAAAGGTCTATAATTCATAAAAGATAATAGTTTGTGGGAGTTAGGAAAAAAGAGAAATATTCAAATTTCAAAAGATTATTGGACACCTAAAACAGGCATAAAGAATAATTGGAAGCATTATGTTTGTGATCTTATTGATACAGATGGTAATTGGAGTATGTGTTTAATTTATTTTGTGTTCCCTATCACTTTTGCGTCCAGAATAAAGGTCATTTATATAAGCTCACACAATCAGGATATATTGAGATGGCTAGGTAACAATGAAGGTGAATTTTCTACTAGATCAGTATACATGATTCTTTCTCATGAACATCACATCAGCATGGATAAATTTTGGAAAAAAAATCCTAGAGTTATTTTGTTTACCTGGAAAATGGCAGCCGATGTGTTAACCTTGAGATTAAAAATGAATGTAGTACTAAAACATGTAGAGCCTTCTGTCTGTAATGTAATACAAATCAGGTGGAAATATCTGCACATTTATTTATTTCCCGTGATTACAAGTTATAATGCATTTTTTTTTTGCTTGGGGTTAAATCTTGGTTCTCATCTGAGTTATGGGAGGAAATTTTAAGTATCATAAGCTGGTAGATATGAAATCACAAAAATGAGGTTAAATTAACAAAGCTAAGCCAAACCCTACGGAGTGTATAAAAGTCTAGTATCAAAACTCATATAGAGTCGCTTGATTAAATACTAGAGTCAACTTCGCTTAGGATAGACTAGAAAGTCTAGTAATGTTGAGATGTACAAGTATTACTCCGAAGATTTGAAGAATGAGAATAAGTAACGACTGCAACGAGGACATCATCCTTCCACTTGAGGTTGGTTATACTGACTTGACTTGTTTCCATTCCTAACGTATCTTTCAAGTCGTATTATATTGAAATAATAACATGCGAAGCTGTATATATAATACTCTAGTGATTAGACTTGGTCATATTATTATGATCAAAGTGTCAAGGAATCTATTGTTACGAAGTATAAACCCTCATCTTTTGGAACTTCGTAAATACGACATCAACATAATCTTTGTATTTAGTTACTTGATTATGTGTAAACTATAGGTGTTGATTTCATACTAGGAAATAATTTTTTATAACATTTGTTTAAAGGAAGTACATATACGAACTACTTTCATAATCGAAAGGAAATCGTGATTGGTCCTAGTCTTTATTGAATATCTTTTGAATGACCAATACAAGATGACAAGGTAGAACCTATCTTAACTTATGTTGAGAATTATGGTTTAACTGGTCATGGCCTGTAGCAAGTTGTAATCGGTCACAAGCTACTTTGTAGAGCAAGGTGTAACCGGTCACAAGCTACATTGGGAAGTTATTTGTAATCGGGCACAAGCTACCTTTGGAAGCAAGGTGTAACCGACCTCGGGAAGTAAGGTGTAACCGATCACAAGTGTCTCAGGAAGTAAGGTGTAAATGATCACAAGCTACCTTTTGGAAGCATGGCGTAGCCGATCACAACCTACTTTGGGAAGCATGGTGTAACCGGTCACAACCTAGTTTGGGAAGCATGGTATAACCGGTCACAACTTACATTGTAAGTTTGGTACAACCGATCCCAATAAGCAAAACCGAGTTTCCAATGTTCACATATCTCTTTATGTTTTGTGTGAACTTGGAATTATGGTTTGTTGGGAGAAACTTCTAGATTTCGACATCATTTGAACATGTACATAATTCTTATCATTAATTGTTCAAAGATATTCATTGATGTTTACGGAGATCCCATACCGAAATATTGGAAAGCATTTAATTATGATTTTCATTATATATATTTTAATTACCAATAATTAAAGCATATCCCCTGGAAAATATTATCAGTTAATGTGCTACACTAATAATAAAAGTTTTTTATGAGAGTTTTCGAAAATATGGTTTGGTAATTATTTAGAAATAAGAAAACCGAATTTAGGTACTTTAATGAATATTATTAGTTAATGTGCTACACTCAGCTATATAAATCTTCACCAACGGCCGCCATAGATTCATGAGAAGGTGAACTCTCCTTTCTGATAGCTTCCAGTTGGCCTTGAACTTCATCTTGTTGGACTGGAAGGACTAGAACCACTTGTCATTGTTGTTGGACTGGAAGAACTAGAACCACTTGCTGTGGGGCTGGGAGGGCTGGAACCTCTTGTTTTTTTTTAACCTCTTGATGTTGCTGTGGGGATGGAAAGGACGGATCCACTTGCTGTTGTACTTGACCTTCAACCTGTGGAACATCAGCATTCCACATCAATTGCAAGAGAATGCAGCCTGCTTGTCTGCATCACACCTGCTGCAGGGACATGGACCAAAGGAATGATGTTCACAGGAAAACCCTGTCAAAGTATTCAGATGGTTAGAAATTGACAGAAGATAAAACACACTAATGTAAAAAAAGTACAAGACAAACTAGTATGCAACCTGAAGCTTTCGACAGAGTTGTCCAACATTAAGATGCTGTTGAGCCCTATCGAGCCGAGACCATTTGTCCTATAACTTTTAATATGTTAGCAAGATAATTTACGATGACATAATATTTATCCACCATAACACACGTTAGCAAAATAATATTATTTGTAGTTTTTTCATCAAGAGCTTGAGAAAACATGGAATTTGTTTTAATATTGGTCCACCTTTTGCCAAGAAGAGTTATCTCGTGTAGCAAAGCTATAGTATGAGTATTGGTCCAAACTCCCTACTCCAACAAAAGAAAAGAGCATTAAGTAAAAGAGCATTAAGTAAAACAATATTGTTTTAATATATGTATATAATTGTCATTTAGGAATTATTAATTATATGTTACCAAAGCCAAAAATCTACATTACCTGAACTTCTTCTTCAGCTCCCTGCACGCCAGTCTGTTGAACTGCTGCAACAGGGTCCACATGTGGCTGTTGCACATTCACTTCTTTTAGGCAATCAACTCTATATAACCAAAAGAATAACCTCATTTCACTAGGCTTACCTATTGTTGAACATTTAACATCAGCAAAAGATAATCAAAAGCTTTTGTTGCTGCATCAACATCCAAAATCTCATTCCAGGCATCCTACAAAAACGGTAACCTCATAATTAAATATAATTATGCCTTATATCTACACCCATGCAACAATAAATAACTTAGATAATATACATACTTACCTATAATTCGAAGCCTTCCCCGCCCTCATTGAATAACATATTATCATCATGTAATATGGCTTCCTAGTTGCGAACCCCATGAATCTCGACACCATCCGTTAAAGATTTCATCTCAGCTTCAGTCCAATCGACTAAACGACCGTGTCCCCAACCGTAGGACCAATAAAAAGGTCGCCTAATGGATCAACATGGACTCCCCGTTAAAGCATTGAAAATGCTACATTAACAACTAAACATACAAGAAAAAAATAATCATCGAATAACAAAAACTTTATTCTTTAAACAACCTGAAGTAGTGGGCATAATGCAAGAGGATCTAAGAGATTTTCATGATCCCTCATAATTTTATCCCACTTCCCCTGAAAAAAGTTAACAGAGATAACTTCAATACGGTAAAACAAAATTTGGATTAAATTTAATTAACCGAGAATTACAGTAGAAATGCTATAAAATAATGATGTTGGGACCTCCAAAATTTATTAATTAAGAGAGATATTATCTTAATAACTTATAGATAAATTTATTATCAAATAACTTTTTTTCTATATAAACACAATATCCATATCAAATCATATTTTTAAAAACACAATATCAATATTGTTACCAAATCATATTTTTATAAATAAAATATCAAATCATATTTTCATTTTCTATATAAACATATAAATAATACCTATTTTTATTGTCTCTAAATTTTTCTTTCTTCTTTTCTTCTAAGTTTTGGTCCGCCGCACTTGGATGATTGCCTAGCAAAGTCATTTAGAGTGGTTTTTCCGGACTATCCTTTCATCTTCTCCTGATACTCTTACTTTATATTCTTTTTATGAATCCCACTTTTGATGATTGATATGAACGAGAATATCCATAATTTTACTTTGTAGAAGAATCCACTTTTCAGTATCATAAAACTTTTATCCTTTTTTGTTCCTCACGATGTTACCAATAACAACAAACAAACCAGTCGTAATAACCCTATAACTATCCCTACCACCTTCCCATGCAAACAAGTTTCTACAAGTTCTCCAACAAGTGTTATACATTCATTATGCAAAAAAAGGACAAATTCTCTTATTATGACATGCTTATGTTTATCCGTTTAAGCACAAAATACCCTGAGAGATTTCCTTTTCTCATGAATCTTCATATCAGTGGCTCAGAATAAGATGCATCCTACTTCTATATCTGAGAGACTCAAAGCCTTAAAAAAAACAATATTATCTTCCGAAGATCTGATTCAAGGTGAAAATCAATGGAAATTCTGTTTCCCAGGAAAAATCTATGCAAATAAAGAGTATTATGTTGGAGAACTATATAGAGAGCTCAAAAATGTTTAGGTTAAGAGTAGACATCTTTATAAAGAAACAAGATAATGATTGTTATATGATCAAGTTTTACTCTTAGGAAGAATATGATTTGGTTTAAGATTAGACCATGGTTTTTGGAGGGAAACTTACTAATTATGGAGTTGTGGAATCCTATGATCCCCAAAAGCAAAGTGAATCTTTTTAAACAAATTTTCTAGTTAAGACTCTACAAACATACAACCGGAGTTTTTTAACCCTTATATTGTACAAATTATTGCTACTGTAATGGGTGAAGTTAAGGAGCTTGATCCACCGTATTGTATTGTCCCTAAAGGTAAATTTCAAAAGGTTCAAGTTTTGATAGATATTAGAGATTCTTTGCGTAGAGGTTTCTAGATGAAGAATGCATTTAGAAAACAAGTATGAATTAGACTTTTTTCATGAAAAACAACCCTTCAATATTTGAGGTGCTGCTATACCATAGATCAAAAAGAACACGAATGTGGAGCCATTCCAAACTTTATTCTTCAATAACAAAAAGGGTTTCTTTCATCTAATTCCATTCTGGATCCACCTTCTTGGAACAATCCAGCTACTAGGGGAATAAGGGTTACTAATAAAGCATATCTCAAATGCACACATACCAAGAAAATCAACATGCAATGGTTGCCTCAAATGATCAAGCATATGCATCGAATGAGGATCAACAAATAACGACTAATGTCATTAGTGGGGAATCACATCAAGTTCCTGCACCAATCATAACTGTACTAATCAACAAATCCGTATGAGAATTTGCGAGTTGATTCAGTGACTCTTATTGAGCCACTACAGTTGGGTAAACAACAAGGTATAATTCAAGTCAATTTTATCCGAGGCAGAGATAAGAAAGATATAATTCACATGAAAGGAACGAGAATTAGAATGGATATATACGGGAGGCCCTAGTAACTCTAATGTTAATTATGGGTCTTTTATCTCCAACTTATACTACCAGTGATCCATCTAATATTTAGGAGTATACATCATTTCCAAATCTTAACACGGAAAAAAAAAATTAACAATATATCAAGTATAGGAGATGGTCTAGACCCAATCTTCTCATTACCCATTTGGCAATCAGAGAATTTGATGTCTCTTTCGATAATTAAAATGCTCATAACATAGATCCGACCACCATCTATCCTACCATAGCTCTTAAAGAACCTATCCATACCCTTATTCATCAATTTGAGCAAAATCAATCCAGTCAAAATTCATCTAGCCACCATTTTGAATCAACCCAAATTATCCTAGATTTTCAAAATCAGTCTGTTAATTCTTATTCTTCTTATAAGGGGACAATTTCAGAGCAGAATTATTCTTAAAGATTCAAAGGAAAATCCCTAAGCGTTGGTGATCAGGTACCATTCACTTCTTATAATCAATTGTTATCTAATTTTTATAATTTCGTATTCAATTTCATTGAAAGCTGCATCTATTTTATTTTTTCTCTCAGTCAGATTAGGAACCCTAATTTTGGTGATATAAAAATCTTGACTTGGAATGTGCAAGGCTTTGCGTCCAAAGATACTAAAGACCTTTTAAATGATATAGTTAAAAAACATAACTCGAAGAGAATCTTTCTTGATGAAACAAAAATTAGTGATGTTAGAGCTAATGATTTAACTCAAAGTTTCCACTATCCAAATTCTCTTTTCATAAGTTTAGTAGGACTATCAAAAGGTATTTATCTTATTTGGAAACAAGGATTTTCATGTGATATAGCATATAACAAGGATAATATGTTAGTTATACTTCTAATCCGTCAAAGCGAAAATGATTACTATCTTGTGTCTATGGTTCCACTTATAATGAATTGAAAAACTTGCAATAGGATTTCATCAAAGATCTCGGTGATAATGTACCTTGGATAGTAACATGTGACCTTATTAATGTTCACCCTAAGTAACAAGGGTCATTTTTTCGCTTGCCTTTCTTTGGTACGGATCACTGTATAATCTTACAAGTGACTGAAGCACATTATGTCAAACCTAGAAATTCTACGGATATTGGACAAACCCAACTTTTTCTTAGCTAATTTAAAGCTCATAGACTACTTCGGTTAATAGGCACTTAACTCAAAACATAAATCATAAACTTATCTCTACGTACTAGGAGAAGTTTATCTAAGTATAGTAGAGAGCATTTTGGGTAGATGAATCAACATATTAGTCATCTTAAGAATCAACTAGCTCTCCTCCAGTCTCGTTCTTACAGTGATTAAACTAGCTATCAAGTTCACAATACATATATGTTCTACAACATTGGAAAAAAATTGAGGCTGAATTATGGCAGCAAAAATCAGGTGACCATTGGATCAAAGATGATGATCAGGATACTTCTTATTTTCATGCTTTAGCCAATAAAATAAGAGAAATAAATAATATTATAGCTCTAACATATTTTAATGGTCAGTGGTATCATACTAGAGAGGATCCGGCTAGTTTCTCACAAATTATTTTTCTACTATATCTTATACCGCCGATCCAGTTACACAAGAATTTTCCTTCCATCATATTCAACATGGCATCACTCTAGCAGATAATGAAACTCATATTATGAAGATGCCAACTATAAAGAGTTTAGCTAGCTGAAATTCTCCAGGGCCAAATGGTTTTCCGACAAGCTTCTTTCAATCTCATTGGATAATTTGAACCCCATGGATATCGGTAACCAATACTTACCTTTATCATTTTCCAAAACATACAAAAATTACACTGAAAAGTTACAATCCTCAAATCCATTTTCTGTGTTTGGGAAGCTCCACTTGACAACAATCAGGTGGCACATTTTTTTTTTGATGGTTTGGAAGAGCGGTCTTGAGCTACATTCTTAACTCCTTATAAGGAGTTATTTTTGACAATCATTTTCTGTGTTCGAACCCCTACCTCCGCAGGAGCAGACCAACAATCGAACCACTTGATGGTTGGACGCATGAATTATCCATGAACCTCAAATTAAATATATGTATATATATATGTAGTTCCCATGTCAGTGGTGTTGAAAGAAGATCTCAACCCAATAAACAATTGACAGAGTTGACGTAAATCGGCTTTTTTTTTCCCTTCCATTTTATGGATTAAACGACTAAATGAAATAAATTTTATTTTTCAGATAATTTAAAATTATGGAATAATAATTGTAAAAAAATGTATAAAAAGAGAGGATCATAAGTATAAATCATGAATAAAAATGGTTAATCAAAGTGTTCGTTTGAGTTGGATAATACTCAAGGGGTTTCATATCAAGTTGATGCAAGAAGATGACGAGTCTAAAACTATAGGCAAAAGCCCAATTTAAAAACAAATCAAAAATTAGGTTAAAACTTGGATGTTTATGGTGGGTATTAATTACTCACATTAATAGATTTATAAATGAAGTTATGAAATTTTAGAATAAGATTGCATTTAAGGTTGCATTTAGTCACCGCCAGAAATAAATATATACACTTTATTATGATTAAAATGTATTGAACGGTGATTTTTAATACAAGTTTATTTTTGTCATTATTTATATCACCAGCACTTTAACATGAGAAATTTCCAGATAGAATTCATAGTTTGTTATGCCCGCATCAATTTTTGTAGAATTTAGCAAACGTGTTGCTGTTTCATTTTCACAACACAACAAAGCATATCACAACACGTCCCAATAGAAAATCAATTTTCTAAATCTCTCAACAATACCAATATCCTTTGATCGAACCAAAATAAAAACTTCCTTAGTGTTGATTAATCTTTTAGATGACACTTCAAAATTTTGTTAAATATCCTTGGTCGGATATCATTATTAGAGCTACACTGACAATTGCCTTATCTGTTATGTGTTTTCTAGTCATATAATAAATAATTTTGTTTGCTAATAAGATATCGAAGGCTTAATCTATTTAGGCCTCTTAAACTCAAAGTACGTACTCGTGTGTTGTTAGTTCACATGCTCATTATACAAATATGCTGCAACTACAGATACTTAAGTTGTCGATCAAGTTTTCTCTTCCAGCTTCTTCTCATATGGTTCACCAATCCTATGAAGTATTAGGGACGGTTACTTATGAGGAGTAAATGCCCTTAGAATCTTCTACTGCCCTTGGAAAAATAACTTTTCCTTTCAACTTGCTTGAGAACTACATTCCGGTAGCAAGCTCTAGCTCTGAGTCGTTTCGTTCAGCTAACTCTGAAACTTATAGAGTTTTTGAGTCAGCTAGGCCTGCTGACTCATGCCTTCTTCAAGATATCCCAAATTTGGCCCGGCCCGAGTTAGAGACTAATGTTCCTTTTGTTGGTAGAAGACTTTCATTTTCTTCTTATGAATATGCGATTGACTCTTTTGGCTCCGCTTCACCTGTTGTTTCTGCATCATCCATTATTGCTGCTGCATCATCTTCTTTGCATCCTCCTCATCAAAGCATTGCATCATCAGTCTCTTCTCCAATTTCACAACCAAAATCACCTTTAAAATCATTGTTTCTGATTTTTTATCGTCTTCTTCTTCGGAAGGTATTTTCTCTTTTCCTGTTGAGGATGGTAGTATCCTAAGTATTGATCAATATGGGTCCAATCTGCACGAGAATCTTGTTATCAATAATGCCTATCTTCCAATTCCATTTCCATCTCTTACCCCTTCGAAGCGACAGGAGGAGACACAAGTATTTCCCCAAATTTGATTCTAAATTTATTTGACCTAGCTTTACTTTCAATTCTATTACATCTTGATTCCCTTCTTTTCAATCCATCATCTTTGCTTGAATACTAGATTGACCTAGGAATTAACTAGAATACTAGATTGACATAAATTCTAAATCTGTGCTGTTGCTTATTTTAGATCGCTTTAATTTACCTTCTGTTTAATCTATTGCTGCTTATATGTGCATAATTCTGATATATTTTGAACTTGATTTCACCTTACTTATAATCTTAAAACCAATCTCTTCCTACTTAGAACCATGAAAATGTTAGCTTGGAATGTACAGGGTTGTAGTAATCCATTCACCCAAAATCATTTACATTATCTTATATTTCAAGAGAAACCTGAAATTCTTTTTCTCTCTAAAACTAAGTCTCAACGAGCTCTAGTTAAGAATCTTATTTTTTCCTTTCCCAATTACCATATTGTAGACCCTATAGGTTTAGCAGGAGGATTAGCCATTGCTTGGGTAGATGGCTTTCATTTTGACATTGTACAATGGAACATTAATATGATAAACATTATAGTCCAAACAAACTTTGATTCTAGTAAATTGGTCCTTACCTTCTATGGAAGTCCTTACCCTAATAATAGGAATATAGCTTGGGACTTCCTAGAAGATATAGGCCACCAAGTTAATATTAGGAATATGCCCTAGTTAGTAATAGGGGATTACAACATGATCTTTTGATCAATCTGAAAAATTAGGAGGTCTTCCATATAAAAAAAAAAGATTGTGAATATTATTATAGAATTCTTGAAAGAGTAGGATTTTTTAACTTAGGGTTTTCAGGTTATGAGTTCACTTGGGACAATCTTAGAAAAGGAAATAAAAACATTTAAGAAAGACTAGATAGAGCTTCCCAAAATGCTGAATGGAATCTACAATTTCCTAATACATCTTTAACTTACCTAGTAGTTGTAGGATCTGACCATTCACCAATCATGTTAACTTTAGATAGGATCCAAAAGAAAGGAGAGTGGATTTTTAAATTTTACGATACTAGGCAAAAAGAACAATCTTGTGTCCAAATCATTAATAACTCTTGGTGTAAGAATTCTACTGATGAGCCCTCTCTAGATTTGGTAACAAATTTAAAATATTAGGCAAAAACCTTTTAGACAGGAAGAGAAATTTTTTTTTGGTATTCCATCCAAACAAATTAGTAGACTACTGAGAGAAATAGAAAGGCTTAAAGCTAGCAGAATTGCTAATCATCAACAACAAAAGCTAAGAGGAAAGTTTATAGAACTAGAAAAACTGTATCCAACACAAGAAGCTATTGCAAAACAACAATCAAGAGACAATATCATAGAAATAGGAGAAAGAAATACTAAGTATTTCCATATAATAACCTTGAGACGGCGTAAATGGAATAACATTGAATGTCTGACAAATAACCAAAACTTAGTCATCCGCAACATAGATGAAGTAAGTGAACTTTTAACTGATTATTTCCAAAACCTCTTTACCCAACCTGCTTCGTCATCGACTCTTATAGAGGATATCTTTGCTAACATCTCTCCTGGCATCTCTGACATAGATAATGCCAATATTATTGCTATCCATTCACCTGAGGAGATTCTTCTTGTTCTTAAAAATATGAAACCAAACAAATCGCCGGGACCAGATGGTTTCCCTGCTAGCTTCTTTAAGAATAATTGGGAAACAGTAGGAGCTCAAGTAATAGCCTCTGTGCAAGATTTCTTTCTAACTAAACTAATGAACCCCGATCTGAATAAAACCCATATTTTCTTAATTCCCAAGTTAAAACAACCCAAAAACCCTAGTGAGTTTCGCCCAATAGGTCTTTGTAATACCATTTATAAATTGATAGCAAAAATCTTAGCAAATAGAATTAAGCCTCTGTTAAATAAAATAATCTCTCCTTTTCAATCTGTCTTCCTCTCTTCTAGGCAAATATCCGATAATATTTTAGTATCCCACGAAATAATCCACTCTTTTAAAAAGAAAAAAAACCAAAACTGGAGGTTTAGGCATTAAGATTGATATGTCTAAAGCATTTGATAGAGTAGATTGGAACTTCCTTATAAAAGCCCTTACTTCACTAGTTTTCAGTAAAGAGGTCTGTAATATTGTAGAATAATGTTTTTCTACGACTTCAATTGTTGTTCTTCTTAATGGCTCTCTTGGTAGGTCTTTTAAACCTTCTAGAGGATTACACCAAGGGTATCCTCATTCTCCCTACTTATTCATTATCTGTATGGAGATCTTCTCTAGACATTTTATCTCTTTAAAACTGAAAATGCGGGGGTCTAACAACCACACCCAACAATTTGTTTGGCAATCTGAGAGGACTTACTCCAATACACTTTCCAGAGAATCAACTAGACAGTCAGACTCAATCTAGAGTAAAGTATATCAAAGAGTTTAATATCTCTGTTTCATAATGTAATCAGTAAATCAAACAAATAGAAATCCGTGAGCCTGATTATTATGTGAAACAACTTGAACGATACCAAAGACCAATGTTCAAGTGTCAATCAATGTAAATCAACAACCAAAGGTTGGATATTCTAATTGATTGATCTTAACGCACAACCTGTGATATTTCAATTATATAACAAAATATAATGCGGAAAAGAAATAACACAGATACCAGAATTTTGTTAACGAGGAAACCGTAAATACATAAAAAACCCCGGGACCTAGTCCAGGTTGAACACCACACTGTATTAAGCCGCTAAAGATTCTAGCCTACTACCAATTAACTTTGGACTGGAATGTAGTTGAACCCTAATCAATCTCACACTTATTCAAGGTACAGTTGCATTCCTTACATCTCTGATCCCAGCAGGATACTACCCACTTGATTCCTTTAGCTGATCTCACCCATAACTAAGAGTTGCTACGACCCAAAGTCGAAGACTTGATAAACAAATCTGTCTCACACAAAAAAGTCTATAGGATTGAATAAATTTGTCTCCCACAGAAATACCCAAGAGTTTTTGTTCAGTCTTTTGATAAATCAAGGTGAACAGGAACCAATTGATAAACCAGACTTATATTCCCGAAGAACAACCTAGTATTATCAATCACCTCACATTAATCTAAATCGTATGATGGCGAAACTAGACATTGTGGAATCACAAACGATGAAACGAAGATGTTTGTGATTACTTTTATCTTGTCTATCAGAGAAATTAATCTCGAGTCAATTATTTCAATTCTACTCAATACGATAGAATCAGGCAAGATCAGAACACGCAACTACAAAGAAAATAGTTGGGTCTGGCATCACAATCCAAATGAATTCTTTGAAGTCGTTAACCTACAGGGTCTCGATAGAAATCTAAGGTTAAAGGAGGATCAACTCTAGTTATGCAACTAGTAACACACATGAGGTGTGGGGATTAGGTTTCCCATTTTCTAGAGTTCTCCTTTATATAGTTTTCAAATCAGGGTTTGTAATCCAAGTTAACTTGGTAACAAAGCATTCAATATTCACCAGTATATGAAAAACCTGATTCAATCAAGCTAATATCTTTCAATCGTTAGATCGAACTTAGCTTGTTACACACAAATGAAATGTACCCTCATTTGGGTTTATGTAACCATACCCAAACGTGCACATCATGTTGGTTCACAAATAGTTAATCGAGGTTAGCCATATGATCACTCTCATATCAACCTTATTCATCTTAACCATAAATAATTCAAATGACTCAAATGAAACTAGTTGAAGAACCGTTCAATTGCTATATTTTCATAGAAGTATACAAGAACACAATTGAAGCAAAATCGGTTTGATTCACTCGAATCAATACATGAACATTATAGCCACGGTTTGCAAAGATTGCATTCCTTATTTTATAAATGTTTAGGTTCATGTAGATGACCGATTTTAGAAAGTAACCACTTAAGTATGCGTACGGTATGATTACTTAAGTATCCGGATTTGAGTTTGTTTTGGTTTTCAAACTCAGCAGAAATTCAAGGACGTGAACTTTCCGCCAGTATGCGTACATGTACGCATACTTTGGTAACTGGTTGAGTTGGTTTTTGATTTCCAAACTCAGCAGAAATTCACGGACGTGAACTTCCGCCATGTATGCGTATACTAATCCAGTCTCCATCAACCATTTAGTACACACACGTATGTATGCATTTGGTTCCCGGTTTTGGACTTACACACAAATGTGCGAACACACTATATGCTTATATCCAAAGATGGTTACATGATTCTATGCTCTTTATTTCAATCATTGAAACATTCTTAGAAGATGACAATAACCGTTTTCACACACTATTAGCATTAAAGCAATTTTCAAGATATTGAAATAATCATTATCGAAACATTCCAATCCTACACCGAATGATTGTATCACAGAAACCATGTAAGATGCAATTTTCTCATGATATAAGATGAACTTGGTTGAAGCGAAAGCTTGCGAACACATATTTCGAGAAATATGTAAGCGAGATAAACTCAAATCGAAATCTCAAATGTGTATATAGAAAACTATATCGTAATACGACTTATGTCTCAATATAGGAGATAGAGTAGAAATAGACTTTCCAAGTGATAGATGAGTTCAAGTCTCCACATACATTTTGGCGATAAAGTTCCACAAGCTCCCCTTAGTAGTTCTTCGTCTTCAAATGATGAACGCCGTGAAAACTAAGCTCAACTACACAATATATGTCCTAGTCCGAGACATCTATAAATAGGCTAGAAATCAAGACTTATAGCTTTGATCACTAACATTGACAAACATGCTTGAGATAGCAACTCATGCGAGTTCGACCGAGCAGTGCTCTAACAAGAACAAAATAAAACTCTTCATGGTGTTAAAATAACACCCAAAAGTGAACCGATTTCCCATCTCTTTTTTGTTGACGACTGTCTACTTTTTGTCAAATCTAACCTAGTGGAATGCAAAAACCTTTTAGAAGTTATTGATAAGTACAGTCAAGCCTCGGGACAACTTATTAACTTTGAGAAATATGGGGTTTTGTTTAGCAAAAAAGTTGAACCAAAACACCAAAGGATGATGACTAAAATCCTAAAAATCAAACACATAAACCTCAAGGACCCTTATTTAGGCGCACCTTTATTCATTGATAAGTCGAAAATTAAAACCTTCGACTTCATTATAGAAATAACGGAAGCTAAGTTAAAAGGATGGAAAGGAAAAGTCCTGCCTCAATCCAGTAGAATGGTGTTGATCAAAGCTGT
Organism: Papaver armeniacum; assembly: GCA_023531295.1. Taxonomy (NCBI): domain Eukaryota; kingdom Viridiplantae; phylum Streptophyta; class Magnoliopsida; order Ranunculales; family Papaveraceae; genus Papaver; species Papaver armeniacum. The sequence continues at coordinate 448,115 of JAJJWW010008047.1, read as the reverse complement.
CTTAGCAAGTGTCCCTACGTTCCAAATGGGGTGCTTCATAATTCCTAAGACTATTACTAAGAAAATAGATGCAATTCAAAGGGACTTCTAGTGGGGAAATGATACTAACTCTGGAGGGTTTTATCCAAAAGCCTGGCCTAGTCTATGTAAACCTATATACATAAGGGAGGATTAGGATTTAGAGATGCTCACAAATTTAACCTTGCTATGGTGGCCAAATTGGCTTGGATACTTATAAAAGAAAAAGACTCTCTTTGGGCTAAAACAATGAGAAATAGGTACTTCAAAAAGAAATCGCCACTAAAAGTAAAACCCTCTATTAGGAGCTCTTGGATCTGGAAATGTATTTGTAAGGAATTACATCTTATCCAAAAATATAGCATATAGGAAATAGGTAATGGTTTAAATGTTAGTCTTTGGGAGGATAATCGGTTACCATGTCTCACTACCACTTTGCTAGGATATAAAAACTCGTCTAACAATCACCTATCTTTAGTAGTTGATCTTCTCAACCCTAATAATCTGTCTTGGAACAGTTCTCTCATTACAAGTTCCTTTCATGAGACCATAGCAACAAAAATTCTACACCTGAACCTCTTTCTAGATTTAGATGGAAACCCAAAACAAGACTAGTTAAGATGGACACTTACTAGAACATGAGATTACACTGTTAAATCGATGTATGATAAATTGAATGAATCAGGGACAAACATAACTAGTCTTCTTTTACCTGAATCTTTCTGGAAATATATTTGGAAATTAGAAGTGCCTCAAAGAGTTAAAGTATTTACTTGGAAATATCTGCAGAACGTCATTGCGACAAATGTGAATCTTTATGGTAAAGTCGATGATATTAACCCTAAATGTACTATGTGTGGTGAGGATCTAGAAACCACATAACATTTATTTTTCCACTGTCATTATGCTAGAGAAGTTTGGGAAACAGCTCCTAATCCCATTTCTCTTCAACTAGATCCCTCCACCTCTTTGTTAAACCTTTATAAAGATTGGATGCATAAACCAAGGCAGGAAATATCTTTAGACTTAGCTTTAACCAAAATGTGGATGATATGGAAAGAACGATGTAACAAAGTTTTTGAATCAAAAAATAGATCACCAACAAAATTATCTCAGGATATCCAAAGACATCTTCTTTTTTGGACTAGAAAAGGCACTAAACAAGCTAAGCAGCGTAGGAATACAACACCTAGACCTATTTGGATGGCACCTGAGACCAACACACAAAAATTAACATTGATGCATCTTGGGATTCAGCTATAACCCCCTCAAGCTTTGCTTTAATTTTGCGAAATGATGCATGACCATCAATCTCAACAGATCCACGAGAAGCAGAAGCAGTAGGAGTTTACCAGGCAACATTATGGGCTAAAGAAAATAATATCGGAAATTTCAGCATTAAAGGGGATTGTGAAAGCTTGTTCAACTACCTAGAAGGAAAGAACTCTGAGATCTCTTGGAGAAGTAGAGCTCTATTAAATGAAGCCTCTAAAATCACTAGAGAATGCCATAACTTTCTGGGTTTTTATTCTGTGGCTAGATTAGGAAACGAAGTAGCAGACTCACTTGCTAAATATATATGCTAAACTTTATTTTTTGCCACGGACTGGGATATTCTCCCTCCGACTTGTATCTTACTAGTCCTTCACCCGTGTCGTAACGACACGGGCCTTGATGTTGGTTAATTTTTAATATTGTATCAATTGTCCCGAAAACTTATAAACCTCTTCTGATGCCAACACCTTTAGTTCCCAATCAAATTAAGACGGGCAACTAAAATGGAATCCCCTTGGACTTAGATCTTTCCTCTTCCTGTTATCATTAATTAACTCGGTTAGATTCTCGACCAAAAATAGCTTTTTCTGACAATCATGTAGTTATTTACTGACTAAAATGGTATACCGTATAAGGAAATAGACATGAGCAAAGAACGGTATTCTTTTATGATACTATTTTGATACAGTCCACCAAATTCCCTTTTCCTTGATAACTTCAGGACTTTTTGGCAATATTCGGTCATCGTCATTGAAAGATTACTTGGTATCCCTTATTGAGTGCTATGCGCCATACAGAGGAATCTGGATGTCAGTCCACTATTTCATTTAAAGGAAGTCACTTTGCTACAACATATGTGCCCGAATAAAAACATATGCATTTCCACCAAGTATCTTCCTCTTTTGCCCAAAACTCATTCCTGGACATAACTGCCTTGTCTCATCAAACCTTTCTGTCACTCACTAACCTCATACTTCTCTAAATGTTGGTTTGGACCTTTCACACATAGATTAAAAAAATTCATCACCTAGTGGGATGTCCTGTGGAGTCGAGAAATTGTCATCAAAATCATGTTAATCCACTTCATCATTCCAGGTCTCTAAAAGAATTTCATAACACCATTATGTCTCCTAATCTTGTATTTAAAAGAAGATTCAAGGTTAGGAACACCTATAAGGATTCATCTCCCAAATACTTTTTTAACCCCTTAGATAGAATCACTTTTTATGCCTTCAACAGCACCATCCAGACCTCAATGTGTTTTGCAATAAAAATTAAAGATCATGTCTTGTGCTCCACTTGCATTCTTAGTCGGTTGTGATCTATATGAATGTAGGGATTATCTAGGTCTTAAGGATTGGTTTTTCAATTTGGATTCCGCAATCTGGGCACCAGTGTTCATCTCCCCAATACACCACTTTATTTGTAGATTCGTCAACCGCTAATCAGTACATGATCGCAATGCATTATCTGATGCTAAGCGCCATTAGGTGTAGCATAGAATAAACATAGCTGAATAAAATTAGCAGGCTAAACTTTGGATTCAGATTAACCCAGGGAAGATAAATTTTCATATATGATAATAACAACACGGTTACACAGGGGCTTGCATAAAATTTAACTTCTCTTATAAATAGGATCCACCAATGCCTCATCTGATAAAAGGTACTAATACTATAATGCCATAAAAATGGGAATTACACCTAAACCAAATGCATTAAGGGAGACACACCAGAATGAAATGCAGTACGGGAAACACACAAACAAAATGCAGACACAGAAAGAAACATGATCTACGATTCCTATGCGGTGTTTTATTTTTTGAGTCCTAAAACCAACAAAGTTGCATGTCTTGATAATGCTTAATCTTCAGCGACAGTGGATTCCGACGCGGAATTGGGCATCTTCTGCAGGCAGGGTTTTTTGCAAGGTGGTTCATTATCAGCAACAGGTTCATCTGCTGGACGAATGATTTCGATAGCCTGAACAGACATGGTTGGAGTTGGTGCTAGAGGGGCCGAAGGCAAATTTGCTACGGTGAAGCTTGAGATTCCAAGATACTTCATGTTATATGGAGTTATCAGTATGAGGTAATCCTGGAAGACACCAATGAGTGATTCAAAGGCGGCCTGTACTGTTGCAAAGCCTTCAACCTGGTTGGAAAATGAAGTCTGTAGTTAGATTTACGATGAGTCAAGTAACATATCAGGAATTAACGTGGGTTTTCCAATTGTAAATCGTGTACCTCGCCCTTAGCGACAGCATCCAAAGCTGGTAGCTGGACAATTTTTTGGACTTCGCTGTCCATGGCAACAAAAAATGCAGTGCCCGATGAGTCCTCAACTTCCAATCTAAGAAGGTATCTGCATAAACCATGGACCAAACCACTGTCAGTAGATATCAGTTTCAAGTGTAGGAACATGTAATAATTTAGCATTGAATAATGGCCAGAACCTGGGAACCGGTTTGTTAATTTGGACCTTGCAGCTAGGGCACCAATGGTCCCCTGTGTCTCCAACCAATTTAGTTGTGCAGTTATGGCACCCCAGGTAGTACCAGCCTTTCTCAGTGGAAATACCAATAGCCTTGCCACGACAGACTTTTTTGTTTAGTATCTGAAAAAATGGTAACATGGTTAACAAAATATTATGAGAAACACAAATGTATAATTTTTTGGGTTGGTGAAAAGGCAAATAGCAGAGATGACCATACATTGTACCCAGATTCCCACTTTGTTTCCAGCAAATGGGAAATTGACATTCTTGTGTTGCCAAGGGATTGTGTTGCTAAGGTGGGAAGACTTGAGATTATATGAAATCGTAAGCTAGGATACTCAAAACATTCGAAATCATGATTCTACCTTGGAATTAGAGTCAAGTTGTGAAAAAATTCATACCTTTCTCTAATATGCAAGACCTCTGGAATATCGGGATTAGCTTCAATTGTTGATGACGAACTTCTAAACTTCACAAAACTTGACAATTTTTGACTTTTCTCAATTTCCTTGTTGTTTGGATTTTTCTTTTTCAATTCTTCTTTACCATGGTGGTATAACTAAGAAAATAAACTACAATTTTTTTTTTTTTTTTTTTTTTTTTACAATAAGTGAAAATAAAAATACAAATAATGAAACAACTAACTCCATGGACAAAGGACTTTATCACTCAATTTTTCCACAACTTGTATTGTCTTGATTTCATAAATTTTATTAATTCTCATCCTATTTTCTTTCTTTGTTGTCGTAAACCTTGGGTATATCAATTTTTCTTTCAATATTCGATGATGTTCCGCTATTTCTTGTGATGTGTTTCTATGGGTCTATTGATTGGAGAGAGAGTGATGCTAACTCAAATCGATATTTAGAAGGAGTTTTCTATCTTTAGACGTCACCCTCATGATTGACAAAAACTAGCACTCAAGAGATCAAAAGTAGTAAAGTGGTGCGAAGTTGGGTAGCTCACCATTCCTACTCCTAATTGACGTTTACGATGACACACACTAATGACTTTCTAGAAAGTTGCAAAAATTGAAGGTTGGTGCCTCACTTGATGTAAAATGGGTAGTCTCCACTATGGGTGATCACAATTCTACCACCGAATATCTAAACAACACCTAATTCGCTCCCAAGATGGTTAAATCCAACTTTAACGCTCTAATCAACTAAGAAACCCGATTGTGTTCTCCGGTACATTTGTTATTTCTCGATTCTCTATGTAAACATAGCTAGAAGCATGCTAGTGACTCTAAAAAATCTCTAAAAGTTGGAGGTTTTTACAAAAAGAGTTTTTTTTTTTTTTTTTTTTTTTTTTTTTTTTTTTTATCTTTTTTTTAAGTGAAAAAAAAAGATTAAAAAGACTAAAAACTCTAAATGCAAATGCACCCCCAAACCTAAATCAAACATTGTCCTCAATGTGTCTACATATAATACAAATTTAAACAAATACATACCATGAGAACTATCAAGAAAGAGAAAAGGGAAGAGATTACCTGATGTCGAGCGGAAGCAAGGTTGGAGCTTCATTAATCAAAGCTAGAACTCAACATTCTCAAGATCATATCGGATTAGCACAAAATATGCACAAGAAGACTCAACCGACTCAAGAAAAGAAAAAAATTAACAAGTCCTACCGGATTATATACAAAAATTCACCATATACCAACAATCTAAAGAGGTGCCTGAGTGTAACCAACTCTCGCTGGGATTGTGATTTCGAGTGGCGGTGTTCGGTGGGAAGACTTGAGATTATATGAAATCGTAAGCTAGGATACTCTGTTATGTTTGTGTGTAAACATTCGAAATCATGATTCTACCTTGCGAGTCAAGTTGTGAAAAAATTCATACCTTTCTCTAATATGCAAGACCTCTGGAATATCGAGGTCAAAGTAAATTTTAGTCGCATTAGTTGAAGAGAGCGACGCCTTTCCTGGATAATCACATGGGTTAATTTAATATGCAGGGATGGAACAAAGATTTGTTTATAAATTCAGCCAATTTGGTCATCAAGATTTGTGTACCTAGATATTGCTTTACATAGACACCAGCAACCACAGCCACAACAGGCTGTGGATTAAGTTCATGCGCTTCAAGGTTCCTGGTAAGCTCGGAAGTGGAATCACCCCATAGTGTGACCTTAAGCTTCATACCACTGTTTTCAGGTGAAATATGTGACTGTGTGAGATAAGCGCAACCAACGAAGACTACATCAAATTCATGCCAGTGTAACTGTTTTCAGGTTTGAATTTTGCTCGAACCTACCTTAAGTTTTCCAGTGTTAGTTCACGCATGAAACACGCGTTGCCAGAACTTCGCTTAATCTGCTGCGAGTTTGTGTGGCTGGTCAACACACCTACAACATCTGCAAACAACAATAAGGAAATATTAGGTGATTTAAGCCTATGTTGTAAAAGGCGCTGGGCAAGGCGAGGCGCCAAGCCCAGCGCCTAGCGCATAGGGCGCCCCAGGCGAGCGCCTGGAATTTGGAAAATAACCACAGGCAGTATAATTTGGCGCCTAGGCGCCTTTTTTGCCTAGGCGCTGGTCCAGCGCCTTTCACAACATAGATTTAAGCACAGTTTGGGAATCAACAGATGTAATATTCAATGAAGTCACCAGTAAGGTAAGTGTTGGTGGCAGCAGCTGCAAGGTTCTCTAGCTCAGTGAAATTGAACTTGTGGCGAGAAATCGTCGCACTGCTGGTTTCAAGTGGAGTAATATCGATATTCCAGTTAAATTACGCGCGGTAGTCATTCTGGGCGGGGCGGAACATTTTTTTCTCTGGGGCAAATGTCAAATTGTTAAGACACAACAAAAATCCACTCTTCTAGCAGGGGTTCAAACTTCCAGATGAATTTCTTCTGAACAATTGCGTGCAGCAGGTCACCCTGAGATACGATAAGGTAATAATATTATCATTAGTTAAAAAAATCCACACAAAAAATATAAAAGGGATTTATTGTTGAGTCTGCATATGCTTACAATACTGTCTAATTTAAACATTGTAATGTTATAACTAACCACAACTTCGTACATAATTGGAAGAATTTTTAGGTACGCAAAAATTTATATTGCAAGACTCAAGTTTGCTGTTAACCAATTTCCCTAGGGTAGAATATACTATGTAGTGCTGTTCATGTTATAATATACCATGTAGTGCTCATATCTAAGAAAATGATCTGGAATCATATTCACTTTGCTACTTAGAGTGTCATCCAGCAGAAGCAAATCAAGGGTGGTAACATCATTGGTTCTCATGAAGTCAGATTCACGCCACATCCGGACAATGCGAACTCTGGTCATCCATGGTCCGATTCCATTTTTTTGCTGGAAGTCTTTCAGTGTTAGGATTCCCGGAGTTTGTACGACAGAGGCGGAGGTGGGAAGCACTGTAGTAACAGAGGTGGAGGTGGGAAGCACTGTAGTAAGCATTTTGTAAACCTACAAAACACCACTAATAAGGGTAGCGAATGAATAAAACATGAGGCGGAAAAAAAAACTCATATTGAAAAGGGCCCTGCAAATTTTACACACCTGGAATCACTGCAGCAGAGAATTTCAAAAGAGGGAAGATGTGGTGGTTGAGCGTGATTTACTTTTACAAATCTGGTGACTTATATAGGCCGCAGATTTTCATTGTTTCAATGCCAGGACAATTAATGGGTAGAAAATGAAACGTCTGCCAAAACACGAATGGGTTTTGAAAGCCAAAAAAATAAAAACAATAAGGAAGATGGAAGGCCAAAGGAACCGATCGATTACTCTGGTTAAAATTATGAGGTCTGTAATGGCAGTTTTGAAGAGGCAATTAAATGCAAATAACCTGAAACGTCCAATGATGAAAAAACTTAGGTATAAATTGGCATGGAACCCAACAATTAGGTCAAAATTGAGATCACCAGGGAGTAAACACAATAACCAATTCCTAGTTCTAAAACGAATCTGGACATAAAAATAAAAATATGAAAAAATTCCTACTCCAAAATTGAGATCAACAAGGAGTAAACCCAATAACAAAAATTGAGATCAACATAAAAATAAAAATAAATTTTTTAAAGTTTAAATTTTAAAAATTGAAAGAAAATTTGATCTGTTCATGTACTAAAAAAATCATACCTGTAATGTGATCGTTGTTTTCCCAAAAATATCAAAATCACATAGCACTAATTCATCTTCCCTGGTAAAGAAACCAAAGACCAAAATCAAGGCAAACATACCCAAGTTTATAATTTTATGAACAAAATACGGCCTAAAAAGAAACACCAGAAAACTAAACTCTGGGTAGAAAAAGGCTAGTGGAATTAACGATGAATAATCTTCCTCTTTCACAGAGGCGAAATGTCTTGGATATGAGCTAGTGGGAGAGAACGATGGGGTGAGAGAACGATGCATCCTTGAATTTTCACTCATAAGATTGGAATTACGCCACACGTGCGACTTGTAGGGTGTAGCAGGGAGAACCACAGCCATAGATTTATCTTTGCCAAAGACAAATCCTGACCACCACTAAGACAGACAAACTTAGCCTAGCTTTGTTTTATACTCTTGAAAACAACTTGCAGTAGATAAATCTAATACTAGTATAAGGAGAACCACACAACTCTCTATATTAGATGGCTCTACTTCGGATGTATATGTGGCTCCCTTGGAATGCTAGTTTTTCAATGAAAAAAAAAAAAAAAAAAAAAAAAAAGTTGTCGATCAAGCATGTGATAGTTACTAGAATTTCCGTAGTACATGGCAGGCGAACTGAATTGGATCAAATGGATGAGACCTTTTATAACAATCATGATCCATACTAATTTGCTTTCATTATAGGTGAACGGTATGAATACAGTGTTGCTCGACATGAGTTATGCCTAATTTAGTTACAAAATCGTAAAACATTAAATTTTGCAAGAAATCCGATCTGCTTGCCAAGCACATGACCAGACCCCTTAACCGAAATTGATCTATAAATAACAATCACGGTTCATCTGTTGACTGGAGTACTTACGTCAACTACTTGTGTCATCCCCTGTCTATTTGTTGCAACTTGAGATACGAAATAACAAATCGGCAAGTAGACAACTGAACTTGGTCCACAGAAGTTTCTTCGGAAGCATATAAAAATGAATATCTATAAGATGGAGATATGAAGGGGAGAAAATGTGATATAGCGCTGCTAGATCATTACAACAGTTCGCATATTCGTAACAGAGTGATCTAAATTTAGTATTTCAATCAAAGATACTAATTGCCAGAATGTCAGCTGCCAAATTTTCAGATATTATCTCCCTGATATAACATCAACTCAACCAGTGCCTCGTCAGATCGACCGCCGTATGGGCTGGTTTTCCCGACATTTGATAGTACATGAGTGGCGTTCTAAAGAAGTGCAATGATCAAACTCCAGAGTCTGATGAGCACCACCTCTTTATACAAAGATTCAGGTACTAAGCTTCTGGACGTGACTGGCTCAACAACAGGGGCGGCATGAGCTGGATCCTCGGCCCTCTCAACCTGCAACAAGTTCAACACATTTAGAAACTGTGTATGAGCAATAACAGCAGGGATGATAAACCTAACTGCAAAACCTTAGGGAAAAATAACAGGCTTAACAAGATTCCTTACCATTAGTGTCCGCTATTCATTTCTTAGCTCTGTCTAGAAGGTATCAAACTTATCATTTTTAGTGTAGGCCTGTGCAGATCAAGTTTCAAAAGCAATTCAATAATGCATTCACAAACCTCAGAAGGACGAAAAAGTGTTCGAAAACTAAGCTAATAAAAACTAATTCAACTACAACCTGCTTATCAATGTGGCCCCATCCAGTTTATATTCTTTAATTGCAGGAAAGATTCGAAAGAAGAACTTCAAATCTTGCCTGCGCTCCAACATTGGGCAACGCTCAACGAACAGCTTCTCTAGTCGCGGATAAAAAGGAAACGGTGGCTGTGCTATGCACCATTTCTCCAGGCAAGGCAAGTCAGTTAAGGTGAACTCGACCAACTCCTGAAACGGTTTGCATGCTTTATGGTCACCATAAAAATCATCACCGAGCCACAGCACAACATCCATTGTGGCAATCGTGAGAACCCTGAGTGATGGAAGTTGCCCAAGCCCTGGAAGTTGTTGACAGAGATAGCAACCTCTAAGTTCTATCTCTACCAGATTTGGAAGAGCAAAAGAAATACTACTACCCATCATCCATGTTGGAAACTCCGGATCCAGATAGTTAACAATTTTCAACTTTTTCAAGCTACGGTTTGGCTGCAATTGTTTCATCACTGTACCATCACTAGCATCATGTGTTCTAAACCTCCATTCCATTATTAAGCTTTGAATGTTCTGTTTCCCCTTCAAATTTGCTTTCTCGGCATCATCTGATCTTGTCACATCTTCAAGATTACTGATCCACAGTTCACCTTCGAGGAGATTTAAGCATTCCAACTCCCTGATGGTACTAAAGCCACTTGTGTTGCACTTCCCCACCTTAAATTGTCTTAGTGTTTGAAGACGAGTTAGAGATCCAATCTCCCTCGGCTTTGCGCTCCAGCTTCCTGTGTTGTTTAAGAAGAGATGTCTTAGGTTGATCATGTTTTTTATGTTTCCTGAAAGCTTCTTAATATTACAACAATCTTCAAGCTTCAATGTCTGCAAGTTGGAAAGGTGAGTGAAGCAATCCGGCAGTTCTTCGAATTGTGAACCAGACATATCAAGGTATCTCATGCACTTCAATGTTCCCATTTTTTCGGGGAACTTTCTTAGTTTGTCACAACATCTAAGAAGCAAAGTCTGCAAATTATAGAGCCCAGAAATAAACTCCGGTAATTCTTCGATTTGAGATTTGGATAGATCAAGATACCTGAGATGTTTCATGCATGCGATTGAAGTGGGTAATTCCTTAATACTAGTACCCTGCATATCTAACACGCGGAACTGCTTATTCTCGAGGAGCTTCAGATAGTTAATGCTTTTATCCCCTCCATTATTATGAATGAATAAAGTGCGTAGTTTCAATGCAGTTTGCAATTGTTCTGCATGTGCTAACGTACCTTCCTCCAAGATCAACCTCAGACGACGAAGTTCTGATGTATCTTTAGCAGCAATTTGACTAACCTTCAAAATCGAGCATTCATTACTTCCAACAATATCTTGTGCAAGATCATGCACAAGATCATGCAGTTTGCAAGATTGAGCGTCTCCATTATGATCGGGCCTTCCTTCACCTTGTAACAATGAATTCTTTAACAGACTATTGAAATAATCATTTCCAATATCCTCGAGCTCTTTGCCCCGATTTCTGTCAGACGGATGAACAAATCCTTCCGCAATCCATAACTGAATTAAAGTTTGCTTCTCAATAATGGAGTCTTTTCGAAACAATGAACAATATGCGAAGCATTGTCTCAAAGGAGACGTTAACTGATTGTAGCTAAACCTTAATGCACGTAACATTTCATCTTTTTCCAGTAACCCCGAATTCGCATCTCTATGATATGACCACTCGGCATCGTTCTTCATAGAGTGCAAGTGATCGCCTAGATTTTTCGCTGCCAGTGGAACACCTCCACATTTTGTCGCCATATCCTTGCAAACAGACACCAAATTTCGTGTCTCTTCTGGGCCACCAGGAGCAAATGCTCTTTGCCTGATGATTAAACAACACTCATTTTCTGATAATTCCTGTAAAGTATATGTAGAGTTTGCTCTGCCTTGAACAACAACATCAGCAACTTCATCGCTACGTGTAGTAACAATTATTTTGCTTCCAGGCTCCCCAACGTCTAACTGATTTTTCAGTGTGTTCCATTGTTCGACTTCCACATTCCACAAATCGTCAAGTACAAGTAAGTATCTTTTACCTTTCAATTTTTCCTTCATTAGGCCCTCTAGGAAATCCATATTTGTATCTCTGTCGTAAGGAATTTTCGTTATACGTATAACAATATCTCTTAAAATTTTCTTCATATTGAAATCTGTGGAGACATGGACCCATATTCGCAATTCAAATATATCTGATACCACTTCGGCATTGAAGATTAATTTCGCCAAGGTGGTCTTTCCTAGCCCCCCCATTCCTACAATTGGAATGACTGAAACTGTCGATGACGAAGAAGAGGAACTACCCCTCATCAAGAACCAATCTATTACATTCGCTTTATCTTGTTCTCTTCCAATAACTTGTTTTTCTTCTATGAAAGATGTTGTCTCATGAGAGTCCCTACTTTGTTCGTTTAATGAACCTGAGTGCGAGGAATGACCATTTAGCAAATCAAGCTGAGCCTTCTCTTTTGCAATACGATCCATTTCATCATTGACCTTTCCGATTGCACGAGCCATGTGTTGATGAAAAAACAACTTGTTAGATCTTGAACATTGCTGACGCAGCCAATCCCTCTTACGGAAGCTCATTTCATGGGAATGCATAAGTTGATAGGAAAACTCGTCTAGAATATTATCAGCTTCATAAGCAACATCTCTCAGCTCTTTCAACCAATTTTTGTAGAGTCCTTCTCCCATTTGTTGTTTCTTAGCATCTTCTAATACATGCTGAATTTGCAAAAAGATTTGTTGAAGCCTATTCAGATCTTTCTCCACACCCGAAGCCATTGGAAGTTTTCGAACCTCTTTCACAACAAACAAGATCATGCCCTTTATCACTTCCACAGCACAAGCTACAATTAATTCCTCAAAAAACATTTTTTTTGTTACTGATCAATCTGAAAACTCTGAATTCAAAGTAGCAATACTAAAATTATATTCGATGTTGAATGGTTGGATTTAATAAAATGTGATCGATGTGTTGTGGTAATTGTTCAATCTGGAATTCTGAATTCAAACTACCAGTATGAAAATTATATTGAATCTTAAATGGCAATGAAGAACCACAGATTTGTGCAGGTATGTATAAGCATATAACAACGCGTGAAGTGTGACAAAGTTTGGCATGGCCTGGAGGATTGACTGAGGAACCTGCGTCACGCACAATACGCGCAATTTTTAGTCTTCTTTTGCAGTAGTAGTTCAACCCACAATGGTGTACTAGTCAGTGATGTATCGCCAACACGAGTTAGCGTTTTGGATTCTGTCAACTAGATGGCAACACAAACTTTTAACATCATTCCATGGCACTGATTAGTTAAGTTCTTATTATTGTTAATGTAGCAACGGGTCAGTCAACTTAAGAAGTCTCAAGGAAGATGAAAATGTTCATGTGGTTCTTATAAACAGACGACTACTTCAGTGACTTTGCATAAAACTGTCCTCATTCCCACCATCGTATATAAACAGCGCCTGTCTATATTGACTCAGAGTACAACTACGCAATTAAACTGAACTATTGATGAGCTGTGTATTGGTGACAATGCAAATTTATGGGCAGACAAGTTTTCACCTTAGTTACCACCAACAAACAAGTTTAATAGCCTAGAGACGCATCAACATCTTGACAATGTATAAGTAATTAACAACGTTGTTGAATAGAGAAAAATCAAAAACAGAATCAGTCAACAATCCTCATAAAACTTCTCCCATGTTGCTGGTGATCCATCAACTTGCCAACTTATTTTTCTTTTGTGGGGCAATGATCCACTTGATTTTTGTTTTTTCATCTACCCGTTGGCTAATTTTGTCTTAGGCATACAAGTTCCAACCAATTGAGTTGTTACTAAGGAAGATTTATCTGTGGGGTTCATCTGAATATAAACCTTCATATGCTGAGAAGAATAATGAAGCAAAGTAGCAAACTGAGATTCAAAATGCATCTAAGAAACATGGTTATAAATCCTTCGAGCTGATGACTTCCGAAACATAAAAGCCAGGACAAACTGACAAATTATACGCGTAAAAAACTTAACACTTACCAGCCAGGGAGAAATCAGCGGACGTTCTTCATATTGGCCCCACGACTGACCGTGGCGTTGTTGTCGAAAGGCATTGTAAATGGGAGAAGAAATTGGCCCCACGAACCCACGGCTGACCGTGGCGTTGTTGTTGAAAGGCAGCATTAATGGGAGAAGAAATATATCAGAACACCTGCGTCGTGGAAGCCCATAGTCCATTTGTGTTCAGTTCAAAAAGACTGAATCTTTCAAAGAATTTAATTTTCTCACACGCCTGCTACTCGGTTTCACTCTTAGCAAATTGTTGGAGATACACTCTTACAAGATGATAACTGTCTATTGTTGCAATGGGACTTCCGAGCACATAAACAAAAATAGACGATTTCAAGAACCTGAAGACAATATGAGCGATCATATTACAATTGGTGCCCCTTTGCGCTGGAACTTGAAAGGTAGCAAATAATCACCAAAGCTTAAGCCTTCATACTTTAGTTGATCTGGAGAAGGCCTACGATAAAATTCCGCGTGAAGTAATGTGGTGGGCTTTTGAACAGAAAAAGGTATCACCGAAGTACATCAACTTAATCAAGGATATGTACGAGGGCGCAGTTACCGGTGTCCGGACGAGCAACGGTGTCTCAGACGATTTCTCGATTAAGATAGGACTGCACCAGGGATCAGCCTTGAGCCCATATATTTTCGATTTAGTGCTGGATCAAGTTACCAGTGAAATTCAGGGTGAGATCCGCTGGTGCATGCTCTTTGAAGATAATGTGGCGCTTATCGGCAAATCAAAAGAAGATGTCGAGGAAAAACTGGAATTGTGGCGCCAGACTCTAGAATCGAAGGGCTTCAAACTTATTAGAACTAAAACCGAGTATCTGAAGTGCGATCTCAGCGATTCCGGGAGAGTTGAAGGGGACATTCTACTAGATGGACAACCTGTACCAAGGAAAGAATCGTTTCGCTACCTGGGATCGATACTCCAAAGTAAGGGGGGGCATCGAGGAGGATATTCGCCATCGAACTCAATTTGGCTGGGGAAATGGCGTCTGGCTTCTGGCGTCCTTTGTGACCGCAAAGTGACGCTAAAGCTCAAAGGTAAGTTCTACAAATCCGCGATGAGGCCTGCAATGCTATACGGTGCGGAATGTTGAGCGATAAACAGCTGGGACACTTTAAGACTGAAGAGTACCGAAATGCGGATGATGAGGTGGGCATATGGGCATACTAGGCATGACCGTATCAGAAATGAATACGTACGTAAGTAACTTATGGTAGCGCCAATCAAGGAGATGCTCGTACATCATCGGTTGCGCTGGTTTGGGCATCTCCAGCAAAGATCGCCTGATGCCCCAGTGAGAGTAGGTCGCATCAGGCGCGCTGAAGGACGGATGCAACGCAGAGGCCGGCCGAAGCTAACTTGGGACGAGTGTGTAAAGAACGACTTGAGCAACCGAAATCTTTCACCAGAGTTGGCGTTGGACAGACAAACATGGAAGGCAGAAATACGCGTGGAAGAGGTGGTTTCAGGTAGTAGACTAACAACCCTCTCCTTTGTTTCATTTAAAATTCTTTACAACCCAATCAGCGAACACGTAAAGGAAACCCTGCAGTTTGTGAAGGGGGGGAATCCCCCTGTAGCGCTGCAGTTGGCAGGATTGTGAAGGGGAAACACCCCGTAGCTTCTGCAACCGGGACATGGTGCAAGTATATCCGCATTAATGGTCGAGAATTCGTAATCCCTTTAACACGGTGACTACTTTCCATCTGGTCCAAAAATATAAACAATCGCGACGCGGGTAGCGTCAAGTACTTTTGCTTGCCGTAGTACAAGTTGTGCGAGGCTCGGACAGGCCGGCGTAAAACCTATGTTCAACTCTTAGGAGATATTCTCTAGTCGACCCGGTACTTGCTACTGGAAAAGACTTTGGATTTGGATTTGGTAGTAGCTGTTCGGTTTCATAATTCTGTAAGCATCAAGGTTAGAGTTGGATGACCTCTAAACTCAATACACCATGGCACCAGTAGTAGCCCCCAGTCATTAACAAGAAATACAAGTAATGCTAAAAGAAGTCTATTAAATTTGTCATTATAATTCTATCTCATACTTCCGATTACGAAAACATAAACACCAAAATGTATAGAAGTAATTAGACCAAAGCATCAAAACTGTTGTTCATACATTTCTTTCCTAAAAGAACTTAAACAATAACAAAATTTATCCCTTTGTAGGGGCGAAATATCGCACAGGGTTAATCCGTAGCCTCGCCTTGACCAAGACCGTCACTAGCACGACAAAGAAGGAATTAAGCGAAGAGATACAATGCGGCAAAATGGACAAACACGAAGAACAACCATGCGACGAGCATAGCGCGACATACATCAAGAAGAGCATGAAGCAACGACGCGAGAGATATCGACATCTTCCCAAAGCCTGGAGAATAAGACAGAATGAACAGAGATCAGCTAGCAGAGATTTGCACGTGAACTTAGTTGTCTTCTACCATGATGATTGGCTATGTAAGGATTCAAATAATGAAGAGAGAGGGAGGTTGAAAAGAGTTCAGTCAAGAACAAGATTTGAAAAACCACCACAAGAAAAGAAGAAACCACTAGAATTAACTTTACTTATCATAATCCTTCTTATATGTATGAACCTATGTGATATTAATAAGAATATCATATTCTCCATGCAAAACTTGTGTAAAGATCATATCTAGTGTCAAGGGGTGTATAATATCATTAATGTTTGAGTTTATCTTCATGACTTAGACTTAGTGTTCTTATCACTTCATTGGGTGTAGTTGTGGGATTTTCCGCAACTAAATTTTAGCGCTAGAAACAGGGAGGATTACCCTCACCTGCTAGCTAGTAGCTAGAAATTACCATCTCTGAAAACAACCGATTACTTTCTCACAAAAACCCTACCTTTGAAATATTTTCATCATTACGAAGTCTTAGAGAAAATCGACCACATGATTCGAAAGGAGCTGATCAAGAATCACTTGCTTATCAGAATTTTGACAAGAAAGCATTGACAAGTTATCCCTTTTAAAAAAGTCGAAACAACAATCAAACCCCCATTATATTTCCTCTGATCATCGGAAATCTTGTCTACCAGCATCTTTGATTAACAAAATGGTACGAATGACCTCAAGAGCATCACACATTATCGCAACTCGAAGAAGCAATAGAGTAGCGGACCGGAGAAGAGCCAGAGGCGAGGCTGAAACTTCAGCTAAAGGAGAAAGGCGAGGAATAGAGCAGCAAACTCGAAATCGCAGTCCGCGTTCCATCATAGAAACATGACAACAAAATAATGATACTATCTCTCAAAATCCAACACAATAAAATAACAACTCAGAGAGAGTTATGTACGAAGAAGGCAGTGTACACACGACTGATCTCGATACTATGGAGGATGAAGAACGAGCAACAAGAGGAGAAGATGAGAATCCCAATAACGAGGACCAGCTAACCATCCGACAACTAAGAGAACGCCTTGCGCGAGATAGACGAATTGAAAGAGAATTAATGCAAGGGCTCGAACGAAGCAGGGCAAGAGATGCAGAGTTGGCAGAAGAACGAGCAAATCTGGTAAGACAAAACACCTTATTAATGGAAGAGAATCACAGACTGAATGAGAACATACATACGCTAACTCAGACTGGAGAAACAGAAACTCAAAAGAGCAGAAGTTCATCAAGGAGGAGGAGGAGACATCGTAGTGAGGAAATAGAAGTACAGAACGATCATGCTGAGTATGAACGAGAGGTGCACGAAAGAGAACGCGAAAGGGAAAATACACGAGATTTGGAAAGAAGGACTCAAGAACGAAGAACGAGAAGAAGAAACCGGGAAAGGAGAGAGAATCTGGGACAAGGAATGCGGGTGTACAACGGGGAAAGAGGAATCAGCTCAGAGCGTAAAACCCAAAGATGCAGAAGAGAAACTAGTTTGGAGCGGGAAACTAGAATAGCCATAGAAAGAAGCGCGATAGAGCAAAGGGCATTAGAAACGGTCGCGCAGAGAGAGAGAGAGAACAAGTTAATGCGAATCAAGCTATGTTGCAGCAGCTCGAAGAGCTCAAAACGGCCATGAAAAATAATAGTAGGCGAGGAGGAGGAAAAATGAAGTTGGCTGAAGCAATTGAGGGGGCAGAACGATCCCCTTTTTCGCGTGACATTCTGCAAGCCCCCATTCCCGTGAAATGCGCCTTGCCAACATTTTCCAGAATCTTCGATGGGACAGGGAATGCATTCCAGCATATGAAGGCCTACAACCTAACATTAATGCCATGGGCCCAACATCAAAGCGGTGCTATGTAAATATTTCTCTGCGAGCCTGACAGGAGAAGCTTCATTGTGGTTCGATAATTTGAGCGAAGGATCTGTGACTTCATTTGCACAGTTGCAAAGATTATTCTTAGGGAATTACATAACCAGTAATCGCACAAAGGCAGGAATCGAGAACGCGTTTACCTTGAAAAAGGCACACGGAGAAAGTCTGCGAAGCTTGGTCACGCGATGGAGAACCACGTGCAACGAGTCAGCCGGGGAGGTATCCAAGCGACATTTAATCCTCACGTTCGTCAATGCCATGTACCTCACTGATCTCCTATACGTGGAGATATTCCGAATCAGACACAACATAGACATGCAAGAACTAAGAGAATACCAAGAAGAGTTCATAACTCTAGAAGAAAAGCAAATAAAAATGAACACCAGCTTGACATCCATCACAACTACGAAGGGAGGAAGCGCGACGCTCATACCAAGAATACTAAATAATGTCGAGAATACCCCTAGACTTGGACGGGAGAAGTAAGTCGCAGGAAAGGCTACAAAAGAAGTGGCTCTTTCAAGCAAGGACAAATAATGGTTTCGAAGAAAATATGGAGATAAAAATCATTCATACGACTACCCGGCAAAAAGATACGACAATCAAGGGGGCGGTTCAACAATGACCGAAGAGTTGGGTACTGTCACCATCCAAGATTTGAGCGAAGGCCAAACTACCATCCCTTTGATGATATAAAATTGCTTAGGCTGAACGCCCCAATAGAAAAGATATGGGGGGAGGTCATACTAACTCAAGAAATTCCAGCGTCGTTCAACATAAGACATGAAACCCCGCGAGGAGCAAGAGCTGGCGAGTTCTTCATATAACATCGGTTTCATGGCCATAGTACTACGAATTGTATAAATGTGCGAAAGTATCTACTAGAACTAATTGAGCAAGGAAAGTTGAACCGATATCTAGAAGAAGACGAAATACCAAGGGTGCAATCGCGATTTCAACCAGCTGTTATTCACCGCATTGAAATCGGACAGAACTCGAGGTAGATAAACTCAATCATTCATTCTGAAAAAGATATCAGTAACTTTCATGATAACATTTTGAGCAGAGTCTATAAAAGAGATTGCAATGGCGAGGAAATACATCTAGTGATCCGAAGTCGCGCGCTCGAAGAATGGCAGAACCAACCAATCTCTTTCCCAATGGAAGACGTACCAGCAGAGGCGGGAACACACTCAGACCCTCTGGTAGTCACCATGACTATGCAACCACATTCCAAGTGGGAAGAAAATACAGAGGAGAAAGTGCATCCTTAGATGATCAACAAAATCTTAGTAGATACTGGAAGTTCAGTTGATATATTGTTCTATCATGCGTTCTGGACCATGGGATACCGTGATTCAGACTTGATTCCTTCTACTTACACAATCTATGGATTCAATAGTGTTGCTTCAAGACCAAAAGGCGAAGTTACTTTGATCATTCCCGCCGGGACCTTGGAAACATTGATAACTTTCTGTGTCGTAGATGTGGAGTCACCATACAACGCTATCATCGGGAGACCCTGGATTCATGGGGTTATGGGAGTCGCGTCAATCTTCCACAGACAAATTCGATTCCCCATGCCGGCAGGGATTGGAGAAATGTCCGACATTGTGAAGGAAAGGCGAAGTTAAAAGAGAAACAAAGGCAAAATGTGAGAGACTATAGACGAGCAGAGAGGCTGATGATTAACATGATAACAAAAGGAGAAGAGAGCCAAACAATAAAGAAGGAATATCAGAATAAAACCATAAGACAAAAGGCGAGGGGTCAAGTCCAATCAGGAACAACTAATGTGAATACGAGCGTGCGAAGAATAAAAAGGAAGTTGAGGCACAATAGGATAAAGATGGCCTGCGAAGACAACCAGTCACAAGGGGTGATTCTCGAGAAGATGAGAGAATCTGATGAAATAACAGAGTACGTGTACCAGCAAGAAACAGGCGACACACCAAGGGAGTTGTTCATGAATACACATGCCCAACTAGGATTGCTCAAAATGGGAAAGGAAGCTCTATTCAATCTAAAAAGAGAACAAGGGGAGAGCCTGAAAGACCTGGTATCAAGTTGGAGGATGTAGTGCGACGAACATATGAATTTCGCAGATAGAAAAAATTTAAGTAACCGTAAGGGAGAGACTGCTAGGCAGCTGCAAGAAACCGAGGTTGGCACATAGGCAAATAATTAAGAAACGAAGGTGATGAAAAAATATCATAATCAAGATACTGTGATGTACCGATTCAAGTATGAAACAAGTTCTTTTGACAAGAAAGCAAGCAAGTTAAAGTTGAGATCAAAGCTACACAGCGAAGCTGCAAAAATTATTCGTAAGACCTCGCTAGGGGGCAGCAAGATACTATTAAAACCTCTACCTAGGGAGGCTGGGACTACATTTATGGCGTGTCAACTTAGTTCGCACAAAACTGTGCAACCGGAGGACTGCACAGTGTGTAAGAGGCGACCCTTAAGCCCTAATGCGCGTCATAGCTGGTGATCCTGGGAAAGTTACTTATATTGGGGCGAAATGCGTATCCATCGGAGGCCACTGAGAAAGAACCACTCAGCGAATAAGTTCTCCGGTATGGGGTGTAAAAGCATGCCAGTGGAGATAGAAGATGGCCTGGAACTTATGATACACCCGGTCCAAAGAAACCCCACCTAGGGTGTGACCTCGTGCCTAATAAGCCACATAGGCTAAAAGCATGAGGTTGTGACAACAATGGTCGTTGTATCACCGGATGGGTGGATCCCAACTGAAATGGTTAGGGGTGACCTCCTTGAAGGGGAGATTCAGGAGGAATATAAATGGACAACACCCTCCATTAGGGAGCTGATTGTGTCAAAGACGGCAATTTACTGGGGATTTCTACTCACGGGAGTACCTAGGCCTGGTACATTGTCGCAGAATAGCCTGAGGAGGTAAGAATACTAACACAGTTAAGGCGAGATCAATGTCCAATGACTCGCAAGAGCACATGGAACTGAGATCTCGTCGCCCAACAGGTGGAAGACCCTACCCAAGGCGACCATACGTCCTTAAAAGTTCTATGTGGGGAAGGCAGTAAGACCTTAACTAGGAGGCAGTTAAGACCTAATAAAATTAAGCAAAAATAAAGGAGCGCAAAGAAAATCAAGGCGATAGGAGAACCAAGAGAATGATACAACATCTCACCGAGGAAGGAAGGAAACGCACTCCTCTCGAGCTAAGTATACCCAACTCTCAGATTTAAATATTCTAAGCAACTAAAGCATGATAAGAACTACTTAAGAGCATGTCACCACATTTACCATGCACTTGGAGATTTATTCACATCATAAGGTTTAACCCCTAAAATATAAGCCATGAAAATCACTCTTATGGGGACATTCACATTAGCATTTTAGCTATTTTCGGGGGATATAAATCCTTCATCGCAAAGATTATATGACACTACTCCATGCTCGCATAAGTATCATTCGCGTAGAAATTTTCCCGAGAAAATGGGAAGCAGAGGCAAGTATGGTAATAGGCAAGTATGGTAACATCCATGCTCCCCACCTCCTCGGTCAAAATGCTTAGAAACATAATAAAGATAGATAAAGTTCAGATTACTTGTTCTAACTAACAACACAGGAACAAAAAGAAACAACCAAAGTCAAGATTCTCCCCTCAAGCTTGGGAGCACCCAGAGTCAAAAGAAAGTTAAGTACAACTAGAAAGATGAAACTCATGAAGAAACAACATCAGAAGAAGTAATGGAAGGGTTCGCAACCTCGGACACAGGAGCACTCTGAACTGAGGCATCGACACCGCCAATAGCTTGTTGATTCAAAACAACCTCACCAGTATCTTACTGAGAAGGATCCCTCTTTCCCTCGCCACCGCCATTAGGAACAGATGTCGCACCAGGAACTTCTTTCTCAACCGGAACCTCTTCTTCTTCCTCGTCATCACTAATAGGAACCTGGGGATACACCTCGCGTGGCAGATTATGCTTCTCACAAACCCAATTGACCGCGATCTGAGACTCCTCGTTCACATGACGCTCAGATAACTTAGAATACTTCTTCTCAGCCTCTTCCGCAAAAGATTGATACTCCTGATCCAGAATCAGATAAGAATGCTCCAATTCCTTCTTGCTTTTCCTTAGCTCATCACGTTCCTGTGAAATGTCAGCCACTAGATGAGAAGATACGGAGAATTGCCGAGATGTGGAATCTCGTTCCTTAAGAGCTTTAGTCAAATTCCCATGGAGAGCCGCCTATTTCTTCTTCAGCGCGACCACCTCATCTGCCATAAAGAAATGTTAAAACAAATGGAACCCAAACAAGACTGAGTGTTGTGATACCAACACCTTCCACACGTATTTCCTTAATTAGTCTTTCCTTATTTAGTTTGTTTTGGTTAAGTTAGTTATTTAATGCAACTAGAATTGCTGCGCTACTTGTTAGCCAAGCAATTGTCAGCTATAAGTACTTAAACTTTGCTATTTTTAAGACATAACAAATACAATTACTCTTCAAAACTCTTCTGTCTCTTCTAATCTTCTCGACTCTCTCACAATCTCTCTCTTTTCTGTTTTCAATCTTGTCTCAAACCCTATAATTACTAGTTAGTTCTGTGCTTTTGATATTGTTAAGGTACTGAACCATAACATCTGTCATCAGAGCAGGTTAGATTATTATCAAAAAAAACCTAATTTTTTTTCTTTAGCTTCTGCTTGCAACAATGACTCTTACCGAAGAAGTTAACCAACTTACAGCTATGATCAATACCTTGAACACAACTGTTACTGATTTTATGCAAACTGTTATTGATACTTCTGACAATGATGATCAAACGAAAGCTGCTGTGATAGATGCACTGATGAAAAGAACGCAAACGTTACATAATACAAGTTTGCAAACTATATTAGATAATCACAAAAAAGAGATGGAGACTGTGATGCAGCAAAACACACAGCATATCAACAATTTGGTCGATATCAAGTACCGTAATATGGCATCACTCCTCCTTGCTCGTTTTCCTCTCAACACACCTCCTGGTTTTGGCGGTTCGACCGGCAATAATAATACCAACAAAGAATACTGGTATACCTGGAAGTGGTGGTTTAGGTGGCAGCAGTGGTATTCTAGGTTCTCCAATACCTAATAACTTGAAGTTCCCTACTTTTAAAGGAATGGATCCTGCTGGTTGGATTTTTCAGGCAGATCAATATTTTCGGTTACATCATACACTTGAAGCATTAAAAATTGACATTGCTACATCTTATTTCAAGGGTGACGCCAATGCTTGGTACCGCTGGGTTCAACCAAAGTTAATTAATCCTACATGGACAGAATTTTGTTTACTTATTCGAGAACGTTTTGCTGATAAGAAATTTTCTAATCCACGTATGGCATTGACAACAATTTCTCAAAGAAGGATCGGTGCGTGATCACATTAAAGAATTTGAGCAACTTCTCAACTTTGTTACTTGATTTACCCAGACGACTATGTTATTGATCTTTTTATTCGTTCTCCTCAAGAAAGAAATACGATCTGTTGTTGAAGTTTTTGAACCGCCAACATTAGCTGCAGCTTTCAAGAAAGCCATCAAACAAGAGGATGTGTTTCTTTCCAACCATTCTTTTTACAAATCTATTGCGAGGCTAAATCAATATAGACAGTCCTCTACTTCTTCAAGCACTTCATCTGATTCAGCTAATGCACCCTTTAAGAGAACTACAATCCCATCTGGAGTTAAACGCCTATCTTTAGACGAACAAAAGA
Organism: Papaver armeniacum; assembly: GCA_023531295.1. Lineage (NCBI taxonomy): Eukaryota > Viridiplantae > Streptophyta > Magnoliopsida > Ranunculales > Papaveraceae > Papaver > Papaver armeniacum. The sequence goes on along the minus strand of JAJJWW010008047.1, from coordinate 424,405 downwards.
TTAGACGTGAACAGGGTCTCTGTTTCAATTGTGATGAACAGTATAAAGCTGGACATGTTTGTGCAAAGCCATTGAACTCCAGATTATTGATTATAGAGATGTCTCCAGCAGACACTCTTCAAGAGGATGCAGATTCCACACCATCTGATCCAGAAGAGATGATTACTCCTGCTGCTGCAAATCAGATGCATTATGAATCCACAATTTCATTACATGCTCTTACTGGCTCTTCATTTCCTAACACTATGCGTGTCACAAAGTTACATTGCAGGTCAGCCACTCACTATTTTACTTGATTCTTATAATTTTTTACCCCGTTCAACTTATAATTTTTTACACCAAGGTCTTTGTTCAATAGCTAAGAAATGTGGTATTTCACCTAAGTCGGTTAATAATATGAATGTCATGGTTGGTAATGGAGGAATTCTTAAAACTCAAGGTCTTTGTTCGATATTTCTATGAAATTACAAGATTATCGCCTAACACAACACCCGTTGTTAGACCATATAGGTATCCTTATTTTCAAAAGAGTTTTTGTTGCTAGAATTAAGTGGTTGTGAGGCGGTTCTTGGAGTAGGGCATATTTTCCAAAATTGAAGAACCATCAAATTCGTGTTTTAGTTGTTTGAAAAACTAGGAATTTGCGAAGAACCTATTTATACAAGTCATTGAGCCTCATTCACGTCTCTCGTGGGAAGTGGAGGAAGTGGAGTGATGGAGCGGTGGAGTTGTGCGTCGACCGGTCTTGCCCACTTCTCCTGTTCATCTCTAACCGTCCATGACTTCAAGTCATTGACACGTTCTTGTGATGGCGCGTTGCACGCCTTGCCCACTTCTCCTCGTAAAACCGTCCGACTTCGACACGTTCTTGATGGCCAATACCCCAACCAATATGTATCCCCCAGTTTGTGACATGATTGATGTTGCGGAATGTGTGGATCGTGGATCCACGAAAGATAGCATGTAATCTTGAATTGAATAACCTGTGTTATTCGGGAAGTCGATACTTGTGAAGTATCGTGTGTATTTTATGCGATCTTGCATTACGGTGTGGTAAAGTGATGGGTAATGACTCCTCACTAACTAAATAACTCCTGACCAGGGTTGTATAACCAAGTCGGGTGAAGTTGGACGGATGAGATGATCTTTGAGACACTCATCTGCGACCGTTAATGAATATTAGGGTTTTTGAAGAGGAGCGCAAGCATGACTCTTCAGCTTGGTCGAAACCAAGTATGGGAAGAATTTTGGAGAGGACCGACCGGACGTGTATGTAGATGGCATGCTGGTGTACACGTCCATGTCTCACCGTCCCATGAAGGTGCGATCTAGGCCACTCAATTTGACCGGTAAAGTTGAGTGGTTGAGATCGTTTTGCGGCAGGAAATTGATGCCGCAAAAGGCCGCGCATCATGCTTTTCCGTCGCGCGTTCCAAGACGACCTAATTTGGTCGGTCTTGGTCGATGGGTTTGACGTGAAGATGGCAGGCTGGTGTTCATGCCTATACCTGAATATCCCATGAAAACGTGATCTAAGCCATTCAAATCATCCGGTGAAGTTGAGTGGTCGAGATCGGTTGCAATTTGGGAAGTATAACCACGCATGTTTGGGCGGGCGTTTTGGATTAGCCGGGCATGATATGCCTTGGCCGATCACATGAGGAGGTAGATGGGCCCACGGTGGTCATGCTGGTATGACCGGCCCTTGTTTAATCTAATCTGTGACCCTCCATTTGTGCCGGAGAAGATGGACGCGCGTGATGGCTTGAAACCCTAATTTTGGCTTTCAAAGCCGTGCGCCATCTCTTGTTTGGGTGACGATTCTGTCACGGCCAAACATTGTTGGTCTTGACCGATTGGTCAAGTGTCTAGACGGGCCCACGGTGATCGTATTGACATGCTCTAGGCCCTTTGAATCTACATCTACACCCTCCATCTATACCTGCGAAGATGGATGGTTGAGATTGTTTTGCGACACATGTAATATGCCGCAAACCCTTATTTAGGGTTTTCCGTCCATAATGCTTGGTATGAACGTCTTTTGGCAAGCAAAGGCCAATGGCCGACCATGCGGGGGTCGGCCGTGGGTATTCCATACCTGCTTGGGGGTGATGGAATTGATCTGGGGTCATCCAATCATGCTTATGGAGTTGGATGATCTGCGATCGGATCATCCCCGGACCGATACGGTCAATCGGGATGCTCAACCGAGAGGGCTCAATCGCTAGTATAACACACCGAGAGGGCTCGGGCTAGTATAACACACCGAGAATCGGCCTGTACGGGTATTTCGTACATGGTTTCATTATAGTGCTTGGAGGTTCGTGTTATTCTGTAAGAGTAACACTCAGTCGTCATGCCACACTGATAATGAGTACTGGAAATACAAGGCTGATATGAAATTCACGGGAAGGGATTGTTGCCACATGCTCCGACCTGGAGGAATTTCATGTATTCACGTAATGGGATTGTTGCTACATGCTCCATTCTTGGTGAATTAAGTGAGGGAGTATCCAACACTTATAAATGGCTTTATCTTTTACAAGATGTCGGCGCATGATTTTTCTGGTTTTTTACAAATTTAACCTTGAACGAAAATCCACCATCAACATTAAGTCCCCTGCCTAGCACATAATGGTTACACTATTGTGTGGTAGGCATGAGATGGTGACAGTTAAAGATAAAACTTATGAGGCAAAGTTAGATGTTACCAGGAGAGACGGGTTATCCTGTCCTTGGAGTATGTTACGTTTAAAAGGCATATAGGAGAGCTTTCCCTAGTATGATGTCGGTCTTGCCTGCTTCGATCGACCTTTCTATGCCTCGCTTCTTGGTCGAGGGCCCGCTCCGTGCTTGCTCCGCTCGATCGTGGGGTTGTGCCTAATCGACGGATCACAGCTGCTTCGTTGGTGGGGCTACTCGCGCTGCTTGATCGAACGTGGGCTTGAATTTCGTGAACATGATTCCCATGACATGAGAGAACCGTGTTGTGCAAATAAATGTGGTCCCGCCATATATGCTTGATTGAACGTGGGTCCCATATCGTGTATGCCTGACTGACTGTCAACTTTATACCAGCCTCATGCCCTTGACCAACACCGGTCTTGAAACTTGAGCAATACCGGACTTGACTTGATCAATACCGGACTTGAATATTAAGCAATACCGGACTTGAAACTTGAGTGATACCGGACTCGTCACTTGATCAATACCGGACTTGAATCTTGAGCAATACCGGACTTGTAACTTGAGTGATACCGGACTTGAAACTTATACCGGACTTGAAATCAATACCAGACTGAAACTTGCACCTGACTTGAAATCAATACCAGACTGAAACTTGTACCTGACTTGAAATCAATACCAGACCAAACTTGCACCGACTTGAAATCAATACCCGGATCAAACTTGCACCGGACTTGAAAACTAATACAAGTCTTGAAATCCGTACCGAATTTGAGCCGGACCGGTTTTGTGTGCTCCGATATGAGTTGTGTCTTGCCGTGTGTGACTACATCTCTCATGTGCTTTCATACAAGTTCTAACTCCTGCCTTTTATTTCATTATGGAAGAAAAGAATCCCCGTTGAGATGTCTTCGGAGATAATGCTTTGGGTACCAAGTCGGGAAGTGTTGGCAGCTTCAAGGATATGCCAAACATTGATGATGAGTTGTTCACCGCGCCCTTCCAACTATATGAAAATATCCGTTCCACGAATAGCCCTCCTCCTATCGACTTCGGGGTTTTTCATGCTCACTGGTCCTCATGAAGGATGGATGAGACGTATGTTGAGCAATGAGTACATCAAAGATAACTTGACCAGAGCGCAGTTGTTGATGTAGCTTGAGTGTTGGAAACGACTTGAGAGGATGTTAAAGTGGCTTCTCGTGCGAACGTTGAGGTGGATCCTGGAGAGGTGTTGAAGTAGGATTATGAAGCGAAAAGGGGTCCCGAGAGAGAGCATTGAGGCGGCTCTTGAATAGACCATTGAAGCGGCTTTCGCTAGAGGGAGTGTTGAAGTGTTTCCCTCTTCAGTTCAATTTACCCTTGCGAATTCCATGTTTCTTGACTGACCACATCTCTCATGTTGAAGAATTCCTTGACTGACGGTGAAGGAACTTCATGATGAGCCTCAGTCCCCAAGTGTGGTTCGTTATCTTCTTGAGGCTGCTCCCTTGAGGTATCGGCTCCAGTGGAAGATTACCGTCATAGAGCGTTGATACGTTGCACCGGTATTCCTTAAACCAAATGGCAGTATGGTATAATAAAATTTTCCGAGAGGAGTTCGAAAAGATATCTTACTTGCATCATGCTCGTACATTCTTATCTGGTTGTAGCCGCTGCATCCATCCATGGAGGAGAACATGATGTGTCCGCTGTTTGCATCTACTAACATGTCGATGTCAGGTAGAGGAGGATTGTTTTTTTGGAGCAGCACCTGTTCAAGTTTCAAGTCTATGCAAAGACTTGATCTATCCATTTTCCTCGTGTCCTCAACCGCAACTATTTAACCGACTTGGATCCAGGTATGACATGTAGATGATGGATGACCAATTTTAATCTAAATCCGGCATTTCTTCATATCTCCAAGCGAACATGTCCTGATACTCTTTGAGAAGTTCCACGAGCTTCGTGCGTTTATCCGTACACAAGGTTGAGCTGATGGATATAGGCCTAGGAGATTCCTCAACGATTTCAATCTCATCAGTTGTGGAGTTGGTGCCCTCTTGCAGCTGTTGTGGAGCATCTAGCACTTTTTGTTGTGGTTCGTTGCTGTCGTAACATTCCATTGGGTGGAGAGACTGGGTAGCAGTATCCCCCGCTAATTGATAATGGCAGTATCGGTATACCGTTTTCCCTTTACGGTCACGACTCGCCACAAAAGTGCGTTCCCTCTTCGTGTGAACGTGGGTCGTGGCTTTACGGGATGGAGAAGAATGCTTCGTCATCAAAGATGCATTGTGGGTTTTAGCTCTCAATGATGCAAGCCGGTCTTCTTCTGAATTGACGCCCACGTGGGGAGTGGGATGCAACGAACTTGTCTCGATTCTTTCAATGGAGCTCCTCCCGTATGTCTTTGGTTTGGTTTCCCTTGAAGTCCATCAACGTGGTAGGATTTCCGTACGACCTTGCCTCCGGGAGAACCTTGGATGTCCCGAGAGTCTTGATAGTAATCACATTCGAAGACGCTCATGTGTAGATAAGGGCGTCTTGAACTCGAATCCTTGATGCGTGCGGTGACATGTAGGTCACGGTCGTGACCTTCCTCCTCGGTTGATTGCAGAAAACGTCTCCGTGCCTGATTCTTCTTCGAGAGGTGTGAAAGTTTGCATAAACTTTCCACTAGAGAAACCGCTTCCCGATTCACCGGCCTCTCGTTTCATAGTGAAACTATTTACTTGAGGAAGATCATTGTGAGGATCGGTCCCAGTGTAGGAGCCTCCACGACAGACCGCTCATATCCGATGTCGCTTCTTTGATCGAGTCCATGTAGGTCCGTGCCATTGAAGTACCTTCTCCGGTGCGTTGAATTCATTCCTTGTTGGCTCCGTGGGTCCGTTGCGGGTCATGTGGAAATCGATCGATTAATGTCTTAAGAAAAGTGAGTACCTCTTTCCGAGTTACGGCCATATCCGTTTGAGTCTTGACAACAACTTCCCCTCCTTCCATCAAGTCTGCAATAATGGGAGATGGTCCTCCTCTCGCCCCTCCGGTTCCTCGTCCTGATGAAGGAGTGGAAGTTGTTGCTCTGGTGACTACCGGAGGTGTTACACTTGATGAGATGCCGGGACTTGCACTGCTCCGGCTCACAGTGATGGGAGGTGTTGTAATATCACCGCTTTGAGTGATCGAATTGAACGTTCCCATCCTCTCGTACTCACGTGTTCCTTGATTGATCTCTCCTTCCTCAAGCATTTCTTCACGGCTTCGACAAGGGTCTTGAGATATAAATCTTCCAGCGAGGGATCCGTAAGCTGCAAGCTCCATTTCTTTATTCGGTAGACGTTGTAGTACTCCGGACAAGTCCTCTCCTCTCGTGGAGTTGCCTCGGTTCTTCATTGTTGACTGGACCATGTTGTTCATCTTTCTGAGTCACCTGCGGTTACGCGCTCTTTTTCCTCTCCACCGGTAAAGGTGTGACTCGACTAAGGATTCAACATTTCTTGCACCGCTTGAGTAGATGCTGCCGATCCTTCTTGTAATTGTCTTTGCTATGTCATTCAAAAGGCGAAATGTCTCGCTCTGTCTTCCGGTGATACCGGCTTGATTTGCCAAGACATCCTCCAAAGCATTCTATCTACACTTCCCATGGTATCTGAACCGCCCGTGGTTTCTGATGAGGATGCATCGTGAGTCGAAACCGAAGAATTGAGAATTCAATTTTTTGCAACCGATAGATCAACCTCCCACTGTGGTCGCCAATTGTTTATGGGTGAAAACTACTCCTGTAGAATTTGGTAATTTGGGGTTTGGATGAGGAATGAATTTAAACCTTAAACAAATGCACACAAGCGGTGAGTGCTTGTAGATTCGAGAGATCAATCTATGCAAGTCCGGCCTAAACCAAGAAATGGCCGTTCCAGACTTGTTTCGGTCACAAAGTGAAGGAGATGGGGTTGATCTTAGGGAGGGAAGCGAAGAAGGTGTTGAGATTGTGAAGGTGTTGGCTTGCTTATGACTTGTAACAGAAAGGTGAGCAGGCTTGCGGTTGATGCAAGCAAGCTCTGGGTGTTTGAATACGTTTTTGTATTAACACTTGGTTTTTCTGTCTCGTCTGAACTTGTGTTGTTGTTTGAAATAGGGCGGAGAACCTATTTATACAAGTCATTGAGCCTCATTCACGTCTCTCGTGGGAAGTGGAGGAAGTGGAGTGATGGAGGAGTGGAGTTGGGCGTCGACCAGTCTTGCCCACTTCTCCTGTTCATCTCTAACCGTCCATGACTTCCTGACACGTTCTTGTGATGGCGCGTTGCACGCTGCACGCTGTAAACCGCCAGACCAATACCCCAGTATGTATCCCCCAGTTTGTGACATGATTGATGTCTGGAATGTGTGGATCGTGGATCCACGAAAGATAGCATGTAATCTTCAATTGAATAATGTGTTATTCAGGAAGTCGATACTTGTGAAGTATCGTGTGTATTTTATGCAGGTACTGCATTACGGTGTGGTAAAGTGATGGGTAATGACTCCTCACTAACCAAATAACTCCTGACCAGGGTTGTATAACCAAGCTGGTGAAGTTGGACGGATGAGATGATCTTTGAGACACTCATCTCGCGACCGTTAATGAATATTAGGGTTTTTGAAGAGGAGCGCAAGCATGACTCTTCATCTTGGTCGAAACCAAGTATGGGAAGAATTTTGGAGAGGACCGACCGGACGTGTATGTAGATGGCATGCTGGTGTACACGTCCATGTCTCACCGTCCCATGAAGGTGCGATCTAGGCCACTCAATTTGACCGGTAAAGTTGAGTGGTTGAGATCGGTTTGCGGCAGGAAATTGATGCCGCAAAAGGCCGCGCATCATGCTTTTCCGTCGCGCGTTCCAAGACGACCTAATTTGGTCGGTCTTGGTCGATGGGTTTGACGTGAAGATGGCAGGCTGGTGTTCATGCCTATACCTGAATATCCCATGAAAACGTGATCTAAGCCATTCAAATCATCCGGTGAAGTTGAGTGGTCGAGATCAGTTTGCAATTTGGGAAGTATAACCACGCATGTTTGGGCGGGCGTTTTGGATTAGCCGGGCATGATATGCCTTGGCCGATCACATGAGGAGGTAGATGGGCCCACGGTGGTCATGCTGGTATGACCGGCCCTTGTTTAATCTAATCTGTGACCCTCCATTTGTGCCGGAGAAGATGGACGCGCGTGATGGCTTGAAACCCTAATTTTGGCTTTCAAAGCCGTGCGCCATCTCTTGTTTGGGTGACGATTCTGTCACGGCCAAACATTGTTGGTCTTGACCGATTGGTCAAGTGTGTAGGCGGGCCCATGGTGATCGTATTGACATGCTCTGGGCCCTTTGAATCTACATCTACACCCTCCATCTATACCCGCGAAGATGGATGGTTGAGATTGTTTTGCGACACATGTAATATGCCGCAAACCCTTATTTAGGGTTTTCCGTCCATAATGCTTGGTATGAACGTCTTTTGGCAAGCAAAGGCCAATGGCCGACCATGCGGGGTTGGCCGTGGGTATTCCATACCTGCTTGGGGGTGATGGAATTGATCTTGGTCATCCAATCATGCTTATGGAGTTGGATGACTGCGATCAGATCATATCCGGACTGATACGGTCAGTCCGGATGCTCAATCGGGCTAGTATAACACACCGAGAGGGGCTCAATCGGGCTAGTATAACACACCGAGAGGGGCTCAATCATAACACACCCCTGTACGGGTATTTCGTACATGGTTTCATTATAGTGCTTGGAGGTTCGTGTTATTCTGTAAGAGTAACACTCAGTCGTCATGCCACACCGATAATGAGTACTTTGAAATACAAGGCGATATGAAATTCACGAAGGGATTGTTGCCACATGCTCCGACACTGGAGGAATTTCATGTATTCACAGAATGGGATTGTTGCTACATGCTCCATTCTTGGTGAATTAAGTGAGGGAGTATCCAACACTTATAAATGGCTTTATCTTTTACAAGATGTCAGCGTATGATTTTTCTGGTTTTTTACAAATTTAACCTTGAACGAAAATCCACCATCAACAGATGGCCATTACGAATTTTTGGTAATGCCATTTGGATTGTCTAATGCTCCTGCAACTTTTCAAAGTTTGATGAATGAAATTCTTCGTCCTTATCTTCAAAAGTTCGTATTGGTGTTTTTCGACGATATTCTTATCTACAGTAAATCTGAAGCTGAGCATATTCAACATGTGCAATTGGTATTTGAAGCTTTACGTGCACATAAGATCTTTCTGAAACAGGAAAAGTGTGCATTTGCTAAAAAGACCATAAGTTATTTGGGTCATATGGTTTCTTCTGAGGGTGTGTCAGTTGACTCTGACAAGATATCATGCATCATTCATTGGCCTATTCCTACAACGGAAAGCCTTGAGAGGATTTTTGGGATTGGCTGATTATTATCGTAAATTTGTCGAGAGATTATGGTAAGATTAGTGCTCCACTTACTCAATTGCTTAAATTGGACGCCTTTACATGGACTTCGAGGCAACAACAACTTTTAACAATCTCAAACAAGCTTTAACTAGTACACCGGTTTGGCGCTACCGACTTCACCAAGGAATTTAGTTTAGAATGTGATGCATCTGTAATGGCTTGGGAGCAAGTATTAATTCAAGAAAAGAGGCCTGTTGCTTACTACAGCAAATCGCTTTCGGTAAGAACCTCAATCTCTCGGTTTATGACAAGGAAATGTTGGCTATAGTTAATGCGATCAATAAATGGCGACCCTACCTGCTTGGTCGACATTTTAAGATTTACACCGATCATAGGAGCCTAAAATACTTCTTGGAGCAGCGCATTTCTTCATTGGAACAACAAAAATGGTTGTCCAAATTACTTGGTTATGATTATGAAATTATTTACAAATCTGGAGCTTTAAATATGGCGGCTGATGCATTATCTCGTATCAATGATTGTCAATTAATGGCAGTTACTATTCCAATATTCTCTGGAATTATTGAGATTGTCCAAGAGTGCCATAATGATGCAGCTTTGAGTCTTATAATTGTGAAATTACGGGAGCAGCAAGATTGTCTGTCACATTACTCTTATATTAATGGAGTACTTCGTTACAAGAACAGAATTGTAGTAGCTTCTACATCTTCATGGTGCTCTAAACTTCTGGATGAATTTCACTCAACTCCAACTGGAGGTCATGCAGGGTATTTGCAAACATATAAACGTCTTCAACAAAAATTTTATTGGTCTGGAATGAAGAAGACAGTTAAAGAATATATCTCTTCATGTGATATTTGTCAGCGCAACAAGGCTGAATCAATATCTCCTCCGGTGGTTACCGCATCCATTGTCTATACCTACTGACATTTGGTTAGATATATCTATGGATTTCATTGATGGTCTTCCACCATCTAATAGAAGAACATCTATTTTAGTTGTGGTAGATCGTTTGTCCAGATATGCACATTTTGTGGCTCTTACACATCCTTATTCAACTTGATCTCTGTGGTGAGGTTTTTGTTCGTGAGATAGTGCGCTTGCATGGAATGCCTAAAAGTATCACTAGTGACAGGGACTCAATTTTCATGAGCCAATTCAGGAAGCTTTCTTTTCACTTCAAAGACACTCAACTTTGTCGAAGTTCTGCCTATCATCCTCAATCTGATGGCTTGACTGAAGTTACAAATAGAACTTTGGAGTGCTACTTACGTTGTTTTGCTGGAATCAAGCCTAGTGAATGGTTAAAATGGCTGCCTTGGGCTGAGTGGTGCTATAACACTAGCTTTCATACTGCAATCAAGATGAGTCCCTACCAGGTTGTTTATAGCAGGCTTCCTCCTACGGTTTCAACATATATCTCTGACTCAACTACTGTCCATGCTGTAGATGTAGTATTGCAAGCTCGAGACCAAGTTTTAATGATTTTGAAATCGAATTTACAAGATGCTCAATCAAGAATGAAAGTTTATGCTGATGCGCATAGAACTGAAAGGAGTTTTACAGTTGGAGATTTGGTTTTTCTCAGACTTCAACCATATCGTCAGACAACGGCAGCAACTTCTTCTTTTTCAAAGCTTTCACCCAAATTTTATGGACCATTTAAGGTCTTAGAAAAGATTGGAACTGTGGCTTACAGATTGGAATTACCTCCTACCAAAGAGAATTCATCATGTGTTTCATGTTTCACTATTGAAACTCAAACTTGGAGCATCTGACATTGTACAGCCAGAATTACATGTTACAGTGGACTATGAAAAGTGGGAACCCGACTCAATCTTGGATCGTAAGATGTACAAAAAGGGGACTGTTTCCGGCACAAAATGGCTCATCAAGTGGAAAGGTCGTGCTATTACAGATGCAACATGGGAAGACGCTGATGAAATTTTACTGCGCTTTCCAGATTTTCAGACTTGAGGACAAGTCTTGTTTCAAGCAGGGTGGGATGTTGTGATACCAACACCTTCCACACGTATTTCCTTAATTAGTCTTTCCTTATTTAGTTTGTTTTGGTTAAGTTAGTTATTTAATGCAACTAGAATTGCTGCGCAACTTGTTAGCCAAGCAATTGTCAGCTATAAGTACTTAAACTTTGCTATTTTTAAGACATAACAAATACAATTACTCTTCAAAACTCTTCTGTCTCTTCTAATCTTCTCGACTCTCTCACAATCTCTCTCTTTTCTGCTTTCAATCTTGTCTCAAACCCTATAATTACTAGTTAGTTCTGTGCTTTTGATATTGTTAAGGTACTGAACCATAACACTGAGACAATAACCGTAGCATCCTCAACGACTACCTTCATCTCGAGAAACAACTACACGAAGATCAGGTGAAATTATAGGGCGATGGCTAGCATTTTGAAGTAATCGAAAATCTTCTAAAGCCTTATCTCTATCCCGACATGCTTCATCTTTCTCCTGCAATAGTTTCGCTAACTTTGATGCCAGATCATTTGACACGTCCTTTTAAGACTTAAGAGAACTCTCTAATAAGTTACGATCCCTAGAGAGCCTATAATATGCACCATAAAAGGAGAGCTTGTTATTTTTAAGACTGCGAATATCCTCATACAAGGTCTGATTTTCATCAAGAATAGCGCGATTTAACATGTTAGATTCCTCTAAAGACTTGGCGAGCTGACCAGATAAGGAGCAATATTGATCCGAACGAGCACGCCAACCAGAATTTTCTATCTGAAGATCTACCATTCGGTCGCGAAGACCCAAGCGATCCTCCTCCAATTGGATAATTTGAACTTTAAGAGCATCACATTCGGCAGGAGCATCCTCCGCGACGAATTCAAACTCATATCGCTCAGAAGTGCGTTTTCGGTTTAAAGCTTAAGTGCGAAAGGCCTAAAATTAAAAGGTAATGGTGCGAAAGCAGAACATACAAAGAATAACAACACCATAAAAAGTCTCACCTCTAAGCTCTTTATTCCTCGCACGAAGCTTGGTAACTTCATTTACCCCAGAAGACAGCTCGGATAACTGTCTCTTTAGATCTGCAATAGCCTCCTCATCCTTGGAAAGCTTTTCGATCTCGACCAAATGACGGCGAAATTCCTGCAAAACACCAAGAATCAGGATCAAAAGGAATAAAGAAAAAGACAAATAAATATGGAAAGAAACTAACCTCTGATGCAAGTGCAGTACGCTTATCGCAATCAGAAAGCAGTGGAGATTCAGAACTGGTTCGTTGAGGCGACAGGCCTAGTGCGAGGGAAATCAAGTCTGACCACTGCGAAACCTCTGCAACAGTATTTTCCGGGGAAATGGCAGCTCCAGCAGCATCGGTCACAACAGTCTGCTCCTCCTTAGTAACAACAGCACTAGGAGTAGCACAAACCATAGTAGATCCTCCCGGAGCATGCTCAGGAGCAAGCGAAGAAAGAGGTTGGGGAGAAAGACTGGTTAATATCTCACCCTTCAATGATGCGACATGCATCAGAGTTAAAGGGCTAATAACATGAACAAGATCCCCACTACGTGAGCTTCCCTTCTTATGCGATGGAACCTCCTTCCCGGGCGACAGTTTTCGTTTGCAGGAACCCTTCTTCGTCACCTTTTTGCGATCCACGATAGGATTAGCCGGAGGCCTCGACAGAATGGGTCTGAAATCACATAGAAAGTATGGGAATACTGAAAGAAAGATAAAATCAAAGCAGCAATAACAGATATGTGAAAAACACAAGCAAACCACATAAATACCGAGGAGACAGTTCGTTAGAAGAAGGAACGGAGGATTGACTTGACATAATCATAACGAATCTATAAGATTTTGCAGAAGGAGCAGAAAAGAAGAAAGAACAAATGAAGAAGATGATAAAGGCAAATTTCTCTCTCTGGGAGTATTTATAAAGAAGGGAGTGAAAATGCGGGGGTACAACAACCTCACCCAATATTTCAATTAGAAATCTGTATGAACTAACTCTAATATACTTTTAAGAGAATCAACTAGACAGTCAGACTCAATCTTAATAAAAAGTATATCAAGGAGTTAATATCTCTATCTTTCGATTTGATATATACTCAAACAAATAGAAATCTGTGAGTCTTTATCAAATACAATAGATATAAACTTGGATGGTACCAAAGACCAATATCCAAGGATCAATCAATTTCCAATCAACAACCAAAGGTTGGATTTCACAATTGATCGATACAACGCACAACCTGTGATATTTCAATTATATAATAAAATATAATGCAGAATAGAAATAACACAGACACCAGAAGTTTGTTAACGAGAAAACCGCAAATGCAGAAAAACCCCTGGACCTAGTCCAGATTGAACACCACACTGTATTAAGCCGCTACAGACACTAGCCTACTACAGTTAAACCTCGATAAATGAATGCCATCGGGACCAAGAAAAAATATTCGTTTAGCGGGGTTATTTATTTATCGATAAATGAATATATTTATTTATCGATAAATGTAAAATCATTTATTTAGACGGTATTTTCTTAATTAAGAAGTTAAAATATATAAGAAAAGATGTACAAATTTACCTAGAGGGTATTGGTCAAAATTCTTATCAATAATTCAATGGTTATAGAACAAATATAATGAAGGATTAACTGGTGTCATTTTTAATTTACGTTATAGAAATGTGATGGACGTCGAACATCTTTTAAATTATCCTAACGAAAATGATGCAATTATTGAATCTCCAACATACGAAGAAATTATTGAGTTAGAAATATATGATGAGAATGATCCTGAACCAGATGATAGTAGCATCGTACCAAAATGTCTTTCAAAGATGCCTTTCAAGAGATAATCACCATAAAAAATTACTTTCTACAACATCAACAAAATATTCCAGAAATTATGCAAGCATTACATAAAATTAAGGATGCGGTGCAGTTTGGTTTGGGCGGAAGAAAAAAAAAATCAACCATAGATGAAGAATTAACTTCACATTTTAGTTTATATCTACATATATTTTTATATAAAATTTACTAATTATGTATATTGGTTTATTCTCATATACTACCTCCGTCTCTAAAAGATAGGCAGGTTTATGTGTAATTTTACACATAAACCTGCCTATCTTTTAGAGACGGGGGGAGTATATTTTTTATATGAAATTTAGTGATTATTCGTTTATATTTATATAGGGCCTTTAAGGATTCAATTTTTCTTTATTCATTAATGCATTAAGCGAGGTTATTCATTTATCACCTTGGCCCAAGTCGGGACCGGAAAAATTTATTCATTTGGCGAGGTTATTCATTTATCGAACATTCGTTTATCGAGGTTCGAGTGTACAAACTAACTTCGGTATGGACTGTAGTTGAACCCTAATCAATCTTACACTGATTCAAGATACAGTTAACTTGTGCTCCTTACATCTCTGATCCCAGCAGGATACTACGCACTTGATTCCCTTAGCTGATCTCACCCACAACTAAGAGTTGCTATGACCCAAAGTCGAAGACTTTAATAAACAAATATGTATCACACAGAAAAGTCTATGATAATAGATAAATCTGTCTCCCACAGATAAACCTATGAGTTTTTGTTTCGTCTTTTGATAAATCAAGGTGAACAGGAACTAATTGATAACCCGGACTTATAGTCCCGAAGAACAGCCTAGTATTATCAATCACCTCACAATAATATTAATCGTATGGTAGAGAAACAAGATATTGCGGAATCACAAACGATGAGACAAAGATGTTTGTGATTTCTTTTTATCTTGCCCTATCGGAGATATAATCTCAAGTCAATTATTCAATTGAACTCGTACTATAGAAAATGGCAAGATCAGATCGCTCAACTACAAGAGAAGTAGTTTCGTCTGGCTTCACAATCCCAATGAAGTCTTTCAGTCGTTAACCTACAGGGTCTCGAGAAGAAACCTAAGGTTGAAGGAGAATCGACTCTAGCAAAACCAACTAGTATCACACAGGAGGTGTGGGGATTAGTTTTTCCGGTTGCTAAAGTTCCCCTTATATAGTTTTCAAATCAGGGTTTGCAATCTAAGTTACCTTGGTAACAAAGCATTCAATATTCACCGTTAGATGAAAAACCTGATTAGATTCAAGCTAATATCTTTCAACCGTTAGATCGAAACTTAGCTTGTCACACACAAATGAAATGTATTCATTTAGGTTTGAGTAACCGTACCTAAACGTGTACACTTAGTTGGTTCACAAATAGTTAACCAATGGTTAGCCATATGAGCACTTTCATATTAACCGTATTCATCTTTCTCATAACTAGTCCAAATGACTCATAAGAACTAGTTGAAAAGTTGTTCAATTGCTTGGGTCATTATTCATAGACACAATTGAAACAAAATCGGTTTGATTCATTTGAATCAATTCATGAACAATATAGCCACAGTTTGCAAAGATTGCATTCCTTATAATTTATTGTTTTAAGTTCATGAACTACCGATTTGAGAAATAAACAGCTTGGGTACGCGTACGGGTATACGTACCTTAGCTACCGGATTTTGAGTTGGTTTTGGTTTCCAAACTCAGCAGAAATTTTCGGTTCGAAAACTTTTGTGGGTACGCGTACGGGTACGCGTACCTAAGGTGACTGGTTTAACAGTTTACAAACTACAAACTCAGCATAAATTTTCGGTTAGAAAACTTCCGCCAGTACGCGTATGGGTACGCGTACCCAACCTGTCTCCTTCACCAATACTGCATGCACACATATGCACGCACTTGGGTTCCGGTACATGGATCTATACACTAATGTGCGAACACACTATATATGCTTATATCCATAGATGGTTATCTCAACTCTAAATTTCAATCATTGAAACATTCTTCTATAAAGTTATAACAATCATTATTCACGACTATCATCATCAAAGCTATTTTCAAGATTGAAACGTCATCATGACTTTCGTCTCGGGTAAAGATGAAATGTGGTTAAAGCGAAAGCTTACCAACACATATTTTGAGAAAAAGATAGGCGAGTAAACTCGGCTCGAAATAGCAAATGTGTATGTATGAAAACTATCATATTTATACGACAATTGTCTCAAGAGTAGGAGATAGAGTAGATAGACTTTTGAGTGACAGATGAGTTCAAGTCTCCACATACTTTTAGTCGGATGAAGTTCCACTGGTTCCTCGAGTAGTTCTTCGTCTTCGTAAGATGATCGCCATGGAGTCTGGAGCTCAACTATACTTAACTATCCTAGACCGAGACTTAGTCATAAGTAAACTAGAAATAAAGACATATAGTTTTGATCACTAATATTGACAAACATGCTTGAGATAGCAACGCATGCGAGTTCGACCGAGCAATGCTCTAACAATCTCCCCCTTTGTCAATTTTAGTGACAAAACTATCAATACATATGGATTACAAAATAGATAAAACTTTGTAGCTTCTCGTCCACATGCTTGATCTCCTTGGTGCTTCAACATTACTTGAAAACTTCATCTTTTCCAAGTACTCCCATGATTCCATAGATGTTCAGTTCAGCATCATAGTTGTTGAAGTTCCATAGCCATAACAATGAGAAAACAAAAGCTCTCGATCATTGTTATACAGTGTCATAGTAATTATCACACAGCATCAAAGTTCAATTGTATCACAACTTTGACAATAATACTATGGTGATATGTATCACTCCCCCTTAGTCAATACTTCGTCTCAACACGAAAACCACTCCCCCTTACATAATGATCAGAAAACCATATGTATTTGTAGTGTGAACTACATGTTAATTCTCCCCCTTTTTGTCAATAAAATTGGCAAAGGTACGAAAACGGGATCCTAATGAAATTTTCATGGAGACACTTCAAGACCAAAGAAAAGTACATATCAACTTAATTTGTTTAGATGCAATCATAAAGCCGAAGCTAAATGCATTCATCACGGAGTTTATTAAGATACAAGATAACCCCTAAAATATTCCACAACCGCACTCCCCACAAAGATATGGAAATTAAGCGCAAGTTCAAAAGAACTCTCCCCCATTTGATGTCATTCTCGAAAGAACAACAAGAGCGACCTTACTTTTACGAGAAAAGAAGGATT
Organism: Papaver armeniacum; assembly: GCA_023531295.1. Taxonomy (NCBI): domain Eukaryota; kingdom Viridiplantae; phylum Streptophyta; class Magnoliopsida; order Ranunculales; family Papaveraceae; genus Papaver; species Papaver armeniacum. Next base: position 407,216 of record JAJJWW010008047.1, on the reverse strand, counting down.
TCTTTGGACACCAAAAACCATAAAATGATTTTGTATCCAAAATTCTCAATTAAACTAACCACAAGAGAACCCATGATTAATTTAATCAGAATACACAACCAAAATAACCACAAACGAGTCTATGATTAGTCTAGATGGAAATGCTCACACAAGAATACTTATGGAGCCACACAGTATATACATAAAATATGGATCAGGGAAGATCAATACTGCGGAATATACAAGGATTCATTCTATTTCCCATCACTATTTGCACAATGACATTGAATAGACATAATCCTCGTAAACAAAAGATTTTAACCTATCTTCCATCAATAAATGACATAATAGGCTTAACTTTTGTTTGTCAAAAGTTCATCGATCTTGTATCAATACATGCATATCGATATATGAAAGAGATAACTTTTGACATCATATGGGACAATAATAGTTCACGGACGCAAACACACATGTCCCATAACATATTGCAATATATAAAACCATAAAGATTAATACTGCAAAAATCATCTTCCAAACAATTTTTAAGAATTTAAAAAAATAAACCTAAAAACATGAAGATGAAAATGTTGGACATAGCTATGTGTACTCACAATAATGGCTATTCCAAACCCTAGTTATCCTTCTTAAACAAAAACAAGAATAAAAATTCTTTTAAGAAGTTTCCTAGACATTATAGAGCTTTCTCAGAGCATCTACTGAGAATTCCTTCACATTATTGAAGAAACTATTGATTATAAGATCATTCAATTCCTCTAGGTCTTCAGAAATGTCAGTTAACTCACTAAGTTCTCTTTTTAGTTCACACAAGGTTTTCTTGGTTAGAGACAACATTTGTTCATAGTGAGTTATCTTTTCCAAAGAGGAAATGATTTGAGATTTTAAATCATTTCTCTTGTTGATGAAATATTTTACCATGCCTCTAAAATTATTATCATAATGACAAACAGACAAGAGACAGTTAGAGGAAGAACATTCTCCATTGATTGTCGACTTCACTTTCTTTACTCTTGAGGAAGAGATTCCTTCACAAAGATACATATTAAATGCTTCAACTGCATCTCGTTTTGTGATCCCTCTAGTTACAGGAGCCATGAGATCTGTATCTTATGATAAGGAATGAGAAAGGAAGGATGCAGAAATATATATACGGATTTATGAAATCAAAACCCTAAAATGACATTGAATGAGTCTTTTCAGGATTTGTTATCCGCCTACCATCTTCTTAGGAGAATATTTTCTTAACAAATATAAGAAAAACATTTACAAAAAAAAAAGAACGTGAGACATTTTTTGTGCAAACCTCATTTTTCCCAAGCTAAAAATGAGGATGAGGACGTCACCAGCATTAGTTGGTGACCGAGTGAGCCACATGCTCACACCTCTTATTTTTTTCGTGGCTTATAACTTTTTGTTGTGTAAACAGATTTCTTACTTCGTCTAGATCTGGATTTTTTTTAAAGAGCTTGGTTATCCGGACCCAGATTCATTTTCTGCATGTTCTCTTGAAGTTTGGTGATTCTCTTATTGCTCCTTCTGAATCTCCAACAAGCGTTTTGATCATGCTTTGAATGTCCACAAAAGGAACAAATCAATGAGGATTTTTCGTCTTTATGTGACTCTTCCTGTTTAACACAACAATCAACAATCGTTGTTCCTTGATTAGTTGGAACGGACAACTTTGAGCTTAGAGTTTTGCTTTTGAACACTAAACCATTAGTGTTTCCAAAGGATCTCTGACCAAATCACATTGCTGCAATTTTGTCAGAGCTTCCGGATAACCTTTGCAGGTCATACTTGAGAGTGTTAATCTCTTCTTCCTTTAGAGACATGGTTCTGACGAAATTATCATTAAGACGCTCTATCTCAATTTTTTTCGCCTGGAGTGATGATTCAACTTTATTCAAGGAGGCCTTTAGGTGAAGGTTCTCTTGAAGAATCTCTTTATTCAAAAGATCAAGAAACTCTGTGTCATACTCAAGTTCTGAATCAGAAGTTGAAGAGGAGAGAGAATCTGTAGTAAGGGCAGTAAGTCCCTTGCACCAGTTAGACTCATCTGAGACATCCAAAGTAGTTTTGTCTCCTGTTGAATCATCTGAAGCATTAACTGAAGATGGATATTCATCACATCTATTTTTCCTCTTTATCAGATCCTTGACCTTTTTGATTATCAGTGATTTATCAAGATCAACATGATTGGAGCAACATTCATCAGCCCAAGACAAGTGAGAGGATACACCTGTTTTGGTCACAACGTTAAGCGCGAACGTTCTGCCTGTGTCAAGATCAAGAATTTTTAATTTTCCTATCAGAGAGTTTCTGGGAAGTGTATCAAGGTTATTTCCTTCAACGATGACATGCTTCTTAGAATCGTATCTAGATGGCAGCGATCTGAGAATTTTCATGACAATGTCCTTTTCAGGAATAGTCTTACCCAATGCAAAAGATGCATTAACAATTTCAGACACTCTGTGATTAAACTCATCAAATGAATCTTCATCTGCCATACAAAGGTTTTCCGAATCGGAATTAAGGTTTTGAAGCCTAGCTTCCTTTTCACTGGTATTTCCTTCGAATACGGTTTCTAAGATATCCCACGCATCTTTAGACCTAGTGCAATATAACACATGGTGCTGAAGATTTGGGGTAATGGCATTCAAACCGTCGGAGTTTTGCTTTGCAGCAAGTATCTCAGCATCATCGTATTCGCAAATATTCTTTGGAACAATAGCGTTACCTATTGCCACAACGGGAGCATCATAGCCATTAACAACATATACCCATGATTGAAAATCACGTGCTTGAAGAAAAACTCGCATAACAATTTTCCACCATAAGTAATTTGAGCCATCGAAGACTGCTGGTACGTTAATAGAGATAGCACCTCCGTCCATAGAGTTAGATCGCTACAAACACAGACTTTTGAGGTCTTAAACGTGTTTCCCTGCTCTGATACCAATTGAAAATCCGGGGGTACAACAACCTCACCCAATATTTCGATTAGCAATCTGTATGGACTAACTCTAATATACTTTTAAGAGAATCAACTAGACAGTCAGACTCAATCTTTATAAAAAGTATATCAAGGAGTTAATATCTCTATCTATCAATTTGATTTATACTCAAACAAATAGAATTCTGTGAGTCTTTATCAAATACAAGAGATATAAACTTGGATGGTACCAAAGACCAATATCCAAGGATTAATCAATTTCCAATCAACAACCAAAGGTTGGATTTCACAATTGATCGATACAATGCACAACCTGCGATATTTCAATTATATAACAATATATAATGCGGAATAGAAATAACACAGACACCAATGCATAAAAACCCTGAGACCTAGTCCAGATTGAACACCACACTGTATTAAGCCGCTACAGACAATAGCCTACTACAAACTAACTTCGGTCTGGACTGTAATTGAACCCTAATCCATCTCACACTGACTCAAGGTATAGTTGCGCTCCTTACGTCTCTGATCCCAGCAGGATACTACGCACTTGATTCCATTAGATGATATCATCTACAACTAAGAGTTGCTATGACCCAAAGTCGAAGACTTTAATAAACAAATCTCTATCACACAGAAAAGTCTATGATAATAGATAAATATGTCTCCCACAAATAAACCTATGAGTTTTTGTTCCGTCTTTTGATAAATCAAGGTGAACAGGAACTAATTGATAACCCGGACTTATATTCCCGAAGAACAACCTAGTATTATCAATCACCTCACAATAATCTTAATCGTATGGTAGCGAAACAAGATATTGCGGAATCACAAACAATGAGACGAAGATGTTTGTGATTTCTTTTTATCTTGCCCTATCGGAGATATAATCTCAAGTCAATTATTCAATTGAACTTGTATGATATAAAATGGCAATATCAGATCGCTCAACTATAAGAGAAGTAGTTTCGTCTGGCTTCACAATCCCAATGAAGTCTTTCAGTCGTTAACCTACAGGGTCTCGAGAAGAAACCTAAGGTTAAAGGAGAATCGACTCTAAAAAAACCAACTAGTATCACACATGAGGTGTGGGGATTAGTTTTTCCAGTTGCTAGAGTTCCCCTTATATAGTTTACAAATCAGGGTTTGCAATCTAAGTTACCTTGGTAACAAAGCATTCAATATTCACCGTTAGATGAAAAACCTGATTAGATACCAGCTAATATCTTTCAACCGTTAGATCGAAACTGTAGTTGCAGGAATTCCCACAATACATCCTTCACAAGAATTCATAATAATCAACACATCTTTAAGATTAACAATCACACTTTTTATTAATTGAGGTAGAAATTTTACAAGAAGGAAATGAAATCAAGAATACCACTATTATTCTAGACTTTCTCTCTCCTCAAAACTTTCTCTCCATTCTCAAAAAAGATCCCTCCCCTTAAGCCTGTTCGGCTATTTATATAGGATATTACATAGTGGGTGACAGCTAAGCTGTCCTTTATTTTCGGATCTGGCTTGCGATATTATCGCAAGTATACAAATGATGAATTTCGAAACACTCCTAAATCTCGCTAGGTCTCCACATCTTTCTTGTGTTTTGGCTGTCGTCATCTGTCACGTTATTTCTGTAACCAATCTGCGATATCTTCGCAGTGTGTTGTTTAAAGATTTCGCAAACGTATTGATGTTGCGATATTCTGATCCTACATCTTGCCTCTTCTCATGTCTTCTATGCGAAGGAGAGAATGTCATGAGAATTAGTGCTTCAAAATGCCGCAGCCGTTCATTTTTCCATATTCTTTTGTATTAATATGATTCTGTACTTTTACGCAGAATTTATTACACGTATCTCTTCTTCCCTTCATTTCTTGACACGTCCTTTTCAACCGTTATTTCTCAACCGTTCACGTCTACTCTTCGCATTAAATGTGCTTATCTTCTCGAGAATTCTTCTCTCTATATATATTCTTCTCATTCTTATCTTCTTCTTTTTTACTTTCCTTCTTATCTTTTCTGCAACTTTTCTTCACCGTTTCTCCGTAAATTCCGCTCTTGCTACTGTAAATTTTCTTGTTTCTACTTCTTTTGATCTTTAATTTTTTTTATTTATTCCCATACTTAAAATGCCTCCAGTTGGTCGTAAGTATGAAACTTCTCTTGAAAGAATTCAGAGAGATCTCGAAGAGAAGGGTTTTACATTAACCACTATTCCCAATCAAGAATCTAAATCCATTCTTTCTGCTAAATTGTTTTCTGATCATCATTGTGATGATAAAGAAATCATAGTTTCACTTGGTCAGATTCTCGCTGACCTTCCTATCCCTCTTTATGATCCTAATCTTCCCTTGTTTTACGAAATTCTTGCTCATGCGAACTTCTCGCGAGCCATCTACCAATTAAGTGGGGACTGCATTCGCTTAATACTTGAATTCGCCAACCGCGGTGCTGGTAAAGGATCTCTTTATCCAAAAGAAGTTAGGGATCCTGAATTTGAGGATTTAGAAATACTCGCCGAAAAATACACCGTAGAGAGCTTCTTTGAAAATTATGAAATAATAAACATGAAGAACGATAAAACTCGCTGGGGTGTTCGCTTGAAGAGGAAAGAAAATGTTTCCAGTGATAGAATACTTATGCAGGACATTGATTGGCATTCTGGCAAGAATAATACTCCTCGCCAATCTAAATATGACAGATGGTGTGTCTTTCCATTGATTCTGAAGGGGCCTTATATTTCTGGTTCAAATGTACTTCCTGCGAATCTCGCTGCTTATCAACCTTGGGTATTTAATTGGCCCGAGAAAGAGAAAGAGGTATGTTTCTTAATTTTCGCTCAGTTTATAGTCTTCATTCCTGTTTATACCTATTAATCTTGCGAAAATTTCAGGTTAACAAGCTAAGAAGAAGCTACAAAAGGACTAAGAAGGAAAGCACCCTAGCAGCGCTTCGTTCGATCACGGATGAAGTAAGAAATACTTTCTTTTATTATTTTTAACAATATTTTTGCCTCTGTTTCTTATCTTCATTCGTGTGCGAAGGTTGGTGTTGTAGTTGTTGAAGAAGAAGGGTCTAAGGTTGCGAAGACCAAAGGCAAGGGTAAAGGTTCTCTTCACAAGTAGAAGTTCGCTGCCCCACCTTCAAAGAAACGAAAAGTTCACTCTCCCTCTCCTTCAAATCTTCAGTCTGGAGAAAGCTCTGATGATGATGATAATGATGATGTTGATATTTCTTTCGCAAGGGAAGATTTTCCACCTGAATCTTCTATGGAACAACTGTCTAGCATCTTCTCTGACTCCATGCAAGGGATTTGGGATGATCGTGTCACTAGCACATGCAAATCTCTTGCGAATATCTGTGATGCCCCTTTATTGGATGGTGATGATTCTCTTCATGGAGTCTCCAGATCAGTGACTCCTAGCTTTTTGAATTCTCTTGGTATCTTGGTATGCCTTCGTTTCTCTATTTCTTCATAATTATGATTTAAAGTTATACTATATCTTGACTATTCCTTCATTTTTCTTTGCAGACTGGGAAGGCTTCTTTCGCTGTTTCCTCAGACTTGGAAAAAAGACGTGGGATTCTTGAAAAGAAGAATCTTCAACTTCACAAGAGAAATGAAGAACTAGAAGCTGAAGCTATTGCTCTTCGTGAAAAGAACAAACAATTAGAAGCTGATTCTTCTACTCAAAAGGACAAAATATCTAGTCTTCAAGATGCCAATAAGCAACTTTATGGTATGAAATTTTTCTCTTTTCCTTTATTTTATTTTCTCATTATCCTCCCTCATCTAATTTATCATTTTCGCATGTAGGATCAGAATATCGCAACACCAATATCCTTGCGAAATCCTTGAACGACACACTGCGAAGATATCGCAGATTGGTAATAAAAATGACGCAACGGATGACGACAGCCTGAACATGAGAAAGATGTGAAGACCTAGCGAGATTTAGGAGTGTTGCGAGATTTAACATTTGTACACTCGCGAGAATGTCGCAAGCCGGATCCGAAAATAAAGGACAACTTAGCTGTCATCCACTATGTAATGTCCTATATAAAGAGCCGAACAGGCTTAAGAGAAGAGAGATCTTTTTAGAGTGGAGAGAAAGTTTTGAGGAGAGAGAAAGTCTAGAGTAGCAATTATATTCTTGATTTTATTTCCTTCTTGTAAAATTTCTAACTCAATTAATAAAAAGGTTAATTGTTGATCTTAAAGATGTATTGAATATTATGAATTCTTGTGAGGGATGTATTGTAGGATTTCCTGCAACTACATCGCAGACGTCTATGATCTTTCTGATGAAGCCATTCTCCTTCACTCATTCCCCAATTCTATGGATAATAATACCCTTCTTGAACACCTTAATAATTCTTTGAATAATTTTTCAAATGACAAGATTAAATCTCTTCCCATAAATGAACTCAGATCCAAACTTCGCTTCTTAGAAATTGACCATAGATCCAGCTTGGGCTTAGCCAACAAATTTAAGCGTTTCTATCTTAATTCTAAAGAGGAAATTAATACTTTAAGAACAAAGATCAGTGATCTCATAGATGATAAAGATCGCATCGCTAGACAAGGTGCTCAAGTGTTAGCGAAATTCCAAAAAACTCTTCTTGAGGTTCAAATTGAACGAGATGATTCTAACCGCAGAAATGTTGTACTTAGAGAAAGAGAGAATCAAATTCGCTCCCTTCTTCTCATAAATAATGATGATGAATTCGCTTGGGCTGCGAAAGTTCTAGATGACGCCAGAAATAATTTAGGTGTAAATGTTAGTCTTCAAGCTGAGCACACGGCCTTGGTTAGGGATATGATTTCTGACAGAGAAGGTTGTTAATTGTTCGTCTTTCATAAATTATTATCAAGTTGCTGACTCATTGTTATATGTTCGCAGAAGTTGAAGAGAGATTTCGCAAAAGAGTTGGAGAACTTGAGTCTGAAAAGGAGCAGCTCGCAAATGATCTTTCTTCTCGCAATGATAAATGTTCCAGACTGAAGAGTCAATTAAAGATTACTGTTGCGAACTTTAAGAATGACGCTATTCTTTTTCGCAATCAAACTATTAAGAAGGTCTGTGATGACAATAACATTCTTCATTCCACATACCCTTGCCTCTTAGAAGAAATTCCAGAGAATGTACCTCCTATGGATATCTCTGATAGTGATGCTAGTGAAGAAGAGAGATCTGATGAAGATGAAGAAGAAGAAAAAGGATTTGATGAAGATGAAGAAGAAGAATCAAACAAGAAATAGTTCCGTTTCTTTCTCTCTCTTTTTGTAATATATGTACATTCGTTCCTTAATCTCCTATTTTTGTAATCTTTTGCTGCAAATTTCTTCAACCTTTGAAATACAAGTTCTACCTTTTTTGTTTCTTCCTCTGTTATTTGTATCCAAATGAAAGATTGAGCAAGTTACTTTTGAATAGCAACATGTATTTATGCCTTAGTTTCGCAGTTTTTTCTGCAGAATCTTCGCAAGTAGGTATTTCTTGGTTTTTCCCAAGATTTCATTCTTTCTGGTTCTCTTATGTGGTCTTATATTGCCTTCCTAGTTAAAGGTCTTATTTTTCCACCTCTTGTCATTGCGACAAAATCGTAGGAAGTCTTTGCATTTTCATGCAAAAACCCATTGATCTTGCCTTAAATTTTTTCTTTTGTCGTTATTGTTGCGACAATATGACAGGCCTAAATATTCTTGCGAAAATAAAGCCCCATGACATTGCCGTCTTACGACGAAATCGCAGGACGTCTTTACACTTTCATGTATTGACCCATTGATCTCGCCTTATCTTTCTCTTTTGTATTATTGCCTCTTCAGGATTGTTGCACAAATATGACAAGCCTAAATATTCTTGCGAAAATAAAGCCTCGTGACATTTGCGTCTTAAGACACTTATCAGCTCCCTAATGGAGGGTGCCGCCCTTATCTTCCCCATGGTTGCCCCTTCAAGGAGACGTACCTCTACCATACAAGGTTGGCTCCTCCCATCCGGTCTTAACAACAACCAGTTATTTTCGCAGCCTCTTATCCCTTTTGCCTATATGGCTTATGGTTACAAGACTGCACCCTAAGTGGGGTTTTCTTCGGGCCGAGTGCAGCATATGCCAAGACTTGCCAAGAATGGCCGAGACGCTTCAAACGCCCCAGGCACTCTTGGCTCAACCATGCACCTCGGCGCCTTGATCAGATGTTGCACTCCTTAGGAGAGACCCTCAGTCGTCCAACCTAAGTCATAAGCTTAGGTTGAAAATCTAAGGTACCTCTCCTGGATGGGCTTTATTGACCCCAAATCTCCATGACTCAGGTTCCAGGGGCGGTGTAACCTTTCCGCTGAGCCATGCAACATGTACCCCCTTCTATGACACACTTTAGGTCTTACATTTGCCTCTTGCGAAATTTTGATTTCGCGAACTAGGGTGTACACCATAGTAGGTTCGCCCCTTTCTGATTGTTTTGTTTGTTCTTCAGCATATCAGCTCTTTTGTAATTTCGCAATCTTATCTTTGTCTTTCATAAAATATATTTTCTTCTTTTGCATATTAGCTCTTTTGTAATTTCACAATCTCATCTTTGTCATTCACAAATTTTTTTTTTTTTTTTTTATTAAACAAATCAGTCATACATCTTTCTTTCTTCTCTCAATTTTTCTTTTGCAGTCATAAAATCAACAAATACATTCACTCTTTAAGTCTCTTACTTCTGCTACTTTCTGCCTCTGCATTTTTGAAATTTTCTGTTATTTTCTTACCTTTTGTGAAATCTTCGTCGCTTCTTACCTTCAGCATGCATTAGTTTCACAGTGTTTCTTCTTCTCTTTGTTCTATTTCATCTACCATCAATCTTTCACTTTTTTGTCTTTCTCTGATGTTATGTTTCCAATTCTTCTTCTTCGCAGCTCTTTCTTCGCAAGATTCTACATCAATTTCATAACACTTCTTTCCTTCAATCCAATCTCCTTTTATGATGCCAATACCACTGGGATGAGGGAACTTGATGCATTGATGGAAAGTCGATGCTACACCTAGAATCCCATGTAACCAAGGTCGTCCAATCAATGCGTTGTATGGTGATTCCACATCGACTACACATAACAGAATTTCAGAGGACAATCCTTTCAATGGAATTCGCATATTGACTTCCCCTTTAGGCTTATTGGCAGTACCATTAAAACCATAGATTTTGTAAGTTGAAGGTATTAGGTCTTCATCTTTTCCTCCCATATTTTTATAAGTATGATAGAAAAGGATATCCATGGAACTTCCAGTATCAATTAAAACTCTGTTAATTGCCCATGTATTCTCAGCTTCATCATCTTCATCATCGCTAGGTTTTGGGTTAATCTCCAATCTTACTACTAATGGGTTGTCGTGCATTTCTCCACCCTCGGGTACTTCTTCTGCGGTGAAAGAAATAGTCTGTTTTTGCCATTCTTTCAGTGGCGATGCCATCGCAATGTTCATTATTTCTCTATCATCGGCATCTCTTGCGAAAACCCTGCTGAGAGTGTTATCGTGAAAGTCTTCAATTGTTTTGTACGAATGTACAATAGAGTGACAAAACAGATTATTTTCCTTTGCTCCAACTTCTATTACAAATGTTTCTCCTCCTTTTGTTGTATTTACTCTTCGAATTTCTGGCGGTGGTGGTAATGGTTGAGACTGAGGTTGGTTTTTTAGGAAATGATTCAGTTTTCCTTGATCTATCATTCTGAGGATGATTCTTTTTATGTTTCTGCAATCATTTGTCGAATGTCCATGAAAATGGTGATAAGAACAAAATTCATGACTTCTGTGGTTTGGAGGTGGTTCAGTCCCCATGTTCCATGGTGTTGGTATATTTTCCATCAGGATTATAGCTTCCCATATTTTCTCCGCACTAGCATTCAGAGGTGGCATCTTAATTTCTTCCCATATTATCTTGTGATTTTCATGTCCTCTATGATAGTTTTGTCTTTGACCTCCATAAAATTCTTGTAGCTGATCAAGTCTTTGAATCTTATTATTCCCACGACAGCTATAGAAGTTTCTCTCCCTTTCAAATTTTCTTGATCACGACTTCCCATAGCTACTAGCTTCTGCTGACTATCACTCATTATCTTCTCTTGTTGTACTTGCGAAGTGCTCGCCACTATGCTTATCAGTTTGGGTAATAGGCTTGCATTCGCTGCTTTTGAACTTGTGTTCGCAACTGGGTATGATTCCATGTCATTTTGTTTTTCCTCAAGAGCAATATATTCCTCTTGAAACTCTCGCAGCTCAGTCATTGTGATTGTATTCTTGATTCTGAAAAGTTGAACATACAACATAATGGTAGAGAACATTGCGTTAATAAATGATAGAATGAGGTATCTCTCATCCACACGGCCAGCCATTTCACTACACATTGTCTTCCAACTTTTGGTTAGATTCTTCAAACTTTCACCAATTCTTTGCTTTAGGCCAAATACATCTTTGATGCCAGGTCGCGAAGAGTGGTTACTTATATATGCCCCTAAGAATGTAGTCTGCAAATGATTGAAAGATGTTATAGTATTCTTTGACAAAACTTCAAACCATTTTAAGGCCTCTCCTGTTAAACTTGATGCAAAATATTTGCACAATACAGCATCATGGTTTTCCCATTGTAGCATACATCTCACATAAGCTTTGATGTGTTGTACTGCACAATTTGTTCCGTCAAAAATGCTAGTTAACGCAGGTAGATTGCACTTTGGGGGTATTCCTCCTAATTGTACTTCTTGTATGAATGGAGTCTTCGCAGCTTCTTTTATGGCTTCATCTAGTTGTCTCCTACCTCCTTCTTTTTTATTATTTAACATTCCTCTCATTTCCGCTAGCTCTCTCAAAACTTATTCATTTACACCAGAATTTGGATCCATTGGCCTTTTTAACTCTGTGTATCTTCTTCTGCGCTCATATCTGCTTTGATTTTCTTATTCATCATTTTCTTCTCTTCTTTCCCTGCGATCTCCTCTTTCATTTCTTTCATGAATTCGCACATGATTATACTCCTCATTTTCTTCTCTACGATTTTGTTCATTCCTCCTCAATTTTCTTTGCCGCCTTTCAGCTTTCCTTTGTACTCTATCATATTCTTCATTGGTATTACCATTATTGCGATTTTGTTCACGCATTCTTTCTCGATTATCATGATTGTTCTGGCGAATTGCCTCTTGGAGCTCTTGTTCTTCCACTTCTGCTCTCAGTTTTTCCCTTTCGCAAGCTAGACGTGCTTGTTCAGTGTAATGTCTTTCGATTTCATCTTCAATTACTTGTTGATTTCTTAGAACTTCTCCCATGTAATATTCTCATTCCTTCTTCCCGATTTTCTTCGCCACTTTGATTATTTCGTTCCTGACGTTGTCTATTTCCCCGATTTCTATTGTTTTGTCCATTTTGAAGAATTTCGCTACGTTGAATATAACGATCTTCCATTACTTCTCTTCTTTCGCGACGTTCTTCGTCTGGATTTTGTACTTCCTCTCGAGTTTCTTCATTAGCATTTTCTATAGGCGAATTTCGTCTTATTTCTCCTCTAACTGATCTTGAACTTGATCGTGTAGTGCTTCTTTACCTTCCACTTTGTAATCTCATGTTTTCCATCCTCAACTCATGATTTTTCCTTGTCAGATTTGCACGTTCTTCTGCTTTTAGTCTGCTTTCTTCGTGTATTCTTTGCCTCAATGCCTCTAACGCTTCAACCTCTTCATTTCCATGAATTATTCCTCCAATTATTTCTTGGTCTCTCTCCTCTCGTCCATTGCTTCTTAATTGCTGCTCTTCTTCCATTTCATCTACGGAATCTGATCGCCAAGTATGTACACTCACTCTGTCATAATCCACAGTTCTATTTTGTATTGGTGTATGTTGAATTGGTTGTTGAACTTGATTTTCTCAATTGTTTCTTGTGTTCATTCTTGAAGATTCCTCAATTTCATCTCTCCCTTGTCCATCAAGCCTCTTACTCCTTCTTATAGTTGTTGGTTGTTTTGATGTATTTCTTCTTCTAGCCATTTTTCAACCTTAATGAGTTGTTGAAAATTATATGAAATTCTTTACCTACTACTCCAAATTCTTTCAAATCACAATATCAATCTTCAATCCATGTTCTAGCGCCAATATGTAGTTGCAGGAATTCCCACAATACATCCCTCACAAGAATTCATAATAATCAACACATCTTTAAGATCAACAATCCCACTTTTTATTAATTGAGTTAGAAATTTTACAAGAAGGAAATGAAATCAAGAATTCCACTACTATTCTAGACTTTCTCTCTCCTCAAAACTTTCTCTCCATTCTCAAAAAAGATCCCTCCCCTTAAGCCTGTTCGGATCTTTATATAGGATATTACATAGTGGGTGACAGCTAAGATGTCCTTTATTTTCGGATCTGGCTTGCGATATTATCGCAAGTATGCAAATGATGAATTTCGCAACACTCCTAAATCTCGCTAGGTCTCCACATCTTTCTCGTGTTTTGGCTGTCGTCATCTGTCACGTCATTTCTGTAACCAATCTGCGATATCTTCGCAGTGTGTTGTTAAAAGATTTCGCAAAGGTATTGATGTTGCGATATTCTGATCCTACAGAAACTTAGCTTGTCACACACAAATGAAATGTATTCATTTAGGTTTGAGTAACCGTAACTAAACGTGTACACTTAGTTGGTTCACAAATAGTTAACCAATGGTTAGCCATATGAGCACTTTCATATTAACCGTATTCATCTTTCTCATAACCAGTTTAAATGACTCATAAGAACTAGTTGAAGAGTTGTTCAATTTCTTAGGTCTTTATTGATAGACACAATTGAAACAAAATCGGTTTGATTCATTTGAATCAATTCATGAACAATATAGCCACGGTTTGCAAAGATTGCATTCCTTATAATTTATTGTTTTAAGTTCATGAACTACCGATTTAAGAAATAACCAGCTTGGGTACGCGTACGGGTATGCGTACTAAGCTACCGGATTTTGAGTTGGTTTTGGTTTCCAAACTCAGCAGAAATTTTCGGTTCGAAAACTTCCGTGGGTACGCGTACCTAAGGTGACTGGTTTAACAGTTTGCAAACTACAAACTCAGCAGAAATTTTCGGTTAGAAAACTTCCGCCAGTACCCGTACCCAACCTGTCTCCTTCACCAATACCGCATGCACACATATGCACGCACTTGGTTTCCGGTACATGGATTTATACAATAATGTGAGAACACACTATATATGCTTATATCCATAGATGGTAATCTCAACTCTACATTTCAATCATTGAAACATTCTTCTATAATGTTATAACAATCGTTATTCACGACTATCGTCATCAAAGTTATTTTCAAGATTGGAACGTCATCATGACTTTCGTCACGAGTAAAGATGAAATATGGTTAAAACGAAAGCTTACCAACACATATTTCGAGAAAAAGATAGGCGAGTAAACTCGGCTCGAAATAACAAATGTTTATGTATGAAAACTATCATACTTATACGACTATTGTCTCAAGAGTAGGAGATAGAGTAGATAGACTTTTGAGTGATAGATGAGTTCAAGTCTCCACATACCTTTTAGCCGGATAAAGTTCCACTGGTTCCTCGAGTAGTTCTTCGTCTTCGTAAGATGATCGACATGGAGTCTGGAGCTCAACTATACTTAACTATCCTAGACTGAGACTTAGTCATAAGTAAACTAGAAATCAAGACATATAGTTTTGATCACTAATATTGACAAACATGCTTGAGATAGCAACACATGCGAGTTCGACCGAGCAATGCTCTAACAGGGAGAAACCGGCTATAACTGTAACTAGTCAGCATAAAACCCAGATGTGTCAATCAAGAAAAGGAAGAGTCACTGCACGTGGAAATAATCACATGGAAAAACCGGAAGAATGTCGGATAAAAGAAGAAACGAAGCCAATACGAGGAATCAACTAAAGAATTCTCGCATTATTCCACTTACAAAAGAACAACGCGAGAAGAGGCAAAATGTAGGGGCGAAATATCGCACATAGTTAATCCGTAGCCTCGCCTTGACCAAGACTGTCACTAGCACAACATAAGGAAATTAAGCGAAGAGATACAACGCGGCAAAAGGGAAAAACACGAAGAACAAACATGCGACGAGCATAGCGCGACATACATCAAGAAGAGCATGAAGCAGCGACGCGAGAGATAGCGACATCTTCCCAAAGCCTGGCGAATAAGATAGAATGAACAGATATCAGCTAGCAAAGATTTGCACGTGAACTTAGTTGTCTTCTACCATGACGATTGGCTATATAAGGATTCATATAATGAAGAGGGAGGGAGGTTGAAAAGAGTTCAGTCAAGAACAAGAGTTGAAAACCCACCACTAGAAAAGAAGAAACCACTAGAATTAACTTTACTTATCATCATCCTTCTTATATGTATGAACCTTTGTGATATTAATAAGAACATCATATTCTCCATACAAAACTTGTGTAAAGATCATATCTAGTGTCAATGGGTGTATAATATCATTAATGTTTGAGTTTATCTTCATGACTTAGACTTAGTGTTCTTATCACTTCATTGGGTGTAGTTGTGGGATTTTCCGCAACTACACCCTTCATACTTCGAGAAAAGAAACTAATCCAACATAGTGAAAAATAAGGTAACACACTGGTCTTCACATTCCAAGAGCAAGGGTGTCTTTCAACCTCCCAAACAGTAAGACCACTACCTAGACGGAAGTCCAACCTAATCCACAAGAGTACTTGCAGTTGTAGATTCGCTGCACAAGTAAGGAAAACAAACATCTGGTTAGTGATTTATTTTCAACCATACAACAAAATGATAAATAGACATATATAGCAAGGTAAAATAGAAACACCGCAAACTAAGTAAACTATGATGCTTTCAATACTAGGTACATAATGGATCACAAGTAAAGTTCACAAATTATGATATGCAATCACATTTTATCAGTGCAATAAAATTCAAGCCACACAACATCACAACGGAACAGACTACTTCACCATATTTCAGTGAACATTTGCTAAATCAAAAAATGCACTAGTTAAGTATAATAAAATCATATAAAAAAAAAACTTGTTAGCTAAAACTTACTATTTCCAGACTGGGGGAAGCTTCTTGGTCCTCTTGTAATAACGGGCAAGACGGTGAATCCTGCTCTCAACCAAAATCAATCTAAACTTAGAGTCCTTGTCCTTCCTTAATAGGAATATTAGTCAACTCAAGTCAAGTCAGTCTTGACTTGAGTACCATTGGTCATTCAGTCAGATATTTGTGTCCCGTCTGAATAAGACAGTTGTATTAAAAGTCTATAAATAAATATGTCTGAACTAGTCTGTCCTTGTTAACGTTTTTCTATTATCTAAAATACAATAACTCTTTCTTCTCATCTCTGCTAAAATTCTTGTTTCTTGATCATCATGAGAACATAATAATTCTCATGGTATCAAATTAGTAACGATCTTGTTTTTCAATTGTCAACAAAGCTTAATAATTTTTCTCAACAATTTTTAGCTTATGGGTAATACAGATTTAAAAAATTTCCCAAAATCAATTTTAGGGTTCATCCTGAATCTTTTATGGTAACAACTAGAAGAAATACTTACAACAGAAATCGAAACAACAACAAAACTCATCGAAATAATATCAACAACAACAATGTTAATTCTATCAACATCAACAATATCAATACGGTTAATCATACTGAAGCAACAATGTCTTCTTCTGCTGGTACTTCTTCACTTCCTTTTACCAATATAACAAATTTTGTTTCTATGAAATTGGATGGGTCAAATTATTTGTTATGGCGTGATCAATTTGAGGGTATTTTCATATCTACTGATCTTTTTGGTTATGTTACTGGTGAAATTATCAAACCACCACAAAGAATAACTGTTGATGGAATTAAAATTACAAACCCAGCATGGATTTCTTGGACAAAATTAGATCGATTTGTGTCAACCTATCTTAAAGCTACTTTTACTGAAACTGTAAGTGGTGATGTTCTTGGTCTTGCAACATCCAAGGATATTTTGGAGTATCTTGCTGTAAGATTTAGAACCCAATTTCTTGCTAGTAAAAACATGCTTAGAACTCAATTACATGGCATCAAGAAAGGCAATCTATCTATTGTAGTTCATCTTCAGAAGATTAAGACTATTGCTGCAATTGGAGAGAAGGTTAATGATGCAGATTTATCGATGTTTGTATTGAATGGATTGGGCAGTGATTATGATATGTTTGTTATCTCTTTAAAAAATAGAGATACACCATATACTTTTGGTGAATTAAAAGCAAAACTCCTTTCTCATGAGAAGTTTTTAGTTGAGAGACATCATCAAACCTCTAATGTTTATGATGAGCAGAATTCTACTGCTTTGTATGCAAGAAATGGTTCTAGTGGTTACAATGGTAAAAATAGAAAGAATGGTGGTAACAACAAAATGGGGAATGGAAGCAATTACAAAAACAGTCAGTATCAACATGATTCCAGCTCAAATTCTTCTAATGGTTCAAATGCTGAAAGGAGACCTTATTTGGATTATTCCAAAATGTACTGTCAAATTTGTAAGAAGACTGGTCATATTGCTACAAGGTGCTTTTTTAGATATCATCCACCCACTAGTGGAAATTCATATGCTGGTACTACATCTGGTTATAGAGCTCAAGAAAATTATTCTGATACCCAAGTCAATTATTCTGCTGATCCAGCTGCTCCTTCTAGTTCTACTCAGCATGCCTTTACTAGTTTGAATGTTCATGATGATCCATCTTCCTCAAATACTGTATGGGTTTCTGATAGTGGTGCTACTACACACATGACTGGAGATAGGACTTTGCTACAAAATACTTCTAATTACAAAGGCAAGGATACTGTTATGATTGGAAATGGTAAGACTCTATCCATCTCACTTATTGGTAATGTTAAAATTCATACACCAAAAACTAACTTTAGGCTTGATAATGGTTTGCATGTGCAAGACATGAAACATAATTTGTTGTCAGTTCCCAAGTTTACAAAGGACAATGCATGTTATATCACTTTTGATCCATTGGGTTATGAAATAAGAGATTTACAGAGTCATATTCTATTAGCAAAGGGTCAGATGGTTAATAATATATATCCAATTTCATCTACTGTATTGCAGTATGCTTTTTCATCTCTTGTTGCTCCGTTTCAAGTTTGGCATTGCAGATTAGGTCACCCTTCTTCCAAAATAGTTCAACAACTTCATCATCATAAAAACATTATTGTTAAGTCCTCTGATTCTCAAAGTATTTGTCATCCTTGTCGGTTAGCAAAAAGTAAGAGACTTCCTTTTTCACTATCTTCATCTCATGCTTCATCTCCACTTGCACTGATTCATTGTGATGAGTGGGGTCCTTCTCATGTTTCTTCATTAGCATGATATAGATATTACATTCTCTTTATTGATGATTTTAGTAGATTCCATTGGATTTATCCAATGCAACTTAAAAGTGAATCTTTACATTGCTTTCAACATTTTAAAAGCTTAACTGAAAATTTCTTTCAACCAATGATTTTAGCTTTTCAAACTGATGGTGCTAGTGAATTAGTCAAAGGCCATTTTAAAGGTTTCTAGATTCTTCTGGTATTCAATTAAGAATTTCTTGCCCACAAACACCACAACAAAATGGTCTTGCTGAAAGGAAGCATAGACACATTAACGAAATGGGTAATACATTACTTTTCAATGCTTCTTGTCCAAAAGAATATTGGTATGATGCTTTTTTAGCAGCCACATTTCTCATAAACAGAACTCCAACTCATATTCTTGATGAAAAATCTCCATTTCAAGTTTTATACAATGATATGCCTGATTATTCTTTTCTAAGAGTGTTTGGTTGTGTGTGTTATCCTTTCTTAGGTCACTCTAGAATTGATAAACTATCTCCAAAATCTGTAAAATGCATTTTTCTTGGATATACTGTTTTGCATAAGGGCTGCAAGTGTTACAATCCAATTTCAAAAAGAACATACATTTCTAGACATGTTGTTTTCTCCGAAACAGAGTTTTATTTTTCTCTTAATCATGACAAAAATTCTTCTTCTTCTGATTCTCTTGTTATTGAGGATATTCCATCATTCATCAGTTCAAATTCCATCTTCTAGAGTTGTTACTAGATCTCAAAGAGGCATTACTAAAGCCAAAGTTTTTCCTGGTCATGTTTCTTTTACTTCTGTAAAATATCCTCTTCCATCTGCTTTTGCTTCTTTGCTCAATACTCCATCTGAACCTAAAAGTTTTAAAGAAGCTATCCAAATTCCAGAATGGCAAATCTCAATGATAGATGAACATAGTGCTTTGCAAAGAAATGGTACATGGGATTTGGTGGATCCTGAACCTCATATGAATATTTTAGGATGTAAATGGGTCTACAGAGTTAAGTTGAAATCAGATGGTACAGTGGATATGTGTAAATCAAGATTAGTTGCTCAGGGGTATAATCAACAAGATGGCATAGACTATGAAGAGACTTTTAGTCTTGTTGTCAAGTCCACTACAGTTAGAATAGTTTTATGTGTTGTTGTTACAAGAGGTTGGTCAATAAGGCAATTGGATGTATCCAATGCCTTTTTACATGGGGATTTGACTGAGAATGTCTACATGAAACAGCCACCAGGCTTTATTAGTAAAGAATTTCCTAATAAAGTGTGTCATCTGAAAAAGAGTTTATATGGTTTAAAGCAGGCACCAAGAGCATGGTTTCAAAATTTTAGTTCTTCCTTGCTGGCTTATGGTTTTGTTAGAACAGTCTCAGATTTTTCTATGTTTGTATATGTTGTTGGTTCACAAATGATGGTGCTCCTTTTATATGTTGATGATATTCTTTTAACTGGTACTTCTGATGCTTTGCTTGATCATCTAGTTCAATTCTTAAGTTCTAAGTTTGCAATGAAACAATTAGGGGATATAAATTATTTTTTGGGGATAGAAGCAAACAAAACTACAACTGATATTTTGTTAACACAGAAGAAGTATACACTTGAATTACTCAGTAAATCTCATATGATAGAATGCAGTCCATGTACTACTCCAGTGGCTAAAGGACCAAGAGTTTCTATCAGTGATGGTACTATTTTACCAGATGTGTCAGCTTATAGAATAATTGTTGGCATGTTGCAGTACTTATGCTTAACTAGACCTGACATATGCTTTGGTGTTAATTATGTAAGCCAATTTATGCATGCTCCCACAGATGTTCATCTGTTGTTGGTCAAAAGAATTCTTAGGTATTTGAAGCGCACTATTGGTTATGGAATTACATTAAGGAAAGGTGATATAACTACTTTAACAGCTTACACTGACTCTGATTGGGTAAATTGTCCTGAGACAGCTAGATCAACATGTGGATATGCAATTTTTATTGGTAATTCTTTGATTTCCTGGTCTAGTAAAAAGCAGCCTACAGTGTCAAGATCTACTGCAGAAGCAGAGTATAAGTGTTTATCTGTGGCAACAGCTGAGTTAGAATGGCTTTCTTCTTTATTGTCAGAATTGCATATTACTTTGAAGTACCAATTACACTCTATTGTGACAATACAAGTGTTATTTACTTAACATCTAATCCTGTTTCTCATTCCAGGCACTACACCAAATCAACGATTTTGAGACATTTATATATGTTGCTATGAATTTAAGAGACACATATAAGTGTCTCAAATCGTGCGTCCGAAATCTTTTGAGATGTATAAAGAAACACTTATAAGTGTCTCTTAATTAACTGAAGCGACACAACGTAAGCGTCTCTTAAATTAATTAGCGACGCTTAATTAAAGCGACTTATAAATTAATTAAGAGACGCCTATAAGCTGTCTCTTATTCTATATGCAACACATTCGTATCCGTGTTTACTACACTTATATTCGTCTCAAAATTAAATTGGCTTTTAAAAAAAAAAAGCTGTTTTTTTTCATTTGGGAATTCCCAAAATCAAAATTCCCGCACCTGCACGTTCATTTTCTGCACCTGAATACAGGCACCTAGCCAGCCATTCCATTTGCCATCAAATATGGAATATGAAAAGACAATTGAATCAATTTTTATTATACAATTATCATCAATCTCAGTCACAATTACATAAGTAAGATACTTAAAATTACAACAAAAAAACAGCTAGTTCCTATAATTGCAAGTCTCTCAATACAATTTGGGATCAAAGTTCGACATATTTTGGTATTAAATAAGACGGTGCTTTCTATAAACTTGTTCAATCAATATCATGGGACTTCATCCACATTTTTACATGAAACTAAGAAAGGAATTACCTACAACTTGTTCAAATCAATATTCTATTATGATTGTCCAAATCTCTCTTCTTGATTCCTTATAACGCTACCTGATGTAAATGGAACATCTGTTGGAGTCAGTTCAAATACCAAAGAGAAACAAGAAAAGACAAAATGCAAAATAAGATAACCTGAGCAGTAAAAAGATGCCTTCTTCAATAATAACAAGAAATTCGCAACCACACAAGTTTTCTCATCATGCACACAGTTTCCAGACATAAGGAAGAGTTACCTTTGCTAGAGCATTTCATTCACACAAGTGATCTGCATAACACACCAAACACGGAACAAAGATTAAAACCACACCCAACAACAACAATTAAAACAAGGATTGTAACATTACCAATTTGGTAACTCTATGAACCAAAACATATCAATCGCAATTTAGTATTTCAACTTACACATAATGAGTATGAGTTCAATGAAGGCACACTGAGCTTCCACTTCCTCTATGAGACTGAAAAAGAAACATCCTCAAATAGCAACTACCTATCAAAGCATGGGATCCCAAGAGCCATTCGAAGAACTTGAGCTTTTAACCATATACAAAAACTCTGAACCCGTATTTATAGCAAGTGGTAACACCTTCTTCGCGTTCGTCCCAGCCTATCTTCACCGTATCATACCCAACATCATCAGTACTCAACCAAATCCCCTTTCAAGTTAAACTTCAAAAGATAAAGGTTTTCATACCTGATTTCCTAACCCAGAGCACCGTTTATAAGTATCTTGTCCTCTAATATAGTTCCTGCCTTATACGGAGTATACAAGACAACTGTGATTATAATAGAAAAACAAAGTTCAAAAGTAGCTTTCATTGTGCATCTCCTTACAAGCTTTAAAAAAGAATTCATATATTGACAACTGATATTACTGTGAGCTTAGGATACTTGTCGTTCTTCAACTGTGATATTTCTGCAGGTACCCATAGTCGGCTGCAAGAACGGAAAAGAACACAAAGGATGAGGAGGCGGAGATGGAAAAATATAACTGCAAAAACACAAGCATGTGATAGAATTGTACCTAAAAAATACCACTTGTGAGCAGCTCTTCTTCATGTCCACAAACCAACTGAATTAAGTTATAAAAGACGCAAAGCAAATTAGTTAATACTTAGTATATACAGATCAGTTTCCCTCCTTTATCTAGGCTTTGTCACATAATACAAAACTGGTGTTACAATAGAAATAAAGTGTCGTAGAAAGAAGCCGATATTAAGTACTTGTCGTCTGTATCCAATAAAGAAAGAAAATAATACTCATCAGTATGCTAGTAACTGAAATTACCTTCATCCTCGGAATCTCAAAATTCGAATTTGTGATTGTTTCATGAAGGAAAATACATATGCAGTAAGAAAATGCAAAAGGGCATACTTAACAGGAGTGTCTAAAGGTGAAATGCTGAAATAGGTATAAATTAATGATATGCTTTTCTACAGGAATCGGAATTTATAAATTTATTGAATGTTGACAAGAACATGATGTACCAAATATAGCAATAGTAGGGTAGTGTTTCTAGATTATTAAAAAAAACATGTAATACCTCCAAGCAAGTCCAGAAACAAGTTCTTTAAGGGCATCAAGAAGGACCTGCGTGATTGATAAAAAGTGTGAAACAATGACATCAGTGAACATGAAAAAACACAAAAAAAACAAGACATGGTCTTTTATTTTTGTTGATAAATGTTAAATTTTACGACAAGAGAAGGAATATCACCTTTTCTTCATACGGGTTGCAGTGATCTTTGAACCACATCCTCAAAAACCCCTACAAAAAAATATTCAATACCATGGTGAATCAACAACACCTTTAAAGCCTCCTAGTCTAAGACATAGACAACTTAGAATCCCAAATGCGCCATACTACTTATACAAAACTATAAGGAAAGGGTGAGCATTTCAAACAAACATCATCAACATTGTCATGTTCAAGACCATTACGAAACCGTTATTCATACAAATTGGAAATCCAATTAATATGTGCTAGATACAGGGGTGTGTACCTGAAGCATGCATAATATAGTTTGGTTTTAAGTGAACATGAGAACTGCTAAGCTATCTTGAGTCTCGAAATTACTATCAAACTTTGTTTTCCCTCTAAAAGGCTTCTCGCACAATTGCTTAACAAAATGTGATATATGAGATAATCGAGATAAAGGTTTAGAAGATCCTGGCAAATATTTTTTAAATATAAGGCAAAGAGTGGACATTCCAGGAAGACATTATTCAATCACACCATCACAATCGATGTTCATGGTTTTAATTGAAAATTAAGTTCGGATACTTTGGAAGTAATGTTAAGTATGTAAATCAAAGGCTCGTAGGCTATGGAATTTTGTATATCAGATGAACACAGCTAATAATAGAAGCATAAGAAATATGCATGATTTGGCATAAATACCTGTCTAAATTCAAAAAAGCTCAATGCTTTTAGCTCGCACTTCATCATAGTCGTCCAGAGTCATTAGACCGTGCTCAATAATCTGGACACAAGATATTCTCATTAAGAAGTGAACTAGTTATCTGAACCCCAAAAGATACACATAAAGTAGCCAATTTTAACAAAGCATCAGGGAGAAACTGATAAATCCATATAACTTCCGATATGGAAAAAGTTTGTATTATACAAATGGAGTTAGATACGAAGGAAAGCATGGAAGACGTACTTCGTCAAGAGTTACTGGTGTATCATGATATATGGCTTTAGTAGTTGGTGTCAGAATATTGGCAGAAAGCTTTCGTTTTTCACCATTCCTTTCACGCATAATTTTTTTTTAAGATCAACAGTTCACATATGGAAATTGGAAAACATTCTCCAGGGTATAAGTATCTGTGACCTACAAAACCCAAGTATCAAAATCCAATTTTTTTAGAAAACAATAAATGGATTTGGATCATTGAAAACCCATAACCAGATAAAGAAAGCCATGTATATTTGTAGGTCTTTGTGACTGTGAGAAAGTCTTCTCAGTTATCAGTTAGGATAACCTAATTTAGATGGTTTTTGAATTACATAATGCAAAGCAAGGTAGTCTATGTGACATACATAAATCGACAGAATTAAGTGATATTATCCAAGGCTAATAAACATAAATAACTCATGATGTCTGCTGATATATTCACAAAACCCAGAAAAAAAAATACCAGAAAATGAATAAGAAGGCCACAAAACAGAAATGACTAAAAAATAATCAATGCAAGTCATAAACACACTCAATCATACCAGAAATTGAACAAGAAGGTAACACGAATGAATAAAAAATGATCAATGCAAGACATAAATACAAAGCTTATACAACTCTCTCAACTCATAAATAACAAATCAGACTCAAAATCTTCAATGTTTGCATCAAAATCAGATACTAAAATACTTTAGATACAAGACAAACATATTGAAGATCAAACACCTTTATCCTTATTATCTAAATTAAAGATCAAACATATTATAACAACAAGTGAAACTTGATAGACGCATTTATGTGTCTATTTTAGTCTCAATTCTCTGTAATGTTAAGTACTCGATTTTGCACTTATTTTGGTATTTTATGTCTTTGTAGGTGCTTTTGGAGAAATAAGCTTTTGCGGCGAAATTGGCTCGAAAAGTGGTTTTTGCGCTCGTGGGAGAAAATTACTATACGGACCCCCATTTTGGATAAGGGGTAACCTAATTACTAAGGGGCATCCCCAAAGGGCGTCTCTAAAGGCACCCTTACTCTTCAGTTAAGGGGGCAACCCATCTTCTCCAATTTGAAACTCAAATTTGGCGGGAAAACAAGTTCACTCACCGGCAGAATTTAGGGTTGGGATTTGGACGTGTTTTAGGCTGATTCAATCATTGAAACTTCTTGGGAAGATTGTATTGGACTAAACAGGAATGGTATGTTTCCAGGAATCGAAAGAAATGGGCTAGATAATCGTGTTGCAACAAAACAGAGAAGAAATATTTCTCGGGTTTATATTTGGGAGATTTGGGTGCGATTCTGTTGGGGTATTCACGGATTTGGACTGGCTTGGGCTTGATACATTGTAACAGGCTTGGTTCATGGGTCTGTCCACGGAAAGAAGTGTTTGCAACAAAACAGGAAGTCGTTGATGGTAATAAAAACAGGTAAAGAATATTTTATCGAGATATTTTCTGGGAAGTTGGCACAAGTTTGAGCGTTTGCTGCGCGTGTTGGAAAACTCAAGCTATCATTTGGAGCATAACTAAGTTAAAAATGGAGAATATACTAGCTGCAGTCGCGTGAGAAAGAAATGAATGGTAAGAAAATCTCGTAACATGCAGCGAAGTAAATAGAGAATAACATGGAGTTATTACAAGGATTTCAGCGACCTTTTGAGTATAAATAGTGTTGTTGGGGAGCAGAGAAGGTTTATGGAGAGTTTGGGGAGTTAGCATAGACGAGAGAATCAAGAAAATCGAGTTGCAGAAATTTATCACTGCTTTGCTTCAAAGAACCTCAAGAACACGAAGAACAGACGGCCAAAGACCGTCGTTCTTCAAAAGCGACAGCGACTGCCACTTGTGGGTCGCATAAATACAGTAACAGCCACATTTCTTCCTTATCGTTCTCTGTAACAGTGTTTGCAACAATTATAAGCGTTGCAAACACCCGGTTTTAATAGTTTTTCTCCATTTCATCATTTGTACACCTCCTTTGAGCAATAAAAATAATTTTTGAGCGTGTTTCCAACATGATGAGCTAGAACCAATCACTGGGACGACGGAGGAAGCTGTTTTGCACCCATGTGGTAAGTCTATTTAATTCCTTTATGACTATTTGCACTATTTTAATTGATTTATGATTTTTCTTGATTATTTGTGAATTCGTTAGATGTCGCATGCTTAGTCTTAGGTACTTTAGATGCGCCATGCTTGTGAGTTACATATAATTCTTTATAAAATCTACCTTGGCAAAGAATTAGAGTCGATGTTTGTTACTTTATGAGCCTTAATTGTCCTAATTAATAGATGAACCGCATGAATGTAAGAATTGGTGGAATCCCGAGTCCCAGTAACTCTCTCTATCTTGTGACAATATTTGTATATATTTTCTTTATCTTTAGTATTTCTTTTATTAAAACTTAAAATCGATCTCGTCAAGTCCGAGTGAACGACAACCTTACTACCACTTTCTACAACATTATTGAGTCACACCAATTTTTGGCGCCGCCGACGCGGACTTGTGTATAGATTTGTTTTTAGGTTTTATTTTTTATTTTTTATTTTTTTGTTCCTTTTTACGCGTTTTGGTATTTTCTATTTGCTTTCAGATTTGGTGCGAAGCTTATGCGAAAGAAAAAGTGTTGAAAAGTAAAGCGAAGCCAAAGAAGGAAAGAAGAGAGAAAATCCAAAGGAGTAAAGAAGAAAATTTTGTATATAGTGTAATTAATTTTTTTTTATTTATTTTTAGAAACTGTAATTAGGTAATTATTTTTGTAATTTTTATTTTTATTTTTTGGACTTCTTAATTTTGGACTTTATTTTTGGACTTTTGGACATTTTTTTTATAAACCCTAAGGAAGGGTTATTTAAATATAAACTGCACAGGGAAGGACGACGATTACGATATCGTCTCGGCCCCTCGGGTTCGTACACGACATAGGAGTCGTGGCCCGAGTCGACTTCAACGGTTCATCCCCCGTCTGGAACGGGAGGTAAGAATTCTAAACACCCGCGAATCCCCTGTCAACGGGTTTACTGGATGATTTCGTCTGAATATATGTCGAGGAACTGAATTCGGCTGCTTTAAATTCCTAGTAAAGGGCAAGGACTGGCCATACAAGATAAGGGTTCGGATTTCATCACCGTTCTCTTCTTGCCCACCTTAGGAAAACAAAACCAAACGCGAACCTAAGCTTAAAATTTGGAATAGAACGAGACCGATAGGGTAACGAGCTTAATAGGAAAGTCATTCGAAAAATATTGGTTACTCTTTAAGCATACTTCGAAGTTCATGATGGTTTCTGTAAGTTGAATGCGTGACTGCGCCGCCTTGTAATGCGGTGAGGCCTTGGGTATCAAAGCTCCACGCAGCTTCCCTCGCCTCTATTCAACTTACTTTGACTCGGATTGATTCCAGAGGGGTTTGCTTAAATTGTAACGAATTCCCTTTCGAAGGTTTAGAAGCTGGTCTAGAAAACAATCTAAGTGGAGCCATCATGCTTTTTGTTTGCTAGAAATCAGTAGGTTTGTTGTGGTCGAGTCAGCCTTGTTTGTGCTTGTGTAGAATTCCCTTGCAGTTAGAATGTCAAACTGGTATTACAATAGCCATCACAATGAATATGAATATCCAACTGAACAATATGAACATCACTCTTTTTATGACCAGAGTGTGAATAGTGGTTGGGAACGCCAACCTTTTGAAGATTATGGCTCATACCATGGTGAGCCCAATTACTATCCACACGCCAACCGGTCGTACGAGCAAAATTCCTCTCTAATAGAGTCAACACGTAAGTTAGCTGAGACGACACGTAAGTTCGCAGAAATGAATAACTTAGTTATGGACAAAAGCAATGGAACGAGTGAAATTTCTTTCCTAGATTCAATAAGGAAGTCATGTGAGTCGAGTCACGATGCATTAAGGAAGTCATGTGAGTCGAGTCACGATACCATAATGAAGTCATATGAGTCGATTCGAAAGCTTTTGTTAGAGGCCCAGAACGGAACTTCTCGAGATAATCTTAGTGTTTCCAATAGTACCCCGAAAATGAGGATAGTTATTTACATAATCAAGATGACGAGGATAAAATTGGTAACACTACTTGTCTAGATGAGGTTCAACCATTTTCATATTATTATAATGATGATTATGATGAGGATAGTGTTGATGAAGAATTTGAAATAAATAGGCATAGTGATCAGGAAATTGTTACCCCAATTGAACTTTATAACGATAATATTATTTCTAGTTCAAATCCAAATAATTTTAATAATTATTCACCTATTCAAAAGGATGAGGATTTGACTAGAGATACCCCCGTTTTAGACGATGTAGTATTTCCTTTTGATTACGAAGCCAATGATGGTTTAGAGGAACGAGTATATTTTGAGTCTAGCGATTTAGAAACAATAGACTTAGAAAAAGAAAATGAACTCGTAGAGATGAGTGAGGATGTACCTGATTTAGAAGAATCAATTGACCATTTTCAGGAATCACATGAAATTAGGGAAGTTGTGACTAGTCTGTTTAGAGACACTGAAAACTCTAAGTTTGGGGGTGATTATCATTCTCCACGTGCTTTAACTCTTAGAAAAGTCCCTAACTTGGGACTTGACATATGTGCCTCAACCATTTTAAAAGATTATCTTCATACACTTTTTCCGAACCTAGTTGTGTCCATAAAGAAGTTCAGTTGTTAGAAACCCATCCTCTCGGTTGATGTGGTTAACCCGTGGCTATGATACCACGATTGACTTTGTTTTCCCACCAAGAACCTTCCTTCCAATTGTGGGAACGTATAAGTTTCAGATGTGTCAATTATTAAGTTTTGAGACTAAACCTAATTACTTTAGGATATTAGGGTCGACACATTTGCTTAAGGAAGACCACCAATCTTATTGTGGTCACTTGTGTAAGTCAAAACTGATTGACTTAGAAGATCCTCAATTATTCAGGTTATTATTATGTGCTTCTAAGTTTTTATTTGAGTTTTTCCAGACTCTAGAACCTAAACATTCGGATCTAACTCATAAGGAAACGCAACCCATGAAAATATGTTATCTAGACCCTTTTATAGAGCCTGAACCTGAGCCACAACTAGATATAGTTGTCTTAAACAAAAAATTAAATAAGGGTATGTTGGATATCTTCCTGGTCTGTTGCAGTCTCCTCTTCTTGTGGTTAGCACTTTTTGATCCGTATGACCCAGCTTATTCCTAAGCTCGCTATATGATTCTTCGAGGTGACTAATCATTTCCAATGTCCTGGGTCAAGACTTTAAACTTAGCACTTCTTGGGAGGTAACCCATGCTCTTGCAACACGGTAATATCTTTCCTTACTCTTCAAGTGGTGACAGTTTCTCATTGTTCATGCTTTTAATTTCATCTTTAGAACATTGAGGACAATGTTAGATTTAAGTTTGGGGGTATGGGAGAAACTTTTTAGTTGCAATAAATAAACTCCTGAGCCTAGAAATTTATGTTTATTAAGGATGGCACTAACCAATCTAAGTGGATGGAAGCATTTTGGTTGTAGGAGTTGAGGAACTAATCTGATTAGATGGCAACATCTAAAGAGTCTATTCATAAAAGCACAGAGCTCAGGTGTTAGAAATAACATGATAGTTTCACCATATCTCGTTGAGTCCTTTTCACTTCTGTTTTTATTTTGTTCTTTGTAGACTATGTTTCTTTAAGTGATTAGGTGGGGCCCACGAATCAAGTTGTTACCAATGCTAGGGTGAATTAGAGTGATTGAGATACAAAAAAAAAAAAAAAAAAAAAAAAAAAAAAAAAATTGATTGAGACCAGACCATCGGACCAACCTAATAAATTCAATAAAGTCGACCACCTGGAACCCTTGTATATGCCAGTTGTGTTGACCTAGAGTTAGGATTATCGACCATTGGTTCCCTTGTATATGCCAAAGTGTGTTGATATTAGTCGACTAGTATCTCAGTCCATTAGGATAGGTTCATTTTGGCGGAGGCCTTCAGACAGAGATATGGGAAACACCGTTCACTTAGTAAACATCAAAACCATCTCTCTATATCCATCTCTTGATCTATCCATGTGATTAGTTTTGACTCCGTGTATTGATGTCCATAGTGCGACTATCTGAGTAGAGCTCTGTAACTTATATATGAATTTTAGTATGCTTGAGTGCAAACTCGTGTCAGCAATTGGAATTTCGCATCAGGGTACTTCCTCCTGTAGTCAATGAGTATGCCAACCAAGGAGATTCTTTAGTGCCTTCCAAGGTTCTATGTAGATAGCTAGGGTCTGGAGTAAAGGTTTTGTGGGTACACCTCTGGTAAACCCTCCGGAGACAACACTCCGCCACTAGGGCCACCTAGGGGTTCAAATGATTTTTATTTTCTAGAATAAATTTGCTCGGGACTAGCAAATAATAAGTTTGGGGGTATTTGATAGACGCATTTATGTGTCTATTTTAGTCTCAATTCTCTGTAATGTTAAGTACTCGATTTTGCACTTATTTTGGTATTTTATGTCTTTGTAGGTGCTTTTGGAGAAATAAGCTTTTGCGGCGAAATTGGCTCGAAAAGTGGTTTTTGCGCTCGTGGGAGAAAATTACTATACGGACCCCCATTTTGGATAAGGGGTAACCTAATTACTAAGGGGCATCCCCAAAGGGCGTCTGCTAAAGGCACCCTTACTCTGGTTAAGGGGCAACCCATCTTCTCCAATTTGAAACTCAAATTTGGCGGGAAAACAAGTTCACTCACCGGCAGAATTTAGGGTTGGGATTTGGACGTGTTTTAGGCTGATTCAATCATTGAAACTTCTTGGGAAGATTGTATTGGACTAAACAGGAATGGTATGTTTCCAGGAATCGAAAGAAATGGGCTAGATAATCGTGTTGCAACAAAACAGAGAAGAAATATTTCTCGGGTTTATATTTGGGAGATTTGGGTGCGATTCTGTTGGGGTATTCACGGATTTGGACTGGCTTGGGCTTGATACATTGTAACAGGCTTGGTTCATGGGTCTGTCCACGGAAAGAAGTGTTTGCAACAAAACAGGAAGTCGTCGATGGTAATAAAAACAGGGAAAGAATATTTTATCGAGATATTTTCTGGGAAGTTGGCACAAGTTTGAGCGTTTGTTGCGCGTGTTGGAAAACTCAAGCTATCATTTGGAGCATAACTAAGTTAAAAATGGAGAATATACTAGCTGCAGTCGCGTGAGAAAGAAATGAATGGTAAGAAAATCTCGTAACATGCAGCGAAGTAAATAGAGAATAACATGGAGTTATTACAAGGATTTCAGCGACCTTTTGAGTATAAATAGTGTTGTTGGGGAGCAGAGAAGGTTTATGGAGAGTTTGGGGAGTTAGCATAGACGAGAGAATCAAGAAAATCGAGTTGCAGAAATTTCTGCTGCTGCTGCTGAAGAACCTCAAGAACACGAAGAACAGACGGCCAAAGACCGTCGTTCTTCAACAGTGACAGCGACTGCCACTTGTGGGTCGCATAAATACAGCAACAGCCACATTTCTTCCTTATCGTTCTCTGTAACGGTGTTTGCAACAATTATAAGCGTTGCAAACACCCGGTTTTAATAGTTTTTCTCCATTTCATCATTTGTACACCTCCTTTGAGCAATAAAAATAATTTTTGAGCGTGTTTCCAACATGATGAGCTAGAACCAATCACTGGGACGACGGAGGAAGCTGTTTTGCACCCATGTGGTAAGTCTATTTAATTCCTTTATGACTATTTGCACTATTTTA
Source organism: Papaver armeniacum (assembly GCA_023531295.1). Taxonomy (NCBI): domain Eukaryota; kingdom Viridiplantae; phylum Streptophyta; class Magnoliopsida; order Ranunculales; family Papaveraceae; genus Papaver; species Papaver armeniacum. The sequence goes on along the minus strand of JAJJWW010008047.1, from coordinate 375,526 downwards.
ATTGATTTATGATTTTTCTTGATTATTTGTGAATTCGTTAGATGTCGCATGCTTAGTCTTAGGTACTTTAGATGCGCCATGCTTGTGAGTTACATATAATTCTTTATAAAATCTACCTTGGCAAAGAATTAGAGTCGATGTTTGTTACTTTATGAGCCTTAATTGTCCGGAATTAATAGATGAACCGCATGAATGTAAGAATTGGTGGAATCCCGAGTCCCAGTAACTCTCTCTATCTTGTGACAATATTTGTATATATTTTCTTTATCTTTAGTATTTCTTTTATTAAAATTTAAAATCGATCTCGTCAAGTCCGAGTGAACGACAACCTTACTACCACTTTCTACAACATTATTGAGTCACACCAAAACTCACAGACCCATAGTGAGAAATCAAATACAAACTCCTCAAACGGAAATAAGTTCATAAAAACAAAAATCAAACACATAAAACTTGCAAAATATAAGAGGAAAACAAATAGGGTTAGAGCTCTTATACCTAAATATTCAAGGATTTGTAGTTGAATATTCTAAAATTTTCACTTCAATCTTCTTCTGCGAGTTTCAAACACATAAATTAGGAATCAAAGTGCTAGAGTTTATAAATAGAAAAAAAAATTGAATATGTAAAAGAGGTATTTCATACCTTAGTTTAGAGATCTTCTAGGGTTTTTACTTCTATAAATACAATCTTCTTCTGAGAGTTTCAAGGTAAAAGTTAAAATCAATTTGTTACGATCACACTAAGAACGATGATAATAGAAAGGATATAATAGACTGTGGAGAATAAGTGCAGGTAAATAATAATGGTTATTGTTAAGGAAAAGAATGAATATGGTATAAAAATGAATATAAAAGGGTTTACAGACGAATTTTGGCGTCCAAGGCCTATTGAGGAGCCCAGCCTCCGATTAACACAAGTGTTAAACAAAAGTTTTCTGATAATTCAATGCGATATCTTTTCCTTCCATTCATATCTGTTTAAATAAGGATACAAGATATTCCCATGATCCTAAACAATCCTAAACAAGCAACTGTCGATCTTAAAAACTAGGAAGTAAACACCATAATTCAAAACACAACTAAAGATCCTACTGACCAGGACTCTACTAACACGTTCATAACAATGTGCACGACTAACTCAACCTTAACTGACATAAATTTCTAACAGAAAACAAACACAACTTAATGGATTCAATCTTGACCGTAACAGCTCCTCTCCCCTTAATTAAAGCCTTGTCCTCAAGGCTATGGATTGTTTTTCTCCATAACATGATCTCCATTTATTTCTTCAATGATTGGAATAATCATGAAAAGTTTCTTGCAGTTGTGCCCCGGCCTAAACTTCTCATCACAGTGGAAACAAAGTCCTTGTTTCTTGCGCTCTTGCAACTGCATAGCAGTTAAATGCCTTATTGGAATCCCTCCGTGATTTGTTGGAGTAACAGCAAACAATTGTGACTTATCACGAGCCTCGTACAAACGTGTCAACCCAATTGCTTCTGAAAGTGTTGCTGGTTTATTTGCCTGCACATCAGTTCGAATGGATTCTCGCAACCCGCTAACAAACAAATTGACTTGCCTAGTTTGCGGTATTGAACCATACTTTGCCACTAACTTTTCAAACTGATTTTGATAGTCTTCAACACTTCCAGTTTGTTGCAACTTACTAAGTTCTCCAAAGAAATCGAGATAGTTATTTGGACCATAAAGGGATTGGAGCGCAGATTTGAAATCTTCCCAGGTGACGTAAATCAGATCTTGCTTCAATATTTGGTACCATATTTGTGCATCATCATCAAGATGATAAGAAGCATAAGAAACACGTTCACTTTCAGGAATTTCATGCAGAAAGAAGTATTGTTCAGCTCTACATAACCAACTAGTAGGATCTTCAGAACCTTTAAAACTTGGAAAAACTAGTTTAACACCACCTTTCAGTTTTGCAGAAGTTTTTGAAAAAGATCCTCCTTTTTCATTTGATTGTGGTTTCTCACCAGCTGACCATTTTTCATCACCTTCCGTATTGGTTTGCATCAGAACAAACTTTCCGAGGAGATCAGTTAGAGCAGTTATCTTGTCCATAATTACCTTTTGATTTTCAGTCATAATTTCTTTTAGATCTTCTGTAGTTTTTTCTAAACTCTCGACTCTTGCATCCATTTTTAGAGTTTTGTACTGACCTGTTGGAAATAAAGAAGAATGATAGTTTTTTTGGGAAGCAATGGTTGCAAGATAAATGATGAGTTTTGCGGAAGCGAAAACCGTGCTCTGGTACAGTAGAACTTCGATAAATTAATTACTTTGCTAAAATAATAAAATTCTCCGGTCCCAACTAGGCTTGTACAGGCTAAATTTTAACTCAATAAATTAATAACTTCGATAAAATAATAATTTTTTCCGGTCCCAATGCTATTAATTTATCGAAGTTTTACTGTAATACCAATTGTTACGATCACATTAGGAAAGATGATAATAGAAAGGATATAATAGGATGTGGAGAAGAAGTGCAGGTAAATGATAATGGTTATTGTTAAGAAAATGAATGAATATGGTATAAAAATGAAGATAAAAGGGTTTACAGACGAACCCTGGCGTCCAAGGCCTATTGAGGAGCCCTAGCCTCCGATTAACACAAGTGCTAAACAAAAGTTTTCTGATAATTCAATGCGATATCTTTTCCTTCCATTCATATCTGTTTAAATAAGGATACAAGATATTACCATGATCCTAAACAATCCTAAACAAGCAACTGCCGATCCTAAAAACTAGGAAGTAAACACCATAATTCAAAACACAACTAAAGATCCTACTGACCAGGACTCTACTAACACGTTCATAACAAAGTGCACGACTAACTCAACCTTAACTGACATAAATTTCTAACAGAAAACAAACACAACTTAATGGATTCAATCTTGACCGTAACACAATTTAATCAAAGATTTTGATTTATAATGTTGGGTCTTCATACCACTTTTAGGTTTACAAATCACAAATTAGTTAAGTACTTTTGGCTTCATCTCAGGGTTTTGGTTTAATCTCTGGTTTCTCTCGATTTCTATCCCTCAATTTCCCTCTATTGGTTTTGAGCTGAAGAGAAGGGGAAGAAAGAAAGAGATAAGAAACAAATAGGGAAGAGATAAGGAAATAGAATAAAAAAGAGAGGTTAAAAAAATGTTATCCCGAATTTTATAAATATTTGTCTAGAGGGGGAACCTAAAATAAATGGAGGGAACTAATGTTAATCTTACGAATTCAATTTCAAAATGATTTTGTGTAAACAACTCATGGAGAAATAAGAAACTGGTTCTCTTCGGAGGGCCGTCGTGCGTTGAAAAAGTCAAGTAATCTATCATCTCGCAACTCACTTGTAATGTATTCATGGAAGAATCAATTTCGATCTCAATTCATCGAATATATGATACTTTTAACAACTGAAAACACCTTCAAGTTGATCAATAGGTTTGTTTAGATATCATACAAGACTTGTCAAACAAACACCCTCTACCAATGGAGTTTACTTCACCGACAACTTCAATCAATGCATGCTCTCAGAGTTCGTCCAATAAACAATCTACAGATGCTCCTTCTCCTTGCACTCTTGATCACTTTCTCTAGAATCTAAAAGAAAAGGAGAGAACAATGATTTCATGCCTGCAATAGCTATTCCCCAAACTTCTAATCTCCAATTTTTTAATCGATCTTCCCCCCTCGGTATCATCTACCGCTTCCTCACTTTTATTCTCATCTTCCTCTGGGTTCTCAAAAAAGAAAGAACAAGAAAATAAAGCTTCAACTCAGTCCCAACAGTTCGCAAAAAGTTAGATTCGATTACAGCACCATCCTCTAAAGTTCCAATCACCTTCTCAATCACAACATAATCAACCACTTTCCACCAAAAAAAAACAAATCTAATACCCCAAAAGGCTACACTCAAGATACCTTTATATTTCAGTTGACTGCAAGGATGGAAGAACTAATGCATGCCTATCAAAGCAACTGCTTGGCTCTCCATAAACTTGGAAATCGACTTCCATATGACACCTTGAAAGACACAATCAAGAAACACTAGGCCCCGCTCGCTTTTAAGCATACTCAAACAGAAACGAATACACCAGAATAAAAAGTTATCATGTTCCATGACAGCGACAAATCGATGATACTAGCTCATCAACCATGGCTCATTGGAAACTAGGTAATGCTATTTGAAGATTATGGTAAGTACCGAGCTAACCCATCTGCATGTTTCAACAAAGCTGTTTTTTGGGCCCAATTGTTATTTCTCCCTGAGTATTTAGAAGATGAAACAGCTATCAGAGGACTTATGGCTCAAATAGGTTTTGTCATAGAGGTTGATCTAATTGGAAAACCATCCCGAGCAAAAATGGAGATGGATATGGAAAAACCATTTACACCAGGAATAATGTTGAATATTAGAGGACCTTGCTGGGTACAACTTGCATATGAATATCTTTCTACCATTTGTTTTTGATGTGGATTCTTAGGCCATGTTGCTAGAGATTGCACTAGGTTTGAAAGTTACGAACATGCATTACAGGACACCAAATATCCAGTGTTCCCATACCATAAATTCAATGGCAGGATGAGAGCTCAAAACACTAAACCAAAACAGATGAACCAGACGCACTACTCTTATTCTATCCAGAATAATGAAGGCACATCGTCAAACCCATCAGGAGTCTTCAACCATCACCTGCAACAGATGATTCAGGAAGAAGCGTAACGAGTTAAATCACAGCTAAGCAAGAAGAACCAGGGAAGAACAACATCTTCATCAACTGAACCGAGTCAAGCTTCAACTCAGGCGAGTTCGATACCGGTTCCATCTAAGCTGGCTACTATCATGAGCCACATAGGTTTGCACTGGATCCCAGTCCCTCAAATCCAGCTGAATAAAAATTCGGGTACCTCTGATATACCGCCTCAATCTGATAAAGAAACTTCTTCAGTGCATGCCTCTACCAAAATTCCGGCGATGACAGGTAAAAGTAATGAGATATTGCAGGGTCCCGAGAATGTTTTGTCTATCAAAGGCCCACAGAACAGAAAAGCCAAAGGTCTAGCTGATAACATTCGCATCCGAAATCACTTTGGAGGACCAATTCACTTTGAGATACCTGTAAAAGACGCTATCATTCCTGATGCTGGCAGGTCAAGATTATTCCCACCAAAGAGAACTTCTGCACCGCCTACAACTACATCTCAATCCTCCCAGGCAACACCTTCTGAACCTGCGATGCAACAACAATCTCGTTTGGCCCAGCAACCTATTTTACAACCTTCTGCTTCATCATCCAAGCCCAACCCATTACAACACTTTTTTAACCAATAGTACATCACCCTCATTGAGTCTTTCCCGCAGGATAAGAATGTCCAAAGTGGAAATTGAAAAAATACCCCTCCTTTTCAAGGGTCTTCACAAATACCCTTAAGGATTTCACAAATACCCCTAAAGGGTATATTTTAAGTTTTTAGGGTATAGTTTTTGACACATCTAAAATTATATTAAGTCAATTCAACCTCCGTAGGAGGTTGGGTTGACGTTTTCACGCGTCAAGAACATACTAGTTCATTTTCATTATCCAAAAAAATACTAGTTCATTTTCATTATCCACTTAATAAATACCACTTAGGGGTATTAATAAAATGGACAGGGATATATGTGAAGGCCTTATATTCTAGGGGTATTTAAATAATGTTCCCATGTCCAAATCAACATAGTGGTGTCAAACCAAGATGGGGAACCGCATGTTAAAGTAACCCATAACCATTTCTTAGCTCCTATAGCTTAACCATCTGAACCATCCTCTGTACATAACCATTTCTCAGATCCTACATCTGAACCATCTGACCCACCCACTCCTATCAAAATCTACACCAGAAAGCATCAACATCTGAGAAAATCCATTCCCTCTCGTCTTCCACCTAGAAGATTCATCCCTCAACACCTTTACCTACCCCCAACCCCTGATTTTTCTATCCCTCCACCACCCCCAAAAGATCAAAAATATGTTTCTATGGCATCTCTCACCCCTGTGTCATCTAGACAGATTCAACCACAATTCGAGCTACCAACTACCAGAGTCAGGAAACCAAGATCAACTCGATTCCTACACCTTGAAAACACAATTCACCCTTACCCACCTTCTGGACCATCTACCAATCCTACAACCAAATCCCCACCCAATCAAAACAAACCTGGCTGGCATATATCTCTTGATGAAGAGACTGAAGCAGAGGAAGAACCAAGGAACAAAGGCAAGCGAGTTGTTGGCGAAGACCAACACTCGCAGTATCCATGAATATCTTATCCTGGAACTGTCAAGGGCTCAACAACTCTTTGACAGTTCTTAAACTACGTGAGTATACACGTAGATTTCAGCCTTCTATGTTGTTATTTTCTGAAACTCTAGCTACTAATGTTAAGATGCAGAATGTATGTTCTTTTTTGGGTTATCATGACTGTGTTACTATCCCCTGTATTGGAAGACAAGGAGGACTGTGTCTGAAGTGGAAAGTCCACTTGAGCATCCAAGTACTAATAGCAAATCAAAACTGCATCCATGTTTCTGTTTTGTCGATGTCTTCCCCTACACCTTTGCTGTTTACCGGAGTCTATGCACCACCGCACCGACCAGCTAGAAAAGTTTTTTGGAACAATTTCGATAACCTAATTCCACCACAAAACCTACCTTGGTTGTTGATGGGAGACTTCAACGATATTGTAGGATCATAATATCGCAACACCAACACCTCTGCAAAATTCATAAACGTTACGTAGCGAAGGCGTCGCAGACGAGTAAAATAAGTGACGCAATGGATGAAGACAGTTAGAACACGAGAAAGGTGTGAAGACCTAGCGAGATCTAGGAGTGTCGCGAGATTATGCATTTGTACACTTGCGATACTTCGCAAATCATTCCCGAAAATAAATGACAGCTTAGCTGTCATCCATTATGCAATACCCTATATAAAGAGCCGAACAGGCCTATTGGAAGAGAGATCTTTTTCGAGTGTGGAGCAAGTCATTAAGAGAGAGAAAATTTATAGTGATTGTAATTTCTTTAGATCCTTTCCATTTTATCTTGTAAACATTCAAGGAATTAATCAATAAAAATTATAATTGTTCATCTTAAATGGTTTGATTGTGTGGATTCTTGTGAGGGGTGTAGTGTAGGATTTCCTGCAACTACATATTGGCGCTAGAAACAGGGATTGAAGATTAGAGATTGGATATTGTCGTTAAAATTATTCGAATCAGGAGTATGATGGATAAATTGGTTAAAATAGAGAAAGCCAGAATCAAGGAGAGTAATGGAGAATTGGAATGTAATATGATTACAAAGACGATGGTTAATAAATTTCATGAAAGTATCAGAGGGAGAATACACAAACGAGATTTTGAAGGAAAGAAAATTATAACAACAGAGAAGGCGTCACCCTTGAAAGAATGGGAAAAAACAGAAGATTATGTTCACAGCAACAGAGATATCAAGAGAGAATTTAAATCACACATCTCCACTAGTGATTACGATAAGCGCAATCAAGGAAGAAGGAGAACCAACAAAAACAGTGGAAGAATGGGCAATAAATAGAACTTTGGTGGACACAGGGAGTTTAGTGAATATAATGTTTTATCATGCTTATAAAGAATTGGGGTACAAAAATGAAGAAATGACTTCCTCAACATATCATATCCATGGTTTTGGCAAATCTATAACAAAACCTAAAGGGGAAATAAAAATGCGAATTCTGTTGGGAGAAATTGAAACACAAGTGACGTTATGTGTAGTGGATATGGAATCGCCATACAACATGTTGTTGGGAAGACCATGGGTACATGCAATAAAAGCTGTAGCCTCGACATTTCATCAATGTGTCAAATTTCCTATGCCGAGTGGGATTGGCAAAATCAGAGGAGATACCGATAAAGGAAGGATATATCATCAAATCGAGGTAAAACATTATGAAGAACAGGTGAAGAGGCGAAGAGATTGCAAAAATATGGAAAAAGCAGCGAAAAAGGAAGAAGAATTTAGAATTTACATGATAAGAGCAGAAGAAGGAAAAGGAATACCTAGCGAAATCTCGAAAGAAGAGAATGAGCTTACGAAGGAAGTAAAAGGACCAACGCCTATGGGAGAACCGAAGGCTAGCTACACCGCGGCAGAGCCGACAAAGGAAGTGAACGTCGGAACTGGAGAAGAACCCAAGATGTTAAAAATTGGGACTAAAATGGAGGCAGATGAGGAGAAGGACTGTTGATTTGTTGCGAGATTACAAAGACATTTTCGCATGGGATATGGATGAGATGCCTGAAATAGATCGATCTGTAGCGTGCCATAAATTGGAGATTGAAAAAAATGCAAGACCATTCAAACAAAGAATTAGAAAAATTGCAACAACATATCACCCTCAAATAGAAGAAGAATAGCAGGAAGACGATGAAGAATTGCAGAAAAAAAAAAAGCAGTAAAAAGTTGCAGACGATGAAGAAGATGAAATAAAAGAAAGGAAACACCCTCATGGAGAATTTCTCCTTAAATAGACAAGAAAAAAGTGACCGGTTAACATTAAATGTACCGGTAAAAGGGGGAAATTTTGACACGTGTAGGCAGTTACACCTAATTCACGGAATCCTAGCAGTAGATTGATGGAAAGAAATGAACAGTTGCGGCAATTTGAAAATAATAATTCTCATGACATTCTCTTCTTCGCAGAGAAGACATGAGAAGAGGCAAGATGTAGGATCGAATATCGCAACACCAACACCTCTCGCGAAATTCATAAACGTTACGTAGCGAAGGCGTCGCAGACAGAGTAAAATAAGTGACGCAATGGATGACGACAAACGAGACACGAGAAAGGTGTGAAGACCTAGCGAGATCTAGGAGTGTCGCGAGATTATGCATTTGTACACTTGCGATACTTCGCAAATCATTCCCGAAAATAAAGGACAGCTTAGCTGTCATCCATTATGTAATACCCTATATAAAGAGCCGAACAGGCCTATTGGAAGAGAGATCTTTTTTGAGAGTGGAGCAAGTCATTAAGAGAGAGAAAATTTATAGTGATTGTAATTTCTTTAGATCCTTTCCATTTTATCTTGTAAACATTCAAGGAATTAATCAATAAAAATTATAATTGTTCATCTTAAATGGGTTGATTGTGTGGATTCTTGTGAGGGGTGTAGTGTAGGATTTCCTGCAACTACAGATATCACATGTCAAGAGGAGAAAAAAGGAGGGAAACAAGTCAAATCTTCTCAAACCAAACACTTCATCAACCTGATTAATCGAATCGGACTCATTGATATCGGTTTTCAAGGTGACCCATTCACTTGGACAAACCGACAGGCAGGAGACTCACTCATAATGGAGAGACTGGATCGAGGAATGTGCAATCAAGAATGGTTATCTAATAACCAAACTGCAATCATTAAACACCTACCTCGAATATCTTCATATCATGCCCCTCTACTATTGCACCAATAATTACCTCTGATAAAGGCACCAGCTGCTTTCAAGGTAGAACACATGTAGTTCTTACACCCTCACTTCAAACAAATGGTGGAAACGGCATGGAACGAACTTCATCACCCAATGCCAACTCAGAAATTCCTGTGCAAGCAACAGAGTATTGCATCTTCCATGCAGCAATGGTCTAAACAAATCTTTGAGCATCTCCCGACCCTTATCAAAGCAGCAGAACAATCAGTACAAAAATCTCAAAACCTTTGTGCAATCTCGTCAGGATCAACTCTTATCTTTTGGCTAAAGAAGGAACAAGAGGCGAGAAACACACACAAAGCGTTAGCTTACTGCCAAGAGGTCTATTGGAAACAACGATCGCGAGTCCTATGGTTACAACAAGGAGATCTCAACACCACATACTTCCATACTAAAGCTTCGATCCATAACATACATAACCATATTCATCAACTCGTGTCACCTCAAGGTATATGGACTGAAACTAATCAACAGGTGGTTGATCTAATCATTGGTTTCTTTGATAATAAATACAGGGCTCCAAAAACAAACATCACTGGACTCTTTTCGAAGAATTCCAGCCAAGAATCTCGCCCACCCATTGCAATATGCTCATAGCACCAGTAACATATGAAAAATTTGAAATGGCTTTAAAATCCATTGGATCAGAGCAATCACCCGGCCCGGATGGATATACGGGTAAGCTCTTTAAAGAATTTAGTGATATAACAAGCCCAGATTTGTGGGCAATGGTGGAAGACTTCTTCACCCACAACCACATCCAATACCCGATAAACCATACCCACATCACCCTAATTCCCAAAAAACCAAACCCGACTGTACCAGGAGATTTCAGACCAATCGGTCTCTGTAATGTGACTTATAAAGAAATAGCCAAAATCTTGGTGAATAGATTAAGGCCCATCCTACAATTCATTATAAGTCCATTCCAAAGTGCGTTTCTACCCAATCGAGCAATTCATGACAACATCTCTGTGGCAGTTGAATTATTTCATCACATTCGATCTTCTGCACCAACAAATTCTCCAAAAGTGGCACTGAAATTGGACATCAAGAAGGCATATGACAGTTTAGATTGGTGGTTCTTAAATGCAACTCTCACTAAATTGGGTTTCCCAAACAGGTTTGTAGAATACGTAATGACGTGCATCACAAGTGTATTCTACAAACCAACAATATTAATGGCACTCCATCAATATTAATGGCACGCCTCAAGGTCATATTAAACCAACAAGAGGGCTCCGACAGGGAGATCCTTTTTCGCCATATTTGTTCATCATGTGTGCAGAAATTCTCTCAACCAACTTAGATAAATATGAGGTATTAGGATAACTACAGGGTCTGAGAATTTCCAAGAAGGGACCACCTATAATCCACCTGATGTACGCCGATGACCTCCTCATCACTTGCATGGCCAAACCAGCCACATGCGACAAACTGAAACAAATTCTACATTCCTACTCCACTTCTGCAGGACAAGCCATAAACAAAGAAAAATCCAGCATCATACACCATCCAAAACTATGGCCGGAACAAGTCCAAGAACTGGAGATGATGTTCAATATCACACCTACGTCCATTCCACCAAAATACCTGGGAGTCACGTTTAAAAATGACAGATACTCTTCACATATGCATGCTGATCTCCTAAAAAGACTGCAACGAAAAGCACATGGTTGGATCACAAAGTGTGTGAATCAGGTACGCAGGTTGGTATTGATCAATACATCTCTCACCACGGCTGCCAATCATATCATGCAAACACAAATGCTTCCAGAGCATATAATACAAAGATTGATAGAATCACCCGGAATTTCTTCTGGGGGCATAACCCGCAAACAAGAAAGATGCACCCTATCGGTTGGGATAAACTGGCAAGAGCTAAGGTAGAAGGCGGAGTCGGCATCAGAAGTAATAAGCAACACAATAAAGCATTACTACTCAAGAGAGCATGGCAGCTACAATCAAACAATTTGGTAGAAGATGTGTGATAACAAATATCTCAACAATACCCATTTTTTAGACCATATGAGCACCAACCCAACACCTCCAAGTGCGAGCCCATACTGGAAAGGTTTAACTAACTTGGTTTCTATTTTGCAGGATAAATGTTTCAAAATCACTGCCAACGGAGAAACAACAAACATCAGAGATAAATGGATACCAAACCAAACAACTCCGGTGACAACAACCTTACCACTCGACACAAAGGTGGCATTTCTCATCAACTTAGATTTTAATTCATGGAACCATCAAATCATTCATCAATTTTTCGACCAAACCACGGCCCAGAAAATAATCAACATTCATCTCCCAAATCATCCAACACAATACCGTTATGTTTGGCCATATTCAAAAAGTGGGGAATACACAACAAAAACTGGATACATAACCATCACCAAAAACCAGCTACCTACACCAACCCAACCATCTTCAAACCATTCTACCTCAAACCCTTCCACCTCAAACACCAACCTAGTGGACTATAGACTCATCTGGAATCTACAATGTCCACCAAAACTAAGACTTTTCTTATGGAAAGTTGTTCTAGAAGGCCTACCAACCTTTGAAAAATTATACCACATCCATATCACCCCTTCAAATCTATGTCCAGTTTGTGTTACCCAGAGAGAAACGGAACAACACCTATTTTTTGAATGCAGTCAAACAACAATATTATGGAACCTTATCATCACCCATCTCCCGAGAAGTCCAAATATAAATCCCCTATCAAACCAAACAACCCCTAAACCAAACATTATTGGAGAATTCTTATCTACCAACCTACACCCAACTACAAAAGCAATGTTCGGATTCACTATATGGCACATATGGCTAGCACGCAATCAGCAGGTTTATCAAAAGCAGAAGCAGACGCCACACTAACTCAGAAGCATAATCCTAACAATGTTTGTGGAATACCAATGGGCACATCAACATCTCGCACCAATCTACTCAGGACAACAACCACAAAACCGTTCATCAACAACAAGGGTGGAAAAAATTATACAAATCAAATGGCAACCACCAGCTTGACAATGGATCAAAATGAACTCAGACGGAGCGGCAAGAGGAAATCCGGGACCAGCAGGCGCAGGATGTATTGGAAGAACAACTACGGGTCATATCATCATGGCAATGGCAACACCACTGGGCGTAACGACAGCAATTGTAGCAGAAACATGGGGACTCCTATTAGCAACAAAAATGGCGAAACAACAACAATGGTCTATGGTATGGTTTGAAGTTGACTCACTATCTCTGCTTCAAATAATACAAAATCATAAAGAAGACATACCTTGGTACCTAAAAGGAATGACACAAGAAATCAACATGTTGATGGAAACAATACCCCATGTCAAACTCACACACACATACGGGGAAGCCAACCAGCCGGCAGACAAACTAGCAAATGAAGCGGTAGAACATCAACAACAAAACCCAACTACATCAACTACAAGAACTTGCGATAACACTTGCCCAATATTTCTTTCAAATATTGTAAACGATGATAGAAACAGGGTTACCTACACCCGTACTGTAAGAAACAAACTTTAATTCCAATAAATTGCAATTCAAAAAAAAATGATTTTGTGTGAGATAAAGCTATGGAGGGAGCTTTGAGAGGGAACTAAATGTGACAGAGATTTAGAAAATTGGAGTGAGAGGGAATTAAAATGAAATTAAAATAAAAAGAAATTATAAATTAGATATATATTAAAGTTACTAAATGGTTTTGTAAATTTTATACATTTTTAAGACACTTGTAGAAAATTTAAGACACTTGTAAGGGTGGTTAAAAAACCAGAATTAAAGCGACTCATATTTTTAATTTGAGACTCTTATATGAGTGGAAACATTATAGACATGTATATGAGTCTAGAACCCAAAAATCAATATGTCTCAAATCGGGCCATATGGTGTAGTGAGGGAAAAGCACATAAACATACATTATCATGTGGTTAGAGAATTGGTAGCCAGTGGTTTCTTAAATGTTCAGCATATTGCTTCAGAAAATCAGTTGGCAGATTTGTTTACAAAAGGGTTGTGTGCTCCAATTTTTACTTCTCAGCTGCACCAGTTGCTTGGTTCATCTGCTTCTACTTCAGTTATCTCTGACATTGATTCTTTTACTTCTACTTCTTCTACTACAAAAAGTAATTCTTCAGTTCATTCTGCAAATACTTCTACTTTGGTAGGTGCTTTAAAGAGCTTTTCCTACGACTATGTCTAAACCGCAAGTGCACGGTGTCTAGTTTATAGACAGTGGCAAATACGGGTCATTCCCACAGAGACTTGTGGTGCTTAAGTGATCTAATGGCTATGCTTAACTGAATTCTTAGAGGTGTAACACAATTATACGGTTGTCGAAGCGACTGAGATTTAGTTGTGACTCTAAACTAAAGAGCAAAACAGATTATAGCTAATTGAGGGCACTAGGGTGATTGCATTCACCCTCCAATCTTATGCTAAAGTAATTTTCCTATGGTTATGCTCTTGAGCCTTCACATGAAGGTCTCAGGTGGATATCCATCAACTGATTCACTATCTCCCCCCTAGTATGGAGTGTCTTCTTACAGTACACTCCATCACAGGTCAAAAGCTTCAATTAACTACTAATCCTAATCAGGTTATAAAGTCGCATAATTAAATCCAAAGGCTAATTACTTGACATAAGAATAGGGGTTTCAACAACACCCTAGATAATGAAATTAAAACATTAGAAGAACAATTAAAATAACAATGAACCCTAATTGATACACTCAAGCTAACCTGTGCATGCCTCAAACACTCACAGCTCCTTCTCTTTTATACATGCAGAGAGCAAATATCTCAAACCCTAATTTCAATTTAAAATAGAAATTAAATGAAAAATAATCGAACCCATACTCTGAATCTCGGTTGTTGGCTCTACTCATGCTTCTCTGACCTCTGAATCGAACATGCAACGGAGTTGGTGAAAACCCTAAACTCTATTTATCTTTAACCTAGCTTCTAGGTTTGTAAAGAAGTCATGAAAGAGATAAACAGAGAGAGAGTGATGGCGGTAATGATGGAGTGGTTGAGTGATGGTGTTTGATAGGAGAGGTGAGGTGGTGTTGTCTCTGGTGGAGGTATGGGTGAAGAAGGAGGTGGCGGAGCAGAGCTCTGCTCTGATGGAGACGGGAGAGAAGAGAAGAAAGATAAGATGGAGAGATTAGGGTTTGCTCGAGTGGGGGTATAGGGTAGGTAATTTTGCTGTGAGGCACGAACATCAACGGACGATGCGACAGGCCGAGCGAGCGTTGGATGAGGCGGCTACGATCTGAACGGTCGAGGATGGTAAGCGGTTTTTGAAGCGATCTGGTGTTGCACGGAACATCAAGAGATGATGTATAGTGATGGAGCGACCGTTGGATGTAGCTGAGGGAGATCTCAATGGCTCAGAGTGAGCGGGCTCGGATCCGGGTCATGGGTAGCTCTAGCCCAAGTCTTCCTTGTTGGGTTGAAACTGATTTGCGCGCGGGCTTTGGCTATCCGCTCCATAGATGTTTGACTCCAATTCTTCGCTCTTTAGCTCCTCGGTTTCTCCGGACTTTATTTATTACCTAAAAACACAAAATTAATTAATACAAATATTTATTCTTGAAAACAAAGAAAACACGAGTAATGCTGGGATAATATCGATTTATGAGCACAAAAGATGAGTAAAATGCCAATAAAAAGGTGTATAAATATGCACTATTTGGCACTCATCAAATACCCCCAAACCTGAATTTTACTTGTCCTCAAGTGAAACAAAAATAAGAAATCCTAACTATACCCCCATGTCGCAGTCTCTCGAATGCATTTAGCGTATGCACTAAGCCTTTAAACCCTAGGTGTCCCTAGTGGACGAGTTGTAGTCTCGTGAGGGTTTACCGAAGGAAGGGAAAAGGCATAGGTGTACCCACAAAACCTTCTCCAACTTCAGAGTGTAAAGAGTCTCAAGCATCCTAGAAGCTATGAGGACATAGAGTTTCGCATGCTAGTAAATGGTTAGAACTATCGAAGAACGCATTCTCATCCTTAAGTGCTAGTGAAAAGTAAAGAGCGAATCCGAAGACTTGAGAGAAATTTTTGAGAAGTAACCATACCATATGAAAGAATTCGGATTCGATTGTGATCATAAGTCTCGACTTCTGCCTCACCATTAGGGTTTTATGATAATTGCACTCAAAAAGATCGCTTTTTTAGTCTCTCATGTGTGCAGGCAGGAATAAAGAGAGAAATCCTGCACACGTCTTCCGAAATAAAATCGGAGACTCCACGAAAATGTGGACAAAAAGAATCTTTTCGATGATCTCTAAGAAAGGAAATCAACCATTAGCAAGGGGTGGGAATACTCACTAACTTCTCACCCGATCGGCAATTAATATCACTCTCTCATAAGAAACCATAGAAACGTCTTCAATCTTCGGTCTTCGGTCTTCAAATGTTGATGACGAACTTCTAAACTTCACAAAACTTAACAATTTTTAACTTTTCTACTCAAATTCCTTGTTGTTTGGATTTTTCTTTTAAATTCTTCTTTACCATGGTGGTAGCAAAAATAAACTACAATATTTTTTTTTTTTTTTTTTTTTTTTTACAATAAGTGAAAATAAAAATACAAATAATGAAACAACTAACTCCATGGACAAAGGACTTTATCACTCAATTTTTCCACAACTTGTATTGTCTTGATATTATAAATTTTATTAATTCTCATCCTATTTTCTTTTCTTTTTCTTTGTTGTACATAAACCTTGGACTATATCAATTTCTTTCAATATTCGATCTTTGCTCCGCTTGCCGACGATGATGTGTTTCTATGGGTCTTGATGATTGAGAGAGAGTGATGCTAACGGCAAATCGGTATTTAGAAGGAGTTTTCATCTTTAGACGTCACCCTCATGATTGACAAAAACTAGCACTCAAGAGATCAAAAGTAGTGCCGAAAATGGTGCGAAGTTGGGTAGCTCACCATTCCTACCCTAATTTACGTACGGTGACACACACTCTAACAAACTTTTCTAGAAAGTTGCAAAAAATTGAAGGTTGGTGCCTCACTTGATGTAAATTGGGTAGTCTCCACTATGGGTGATCACAATTCTACTACCGAATATCTAAACAAGCACCTAATTCGCCCTCCTAGGTATGGTTAAATCCAACTTTAACGCTCTAATCAACTAAGGAACCCGATTGCGTTCTCCGGTACTTCTAAGTTACGTTATTTCTCGTCGATTCTCTATGTAAACATAGCTAGAAGCATGCTAGTGACTCTAGAATCTCTAAAAGTTGGAGGTTTTTACAAAAAGAGTTTTAATAAATATTTTTTTTGAAAATAAAAGGTAAAATAAAAGACTAAAAACTCTAAATGCAAAATAAAAACTAAAAACTCTAAATGCAAATGCACCCCCAAACCTAAATCAAACATTGTCCTCAATGTGTCACAGATAGGAAAAATTTAAACAAATCACGTACCACGAGAACTATGCTTTGATAAGATAAAAAGGGAAGAGATTACCGGATGTCGGCGGGAGCAAGGTTGAGCTTCATTCGTCAAGGCTAGAATCCAATATTCTCAACGGAGATCATATCGGATTAGCATAATATATGTGCAAGAAGACTCAACCGAATCAAGAAAAGAAAATTTAACAAGTCCTACTGGATTATATACAAAAATTCACCATAAACTAACAATCTAAAGAGTTGAGGATCAACCCAATAGAAAATATATACAAACATCAACAGCCTTAAACAGATATAACAAGAGAGTGCAAGTAAGACTGCAGATGTGAAGGAGTTTCCCCCAAACCTAAATTTGTGAACGGGTGTGTTTGTGAGAACAAAATCTTGCAATTTTAAAGGTACATCATGCAAAAGGTCTAACTCAAAATGAGTTTTGCTAATTACTGAAAGTGACATACATATTCCAACTGTGGCTCCTTAAGAGTGTTATACTTTGATGCAAAATAGTCCAAGAGGACTTGGGAAGCACAAAGTTCTAGGCCTAAGTTAGGCATTTTGAAAAAGTTGGTTTTGCAATTTTGTGACAAACTACACCTAGGTTTGGTGGAGGAGTATCAATTTGTGACTCAGGAGAGAGGTTAGGTACATCTAAGTTATTTTCATGTATAAAATCATTTGTACCATCACACACTTTCCTAAGGTCAGAAAAGGGTAAATCATGTTCACCAAAGATAGAACAATTCATCAATCACCAAGTCATAATCATCGGAGCAGGCAACATATTGTGATATGGGCAGGGAATCGACACAACAATAATATCATGATCCAAAAGAACATTAGTGTCAACGAGAAGATTCATCCTGTCCTAAGTCACAAACAAGTTGTGAAGCATGCTCACATTCACCGAAGAATTTCACAAAGCCAAGCTCGAATCCATATCACATATATGAATGTTAGAAGAGGTATCATTCATAGGGTTCACGGAAGAGACGCCTAATGTCTCGAACCAAAAGATTCCATCATATTTTCTCGGATACACATGCTCTTCTAACATATCATATTCATCATCATCATCATCATAACAAAAATGCATTTCCCTATTAGCATTTCTAGTGTACTCATTTTCCTCTAGATTAGGTTCATATTCAGTGTTAGTTGCATGAGTAGGAAGAGAAACACTATTTTCAAGATTTTCTTTATTAGGGACAATAATCATTCTATCATGAACTCGCCTTCCATTCTTCTTTTTCTAAATGAATCCGGTTCATCTTTAAGAACATGTGACATTGTTCAATGGAGGGAGAGTCTTCAATAGTGGGTATGCATGTTTCATATGAATAATCATTAAATGGTTGTGCACATGGTTCACTAGAGAAGGGATGATCATGCATGTTGCTATATGGATGGTCATGTATTGCATTCATTCAAGCCTAGCATTTTGCTCCATGAGTGTTTCCATTATTGATTGCAAACTAGGAGTTGGGGGAGTATAAAATTGTTCAACTCCCCACTGTGGTGACTGATACATGTGCTCATGATGGTTAGGGTATGAGTACTCAAGGTCAGGGCCCTGAGAAGGCTCATAATATGCCCTAAAATCATTATGGTCTATGGGGGTTTCATATGGTGAAGCGTGCCCGTAAGCAAGCTCTCTAATGGATTTGTTTCCATCCCCAGATGCAGACCAAAATCCTGACATGATTTAGTACTCAAATTGAACTCAAAGCCCAGTTGAAGTGGACTAAGTTTGGTTTTGGTGGGATTGGTTTGGTTTATTGGGTTTCATTTGGTTTGTTGGGTTTTGGTTTGTTTTTGGTTTTGTAGGAAGCCCAGCAATTGTGTGCAAAGCCTAGATTGTGTGGGCTCAATTTGGTGTGGTCATCAGCCCAGTTGATGGTGGCTCTCTGGTTATGCAGAGTGCAAGCCCAGTAGTCAGTTGAGCCCAGTAAGTGGGTTTTAACTTTAGCAGCCCAGGGTTGTGTAAACAGCCCAGAAGTCTGGCTGAAGTTTGTGCACTGGCTAGGCCAGTCTCTGGTTCTGTGGCACAAGATAACTGAGTCTTTGCAACTTAGCTTAGCCTATGCTGGCAGGTGCACAAGTACACGAGCTAGTCTACTCAAATCACACGAGTTAACACTAGCTCACAAAAATAATGCAACTACAGGGTCATTTATGCACCACGATTCATACATCAATGCAAAAGACTATGCTAAGGCTGGCTCAACAAGTTACACAGATTCACAATGCTATATGGATCAAAGACAGAGCACCGAGGTACAGGGCACGACTTGGTGGCTCGGGTGAGGTCTGCGGCCAACTTGGTTGTTTAAGTTACAACTCACCCTCAACAGCCTTCGAGTGGGGGATTAGAGCACAACTTCACAGTTCAACCACACCTCAACTCACAGCTTCAGGGGGCTGGAGTTAGTCACTTGAATCAGTTCACTGGGTCAGCAGATGCAACAGTGAACAACGTATAGCTCCGTTGAAAACACACGAGAGGGTCGGGTGGGTTGGTTGCGGTCCAATGCTCAAAATTTTCAGTGGTATGTGGTTAAGCTCACTAACTTTCGGTCATGCATAGATGCTCGGTAAATGCAACAGTTGCCTCCACAAATTATGTTAACAAAACTCAGCATTCATATAGGTTGGCTACACATGAGTTAGGTATACATTCATGGAGTAATGGCTCACAAACCAAGGTGCTCAGTCATGCTCAGGGGGCTAGCAAGGGGGTTTCACAGAGCAACGCAAACCCTAGATGTTGCAGAATATCTAGCCTATCAGGTGAACCAATCTTGGCATCCAACACAAGTTGGCCAACTAACAATCATGCAGTCAGGGTTAACAAGTTGGCGCACAGGTCACAGCAGTTATACAAGAATTCCAAATCTCAGAATAGTTTCAGCAATGCACAAATAACAGTCCAAAATGAAACTCAAATAACAGCACATGCTTGCACACAGATCATTCATGCAAGTATAGATTGTAACAAGATTTGAGAACAACCAACCGGCACAGCCAAAATGGCTGTATTGCTCTGCTCCGAGCCTTTCCCTGGGTCGACTCAGCTTAACAGCATGCACAGGCTCAAATCCTGGGCTTTTCCTTGGTTTCTCTAGGTTGGTTTAGCTGCTCCACAGTAGCACAGGTGGTACCTGCTATCTCAAGAGAAGGTTTTTAGTTCTCAGGATATGCAAGTTAAAGCACAGAGAATGAGAGAGTGGTGACAAACGAGCCAATGGATTTGTGACTCGCAACTAACTTGACTCACAACTTGCGGCTTCAAGGGCTAGCAAGGTGGTAGGTGGCTCACAAGCTCAGGGCCGATGGTTCTGCAGTGAAGGTTAACATGCGTGTACACAAGCCGCCAAGGTTATCGACTAAGGTGCCATGAACAAAATGCACCGAACAAAGAGCAATGAACCAATAAGAGAAATGTGACACCCTAAGCTATGGAGATGACACACTAATCTACAGAATGAACAAAGTGCAATGAACAATGAGCAAAATGCAATGTGACAGGGGGAAATGAACAATGAGTAAAACAAAGAACAGCGGAGACTAATTTACACTACAATGCAAGGCTAAAATTAACAAGAACAGAGAACTAACAGCTTAAAGATGTACAAACAGTGAAGATGTAAACAAGAGAGAAAAACTATATTATGCTACACAGGGTTAAAAATTAACAGTGCAAGGTGAGTATATACAAGGAAAAATGAAGAACAGTGAAGCGAGCCAAGAACACAGGGCACGCGCCAAGTCCCCGGCAACGGCGCCAAAAACTTGGTAGGTGCTTTAAAGAGCTTTTCCTACGACTATGTCTAAACCGCAAGTGCACGGTGTCTAGTTTATAGACAGTGGCAAATACGGGTCATTCCCACAGAGACTTGTGGTGCTTAAGTGATCTAATGGCTATGCTTAACTGAATTCTTAGAGGTGTAACACAATTATACGGTTGTCGAAGCGACTGAGATTTAGTTGTGACTCTAAACTAAAGAGCAAAACAGTTATAGCTAATTGAGGGCACTAGGGTGATTGGATTCACCCTCCAATCTTATGCTAAAGTAATTTTCCTATGGTTATGCTCTTGAGCCTTCACATGAAGGTCTCAGGTGGATATCCATCAACTGATTCACTATCTCCCCCTAGTATGGAGTGTCTTCTTATAGTACACTCCATCACGAGGTCAAAAGCTTCAATTAACTACTAATCCTAATCTGGTTATAAAGCTGCATAATTAAATCCAAAGGCTAATTACTTGACATAAGAATAGGGGTTTCAACAACACCCTAGATAATGAAATTAAAACATTAGAAGAACAATTAAAATAACAATGAACCCTAATTGATACACTGGCTAACCCAGGCATGCCTCAAACACTCACGGCTCCTTCTCTTTTATACATGCAGAGAGCAAATATCTCAAACCCTAATTTCAATTTAAAATAGAAATTAAATGAAAAATAATCGAACCCATACTCTGAATCTCGGTTGTTGGCTCTACTCATGCTTCTCTGACCTCATGAATCGAACATGCAACGGAGTTGGTGAAAACCCTAAACTCTATTTATCTTTAACCTAGCTTCTAGGTTTGTAAAGAAGAGAATGAAAGAGATAAACAGAGAGAGAGTGATGGCGGTAATGATGGAGTGGTTGAGTGATGGTGTTTGATAGGAGAGGTGAGGTGGTGTTGTCTCTGGTGGAGGTATGGGTGAAGAAGGAGGTGGCGGAGCAGAGCTCTGCTCTGATGGAGACGGGAGAGAAGAGAAGAAAGAGAAGATGGAGAGATTAGGGTTTGCTCGAGTGGGGGTATAGGGTAGGTAATTTTGCTGTGAGGCACGAACATCAACGGACGATGCGACAGGCCGAGCGAGCGTTGGATGAGGCGGCTACGATCTGAACGGTCGAGGATGGTAAGCGGTTTTTGAAGCGATCTGGTGTTGCACGGAACATCAAGAGATGATGTATAGTGATGGAGCGACCGTTGGATGTAGCTGAGGGAGATCTCAATGGCTCAGAGTGAGCGGGCTCGGATCCGGGTCATGGGTAGCTCTAGCCCAAGTCTTCCTTGTTGGGTTGCAACTGATTTGCGCGCGGGCTTTGGCTATCCGCTCCATAGATGTTTGACTCCAATTCTTCGCTCTTTAGCTCCTCAGTTTCTCCGGACTTTATTTATTACCTAAAAACACAAAATTAATTAATACAAATATTTATTCTTGAAAACAAAGAAAACACAGAATCTGGGATAATATCTGATTTATGAGCACAAAAGATGAGTAAAATGCCAATAAAAAGGTGTATAAATATGCACTATTTGGAACTCATCAAATACCCCCAAACCTGAATTTTACTTGTCCTCAAGTGAAACAGAAAATAAGAAATCCTAACTATACCCCGTCGCAGTCTCTCGAATGCATTTAGCGTATGCACTAAGCCTTTAAACCCCTAGGTGTCCCTAGTGGACGAGTTGTAGTCTCGTGAGGGTTTACCAGAGGTGTACCCACAAAACCTTCTCCAACTTCGAGTGTAAAGAGTCTCAAGCATCCTAGAAGCTATGAGGACATAGAGTTTCGCATGCTAGTAACGTGAAGTTAGAACTATCGAAGAACGCATTCTCATCCTTAAGAGCTGAGCGAGAAGTAACCATACCATATGAAAGAATTCGGATTCGATTGTGATCATAAGTCTCGACTTCTGCCTCACCATTAGGGTTTTATGATAATTGCACTCAAAAAGATCGCTTTTTAGTCTCTCATGTGTGCAGGCAGGAATAAAGAGAGAAATCCTGCACACGTCTTCCGAAATAAAATCTGGAGACTCCACAGAAATGTGGACAAAAAGAATCTTTTTCTGATGATCTCTAAGAAAGGAAATCAACCATTAGCAAGGGGTGGGAATACTCACTAACTTCTCACCCGATCGGCAATTAATATCACTCTCTCATAAGAAACCATAGAAACGTCTTCAATCTTCGGTCTTCGGTCTTCAAATGTTGATGACGAACTTCTAAACTTCACAAAACTTAACAATTTTTAACTTTTCTACTCAAATTCCTTGTTGTTTGGATTTTTCTTTTTAAATTCTTCTTTACCATGGTGGTAGCAAAAAATAAACTACAATATATATATATATATATATATATATTTTTTTTTTATACAAAAAGTGAAAATAAAAATACAAATAATGAAACAACTAACTCCATGGACAAAGGACTTTATCACTCAATTTTTCCACAACTTGTATTGTCTTGATATTATAAATTTTATTAATTCTCATCCTATTTTCTTTTCTTTTTCTTTGTTGTACATAAACCTTGGACTATATCAATTTTTCTTTCAATATTCGAGATCTTTGCTCCGCTTGTTGACGATGATGTGTTTCTATGGGTCTTGGCTGATTGAGAGAGAGTGATGCTAACGGCAAATCGGTATTTAGAAGGAGTTTTCATCTTTAGACGTCACCCTCATGATTGACAAAAACTAGCACTCAAGAGATCAAAAGTAGTGCTGAAAATGGTGCGAAGTTGGGTAGCTCACCATTCCTACCCGAATTTACGTACGGTGACACACACTCTAACAAACTTTTCTAGAAAGTTGCAAAAAATTGAAGGTTGGTGCCTCACTTGATGTAAATTGGGTAGTCTCCACTATGGGTGATCATAATTCTACTACCGAATATCTAAACAAAGACCTAATTCGCCCTCCGGTATGGTTAAATCCAACTTTAACGCTCTAATCAACTAAGGAACCCGATTGCGTTCTCCGGTACTTCTAAGTTCTGTTATTTCGGTCAGATTCTCTATGTAAACATAGCTAGAAGCATGCTAGTGACTCTAGAATCTCTAAAAGTTGGAGGTTTTTACAAAAAGAGTTTTAATAATTTTTTTTTTTTGAAAATAAAAGGTAAAATAAAAGACTAAAAACTCTAAATGCAAAATAAAAACTAAAAACTCTAAATGCAAAAGCACCCCAAACCTAAATCAAACATTGTCCTCAATGTGTCACGAGATAGGAAAAATTTAAACATCACGTACCACGAGAACTATGCTTTGATAAGATAAAAGGGAAGAGATTACCGGATGTCGGCGGGAGCAAGGTTGAGCTTCATTCGTCAAGGCTAGAATCCAATATTCTCAACGGAGATCATATCGGATTAGCATAATATATGTGCAAGAAGACTCAACCGAATCAAGAAAAGAAAATTTAACAAGTCCTCTTGGATTATATACAAAAATTCACCATAAACTAACAATCTAAAGAGTTGAGGATCAACCCAATAGAAAATATATACAAACATCAACAACCTTAAACGGATATAACAAGAGAGTGCAAGTAAGATGAGATGTGAAGGAGTTTCCCCCAAACCTAAATTTGTGAACGGGTGTGTTTGTGAGAACAAAATCTTGCAATTTTAAAGGTACATCATGCAAAAGGTCTAACTCAAAATGAGTTTTGCTAATTACAAAAGTGCAGACATACATATTCCAACCGTGGCTCCTTAAGAGTGTTATACTTTGATGCAAAATAGTCCAAGAGGACTTGGGAAGCACAAAGTTCTAGGCCTAAGTTAGGCATTTTCAGAAAAGTTGGTTTTGCAATTTTGTGACAAACTACACCTAGGTTTGGTGCATCTAAGTTATTTTCATGTATAAAATCATTTGTACCATCACACACTTTCCTAAGGTCGAGAAAAGGGTAAATCATGTTCACCAAAGATAGAACAATTCATCAATCACCAAGTCATAATCATCGGAGCAGGCAACATATTGTGATATGGGCAGGGGAATCGACACAACAATAATATCATGATCCAAAAGAACATTAGTGTCAACAACGGAAGATTCATCTGTCCTAAGTCACAAACAAGTTGTGAAGCATGCTCACATTCACCGAAGAATTTCACAAAGCCAAGCTCGAATCCATATCACATATATGAATGTTAGAAGAGGTATCATTCATAGGGTTCACAAAAGAGACGCCTAATGTCTCTGAACCAAAAGATTCCATCATATTTTCTGGATACACATGCTCTTCTAACATATCATATTCATCATCATCATCATCATAACAAAAATGCATTTCCCTATTAGCATTTCTAGTGTACTCATTTTCCTCTAGATTAGGTTCATATTCAGTGTTAGTTGCATGAGTAGGAAGAGAAACACTATTTTCAAGATTTTCTTTATTAGGGACAATAATCATTCTATCATGAACTGCCTTCCATTCTTCTTTTTCTAAATGAATCCGGTTCATCTTTAAGAACATGTGACATTGTTCAATGGAGGGAGAGTCTTCAATAGTGGGTATGCATGTTTCATATGAATAATCATTAAATGGTTGTGCACATGGTTCACTAGAGAAGGGATGATCATGCATGTTGCTATATGGATGGTCATGTATTGCATTCAATTCAAGCCTAGCATTTTGCTCCATGAGTGTTTCCATTATTGATTGCAAACTAGGAGTTGGGGGAGTATAAAATTGTTCAACTCCCCACTGTGGTGACTGATACATGTGCTCATGATGGTTAGGGTATGAGTACTCAAGGTCAGGGCCCTGAGAAGGCTCATAATATGCCCTAAAATCATTATGGTCTATGGGGTTTCATATGGTGAAGCGTGCCCGTAAGCAAGCTCTCTAATGGATTTGTTTCCATCCCCAGATGCAGACCAAAATCCTGACATGATTTAGTACTCAAATTGAACTCAAAGCCCAGTTGAAGTGGACTAAGTTTGGTTTTGGTGGGATTGGTTTGGTTTATTGGGTTTCATTTGGTTTGTTGGGTTTTGGTTTGTTTTTGGTTTTGTAGGAAGCCCAGCAATTGTGTGCAAAGCCTAGGTTGTGTGGGCTCAATTTGGTGTGGTCAGTCAGCCCAGATTGATGGTGGGCTCTGGTTATGCAGAGTGCAAGCCCAGTAGTCAGTTGAGCCCAGTAAGTGGGTTTTAACTTTAGCAGCCCAGGGTTGTGTAAACAGCCCAGAAGTCTGGCTGAAGTTTGTGCACCTAGGCCGGTCTCGGTTACTCAGGCACAAGATAACGAGTCTTTGCAACTTAGCTTAGCCTATCTTTGGCAGTGCACAAGTACACAGCTAGTCTACTAAATCACACAGGTTAACACTAGCTCACAAAAATAATGCAGCTACAGGGGCTGTTTATGCACCACAGATTCATACATCAATGCAAAAGACTATGCTAAGGCTGGCTCAACAAGTTACACAGATTCACAATGCTATATGGATCAGCACAGAGCACTGAGGTACAGGGCACAGACTTGGTGGCTCAGGTGAGGTCTGCGGCCAACTTGGTTGTTTAAGTTACAACTCACCCTCAACAGCTTCAGGGGCTGGGGGGTTAGAGCACAACTTCACAGTTCAACCACACCTCAACTCACAGCTTCAGGGGGCTGGATTTAGTCACTTGAATCAGTTCACTGGGTCAGCAGATGCAACAGTGAACAACGTATAGCTCCGTTGAAAACACACAGAGGGTCAGGTGGGTTGGTTGCAGTCCAATGCTCAAAATTTTCGGGGTATGTGGTTAAGCTCAGCTAACTTTCAGTCATGCATAGATGCTCAGTAAATGCAACAGTTGCCTCCACAAATTATGTTAACAAAACTCAGCATTCATATAGGTTGGCTACACATGAGTTAGGTATACATTCATGGAGTAATGGCTCACAAACCAAGGTGCTCAGTCATGCTCAGGGGGCTAGCAAGGGGGTTTCACAGAGCAACGCAAACCCTAGATGTTGCAGAATATCTAGCCTATCAGGTGAACCAATCTTGGCATCCAACACAAGTTGGCCAACTAACAATCATGCAGTCAGGGTTAACAAGTTGGCGCACAGGTCACAGCAGTTATACAAGAATTCCAAATCTCAGAATAGTTTCAACAATGCACAAATAACAGTCCAAAATGAAACTCAAATAACAACAAATGCTTGCACACAGATCATTCATGCAAGTATAGATTGTAACAAGATTTGAGAACAACCAACCCAAGCACAGACCAAAATGGTCAGTATTGCTCTGCTCCGAGCCTTTCCCCAGGTCGACTCAAGCAACAAAGCATGCACAGGCTCAAATCCTGGGCTTTTCCTTGGTTTCTCTAGGTTGGTTCAGCTGCTCCACAGTAGCACAGGTGGTACCTGCTATCTCAAGAGAAGGTTTTTAGTTCTCAGGATATGCAAGTTAAAGCACAGAGAATGAGAGAGTGGTGACAGCTCAGGCCAATGGATTTGTGACTGCAACTAACCCAGCTCACAACTTGCAGCTTCAGGGGCTAGCAAGGTGGTAGGTGGCTCACAAGCTCAGGGCCGATGGTTCCGGGGTGAAGGTTAACATGCAAGGTGTACACAAGCCACCAGGTTATCGCCTAAGGTGCCATGAACAAAATGCACTGAACAAAGAGCAATGAACCAATAAGAGCAATGTGACACCCTAAGCTACGGAGATGACACACTAAGCTACAGAATGAACAAAGTGCAATGAACAATGAGCAAAATGCAATGTGACAGGGGAAATGAACAATGAGTAAAACAAAGAACAATGGAGACTAATTTACACTACAATGCAAGGCTAAAATTAACAAGAACAGAGAACTAACAGCTTAAAGATGTACAAACAGTGAAGATGTAAACAAGAGAGAAAAACTATATTATGCTACACAGGGTTAAAAATTAACAGTGCAAGGTGAGTATATACAAGGAAAAATGAAGAACAGTGAAGCGAGCCAAGAACACAGGGCACGCGCCAAGTCCCCGGCAACGGCGCCAAAAACTTGGTAGGTGCTTTAAAGAGCTTTTCCTACGACTATGTCTAAACCGCAAGTGCACGGTGTCTAGTTTATAGACAGTGGCAAATACGGGTCATTCCCACAGAGACTTGTGGTGCTTAAGTGATCTAATGGCTATGCTTAACTGAATTCTTAGAGGTGTAACACAATTATACGGTTGTCGAAGCGACTGAGATTTAGTTGTGACTCTAAACTAAAGAGCAAAACAGATTATAGCTAATTGAGGGCACTAGGGTGATTGCATTCACCCTCCAATCTTATGCTAAAGTAATTTTCCTATGGTTATGCTCTTGAGCCTTCACATGAAGGTCTCAGGTGGATATCCATCAACTGATTCACTATCTCCCCCTAGTATGGAGTGTCTTCTTACAGTACACTCCATCACAGGGTCAAAAGCTTCAATTAACTACTAATCCTAATCAGGTTATAAAGCTGCATAATTAAATCCAAAGGCTAATTACTTGACATAAGAATAGGGGTTTCAACAACACCCTAGATAATGAAATTAAAACATTAGAAGAACAATTAAAATAACAATGAACCCTAATTGATACACTGGCTAACCCAGGCATGCCTCAAACACTCACAGCTCCTTCTCTTTTATACATGCAGAGAGCAAATATCTCAAACCCTAATTTCAATTTAAAATAGAAATTAAATGAAAAATAATCGAACCCATACTCTGAATCTCGGTTGTTGGCTCTACTCATGCTTCTCTGACCTCTGAATCGAACATGCAACGGAGTTGGTGAAAACCCTAAACTCTATTTATCTTTAACCTAGCTTCTAGGTTTGTAAAGAAGCTGTGAAAGAGATAAACAGAGAGAGAGTGATGGCGGTAATGATGGAGTGGTTGAGTGATGGTGTTTGATAGGAGAGGTGAGGTGGTGTTGTCTCTGGTGGAGGTATGGGTGAAGAAGGAGGTGGCGGAGCAGAGCTCTGCTCTGATGGAGACGGGAGAGAAGAGAAGAAAGAGAAGATGGAGAGATTAGGGTTTGCTCGAGTGGGGGTATAGGGTAGGTAATTTTTCTGTGAGGCACGAACATCAACGGACGATGCGACAGGCCGAGCGAGCGTTGGATGAGGCGGCTACGATCTGAACGGTCGAGGATGGTAAGCGGTTTTGAAGCGATCTGGTGTTGCACGGAACATCAAGAGATGATGTATAGTGATGGAGCGACCGTTGGATGTAGCTGAGGGAGATCTCAATGGCTCAGAGTGAGCGGGCTCGGATCCGGTCATGGGTAGCTCTAGCCCAAGTCTTCCTTGTTGGGTTGCAACCGATTTGCGCGCGGGCTTTGGCTATCCGCTCCATAGATGTTTGACTCCAATTCTTCGCTCTTTAGCTCCTCGGTTTCTCGGACTTTATTTATTACCTAAAAACACAAAATTAATTAATACAAATATTTATTCTTGAAAACAAAGAAAACACGAGAATGCGGGATAATATCGGATTTATGAGCACAAAAGATGAGTAAAATGCCAATAAAAAGGTGTATAAATATGCACTATTTGGCACTCATCAAATACCCCCAAACCCGAATTTTACTTGTCCTCAAGTGAAACAGAAAATAAGAAATCCTAACTATACCCCCTGTCATCGCAGTCTCTCGAATGCATTTAGCGTATGCACTAAGCCTTTAAACCCCTAGGTGTCCCTAGTGGACGAGTTGTAGTCTCGTGAGGGTTTACCGAGAGGTGTACCCACAAAACCTTCTCCAACTTCAGAGTGTAAAAGAGTCTCAAGCATCCTAGAAGCTATGAGGACATAGAGTTTCGCATGCTAGTAATAGAAGTTAGAACTATCGAAGAACGCATTCTCATCCTTAAGTCTTGAGCGAGAAGTAACCATACCATATGAAAGAATTCGGATTCGATTGTGATCATAAGTCTCGACTTCTGCCTCACCATTAGGGTTTTATGATAATTGCACTCAAAAAGATCGCTTTTTAGTCTCTCATGTGTGCGGGCGGAATAAAGAGAGAAATCCCGCACACGTCTTCCGAAATAAAATCTGGAGACTCCACAGAAATGTGGACAAAAAGAATCTTTTTCTGATGATCTCTAAGAAAGGAAATCAACCATTAGCAAGGGGTGGGAATACTCACTAACTTCTCACCCGATCGGAAATTAATATCACTCTCTCATAAGAAACCATAGAAACGTCTTCAATCTTCGGTCTTCGGTCTTCAAATGTTGATGACGAACTTCTAAACTTCACAAAACTTAACAATTTTTAACTTTTCTACTCAAATTCCTTGTTGTTTGGATTTTTCTTTTTAAATTCTTCTTTACCATGGTGGTAGCAAAAATAAACTACAATATATATATATATATATATATATATTTTTTTTTTTTTTTACAATAAGTGAAAATAAAAATACAAATAATGAAACAACTAACTCCATGGACAAAGGACTTTATCACTCAATTTTTCCACAACTTGTATTGTCTTGATATTATAAATTTTATTAATTCTCATCCTATTTTCTTTTCTTTTTCTTTGTTGTACATAAACCTTGGACTATATCAATTTTTCTTTCAATATTCAGATGTTGCTCCGCTTGCTGACGATGATGTGTTTCTATGGGTCTTGCTGATTGAGAGAGAGTGATGCTAACGGCAAATCGGTATTTAGAAGGAGTTTTCATCTTTAGACGTCACCCTCATGATTGACAAAAACTAGCACTCAAGAGATCAAAAGTAGTGCTGAAAATGGTGCGAAGTTGGGTAGCTCACCATTCCTACCCGGAATTTACGTACGGTGACACACACTCTAACAGCTTTTCTAGAAAGTTGCAAAAAATTGAAGGTTGGTGCCTCACTTGATGTAAATTGGGTAGTCTCCACTATGGGTGATCATAATTCTACTACCGAATATCTAAACAACACCTAATTCGCCCTCCGGTATGGTTAAATCCAACTTTAACGCTCTAATCAACTAAGGAACCCGATTGCGTTCTCCGGTACTTCTAAGTTCTGTTATTTCGGTCAGATTCTCTATGTAAACATAGCTAGAAGCATGCTAGTGACTCTAGAATCTCTAAAAGTTGGAGGTTTTTACAAAAAGAGTTTTAATAAAAAAAATTTTTGAAAATAAAAGGTAAAATAAAAGACTAAAAACTCTAAATGCAAAATAAAAACTAAAAACTCTAAATGCAAATGCACCCCAAACCTAAATCAAACATTGTCCTCAATGTGTCACAGATAAGAAAAATTTAAACAGTCACGTACCACGAGAACTATGCTGATAAGATAAAAGGGAAGAGATTACCGGATGTCGGCGGGAGCAAGGTTGAGCTTCATTCGTCAAGGCTAGAATCCAATATTCTCAACGGAGATCATATCGGATTAGCATAATATATGTGCAAGAAGACTCAACCGAATCAAGAAAAGAAAATTTAACAAGTCCTCTTGGATTATATACAAAAATTCACCATAAACTAACAATCTAAAGAGTTGAGGATCAACCCAATAGAAAATATATACAAACATCAACACCTTAAACAGATATAACAAGAGAGTGCAAGTAAGACTGAGATGTGAAGGAGTTTCCCCCAAACCTAAATTTGTGAACGGGTGTGTTTGTGAGAACAAAATCTTGCAATTTTAAAGGTACATCATGCAAAAGGTCTAACTCAAAATGAGTTTTGCTAATTACAGTGACATACATATTCCAACCGTGGCTCCTTAAGAGTGTTATACTTTGATGCAAAATAGTCCAAGAGGACTTGGGAAGCACAAAGTTCTAGGCCTAAGTTAGGCATTTTCGGAAAAGTTGGTTTTGCAATTTTGTGACAAACTACACCTAGGTTTGGTGGAGGAGTATCAATTTGTGACTCGGAGAGAGGTTAGGTACATCTAAGTTATTTTCATGTATAAAATCATTTGTACCATCACACACTTTCCTAAGGTCGAAAAGGGTAAATCATGTTCACCAAAGATAGAACAATTCATCAATCACCAAGTCATAATCATCGGAAGCAGGGCAACATATTGTGATATGGGCAGGGAATCGACACAACAATAATATCATGATCCAAAAGAACATTAGTGTCAACGAAAGATTCATCCTGTCCTAAGTCACAAACAAGTTGTGAAGCATGCTCACATTCACCGAAGAATTTCACAAAGCCAAGCTCGAGAATCCATATCACATATATGAATGTTAGAAGAGGTATCATTCATAGGGTTCACGAGAGAGACGCCTAACGTCTCTCGAACCAAAAGATTCCATCATATTTTTCGGATACACATGCTCTTCTAACATATCATATTCATCATCATCATCATCATAACAAAAATGCATTTCCCTATTAGCATTTCTAGTGTACTCATTTTCCTCTAGATTAGGTTCATATTCAGTGTTAGTTGCATGAGTAGGAAGAGAAACATTATTTTCAAGATTTTCTTTATTAGGGACAATAATCATTCTATCATGAACTGCCTTCCATTCTTCTTTTTCTAAATGAATCCGGTTCATCTTTAAGAACATGTGACATTGTTCAATGGAGGGAGAGTCTTCAATAGTGGGTATGCATGTTTCATATGAATAATCATTAAATGGTTGTGCACATGGTTCACTAGAGAAGGGATGATCATGTATGTTGCTATATGGATGGTCATGTATTGCATTCGATTCAAGCCTAGCATTTTGCTCCATGAGTGTTTCCATTATTGATTGCAAACTAGGAGTTGGGGAGTATAAAATTGTTCAACTCCCCACCGTGGTGACTGATACATGTGCTCATGATGGTTAGGGTATGAGTACTCAAGGTCGGGGCCCCGAGAAGGCTCATAATATGCCCTAAAATCATTATGGTCTATGGGGGTTTCATATGGTGAAGCGTGCCCGTAAGCAAGCTCTCTAATGGATTTGTTTCCATCCCCAGATGCAGACCAAAATCCTGACATGATTTAGTACTCAAATTGAACTCAAAGCCCAGGTTGAAGTGGACTAAGTTTGGTTTTGGTGGGATTGGTTTGGTTTATTGGGTTTCATTTGGTTTGTTGGGTTTTGGTTTGTTTTTGGTTTTGTAGGAAGCCCAGCAATTGTGTGCAAAGCCTAGGTTGTGTGGGCTCAATTTGGTGTGGTCAGTCAGCCCAGATTGATGGTGGGCTCTGGTTATGCAGAGTGCAAGCCCAGTAGTCAGTTGAGCCCAGTAAGTGGGTTTTAACTTTAGCAGCCCAGGGTTGTGTAAACAGCCCAGAAGTCTGGCTGAAGTTTGTGCACTGGCTAGGCCAGTCTCTGGTTCTGTGGCACAAGATAACTGAGTCTTTGCAACTTAGCTTAGCCTATGCTGGCAGGTGCACAAGTACACAGGCTAGTCTACTGAAATCACACAGGTTAACACTAGCTCACAAAAATAATGCAGCTACAGGGGCTGTTTATGCACCACAAATTCATACATCAATGCAAAAGACTATGCTAAGGCTGGCTCAACAAGTTACACGATTCACAATGCTATATGGATCAAAGCACAGAGCACTGAGGTACAGGGCACAGACTTGGTGGCTCAGGTGAGGTCTGCGGCCAACTTGGCTGTTTAAGTTACAACTCACCCTCAACAGCTTCAGGGGCTGGGGGATTAGAGCACAACTTCACAGTTCAACCACACCTCAACTCACAGCTTCAGGGGGCTGGAGTTAGTCACTTGAATCAGTTCACTGGGTCAGCAGATGCAACAGTGAACAACGTATAGCTCCGTTGAAAACACACAGAGGGTCAGGTGGGTTGGTTGCAGTCCAATGCTCAAAATTTTCAGGGTATGTGGTTAAGCTCAGCTAACTTTCAGTCATGCATAGATGCTCAGTAAATGCAACAGTTGCCTCCACAAATTATGTTAACAAAACTCAGCATTCATATAGGTTGGCTACACATGAGTTAGGTATACATTCATGGAGTAATGGCTCACAAACCAAGGTGCTCGGTCATGCTCGGGGGCTAGCAAGGGGTTTCACGAGCAACGCAAACCCTAGATGTTGCGAGAATATCTAGCCTATCAGGTGAACCAATCTTGGCATCCAACACAAGTTGGCCAACTAACAATCATGCGATCGGGGTTAACAAGTTGGCGCACGAGTCACAAAGAAGTTATACAAGAATTCCAAATCTCGAATAGTTTCAACAATGCACAAATAATGACCCAAAATGAAACTCAAATAACAACAAATGCTTGCACACGGATCATTCATGCAAGTATAGATTGTAACAAGATTTGAGAACAACCAACCCAAGACAGACCAAAATGGTCAGATTGCTCTGCTCCGAGCCTTTCCCTGGTCGACTCAAATTTAACAAAGATGCACAGGGCTCAAATCCTGGGCTTTTCCTTGGTTTCTCTAGGTTGGTTCAATTGCTCCACATGAGCACAGTGGTACCCTTTATCTCAAGAGAAGGTTTTTAGTTCTCAGGATATGAAAGTTAAAGCACAGAGAATGAGAGAGTGGTGACAGCTCAGGCCAATGGATTTGTGACTGCAACTAACCCAGCTCACAACTTGCAGCTTCAGGGGCTAGCAAGGTGGTAGGTGGCTCACAAGCTCGGGCCGATGGTTCGGCGGTGAAGGTTAACATGCGGTGTGTACACAAGCTGCCGAGGTTATCGGCTAAGGTGCCATGAACAAAATGCACTGAACAAAGAGCAATGAACCAATAAGAGCAATGTGACACCTAAGCTACGGAGATGACACACTAAGCTACGAGAATGAACAAAGTGCAATGAACAATGAGCAAAATGCAATGTGACAGGGGGAAATGAACAATGAGTAAAACAAAGAATAGCGGAGACTAATTTACACTACAATGCAAGGCTAAAATTAACAAGAACAGAGAACTAACAGCTTAAAGATGTACAAACAGTGAAGATGTAAACAAGAGAGAAAAACTATATTATGCTACACAGGGTTAAAAATTAACAGTGCAAGGTGAGTATATACATGGAAAAATGAAGAACAGTGAAGCGAGCCAAGAACACAGGGCACGCGCCAAGTCCCCGGCAACGGCGCCAAAAACTTGGTAGGTGCTTTAAAGAGCTTTTCCTACGACTATGTCTAAACCGCAAGTGCACGGTGTCTAGTTTATAGACAGTGGCAAATACGGGTCATTCCCACAGAGACTTGTGGTGCTTAAGTGATCTAATGGCTATGCTTAACTGAATTCTTAGAGGTGTAACACAATTATACGGTTGTCGAAGCGACTGAGATTTAGTTGTGACTCTAAACTAAAGAGCAAAACAGATTATAGCTAATTGAGGGCACTAGGGTGATTGCATTCACCCTCCAATCTTATGCTAAAGTAATTTTCCTATGGTTATTCTCTTGAGCCTTCACATGAAGGTCTCGGTGGATATCCATCAACTGATTCACTATCTACCCCTAGTATGGAGTGTCTTCTTACGAGACACTCCATCACGGTCAAAAGCTTCAATTAACTACTAATCCTAATCAGGTTATAAAGCTGCATAATTAAATCCAAAGGCTAATTACTTGACATAAGAATAGGGGTTTCAACAACACCCTAGATAATGAAATTAAAACATTAGAAGAACAATTAAACTAACAATGAACCCTAATTGATACACTTTGGCTAACCTGTGCATGCCTCAAACACTCACAGCTCCTTCTCTTTTATACATGCGGAGCAAATATCTCAAACCCTAATTTCAAATTAAAATAGAAAATAAATGAAAAATAATCGAACCCATACTCAATCTCGGTTGTTGGCTCTACTCATGCTTCTCTCGACCTCTGAATCGAACATGCAACGGAGTTGGTGAAAACCCTAAACTCTATTTATCTTTAACCTAGCTTCTAGGTTTGTAAAGAAGTCATGAAAGAGATAAACAGAGAGAGAGTGATGGTGGTAATGATGGAGTGGTTGAGTGATGGTGTTTGATAGAAGAGGTGAGGTGGTGTTGTCTCTGGTGGAGGTATGGGTGAAGAAGGAGGTGGCGGAGCAGAGCTCTGCTCTGATGGAGACGGGAGAGAAGAGAAGAAAGAGAAGATGGAGAGATTAGGGTTTGCTCGAGTGGGGGTATAGGGTAGGTAATTTTGTTTGTGAGGCACGAACATCAACGGACGATGCGACAGTGCCGAGCGAGCATTGGATGAGGCGGCTACGATCCGAACGGTCGAGGATGGTAAGCGGTTTTTGAAGCGATCTGTGTTGCACGGAACATCAAGAGATGATGTATAGTGATGGAGCGACCGTTGGATGTAGGCGAGGGAGATCTCAATGGCTCGAGTGAGCGGGCTCGGATCCGGGTCATGGGTAGCTCTAGCCCAAGTCTTCCTTGTTGGGTTGCAACCGATTTGCGCGCGGGGCTTTGGCTATCCGCTCCATAGATGTTTGACTCCATATCCGAAGGAGCTCGGGAGCTCTCCTGTGAGGGTTAGAAGTGTCGCGAAAAATGTTTGTGCATAAAGGACTTTATTTATTACCTAAAAACACAAAATTAATTAATACAAATATTTATTCTTGAAAACAAAGAAAACACAACTGGGATAATATCTTTATGAGCACAAAAGATGAGTAAAATGCCAATAAAAGGTGTATAAATATGCACATCCAATGGAGAAGGTAAAGCAAGGGAATTGTTGTGATTTCTATACATTTGCTTTTAGATTGGAATTTGAGTCTACCAATTGAAACGGAGTATGAAGCTATAATACATGCTCTACCATAGAAATGAAACCTGAGAATGTGAGGATTGCAGTGACTCGCAATTGGCAATTTGTCGGTCTTATGCTACAAATGATCCATCTCTACGATTGTAGAAGTGTTGTCCCATTAAAATGGAGGCACATATCAAGGGAGAGATAAATAGACTCGCAGACGCTTTTGCCTTTATATCAAGTAGAACTAATCTAACCGCTGAGGAATATCAAAATACGTCAAATTAATAAAGAGGAGGGACAAAGAAGCATGGTGGTAGATGAAATGCAAGTCGCGAGGAAGACTTGGAATCTACTTAATGAGTAGGTCATAGATTTAAAGAGTCGGGCAACAAATTATGAATTACGAGATGGCGTGCTATCGGCGTTCTTTTGAGGGACTCAGCCCGATGTCTATCAAGGAAGAAGGAGAAACCATATTGAAGATCTTTGCATAGTGGGGATGCCTGGAAATCAACGGGAGATCTTTGGCATATAAGGCAAAGACGCGAGGATATTATTGGGCCATATATGCATGAGGACGCGAGAGCAATATCCAGACGCTATTGCATCACGGGGAAGTTTTTGGAAAATGGGGTTTAGTTTTTTACCTGGACAAAGAAGATACTAATAGGAAAAGCGGTCCGAGCGCATTAGCGATAAGGATATTTTTACTTTCATATTTGAAAATATTATATACGATTTGGGATCCTCTGCACAATTGGTATCCGATAACGGGGAAGCGGTTTGAAGGGCAAAATATAGAGTTGCTACTCAATGCATTTCAGATAAGATGTGGAAAATCATCCATTATATCCACAAGCTAATGGTCAAGCGGAGGCAACAAACAAAACAATTGCGATATATCAAGAAAAGTTGGAAGGACAATTTGTACCCAATGCGAGTGGCCTATAATACAACTAGAATAGAAGCCAGAGATGTCCCTTTTACAACTTCACGGAACAAGAGGTCGGATTCGACAACCAAAAAAGAGGTCCGGGAGAAAAATCTTAGCGCAAAACATTCAATTTGGATGAATTGGAAGAAAAACGAGAAAGGCCTTGCTGGAGAATTATCAAAGATAAAGAGAATATAACAAGCGTGTAAAAATACGTGAGTTCAACTAGACTTGGTGTTGCGGCAACCCCATATCAACGTGAAAGTGGAGGCAAATTGAAAAATGGGATGGACCTTATATCATCAAAGAAGTAGTTGGTACTTCATATAGATTGATGGATCCCGGGTGGAAGAGATGTGGACAAAAATTGATAGACATGGAATAGGTTATATCTAAAGAAATTTACCCGTAAAATGAGAGAGGAAAAGGAATCAAGATGAAGTACTTCTTTATTTGCAATTAAGTAAAATGCGGAAAATACGCGAAGATCTCGCGACAAGAATAACAAAAAGCGCATGAATGTTAACAAAACAACAAGAGATAACGAAATGATTAAATGAATGAATTGGCGAATATCTCGCAAGCAAAATAGCAAATGACGTGGAATAAAAGAATGAGTGAATAGGACTTTATGGCGTACACCCAGTTCGGCGAATAACATTTCAAAGAGGCAAATGTAAGACCTAAGGCCATCATATCAAGGACTGGCTTCCTTGTTTAGTCCATGAAAATTTGGGCCCATGAAAGCCTATCCCGAGAGAGGTACCTTGGATTCCCAACTATATATATATAAAGGTTATAGATTTTTCCATTCAATGAGCTATTTGTGTTCTGGCAAGTCTTGGCATGTTGCACTCGCCCGAACAAGAACCATAAACCATATAGGTATAAGGGATAAGAGGGTCACTGAAAACAACTGGTTGTTGTTCGGACCGGATGGGGTGAGTCTAAAAGTTTCGCCTCCTGAAGGGGCAAAGATGATAAGGCGACGCTATTACCTAAAAACACAAATGATCCCGCAGGCAATATCTTTTACGCTAGGTAAAGGCAGATCAACGGGAAGTCTTTACACGTGTACCTGACGCCTCACATTTCGCCGCACGCTTGGTGCAATGTCGCGTGGGTTTTACCAACGCAAGATATCTTGACTCCAATTCTTCGCTTTCCTCGGACTTTATTTATTACCTAAAAACACAAAATTAATTAATACAAATATTTATTCTTGAAAACAAAGAAAACACGAGAATCTATAATATCTCGATTTATGAGCACAAAAGATGAGTAAAATGCCAATAAAAGGTGTATAAATATGCACTATTTGGCACTCATCATTTTGTTCCATATGGATTGTTGTTTCTTTTTTTGTTCCATAGTGTTGTTCTCTCTTTCAAACTGATTATTGTCCCATTATCAGTTTGAGTGGGGCTAATAGGAATATTAGTCAACTCAAGTCAAGTCAGGCTTGACTTGTATCATTTTTCATTCAGTCAGATATTTGTGTCCTGTCTGAACAAGACAGCTGTATTAAAAGTCTGTAAATAAATATGTCTGAACTAGTTTGTCCTTGTTAACGTTTTTCTATTATCTGAAATACAATAACTCTTTCTTCTCATCTCTGCTACAATTCTTGTTTCTTGATCATCATGAGAACATAATAATTCTCATTCTTGTTCCTCTCTAAATGCTTCCTGATAGCAACAGCCTTCTTGATCAAATGGTACAAATCCTCTGGGATCTCAGGTGCAAGCCCTGTAAGAAACAATCAAAAACAACCACATATTCATTAAAATAAATCTTTAAACAAAAAAAAAAAAATTATACCAAAAATACGCAAGATCTTGCTTCCAGTAACACTCTTAACCTGAGCAATACCATGTGAATCCCTTAGAATGACACCAATCTGAGATAGAGTCAAACCCTTCTTTGCGAACTTACAAATGTTATCCTCAACCTGAACAAATCAAACACAAAAAACCCATCATCAGTTAAGATTCTCAAAATACATCAGGTGAAGAAATCTTCAACCAACTTGGTGGTGTTCTTTTGTATGGCAAAGCTGATGATGAAATACCCTTACCTCCACTGTGCATACGCCCCATCTTGGATGAATGAGGATTAAACTCTGAGTTTTTCGCTAAACCTAAATTTTTCAGTCGACAAATTTTATCAGTATGGCTTTATAAATTTGCCTAGCGCCTCCAAGCAGTTCGCTACGACCCCGACTCTTAACATCATTATGACCACTAAACAAACGAAATAAGCACCATGCTGCATGCTCATATAAAAAATTTAGTTCCCCATACCTAGCTATTCAGAGTACCAAGGAAAGAGTTCCCTTTAAATTCTTTACACTAGTATAACACGCACGCGCGATGCGCCTGCAATTCCGCTCCAAAAACCTGTAAAGAAATTTTCTTTTTTAAAATTCATCATTCCAATCTCTTTCATAAAATTCAACATTCCAAAACTGCTTGATGTCACAATATTACACTCACATTCTAGTTGAATTGACAACAACATGTACCGGACTGTTATGTGCTTATACAAATGTAATAAAGATGTAAACGTAAAAACGTGGCTGGTTGCAGTAATCTTATCCCACAGGCAATTGTTGCACTTCACAAAACAATACTGTGGCGGTTTATGAGAGCCAATCTAGAGCTCTAGCCTATCCAATGTGTTGACTCCCTCTTGTCAGGTCTAATTCATAATGAAAACCACCTGCCAGTACACAATCC
This sequence comes from Papaver armeniacum, assembly GCA_023531295.1. Taxonomy (NCBI): domain Eukaryota; kingdom Viridiplantae; phylum Streptophyta; class Magnoliopsida; order Ranunculales; family Papaveraceae; genus Papaver; species Papaver armeniacum. The sequence continues at coordinate 335,434 of JAJJWW010008047.1, read as the reverse complement.
AATTACAGTAAATCAAGCACTGTTCTTGTAGTTGCAGGAAATCCCACACTACACCCCTTACTCAGTTTTGCTTGACTAATCCATTGAAAGATGTGTGATCAAGAATATTTATTAATTGATTCCATGAAATGTTTACACAGTACAATAGAATTACACTTAGAAATTAAGGCGCTCTTAAACTTTCTCTCTCCTAATGACTTGCTTCACAATTCAAAAAGATCTCTCCCTTTCAACAGACTCATTTAGCCCTTTATATAGGGTAATACATAGTGGATGACAAACTAAGCTATCCTTTATTTTCGGGAATGTCTCGCGAAGTGTCGCAAGTGCACGAATATTCATTCTCGCGACACTTCTTAACCCTCGCCAGGTTTCATGTCTTCCAATTGTTTTGTTTGTCGTTATTCATCGCGTCGTTTATTTTAGCTCCCTGCGACTCCCTCGCGACACCGTCATTTATTAATCCACGCGAACCTTGTCCGTTGCGATATTATGATCCTACATCTTGCCTCTTTTTCCTTGAATATTGCTTGAAGAGCGATTTGAAGGAAAAATTCATTGTTGTAATAATCCTTGGTTTTAATTGGTGAAGGAACGAGCGAAAGAATACTTTTCTTGAAAAGTACGTACTTGCCTCTATTCTTTTGGCGAAGTTAAGGAGCTTCTTTGTAATATATATATGAAGTGTCATTTCTTGCCTCATGAGTTACGGAAAATAATCAATCTCGCAAGCTCTTCTCGTTTGTTAGGAAATATGTTGTGCGATATTTGGATCCTACTGAAATTCCTTTTGCCTGGTTTTCTTGGATTTAGTAGTGACCGTTTACACGTGTCTATATTTACCCCTTTTACCGGTGCATTTAATGTTATCCGGTTCGTAATATTTTTCTCGTCTATTTATAGGAGTGTCCCCATGAAGAATTTTCCTTTTCTTTTTCATCTTCTTCATCGTCTGCAAGTGTTCTTCTTCTTCATCATTACGCAAGTGTCGGCTGCTATTTTCTCTCACCATCTTCTTTACCATTTTTATCGGTTGTCGTTCTCATGGCGTCTAGGTTTGTTAATCTTGCCATATCCGATCGATTTTGTGGTTAATTAATTTTGAGATTATCTTTCTTTGTTAAAATCACACTTTGTATGATTAATTTTGTAGTTTTCTTTCTGCCATTGTTATTTAGCAAGAACCAGCCCAGAACTAAATTTACCGTGAAGAACCCTCTTCTTTCTTTGGGCTCGCCGTCGAAATCTACTTCGCAACAAGAATCCCTTGCGCAATCAAAGCCCTCTTCGCGAGTAAAATCTATGGCTTCAAAGAGAAAGCCTGCGAGTGACAAGGTATTTAAGAAACATTTGTTTTTTATTAACAATATATTGTTGCCTCTGTTTCTTATTTAACTTGTTATTCGCAGGATGATGGAAGTATTGACAAAACTCCTAAAAGACTTCGCCAACCCAAGCTGTTACTCCCGGTGTTTCCTTTCCCTCCTTTACACCTTCTTCTCCGGTTGCAAGATCATCGCAAGATGATTTCTTGGCTGATTCTCGCGAGAACATTATTAATGACAAAGACATTCCTATACATGAACTCTTCGCAGATCAAGCTCCTCATAATAATCCTACTATTCATGCCTCGACATTTCTCCAGTCATCATCCTTCCCGAGACTTCCTTTCCCCGTGACGCTGCCTTGATGAAAGATGCCCCGTCTCCTCCTTCCACTTCTATTATTACTTCTTCATCCGAGCAAATCCCTCTTACCAAAGAAAACTTGGAAGGGATAGAAGTGGCTCTCAAAGTCCTTTCAGATCTTGTGAATGATGCCAAGAAAACTTCCGTCGACCTGTCAAGTCTGATGTTTGCGAGATTCTAAGTAAACATCTTGGTCCTGATAGGATTTCGCAAGCATCTTTGGTTCAAGAAATCACTAGATTGAGGAATGATCTCCAAGCTATGACTGAGAAATGTAACAGTTTCCACCTTGAAAATCAAAAATTTCACAACCTCTCGCTAGACCGTGATAATCTTCGCAGGAAGAATGAGGAGTTAAAAGGTATACTCTCGCCACCCCATCATTTTTTTTTTTTTTTTTTTTTTATCTCAAACCCTTGTCTGCTCTTCAAGCCCAAAACCAGAAACGAATAATGGAGATATATCAATTGGAATCCATTGGTGAAGAAGTTCGTGTTGAGAGAGACGCTTGGATGGAGCAATATAACTACTTAAATAATCTTCATTCATATGCTGCCGACCAAATAAATAATTTGTCTAAAGAAAACATCACGTTAGCTCAGAGTCAAGACTCATTAAGTAACGATATATCTCGCCTCTCTTATTCTTTGAATAAAGCTAATTTGGAAATGGAAACTTTATCAGATGATAACGGAACTCTTTCTCAAGAAAAGCGTTCTCTATTAAACAAATTGGCGACCTATTCGCAACAATATAATGCTTGTCAAAAATTATGTGAAGAACAAGGACGAGCTATTCACACGGGAGGAGTCATCTTGAAGAAGTTCTGACCCGAAAGAGATAAACTTATTCAAGGTAGAATATCCTTGAGTGTAAAAGCGAACCAATTCAAGGATCAATGTTCTCGATTAGAAAAATCCAATTCTTCGCTTGTTCTGAGAATGCCATACTTATTTCCAACGAAAAATCTTTGCGATCTCGTCTGCGGAGGGCTTAGTTGGGGACACATTCGATGACGCCATGGACCGATTGGGAAATAGTTGTTCGTCTTTTATTCAGCATCTTGTTTCTCAAAAGGAAGGTAGTCATATTATTTGACTACCTTAATTCATTTATGAATCCCATAATCCTTAAGATTGTCTTTTAATCTTTACTTATTCAATTGTTGTGCGGATTAAAGAAAAAGCTTCGCTCTGTTATTTCTACTCTCAAGTCGGACAACTCTAAACTTCGCAAAGAAAATGGGTCGCTTGCTACTTCCCTTGCTCTTTCTCGCGATCGTGCCGAAAGGAGATTTGACTATATGTCGATTGTAAGGACATAGATAGTAAAAATCAGCAGAAAGCGCTCCTTCGTCAATTTCATCTCAAGGCCGAGGTCATTGTGAATGACATTTTATTGTCCAAATCTCTTGAACCTGTTCATGTCAAACCTTTAGAAGTAAGTGATGATGAAGTCCCCAACTCTCCTGATGATGATTATGATTATGAAAGCGGCGAAGACGTCGCCGATGCCGAAGTTGTCAATAAAGATCTTCTTTGAAAAAGTTTCGACGAAATTCCATTCTCTCGCGAAGAAAGGCAAGCCGAGAAAACTATTGGCGAAAATGATAACATTGATGTAGAGAATTAACTGTTTTATAACTTTTGCTGCAACTTTCTTTTTGTTTTGAAAGATTAAACCCCTTGTTGAATAATCCTCTTATTTTCTTCTTCTTAACTATGACTATAATCTCGCAAGCTTATTCGCTTACATTTTTATGAAATGATTTTTACTCAGTCATCATCATTTTTGCATTGTATTCTTCACTGATGTCGAATTTTATATTGCGACGAGGTCGCAGGTATCTCCATGAATGAAGAAACCTACTTTTCTCGCCTTATCATTTCGGTAGTCTTTATTTTATCTCTTCTGGTTGCAACAAGGTCGCAAGTCGCCTTTACATTTTCATGCAATGGCCCATTGACCTTGCCTTATCATTTTTGTGTGGTCTTCCAAGTTAGACCTCCCTAATTAGAGGTCTTCCCCTGCCACCTTTCATTGCGACAAAATCGCAGGACGTCTTTACACTTGCATGTAAAGACCCATTGATCTTGCCTTATCATTTTCCAAGTATTTTTGCCTCTGCAGGATGTTTTAGTTGCGACAATATGACAGGTCTAGATATCCTTGCGAACATAAAGCCCCATGACATTGCCGTCTTGCGACGAAATCGCAGGACGTCCGTACACTGTTGTGTAAAGACCCATTGATCTCGCCTTACCCTCGCGTTAGTATTATTGCCTCTGCAGGGATCATTGCACAAATATGACAAGCCTAAATTCTCTTGCGAAAACATAGCCTTATGACATTTGCGTCTGTTTTGACACTCCCCCTAATGGAGAGCATCGCCCTTATCATCTCCCGGTTGCCCCTTCAAGGAGGCGAAACATCGGCCATACAAGACTAGCTCCTCCCATCCGGTCTTAACAACAACCGGTTGTTTTTCGCAGCCTCTTATCCCTTATACCTATAGGGTTTATGGTTACGAGGCTGCACCCTAAGTGGAGTTTTCTTCGGGCGAGTGCAACATATGCCAAGACTTGCCAAGAATGGCCAGGTAGGTTCATCCATCCCGGCACTCGGCTCAACCGTGTACCTCGGCGCCTTGAGCATACACGACTCCTTGGAAGAGACCCTCGGTCACCCAACCGGGTATAACCTTATATATATAGTTGGGAATCCAAGGTACCTCTTCCGGTTAGGCTTTCATGGGCCCCAAATTTTCATGACTCAGGCTTCAGGAGCGGTGTAACCTTTCCCCTGAGCCATGTCGAGAGATACCCCCTTATATGACGCACTTTAGGTCTTACATTTGCCTCTTACGAAATGTTATTCGCGAACTAGGGTGTACGCCATAAAGGTTCGTCCCATTCTTTTGTTCGTTCATTTTTGTTAAGCCATTCATGACTCTTTGTTATTCTTATCGCGAGATCTTCGCGAATTTTCTCTGCATTTTATTGAATTTCGTAAATATTTTGCGTAGAAGTACTTCTTCTTGATTCATTTTTCCTCTCCCATTTTCATGGGTAATATTTCTTTAGATATAATCTATTCCATGGTCTATCCAATTTTTGTCCCACATCTTTTCCTTCGGGATCCATCAATCTATATGCCCCTGTACCAACTACTTCTTTGATGATATAAGGTCCATCCCATTTTCTTGCCAACTTGCCTCCACTTTCACGTTGATATACTGGGGTTTCTCGCAACACCAAATCTCCTGGTTGGAACTCACGTATTTTGACACGCTTGTTATATTCTCTAGCCAGTCTTCGCTGATAATTCTCCATGTGTCGCAATGCCTTTTCTCGTTTTTATTCCAATTCATCTAACTTGATTAGAATGTTGCCTGCACTAAGATTTTTCTCCCAAACCTCTTTTTTTGGTTGTCGGGATTATGACCTCTGTTGGGAGTACTGCTTCAACTCCATAAGTTAAGCAAAAAGGAGACATTCCTTTGGCTTCTCTTCTAGTTGTATTATAAGCCCATACTGCATTGTGTACTTGTTCGCACCATCCCTTATTGTGTCCTTCCAACTTTTTCTTCAGTATATCGGCAATCGTTTTATTTGTTGCCTCTGCTTGGCCGTTAGCTTGCGGATATAATGGAGTTGATTTCCCACATCTTATCTGAAATGCATTAAGCAGCAACTCTATATTTTGCCCTTCAAACTGTTTCCCATTATCAGATACCAATTGTGCGGGAATCCCGAATCTGCATATAATATTTTCAAATATGAAGGTAAAGACATCCTTATCGCGAATGTGTTGGACCGCTTTCACCTCTGCCCATTTTGTGAAATAGTCCGTTGCGACAATTAAGTACCTTCTTTGTCCTGTTCCTGGTAAAAATGGTCCCACAATGTCTAAACCCCACTTTCCAAAAGGCCACACACTTGTGGAAGAACTTAACATTGCCCCTGGCGCGTGTATCTTCTTCCCATGTCTTTGACAGTCCTCGCAGCGTCTTGATATTGCTCTTGCGTCCTCATGCATATATGGCCAATAATATCCTTGCGTCTTTGCTTTGTACGCCAAAGATCTCCCGCCGCTATGATTTCCAGCATCCCCACTATGCAGCATCTTCAATATGGTTTCTCCTTCTTTCCTTGTTAGACATCGAAGCGAAGGCCCATCAAAAGATCGCCGATAAAGCACGCCATCTCGTAATTCATAATTTGTTGCCCGGCTCTTTAACTTGTGTGCTTCAATCTATTTTTGGTACCTCTCCTTTCATTAAGTACGCGTGAAGTTCTACTCTCCGTCTTCCTCGCGACATTGCATTTCATCTACTACCATCATTATATCTCGCTTCTTGTTCTTCCTCTTTATTAATTGATGGCGCCCGGTAGTGTACGTATTTTGATATTCCTCGCATCGGGTCTGTCATCATACTTGATATAAAGGCAAAAGCGTCTGCGAGTCTATTATCTCTCCTTGATATGTGCCTCCATTTTATTTTCGGTATCTGTCGTGCGACAATTCTTCGACATGCTTCTTATACTTTTTCAAAGATGGATTATTTGTAGTGTATTTCTCTATTACCTAGTGAATTGCTAGTTGCGAATCACTTGGTAATCCTTATATTCTCCAATTTCATTTCTATTGCAAGTCGCGAGCATGTATTATAGCTTCATACTGTTTCATTATTCGTGGATTCAAACTCCAATCTAAAAGAGAAAGCTAACTTATTGCCTTCTGGTGAAATCATAACAATTCCCACTCCATTTCCTTCTCCGTTTGATGATCCATCTACTAATATTTCCCATCCATGCCGCTCGGTTAGCGGTCTCTTTTGGTCTCCATACTCTTCTTCTACATCCATCATTTCATCTATCGCTTCATCTTCTTCCAAGGGAAATTACGCTAAAAAGTCTGCGACAACCTGTGACTTAGTTGAGGATAATATCTCATACTTGAGCTTACAATGGCTTATTTGAGCATTCCATCTTTCAACTCTTCCCGATCTTTTTGAATGTTTCATCATTTGACTCAATTGGTATTTTCGTGACTACCTTAATAGTGTGCGCTTGAAAATATATGCGAAGCTTGAATGTTGCATAAACTAATGCCGGGATTAATTTTTCGATCTTGAATAATTTCTTTCTCACGGCATTAAAAGTTTTTGATGTAATAGATTGGTTTTTCTACTCTCTGCGTCCCGTTCGCGGTAAAACCGCACTTAAGGCATGCGAAGTTGTCGCGAGGTATATTAATAATTCCTCTCCCAGTTCTCGCTTATACATAATGGATATATCCATTAAATGCTCTTTGATCCCTTGTAAAGCCTTTTCACATTCGTCCGTCCACTCAAACTTCGATCCTTTTTTCAGAACGCTGAAAAAGTGTTTACACTTATCGGATGACCGCGAGATGAACCTTCCTAGTGATGCTAACAACCCATTCGGCTTTTGAACATCCTTTCTCGTCGAGGTGTCGGCATATCGCGAACTGCTTTTACTTTCTCCGGGTCAACATGTATTCCTTCCTTTGATACAATGTAACCCAAGAACTTCCCTGACGCAACTCCGAAGGTACATTTTTCTGGATTTACTTTGATGTTAAAACGCCTCATCTGCTCAAAAATTTCTTTCAGGTCTCGCACGTGATCTTACGCCTTCTTACTTTTTACCAAAGCATGTCATCTACGTATACCTCTAGTGTTTTATGTATCCATTCTCTGCGAATACCTCTTCTACCATCCTTTGATACGTTGCTCCGGATTTCGCAGACCAAACGGCATTTTAGTATAGCAAGATAATCCTCTTGGAGCGAAGAAAGCAAGTATGCTCTTGATCTTCCTCGGCGAGAGGAATCTGTTGTAACCTTTGTACCCGTCCGGAGATGATACTCTTTCATTCCCGGCCGCCGATTCGACTAGTTGTGGAATATCCGGCAATGGAAAACTGTCTTTAGGGCAAGCTTTATTTAAATCGGTGAAATCAATGCAAATCCTTATTCCCTTGTTCTTCTTTGGAACTATAACCATATTCGCTATCCATTCGGGATATTTTGCTTGTCTAATAATTCCCCGCATCCAAAGATCTTCTGCAGCTTCTTCTTCTATCCGAGGGTGATATCTTTGTTGCTATCTTTCTAATTCTTTGTTTAAATGGTTTCACATTTTTATCAATTTCTAACTTGTGACAGGCGATCGACGGATCTATACCAGGCATTTCATCCATATCCCACGCGAAGATGTCTTTATAATCTCGCAACAGATCGACAGTTCTTTTCTCTTCATCTGCTTCCATGTTAGTTCCAATCTTTAGCATCTTGGGTTTTTCCTTAGTTCCAATATTCACTTATTTGGTTTGTTACTCGCCGCGCGTAAACGGCCTTCGGTTCTCCCATAGGGGTTGGTCCTTTTGGTTCTTTCGCAAGATCATTTTCTTCTCCCGAGGTCTCGCTAGGTATGCCTTTTCCTTCCTTTGCTCTTATCATATAAACTCTAAACTCTTCTTCTTTCTTAGCCACCCTCGCCATCTTTTTGCGATACTTTGATATATTCTTTCGCTTGTTTACTTGTTCCTCGCAACACTTTACTTCATTTTGATAATATATTCTTCCTTTAGTAGCATCCCCTTTGATCTTGCCAATTCCAGTGGGTGTAGGAAACTTGATACATTGATGAAGCGTTGACGCCACAGCTTTTATTGCATGTACCCATGGTCTTCCTAGTAATATGTTGTACGGTGATTCCATATCCACTACACTTAATGTCACCTGTGTTTCAATTCCTCCTAACGGAATACGTATTCTTATCTCCCCTTTAACTTTTGTTACGGATTTACCAAAACCTTGAATATTGTATGCCGCGAAAATCATATCTTCGTCTTTATATCCCATCTTTTTGTAAGCGTGATAGAACATGATGTTCACCAGACTCCCTGTATCGATTAAAACTCCATTCACCACCCATGTTTTCACCGTGTTCTCCGATTCCTCTCCTTCCTTATACACATTTATTGTGATCACCAGTGGAGATGTGTGATCCAAATTTTCTTTGGATATTTCCCCCGCCCGTGAATGTTATCTCTTGCTTTTCCCAATCCTTCAAAGGTGATGCCATTTCTCTATCCGTAATCTTCTTTCCTTCGAAATCCCGTTTGTGTATTCTTCCTTTGATATTTTCATGAAATTCGCTAATCATTACTCTTGTGTCTCTCTTTGCATATGCCATATCTTTTTCATCCGATTTAAGATTTTCCTTTCTCATTTTCCCGATTCAAACAACTTTAATTGCAATCTTCTCTCTTTTACAAATGATCCTCCTGTTTCTAGCGCATATGTAGTTGCAGAAATCCCACACTACACCCCTTACTCGGTTTTGCTTGACTAATCCATTGAAAGATGTGTGATCAAGAATATTTATTAATTGATTCCATGAAATGTTTACACAAAGTACAATAGAATTACACTTAGAAATTAAGGCGCTCTTAAACTTTCTCTCTCCTAATGACTTGCTTCATAATTCAAAAGATCTCTCCCTTTCAACGAGACTCATTTAGCCCTTTATATAGGGTAATACATAGTGGATGACAGCTAAGCTATCCTTTATTTTCGGGAATGTCTCGCGAAGTGTCGCAAGTGCACGAATATTCATTCTCGCGACACTTCTTAACCCTCGCCAGGTTTCATGTCTTCCAATTGTTTTGTTTGTCGTTATTCATCGCGTCGTTTATTTTAGCTCCCTGCGACTCCCTCGCGACACCGTCATTTATTAATCCCGCGAACCTTGTCCGTTGCGATATTATGATCCTACAGTTCTAAAATTTTAAAACTCGAACGACACAATTTAGAGTGTATTATACCTTTTGCATATTTATATTCTTCTTTCCCAGTCTCAACCTCTTTCTTAACTCCGCCTACTTTAAACGCACCATTCCGAATACCAAACTTCTGTGACCAACTCAGGAATATTTTGACGGTAAAGCATAATTAGAACTGAGATTTATGCTTTAGCTACAGGAATCCAGATAATATGCTGAAACATAGTTTTCTATGGTATTGGTAAAGATCAAAATATTCATAGAGATGTTGTAAGAGCACGTAACTAAAACAAATCTTGTAAAACCTGAGAGTAATTACCAAATGAAGATCCCAACAATTATAAGATGTTTTGTGTTGTGAAAGCAAGTGGGTTCAAATGGGAAACTAAAAGAACTGTAAAAACCTAATAATCTCAGATCAGTATGTGAGAAAGGGAAAAAAAATAACAAAAAGATTTCCTTTTTGGTGTAAATTAGTGCTCGTCTACTTAGTCAGTGTACTTACTACTACTTACTAATAGCTTTATATGTATACGGTAATACACACACTTCACTAAAGAAGTTATCCTTAATTAACCAATTCCTGAATCTTCTTCCTAATCATTGGAACCATTAATAACAAAAAAAAATCTATCCATCGAGAATAAGTCCCAACTCATCGAATGGTTTGTTAACAATTAACATGGTGATTTTATAAAATAGGAAATAGCAAACACAAAGATGAGTACCCTTTCCAATTAGATGCACATTGTACAGGCACTCAATTCCATTGTTCCATTCTCAAACACAAACCAAACCGTGTAGGCTCATTCACCATAAAAATTCACTATATTTTCTTTCAGTCATATCTTCAAACATACACTGGCAAAGAAAATCATTTCCATATTAACAAACCCATAGAGAGAAAATTGGTCTTTGATACGTTCACCACTTTCTACTACAAAGATACCCAAATTCGTTTTCAACCTATTGAAAATAGTCTAGTAATATGCCTATTCCGGAATCAGACGGTAGTAGCAAGGAACTTGGAACTGTGGCTGGTGACGGTGGTGGTGGTACTAATTCCTAAAATAAATGATCAGCGAATCTTATAAAACAACTTTGAGTAAATATATGTCCGCTTCTGAGTCCAATAGTAAAACTTGGAATCCTACTAATCATATTTTGTAAGCAAGATGTACAATTATCTCTTGATAGATCTTATAGATGCTTTGCTAAAATTAGAAAAGGAGCAGTTTGGATCATTTGGTTTCACCAAAGGTCATATCAAGGGAACTATAACAGTAAGTATGGACATCTTTCAAGGGATGTATATTTTGTGTCACGTGAACAGAAGTCTATATATATACTGATTCGGGAACCAAATACTGAAAACAGTAAGGTGAACATGTATAGCTTAAAATCTAAAACAATGATCCTTATAACCACATGGGCAATGGGGAGAGATCCTGAGTACTGGGAGAAACCCATAGAGAGAAAATTGGTATTTATACAGGTGGTTGACATTTTTACAAACACTTGAAGTTCACAAACACTTAAAGTAAATTAATTTGATTAGGGAATCAAATTTGAACTGCTAACATGTTAAGGAAGAGAAATTGAAACCAATTTATTAAATTGAATTGATAGTATGTTAAGGAAGAGAAATGGAAACTAATTTACTAACCAATTTAGCAGAAGACTATGAGCATCCTGAAGCCTTTGAGAAAAGCTTGGGAAACCCTAACTGAAATGGGAAGCTCTAACCCCAAATTGAGATTTCCAACATTTCTGTAATCGAAGAAGTAAGTTAATTCAATCTGTAGTTGCAGGATTTCCTACAACCACACCCCTACAAGATTACACACAATGATCCAATCCAATCTCTCAATCAATTATCAAAGTTTTATTTATTTTTCTGAAGAATCTTGCAAGATTAATTAGAGTACAAGGAAATCAAAATAGTTTCAGACTTTCTCTCTCCTATTTGTTCTCTCCAACCTCTCTCAAAAAGACCTCTCCCATCTCAACTCTGCTTGGTCCTTTATATAGGATATTACATAGTGGATGACAGCTAAGCCAACCTTTATTTTCGGATCTGGTCTACGTCATTCTCGCAAGATTGCAAAGGTTTTCTTCGCAAGTTAACTTCAATCTCGCAAAGTCTTCACACTTTCCTCATGATTAGGCTGACGTCATTCGCTACATCACTTTTCTAACACTCTGCGATGGCCTTCGCACACACCTTTTAGTTAAAACTTCGATGAGACATAACCGTTGCGAGATTCTGCTCCTACATCTTGCCTCTTCTCATGTCTTATCTGCGAAGAAGAGAATGATATGAGAACTTCTATCTCTAAATGCCGCAGCCGCTCATTTTTCCCTATTCTTTTCCACCGACAACCTTCCGTGATTCATGTGAAACAAATTATATGTGTTTCTTTTACCATTTATTTCTTGACACGTCTTTCATAACCGTCACTTCTTAACCGTTCACGTCACCTCTTCGCATTAATGAGTTTATCTTCTCGAGATTTCCTTCTCTCTATATATATCCTTCTTAGTCTTCTTTTGCTTTCTTTTTACTTTCCCTTTCATTTTCTCTGCAATTTTTCTTCATTGTTCTTCCGCAAGTTCCGCTTCTGCTACTGTAATTTTTTAATTTCTTTTCCTTGTTGATCTTTGGTTATTATTCATTCCCATACTCAAAAATGCCTCCAAGTGGTCGTAAATATGACAGTGAATTTGAAGAAATTCAAAAAGACTTTAAAGAAAAAGGTTTTACATTATCCACCATTCATGATCATGGTCATAAGTCCATTCTTTCTGCTAAATTATTTTCTGATCATCAATGCAGCAATGAAGAAATCATAATCTCGCTTGGCCAACTTCTTGCTGGTCTCCCTATCCCTCTTTATAACCCTGATTTTCCTTTGTTTTACGAGATCCTTTCCCATGTGAACTTTTCGTGAGCCATCTATCAACTGTGTGGAGACTGCATTCAACTTATACTTGAGTTTGCCCATCGCGGTGCAGGCTTGGGGTCTCTTTATCCATCGAAGCTTAGAGATCCTAAATTCGCTGATTTAGAGATCATCCCTGAGAAATATACTGTGGAGAGTTTCTTCGAGAATTACGAAGTAATCACTATGAAGAAAGAAAGCACTCGCTGGGGAGTTCGTTTGAAGAAGAAAGAGAATATTGCCAGCGAAAAAGTGTTAATGCAAGATATTGACTGGCATTCTGGTACTAATAAAACTCTACGTCAATCAAAAGATGACAAATGGTGCGTCTTTCCATTGACTCTGAAGGGACCTTACATCTCTGGTTCCAACGTGCTACCCGAAAATCTCGCTACGTACCAACCCTGGATATTTAATTGGCCCGAAAAGGAAACAGAGGTATGCTTCCAAACTTCTCTTAGTGTGTGAATGTCCATTTATTCCTACTCCATTCTTTTCTTATCTTGCGAAATTTTTAGGTTGCGAAGCTGACAAAATACTACAACAAAACTGGGAAAGCAATCGTCTTAACAGCATTACGTGCAATCACGGATGAAGTAAGAAATACTCTTTTGTTTTATTTTAACAATATTGTTGCCTCTATTTCTTATCTTCATTCGTGTATGCAGGCTGAAGTTAGAGTTGTTCAAGAAGTTGAAGAACCTATCAAGGTTGCGAAAACTAAAGGCAAGGATAAAGGCATTCTTCGCAAGGAGCAATCAACCATCCCATCTTCAAAGAAACGAAGAGTTCGCTATCCCTCTCCTTAAAATCTTCAATCAAATGAAAGTATGGATGATGAAGTTGAGGCTTCTTTCGCAAAGGAAGGGTCTTCACGTGAATCATCTATGGCGCAATTATCCGGCATATTCTCTGATTCACTATAAGGAATAGGCAATGTTCCTTTAACTAACAATTGTCGAGCGATTGCGAAAATATGTGATGCCTCTATTTTAGATGATAATGAATCTCTTCGTGGCGTTTCTAGATCAGTTATTCCAAGCTTCTTAAATTCGCTTAGTATTCTGGTAAACCTTCATTCCTCTACTTCGCTTTAATTATAATTCAAAAGTATATCTTGTTTTGATTTTTCTTTTTATTCTTTCGCAGGCTGGAAAAGTTTCTTACGCAGTTGCCTCTGACTTAGTTAAGAGGTGCGAAACCTTTGAGAAGAAGAACTCCAAACTTAATAAGATTTCAGAGGAATCTCACAGCAAAAATGAAGAATTAGAAGCTGAAGTTGCTGAACTTCGCAAGAAGAACAAACAGTTAGAAATAGATTCCTCCACTCAACAAAATAAAATATCCAACCTTCAACAGGCGAATGACCAACTTTATGGTAAGTGGCATTTCTTCTTTTCCTCTAATTTTTTTTCCATTGTTTTCCCTTATTCGATTAATCATTTTTGCAGACATCTACGGTCTTTCTGATGAAGCCACGTTTCTTCGCACCTTTCCCCATTCTATGGATGATGATACCCTTCTCGAACGCCTTAATACTTCTTTAAAAATTTATACCAACGATAAAACAGATTCTCTTTCCTTAAATGAGCTCATATCTAAATTCCATCTCTTAGAAATTGACCATAGAAGCAGTTTGAAAATAGCTCACAATTTAAAACGCCGCAACCTTGACTCCAAAGATGAGATTAACAAGTTAAGAGTTAAGATTAGTGATCTTATAGATGATAAAGACCGCATCACTAGGCAAGGTGCTCAAGCTTTAGAAAAATTCCATAAAACCCTTCTCGAAATCCAACTTGAGCGAGATGAAGTTAACCGTAAGAATGCCATTTTTGTCGAAAGAGAAAATCAAGTTCGTTCTCGTCTTCTTATAACTAATGATGATGAGTTCGCTTGGGCTGCGAAAATCTTAGATGATGCCAAAAATAATTTAGGTGTAAATGTTAGTCTCCAAGCTGATCATTCGATCTTGATCAAAGATATGATCTCTAACAGAGAAGGTTGTTAACTTTTGCTTTCTTACTGGTTATTCTTTTTCATAACTTTCGCTTGAGTTATTGATATTCGCAGAGGCTGAGAAGGATTTTCACAAGAGAATTGAATAATTGGAGACTCAAACTAAATCTCTTGAAGCAGAAAAGGTGAAACTCGCAGAAGATTTATCTACTCGCAATGATAAATGCCATCGGCTCAAGAATCAGTTGAAGCTCACCGTCGCCAACTTCCATAATGACACTCTTCATTTTCGCAATCAGACTATCATGAAGGCTTGCGATGATAACAACATTTCCCATTCTATATATCCTTACCTCTTTGATGAAATTCCCCCGAATGCATCACTTCCAAACATTTCGGATAGTGACGATAGTGAAGAAGAAGAAGAAATTGAAGAAAAGATTGATGAGGAGGAAGGAGAGTCGAAGGAGGAATAATTATTCTTTTCTTCATTAGCCTTTCTCCTTTTTGTGACACTTGTATATCTTTTATTTTTTGATCTTTATGTAAATCTGTCACTGCGAACTCCTTCAGTTTCCAAAATCTCTCAATATAAGTTATATTTCTTTTGTTTTATCTGCATATGTTAGAAAAGCAACTCTTGTTCGCAACAACAATCAAAGATTAATAATCAATATATAATCAACATATATGCATTAATCTATCAGGTGGAAGCAAATAACATTTGCCTCTGTTAAGTATTCCCATACTTGCCTCTGTTATTTGTTTTCAAATGAGAGATTAATCATGCCGCAACGTTGCACGGGATTCTGTGAGTCATTTTCGCAGTCTTGTTCGTATTTTTCTGCAAAATTTCGCTATTGTGAATTCGCTATCAGATATACCTTGGAATTTTCCAAGAGTCCATTCAATATTATTCTATTATGTGGTCTTATTTTGCCTTCCTAAGTAAAGATCTTATTTTGCCACTCTTTGTATTTGCGACAAAATCGCAGGACGTCTTTACATTTTCATGTAATGACCCATTGATCTTGTCTTCTCATTTTCTTGTATTATTGCCTCAGCAGGATATTTTTTCATGCGACAATATGACAGGACTAAATATTCTTGCGAAATAAAGCCCCATGACATTGTCGTCTTGCGACGAAATCGCAGGACGTCTTTACACTTTCGTGCACTGACCCATTGATCTCGTCTTATCTTTCTCTAGTATTATTACCTCTGCAGGATCGTTGCACAAATATGACAAGTCTTAATACTCCCATGAGTAAAAAGTCTCATGACATTTGCGTCTTTGACACTTATCAGCTCCCTAATGGAGGGTGCCGCCCTTATCATCCCCCTGGTTGCCCCTTCAAGGAGGCTGATAGGGTGTAGAATACTCCTTATTTATTATCTATTGGTTATGCTTTCTTTGCTATTTTTCTTGTAAATTACACATTTTATGTTGGATTTTGAGTTTACTAGGTGCAATGGAGCCATTATGAGCAAAAGAAGGAGAAAACGTGCAGTGGAGCGAAAAAGGAGCAAGGAGGGCGGAAGCGTTCGACGGCGAGTGCTGTGCGGAGTCAAGTCAAAGATAAGGGGATGCTAGCCCTGGTTCAAAGGAGAGCTAATGGGCTGCCATCAGGTAGCCCGTATCCATCAGTCGGGTGCCTGCATCAATTTTCATTCTTACCAAAACCTTGGGGTCGAGACTCTCTCGAGTCATTTCTCTCAATTTTGGTTCAAACTCAGAGAGTAAGAACTGTGTCGCTCCATATGAAGAAACTGGAATCGATAGGAAGAACCAGAGATTGTAAGGGCAGGAGAAGGAAGATGGTGGTTCTGTTGCCATGAAGGAATCGTTGTTGATGTTCAAGGATTAGAAATAAAAGTTAGGGTTTGAAGAACAGGAAAGATATAATTATAAGGAAGAAATTGGTGTTGTGTCATGGATTTGAATCAGCAATTAGGTGTTCGAATTACAACAGATGAGTGATAATAAGAAACCGAGAATGGTTGGGTTTGATCTGAAATCAGGAATTGGAAGTTGTAAATCGGAGAGGGCTTATGAAGAAATTAGGTTTTGAGTTGAAATTGCTGAAGTTCGTGAAATCAGGGTTAGAAAATGTTGATTGTCATGGGTCTGTAATCTTCATAGAAGAAGATGGTGCAGGATTGGCATAGAATGGTGTTGATGTTCATGAGATTTGAAGTTCTGAAGTGAATTGAAGAGATGGGTTTGCAATGAATGTCTAGATATGAGACCATGGAGTTGATGCTGCTGGTGCTTCAGGTGTTGGTTTGAGGTGTTGATTGAATTAAAGATGTTAAAAGCTAATGGAAGAGATGGCCTGAGCCTGGTGGGTGTTGATTCTATGGCAGTAAGATGGAACTGGTGGTTGTGCTGCTAGATGGCTTGTCTGAGTTGCAATAAACAAATGCAGAAAAGGGAATGGTTGGCAGCTTGGCTGTGTTGCAGATGTTGTTGATTACAGCGAAGGTTGGTGACTGCGAAATGGTTAGATGTTTGTTTAGGTAAAGGCTGGAGATGATTGCCTGTGGTTGCGAGAGATGAAGATTGTTGGCAGCAAATGGAGTTGATGCGTGTTGTACCACAACAAATTAATTCAAGATTTTTCCACTCAATTAAAAATAATATAATGGAAGTCAAGTTCGTTCCCATGAGGAGCAAGAGATTCTAGTTGTAAAAATTGTCACGAAAGGGGGGTGTAAAAAGCAAAAGAAAATAAACAAAGCAACTAAAAGACAAAGTTGAAAGCAATAAGAGAGACGAGATCAAGGAATCCTTCTTCGTTACGAAACAATGATTAAAGTTATGTTCTCTTCTACTTGTTATTAGTCACAGATTATCACCAACCGTAGGATAGCAGGTCCGCTTAGCTAGCCCCAAAATCCCTAATTTCACTGAGTAACAGGTCCGCTTAGTTATCATATTCTATTCAAAAGAACCACCCCCGAGGTTCGCTTACAAGATGTAATTCCCCGAATGCATTAAGATCTATGAATTTAGGTTTAGTACTAGTAGTTAAACTCGGTTCGCTTGGTTCACTTTCTAGCGTTGTTTCTACACACAATTGCTCCACGGAATCCCTCCGCAAGGTCTTGTGTTTTCTACTTGTGTAAAGTGTCGAGAACGATTACTTATTCCCTAACTTATACTAGATTTAGATTAAACTAACAAATCAATTTAGCATGCATTCTAAACAATCTATCAATCAATCATGAATGTCATTAAGATCATTCCTATTAGTAAAAACAAACGATAATCATGTGAAAAACTTCAAGATAGAATTAAAAACAAAAACTCAAATCATATTAAGAACTAGGAATTCATCCTCAATCAATAAAATTAGCTACTCATGTTAAAGAGTTCAGTAAGAAAAGAAAAGTGTTGTGTGTAGAGAGGTGTGTGTGGTGAGATATGTATGTGTAGAAAACTTCTCTATTTATAGGTTTCAATATTCTCCAATCCTCTTTCCATGATTAGAATCTTTTCCTTTTGCAATTCAATTTCCAAACCAAGCTTTTCTCAACTCTTCATCATCTCTTTCCAAATTTGAGCCCAATTCTCCATCCACCTTCCTAGTCCAAGTCTTCACACCCATGAGAAAAGTCCATGTAGAAAATTTGAATTTTTGTCACGGAAAACTGTATTATGGCCTAACTCCACTGAAAAGTCACGGAAATGTCTCGTGACCGCAAAGTCCGCCTCTGGCCACCTGCCAACGAGTCGAACGGCCTAAATAACGATTCCTGGACGGTCAAAGTATACACCCCTTACTCGATTTTACTTAATTAACCCATTGACAAAAGTGTGTCTCACGTCTTCTTTATGTTTTGCCGCTATCTAATTGCTGCTTATTTTAGCTCCCTCATTCGCGATCTTGAAGAGCGATTTATACCGTATTTGAAAAGACGTATTTGCCTCTATTCTTTTGCGGTTCAAGCTCCTATATACGGCATTTCTTGCCTCATGTGTTACAGTAGAATAATCACTTCCCACTCTCTTCTCGCCTATTAGAAATATGTACAAAGTTTCCTTGGATTTTGAAGTGACCCATTCCTAAGCCATAACATTTTTCTCATCTATTTATAGAGCATCCCCGTGAAGAATTTTCCTTTTCCTTTTCATCTTCTTCATCGTCTCGCAAGTGTTCTTCTTCTTCATCGCTCGTTAAGTGTTCTTCTTCTTCATCACTTTAGCTATTCTCTTCCTTTGTTACTTCTCATGGCGTCCTTGTGTTTGTTAATTTTGCCATACCGATCGATTTTGTGGTTGATTAAATTTGAGATTGGCTTTTTCTCACAAATCACGGGCATGATTAACTTTGTGATTCTTTTTCTCTATCATTGTTGTTTAGCAAGAACCAACCTGTAACTAAATTTACCGTGAAGGGACCCTCTTCTTTCTTTGGGCTCGCCATCGAAATCTTCTTCGCAACAAGAATCCCTCACGATAAAATCTATGGCTTCAAAGAGACACATATTTAAGAAACATTTGTTTTTTATTAACAATATATTTGTTGCCTCTCCTTTTATTTAACTTGTCATTCAAGTAGGATGATAAAATTACCGGGGCTCGCCACCTGTGTGAGTTTTAAGTCACCTTGGTCCCGATAAGGTCTCAAAACATCTTTAGTTCAAGAAATTAAGAAGTCAAGGATGATCTCCAAAAGTTATGACCGTAAAATAGTCTCCACTTGAAAATCAAAATTTCATAACATCTCGCTAGATCGTGATAACCAATGAAGAATCTATGCCAGAATTAAACCAAACGTAATGGAGATATATCTCTATCACACGAGCTGAAAAGAGATGCTTGGATGGGAACAATATAATCTCTTAGATAATCTTCATACTTATGATCAAATAAATAACTTGTCCAAAGAGAATTTTGATTTATCGCAAAAGCAAGACTCATTAAGTAATGACTTATCTCGCCTCTCTTATGCTTCGACTAAAACTAACTTGAGTTGAAACTTTATTCGGGACGAGAATCGAACTCTTTCAAGAGAAACGTGGCTTAATGCTTGTCAAAAGTTATGTGAAGAATATGAACAAGCTAAACATACTTTGGAAAACCAATCAAGAAATTATCAGAGAGATAAACTTTGTTCAAGGCAGTAATAACTCAGTGTAAAAGCGAAGCAATTCCAAGAACAACGTGTCGATTAGAAAATCCAACTCTACTGGGCGATCGAAAATTCCATACTTATTTCCAATGAAAAGAATTTGCGATCTCGATTGAAAGGCTTAGTTGAGATTCATTTGATGATGTCATGGACCGTTTGGGGAATAACTTCGCAATTTTAATTCAACATCTTACTTCTCAAAAGGAAGGTAGTCAAATTATTTGACTATCTTAATCTATGTATTTATTCCATGAATGCTTTTATTACCCTAAAATGCCAATAATGTTCGATAAGAATTTTCTCCGATCTTGTAGTAGGAGAGAAAGCTTGCCCACTATCTCCACCCCTAGATTATTCTAAAATTCGCAATTATATGTCTTATTGTAAGGACATTGATAGTAAGAATCGTCAAAAGGCATTGCTTCGCCAATTCCCCTCTAAAAGCGGAAGTTCTTGTAAATAACATTTTGCCTTCCTTTGGAAGTAAGTGATGATGAAGTTCCTAATTGCACAAGATCTCCCCGAGATAAGGAAGTCGTCGATGAAGATCCAAATAGAAGACTCCATGAAAACCCTAGATCCAAGAACGACTGTAATTTGCCAATTTCTTTTTGTGTGAATGATTTAACTTTGACGGAGTAATTCCCATATTTCTTTCCTTTCTGGGCTAATACCTCCAGAAGTAGCCGTGTTTGCTCATTGAATTTTTTATTAAGTAACCATCCCAATCACACCCAAAGTCGAGAGAAGAGGCCTCCATCATTTTTGTGTGGTCTTCCGGGAGAGGACCTCCCTAATTAGAGGTCTTCCCCCCTATCTTTCATCGCGAATTTTTACACTTGCATGTAAAGACCCATTGATCTTGCCTTATCATTTTCCGAGTATTTTTGCCTCTGCAGATGTTTTAGTCATGAACATGACAGCCTAAATATCCTTGCGAACATAAAGCCCCATGACATTGCCGTGCGAAAATCGCAGACTTGTAAAGACCTCAGCCTTACCTCGTGTTAAGATATTGCAGCTATGACGCAGCCTAAGTTCTTTGCGAAAACATAGCCTTATGACATTTGCGGGAGAGCCGCCTTATCATCTCCCGTTGCTCCCTTCAAGGAGGCCATCGGCCATACAAGACTAGCTCCCCATCCTACCTTAACAACAACTAAGAGCCAGCCTCTTATCCCTTATACCTATATGGTTTATGGTTACGAGACGCACCCTAAGTGGAGTTTTCTGCAAGTGCAACGCATGCCAAGACTTGCCAAGAACGAGTTCATCCATCCCTAACGCCTCAACCGTATGAAGAGACCCTGGCCCAACTGCTCATATAGTAATCCAAGGTACTCTCCCAATAGCTTTCGGGCCCTAAATTTTCATGACTCAGTGTGAGCCATGTCGAGAAATACCCCTTATATGACGCACTTTAGGTCTTACATTTGCCTCTTACGAAATGTTATTCGCGAACTAGGTGTACGCTTTCATGACTTTTTTTTTTTTTTTTTTTTTTTTTTGTTATTCTTTGTCATGCAGATCTTCATGAGTTTCTCTCGCATTTAATTGAATGTCGCAAATATCTTGCGGTTAAGCACTTCATCTTTTCATTTTTCCTCTTTTTTACTGCAATATTTCAGATATAACCTCCATGGTCTATCCAATTTTTGTCCCACATCTTTTCCTTCTGCCATCAATTTATGCCCTCGTCGATGATATAAGGTCCATCCATTTTCTTGCCAATTTGCCTCCACTCTGATATATCTTTCCAACACCAAATTTTGGAATTCACGTATTTTCACACGCTTGTTATATTCTCCAATTCATGTGTCGCATTTTCTCGCTTTTCTTCCAATTCATCCAACTTGATTAGAATGTTATCCGCGCTAAGGATTTTATCCCGCACTTTTGGTCAACCCTTGAGTAGCTTTCAACTCCTCGTAGTTAAGCACACAAAGAATAAGAAAAGAAAAGTGTTGTGTGTAGAGAGGTGTGTGTGTGTAGAGATATGTATGTGTAGAAAACTTCTCTATTTATAGGCTTCAATATTCTCCAACTCTTCCAAGGATTAGAATCCTTTTCCTTTTGCAATTCAATTTCCAAATCCAAGCTTTTCTCAACTCTTCATCTTCTCTTTCCAAATTTGAGCCCAATTCTCCATCCAATTCCTAGTCCAAGTCTTCACACCCATGAGAGAAGTCCATAGAAAATTCTGGAATTTTTGGCTCGATTCCTCTCCTTCCTTATACGGAAAACTGGTATTATGGCCGGAATCCGGCCGGAAAGTCGCCGGAAAACGGCTCCGGTGACCGGCAAAGTCCGCCCGGTCACCGGTCAACGAGTCAGAACGGCTGGGTCAACGGGTCAACGATTCGGATCGGGTCAGGGTAACCAGTCGGATCGGGTCAGGTGAGTTAGTGGGCTGACTAGTCTTGGCCTGAACCATTGCAGCCTTGCACAGGCCAAACGCTTGTGATGCACAATGATTGTGCTTCAGCCATGATGGCTGCCTTCCCTGCAAATTCTTGTCAGCTCCATATGCTCAGCTCATACCCTTCTGCATTAATGCCCTCAGTTCCATTCCAGCAACAACATCAGCTGCACCAGCCAATACCACCACTCTCCATCATCCCATTGCCCCGAACCACCTCAAAACACCATCGGCCCATTTCACTACCACCGCGCCGATTACTTTAGCCATTTGAACCCTGCCAGAGTCACAAATACTCCACCTGCAACAACTCCATTGCATTTGCTCATGCCTCTCAGTAAACCACTTCTCTGTCATGTCCACAAGTCAGCTGCAACACAGTCCCAGGCTTCTTCTGATTCTTCCAACCTCAGCTTCAGATTCACTTCAACAACACAGGCCAACCCAGCAGCAACTCCGCTCCACAGTAATCACAAAGACTTGCCCTGAACCTTCAGCTCCATCTGTTTCCTTAACAATCCATTCCACCAGCACCAGGTGCTGACACCAGCACACACACAAACCTGAAACAGCTCCAACATTCCTCACCATGAATCGATCCCGAAATTCCTTCTCAAAACCAAAAGCAACAGCCAACCCAGGTAGCAACAGCAATCAACAGTGCAACATATCCCCCTATTTAGACCCTCAATCACTTCTTCCTGCTCTGCACAGCCTCACCATTAGTTCCATCTGCTTTGCATCCGTGGCAAACCACCAATTCGAACCAATGAATATCATATTCTTCAACCACAGCTACAGCATCCTGCAACTCAAATCCCAGCTGCTCCATTGCTCAACACTGGCTCAATATGCCACCAATTACCCCCTGAGTTCAAGCTTTCACAACTTCACTCCATCTCAGTCGAACCAGTGTGCACAATCCATTTCAGCATCAACTCTCAGCTCCATTTCCAGCTCCAGCCCTATTCTCCCTGAAATTACCTGCAACATCACTACACATGGCACCCATTCTTTCAATTAATCCCTGTAGTTCCATCACTACAACAACATCAGCTACACTTGCAGTTTCTACACCTAAGCCTCCACTACTTCCTGTGACAACAACCATTTCAACTTCCCCTGTAATGCACACTAGACCACATACCACCAGAAACTCCACACTCTGGCCATTACCTATAATTCTTGCATCTGTTGCACATCAAATCCACCTGGCCATTTTAGTAACAGCCTTGAACCCATAAACAACTCTTCTGCTGCCATTCCCTGTAAAACTCACATCTGCAACCAGTGCAATCCACCATCAAACCTAAATCACCAAAGACAAGACACAAGACACCGATTGTACGGCTCAGACCTATTCCACCACAGGCTATCACAATTCATCCGAGCAAAGACCACCATGTTCACCACAAAGAACACTTGTGGTCCACCACCCGCAATGGCTTAGTCACAAAGAATCCACTATAACCGCTTCACTCCCTTTCTCCGTAAGCCATCACCACCATTCATCGAAGATCCGATAGCGAAATTTCAACCCTCGAGTATCAATAGCCCGAGCTCCGGATCAAGATAAGCCCCGGGTTTCTTCAATTGACGAATAGAAACCCATCTCCCGAGGTTAGCGGATCCATAGCAATTCGAACCCCTTCTCGATGTAGTTCTTGCAAGCTTCATCAATTTGCTTCCTTGAGCACAAACATCATAACTCCCAGTTCATTGCTCGGTGTAATAGAAGCACAACCGAATCTTCCATAAAACCCATCGACATTTCATCAACTTCATTTCTTCATTGTACCAATGCCAGACCCTATTCTTAAACCCATCTCACAAACTCATCAAAATCGATCTCAGCATCTTCATCGTCAATAAACCAACAAACCCTTGATTCGACCCCCTGTAATAGCAAACCTAATCGCCTTTCGATTTCAATCTTGCTCAAACAATCCCTACTCGATCTCTCAGTCTCCCTGAGCTTCATCAATCATCGATTTCATCACTAATTTCTCGATCTCGATTTCCTTCAACAGCAGCCAATTTTTCTCTCTTCTCATTCTTAGTTTCAGGTGAAAAGCATTGAATGAAATGAATGGGAAGAAGAGAATCGAACTGGGGTTGTAATGATAGGGTTGGATAACGCCACCCCTCTGCATCAGATAAGGGGTACCCCAATGGATGCCCCATAACATGTGGTGGATGTCATTTAATACCTCTCCAAAAGAAAGTTGTCCCTTAACCTTGGGTCGACTCCATATACCACTTGCTCGTGAGATGACAATTTCGCCCTTTAGCTCAATTTTGGATAATTTCTTCTTCATTTCCTCCGTGCGACTCCAAAGTAGCTATAAAACTCAAAACAAGCGTAAAATACATAATTTACAAGAAAAATAACAAAGAAAGCATAAACTCTAGATAGTAAATACGGTGTATTCTACACCTATCAGGAGTTGAGGAGTTCAATGATGTATGGCTTCAGAATGGGTTAAGTTCTGTGTTGGTGGAATCGCAGGTGCATGCCTATTGAAGTTGCAGCTGTAGTTGCGGATGAAGTAGAGTTGGTGATGGCAACATCTAAGTGGTAAAGATGCAGCCGCAGTTTTGCTGGTGTGTGTGTAGCCAAGGGAGTGCTAGAGAATGTGCAGGCTTGCTGGAATGTGTATGTATGAAATTGCAGACATTGATTGAGTTAATGGGTCTGTGGAAAAGAGATTCGATGTGGAGCTGTTAACCATGGCTCAATGGCTGAGCTGCAGGATTGACTGCAATAAAATGGGACTGAGCTGGATTTTTGGAACTAAGAAGAAACAGCTGGTGGTTGATGTTGTTTGATCATGGCAGCAATGAATGGTTCAGTTCGTCAGTGGTGGATACAACTGGTGTTGTGTATGTGATTTACAGGGACTGGAAAGGTTGCAGCTGAAGGGGTGACACATTGAAAGCGCTGCGTGATATCAGTTGGGAGAAATTGATGAATTGGTGGTGGTCATGAGCCTATAGAAGATGGGTTGAAGTGCAGCTGCAGTATTGAGAGTTTGATGCAGTCTGTGGTGTTACAGCAGCACCTGGAGTTGAGGCTGTAGTTATGAAATTCTGAATTGAATGTGTGAGATGAAGGCATATAACAGGTGCAGGGGACTGAAACTGGGAATGACTGAAGCTACAGAATGAGCTTAGATGAATGTTAGGAAAGGTGAAATTGCAGCTGTAGATTAGTGTTGACGCGGCACGGAATGTGACAGCGCTATGGCGGTGTTCGGATCTGCAATGAAGATTGGCTAATGGGTTTGTGATGCACAAGAAGCAGCTGTGTGCTGGAGTTGGAAGCTGGATGGAGTAGTTATGGTGGCAGTGATGGACATAGCTAGAGCTGACCTGCAATGGCAGTGCTGGTGATATGAACTGATTAATGTGTGGTATGTGGCTTGAGCTGGTGAAGAATTACAGAGTTGATGCTGTTTGCCATGGTTCTTCGATGGGTTACCAGGTTCAGTGTGAGGTATTGAGCTGGTGGTGGTGACAATCGAGCAAGGCAGAGAATATTGGTTCTGGTGGTCTGTGAGGAATATGAAGATGCAGCTAAAAGTGGAAGTTACATCCAATGGAGGTTTGAGCTGTGAGAATGCCTGAATTGCACTAGATGAATGATTAGGACTGTGTATATGAATGAAATGTGCATGGAATGAACTGAAATGGAGAATGGATCAAAATGAGCTGGAAATGGTGCTGAGCAGCCATCATGGCTGGATAGGAATTTGTGAACCACAAGGATGGTTCATCACAGAGCTTTGGCCAGTGCAATGGCCTTGGCCAATACCAACTCACTCAATCAGCTGAGTCAGTGACTGACTCATACTCTGACTCGGTGCTTGACCGAGTTGACCCGGTCGAGTTGGATCGTTGACCGAGTTGACTCATTGACTGGTGACCGGGCGGACTTTGCCGGTCACCTGAGATACTTTCCGGTGTTGGGACTCCGCCATAATCCCGATTTTCCTAGCGACAATTTTGGACATAATTTTACATGGGTTTTTTCTCACACATGGGCTTGGTGGACCACTTGGAGATGGGTTTTGAGAAGACCTAATATTGGAAGGAGTATCCTTTATGGAAATTGAATAAACATATAAATAGAAAAGTCTTTTCTTTAAACCGAATATCTCCATTAGGGAGGCTTCTACTTGTTTTCTAGGGTTTCACATGATAGTTCTTCTTTGCTTTCTATGATGATTTCCAAAAACACAAGTAACTAAGTTTTTATTATTGGTTAAAGATGTAGTTAGATTTTGAAAACAAGTTATGGATTTTTATGAATTAGTTTTCTCTCAATATTATCGTTTGATTTCTACGGGTTATAATAATTGTATGATTGATGTATTGCAATATGATTGAATGTTTGTTTAGTTAAGTCTATAATTGATTGAACTCATATCCATATCTATAGCTATTTTAGGGTTCATCATCGAGCGATAACCTTGAATACGAGTAGCATGATATGATTACGGTTTGTAGTGATACATCCTTGTAGTCATATGTAGAAACTGACCTTTGTCCGAATTTTTTGCGCAATGTATTACAATTGCATTGATTAGCCTATTTCTGAAACTTAATGCTCCTAGGAATTCAACTTAATTAGCGCAAGGCGTTAGGTTATTCTTTAGGTAGAATTCACATACCAGCTCTAATGTGTGTGTTGATGAACTTTGGAAATTTATGGAGTATTCTTGCAATAAGATATTCTAGGGCTTTTGATGATAACGAGATTAAATACGAATTCTATTCATATATTCAAAAACTTGTTTACAATTGAAGATGAAACCTTTATCCAATATTTCACATCCTTGATTTGCGTACTTTGTTTGCTTTTTGTTTATTTTTATTTACACAATCAGAAAATCCCCCGTGTTACAAATAAGATACCGAAACATATTGACAACCAAGACCTCTCTGTGGGAACGATCCTTTCTTGCCCTTGCTTCATTATATATTTTGAGTAGTAAGAAAGTGTAATTTATTTTTGACGCCTACGACAGCGATCAAATTTTGGCGTCGTTGCCGGGGAGGCAGCGGTTGTTAATTGTTTTTGGTTTCTTATTTTTGTTTTTAGTTTTGTTTTAATTTTTCTTATTCTTGGTTCTTAATCGAATTTTGAGAATCTCGTTTCAGGTACCAATTTCTATGGACGGAGCATATTGGAGCAATCAATACGGCTTTCAACCTCAACAATATGACAACTATCACCTTACGGGGAGTACAATCAAAACCAATCCTTTGGTTATGGTCCGTACTCCACGTACCCTTTTAGTTGTTCTCATACATTTCAACCTTCTTATGGTGGGTATGTAAGTGAGCAACCACAAAGAGGGGATGATATTTGTTGCTCCTATTAATATTTCTTCTAGTTTGGTAGATGAAATGCAACAATTTATGGACAGCATGGAGTCAATTCGTAGACAACCAAGCGTGGAACCAATTTCATCGACCGAATGTGCTCATAGTATGTTTGGCCC
Source organism: Papaver armeniacum (assembly GCA_023531295.1). Taxonomy (NCBI): domain Eukaryota; kingdom Viridiplantae; phylum Streptophyta; class Magnoliopsida; order Ranunculales; family Papaveraceae; genus Papaver; species Papaver armeniacum. The sequence continues at coordinate 307,967 of JAJJWW010008047.1, read as the reverse complement.
AATTTCTGATCGTAGTTATGATCATCCACCCATTCAAAGGGAATATAATTGGCCTAACAATACTGAAGTAAGTAATTTTACTTTTTCTTTGTCGAACGAGCTTTATCAACAAATGGAACACTATTTTCAAAATTTAGATGGATCACTCCAAGAGCTTCAAAGAGGTGTTTCCACTTTAAGACAAGGCATTGAAGCATACAAAGAGGACATGCAAAATTCTTCGAAAGACCAATCTTTGGGAAGTGGTATCCAATCTTATGATGACTATGATAGTGATGATGATTATTATGAACATACATCGCTTGAACCAATTTATGGTGGCATCCCTGAGGGAGTGTACAATGGAGTCTTTTTGCGGTAAAGTTGATTGTGTTGAAAAGGACCAACCTTTGGAAATATTTGGTGACATTAGTGTAGTTGACTCAACTCTTGATCTTTATAATGATCAAACACCTATTCAAAAGGTACTTGAGTATGATGAAACTAGTGTGTTACCAAACTTCCTTGCAATAAGGTGTGAGTCTAATGAAGAGGAGTATGTTGAGAATGAGACCGGTATGACCAATATTGTGGAAGACCCAATTGAGCTTGCAAATGATTGTGATGAAGATGTTGATGTCGAGACTTTGGTTAAGGCAGAAACGGACGAAGAATGGTTGCAAGGTTTGATAGAGGACCATGATATAACAGAGGTGAATAATTCACTTGAGTTTTTCAAGGATGAAGAGGATTCCGTGATATAATAGATTGTGCAAGTTTTATCTAACCCTTTTCCTAATGTTTCTTCTCTTTTACCTCTTATTGGTTTGAATGTATGTGCTTCGAGAATATTGTTGAATGACTTTGTTTCTCGTTTTCCGCCATTAGAGATACTTGATTCTCATACTATGCAGGTTTTGGAACAAGAAACCGTGGAAGTACCCGACTTCTATATTCTTTATACACTTCCAAGTGTGGACAAGAATAAGTGTGGGGGAAGCTTTTATCGGTTCATAGCTTCATTTCTGTTTTATATTACTAATATTTGTGTGAAGCTAGTATTTGCAAAACAGGTTCTATGGAAGGATCCCCAACTTTTCCGATTGTTAGTATATGGGGAATGAATCTTGCAAGGATATAGTCGGGCTGACGACTTTAAACCAAGCGCTACATGGGAGGCAACCCATAGGTTTTGTTGTATCTCTTATCTTTTAGTTTTTCTTGTCTTGTTTTTATTTTTTACTTTTTCTTGTCGCATATTGTTATAAGATTTCCCACCTTGACTTTCTTTGGACGATTCAATTTACATTGAGGAAAATGTAAAGTTTAAGTGTGGGGGAGTGGTTAAGCATTTGCGTTGTAAATTTTTCAAATTTTTCAACTTTTGTGTAAATTAGTGAATAAAAACTCCAACTTGTAGTTAGTTTAGAGTCACATAGTATACATGTCGCTAAGATTACATCGAGAATCTCATAATAGTGACTGAACTTAGAGATGACAGAGAAACATGATCGGGTTTCTTAATTGTATGAGAGTTAAAGTTGGATTTAACCATGCCAGTGGCAAATAAGGTGCAGACTCGAATTCGGTATTAGAGTAGTGATCCCCTATAGTGGAGACTACCCATGTTACATAATGTGAGGCACCAACCTTCAATTCTTTGTACTGTCTAAATTTGTGCTTTTAGAGTGTGTGTCACCGTACGTAAATTCCGGCAGAATGGTGAGCTGCCCAACCTCCCACCATAGAAGCACTATTTTGATCTCTTGAGTGCTATTTTTATCAACCATGATGGTGACATCGAATTGCTAACTTACATACCATTTGTAATCTTGTTCGCAGTTAGCACCATCCACCTTATCTCTCTCTACACCAACAGGTCCATAGAAACACCATCATCATCAACAAGAGGAGCATCACAAATTTGAAGGAAAGTTGAACACGTTCAAGGTTTACAAGCAACAGTACATAATTGAGCAGATTTCAGATTTAAGTAAAGCAACAAAACAAGGAGCAGAATTTTTATAAGTTGAAGACTATTGTACAAGAGTGAAAATTATCAAGATGAGAGTTTGAGAAGTTTATGATATCAAGACATATAAGTTGTGAAGAATCAAGCGGTAAAGTACTTACACCATGGCCTTTGTACTTACGTTTTTATTTTATTTGTATTTTACTTTCTCTTGTCTTAAAAAAAAAAAAAAAAAAAAAAAAAAAAAAGAGAAAATTTCTTTAGGATTATTACTAGTTTTATTGTTTTATTTTGTATTTGTTTTATTTTTTTTTATTGATTAAAAAAAATGATAAAAAAAACAAAAAAAAAATGATAAAAAAACAAAAAAACAGAAGGAAAAAAAAAATATATTATATTTTGGGTTTGTATAGTTCGTTTTTAGTTTTGTATTCTTTCAATAAAGCGAATGGAAGAAGGAATATCTATAATGAAGTTTCAAGCAACAAGGAATTTGAGGGAAAGAATCATATTGTCAAGATTCTACGAAGTTCAAGAGTTATCATCAACAGTTGAAGACCGAAGACGAAGATGAAGACACTGATTGAAGACCGAAGACGTTTCTATGGATGCTGTGAGAGTGGTGCTAGCTGCACGCCGAACAGATAACGAGGTAAGTAAGCATATTCCCACCTTCGTTAAGTGGTTGATTTCCTTTCTTAGAGATCGTCAGAAAAATGGGTTTTCGAAAAATGAATAAAAGATGTGGGTTTTCAAAACATTTCGGAGGGTTTGCCTTCCTACCATTCAACGTGTCGCAGGTTTCTCTCTTCATTCCTACCTGGACACATGTGTGATCCATAAAAAGTTGTTTATTATTGAGAGCAATTTCATAAAACCATTTCTTGTGAGGCAGAGTCGAGACTTTCGATCACTCTGAACCCGAATTTCTTTCGAGAAGGGATGGTTATTTCTCTCTCAACTTTTAAGGATGAGATTGTGTTCATTTATGTGTCTAACTTCTTATGACTAGTGTGCAGAATTTCTATGTCTTCTTAGCGTGTTGGATGCTATCATTACGGAGAACTTTTAAGTTGGAAAAATAGGTTTTGTGGGTATATCTCTAGTAAACCCTCACGAGACTATAACTCGTCCACTAGGGACACCTAGGGGTTTAAAGGCTTGTTATTTATGCTAAAAGTGATCGTAGCCTCGACGACACGGAGTTGTATGTATGTTTTAAAATTGTTTTGTTTGATTTGCTCGAGGACTAGCAAAGTCTAAGTGTGGGGGAATTTGATAGGGTGTAGAATACACCTTATTTATTATCTATTGGTTATGCTTTCTTTGCTATTTTTCTTGTAAATTACACATTTTATGTTGTATTTTGAGTTTACTAGGTGCAATGGAGCCATTATGAGCAAAAGAAGGAGAAAACGTGCAGTGGAGCGAAAAGGAGCAAGGAGGGCGGAAGCGTTCGACGGCGAGTGCTATGCGGAGTCAAGTCAACGATAAGGGGCTGCTAGCCCTGGTTCAAAGGAGAGCTAATGGGCTGCCATCAGGTAGCCCGTATCCATCAGTCGGGTGCCTGCATCAATTTTAATTCTTGCCAAAACCTTGGGGTCGAGACTCTCTCGAGTCATTTCTCTCAATTTCGGTTCAAACTCAAAGAGTAAGAACTGTGGCGCTCCATATGAAGAAACTGGAATCGAGAGGAAGAACCAGAGATTGTAAGGGCAGGAGAAGGAAGATGGTGGTTCTGTTGCCATGAGGGAATCATTGTTGCTGTTCACGGATTAGAAATGAAAGTTAGGGTTTGAAGAACAGGAAAGATAGAATTATAAGGAAGAAATTGGTGTTGTGTCATGGATTTGAATCAGCAATTAGGTGTTCGAATTACAGCAGATGAGTGATAATAAGAAACCGAGAAAAGGTTGGGTTTGATCTGAAATCAGGAATTGGAAGTTGTAAATCGGAGAGGGCTTATGAAGAAATTAGGTTTTGAGTTGAAATTGCTGAAGTTCGTGAAATCAGGGTTAGAAAATGTTGATTGTCATGGGTCTGTAATCTTCATAGAAGAAGATGGTGCAGGATTGGCATAGAATGGTGTTGATGTTCATGAGATTTGAAGTTCTGAAGTGAATTGAAGAGATGGGTTTGCAATGAATGTCTAGATATGAGACCATAGAGTTGATGCTGCTGGTGCTTCAGGTGTTGGTTTGAGGTGTTGATTGAATTAAAGATGTTAAAAGCTAATGGAAGAGATGGCCTGAGCCTGGTGGGTGTTGATTCTATGGCAGTAAGATGGAACTGGTGGTTGTGCTGCTAGATGGCTTGTCTGAGTTGCAATAAACAAATGCAGAAAAGGGAATGGTTGGCAGCTTGGCTGTGTTGCAGATGTTGTTGATTACAGCGAAGGTTGGTGACTGCGAAATGGTTAGATGTTTGTTTAGGTAAAGGATGGAGATGATTGCCTGTGGTTGCGAGAGATGAAGATTGTTGGCAGCAAATGGAGTTGAGGAGTTCAATGATGTATGGCTTCAGAATGGGTTAAGTTCTGTGTTGGTGGAATCGCAGGTGCAGGCCTATTGAAGTTGCAACTGTAGTTGGGGATGAAGTAGAGCTGGTGATGGCAACAGCTAAGTGGTAAAGATGCAGCCGCAGTTTTGCTGGTGTGTGTGTAGCCAAGGGAGTGCTAGAGAATGTGCAGGCTTGCTGGAATGTGTATGTATGAAATTGCAGACATTGATTGAGTTAATGGGCTGTGGAAAAGAGATTCGATGTGGAGCTGTAAACCATGGCTCAATGGCTGAGCTGCAGGATTGACTGCAATAAAATGGGACTGAGCTGGATTTTTGGAACTGAGAAGAAACAGTTGGTGGTTGCTGTTGTTTGATCATGGCAGCAATGAATGGTTCAGTTCGTCAGTGGTGGATACAACTGGTGTTGTGTATGTGATTTACAGGGACTGGAAAGGTTGCAGCTGAAGGGGTGACACATTGAAAGTGCTGCGTGATATCAGTTGGGAGAAATTGATGAATTGGTGGTGGTCATGAGCCTATAGAAGATGGGTTGAAGTGCAGCTGCAGTATTGAGAGTTTGATGCAGTCTGTGGTGTTACAGCAGCACCTGGAGTTGAGGCTGTAGTTATGAAATTCTGGAATTGAATGTGTGAGATGAAGGCATATAACAGTGCGGGGACCAAATCGGGAATGACTGAAGCTACAGAATGAGCTTAGATGAATGTTAGGAAAGGTGAAATTGCAGCTGTAGATTAGTGTTGACGCAGCACGGAATGTGACAGCGCTATGGCGGTGTTCGGATCTGCAATGAAGATTGGCTAATGGGTTTGTGATGCACAAGAAGCAGCTGTGTGCTGGAGTTGGAAGCTGGATGGAGTAGTTATGGTGGCAGTGATGGACATAGCTAGAGCTGACCTGCAATGGCAGTGCTGGTGATATGAACTGATTAATGTGTGGTATGTGGCTTGAGCTGGTGAAGAATTACAGAGTTGATGATGTTTGCCATGGTTCTTCGATGGATTACCAGGTTCAGTGTGAGGTATTGAGCTGAACTGGTGGTGACAGTCAGGCAAGGCAGAGAATATTGGTTCTGGTGGTCTGTGAGGAATATGAAGATGCAGCTGAAAGTGGAAGTTACATCCAATGGAGGTTTGAGCTGTGAGAATGCCTGAACTGCACTAGATGAATGATTAGGACTGTGTATATGAATGAAATGTGCATGGAATGAACTGAGATGGAGAATGGATCAAAATGAGCTGGAAATGGTGCTGAGCAGCCATCATGGCTGGATAGGAATTTGTGAACCACAAGGATGGTGCATCACAGAGCTTTGGCCAGTGCAATGGCCTTGGCCAATACCAACTCACTCAATCAGCTGAGTCAATGACTGACTCATACTCTGACTCGGTGCTTGACCGAGTTGACCCGACCGAGTTGGATCGTTGACCGAGTTGACTCATTGACGGGTGACCGGCGGACTTTGCCGGTCACCTGAGATACTTTCCGGTGCCGGACTCCGGCCAATTTCCGGCCATAATCCCAGTTTTCCGGCGACGAATTTTGGACATAATGGTGTGGGTTTTTTCATGGGTTTTTTTTGAGAAGACTACTTTTCTCTAAACCGAATATCTCCATTAGGGAGGCTTCTACTTGTTTTCTAGGGTTTCACATGATAGTTCTTCTTTGCTTTCTATGATGATTTCCAAAACACAAGTAACTAAGTTTTATTATTGGTTAAAGATGTAGTTGGATTTTGAAAACAAGTTATGGATTTTTATGAATTAGTTTTCTCTCAATATTATCGTTTGATTTCTACGGGTTATAATAATTGCATGATTGATGTATTGCAATATGATTGAATGTTTGTTTAGTTATGTAGTAGCAGGATTTCCCACACTACACCCCTAACTCGATTTTGCTTAATTAATCCATTGAAAGATGTAAGATTAAGAATATTTATTGATTGAATCCATGAACTGTTTACACAAGGAAATAGAATTACACTTAGAAATTAAAACACTCTTAAACTTTCTCTCTCCTAATGACTCGCTCTACTCCTCCAAAGAGATCTCTCCCTTTAACAGACCCGTTTAGCCCTTTATATAGGGTAATATATAGTGGAGGACAGCTAAGCTACCCTTTATTTTCGGGAATGTCTCGCGAAGTGTCGCAAATGCACAAACATTTGCTCTCGCGACACTTCTTACCTCTCGCTTGGGTTCCTGCGAAGGGAAGAGTATCATGAGATGAGACTATAATATTATTGCCGCGACTGCTTATCTTTATCTGTTTCAGTTTTGTACTTTTACACGGATTTTGATTATTAATGTCTCTTCTTGACACGTCTCTTTCAACCGCTTTTCTTGACCATTCATGTCTCTTCTCGCATTAAATGACCTCGTTTTCTCGAGGATCTTTTTCCCTATATATAGTTCTCTTTTCCCCTCCTTTTCATCCTTTAGTTTCTCTCTGCAACTTTTTTGATTCTCTCCTTCCGAATTTGCGCCTCCATTACCGCAAATCTTTTCTTCATCCTTTCTAGCGCGATCCTAACCTTTAACCTCCCATCCATTCCCATACTGATAATGGCTTCCATTAGTCGTGCATACAAAGCTTCTTTTGATGAAGTTCAACAGAAGTTGCTCGAGAAGGGTTTCACTCTATCAACCATTCCCGATCAAGAACCTTCATCTACTCTTTCGACACGATTGCATTCGCCTAATGCTTGAGTTCGCGAATCGTGGTGGCAAAGGATCTTTATACCCTACTACCGTTAGACACCCCGATTTCGCAGACTTGGAAATAGTCAACTTTGAGAAGTACATATTTTTTGAAAATTATTCAGTGATAAAGATGCGGAATGCGAAATCTTTAGGGCATTCGCACAAAAAAGAAGGATAATGTCCCCGAGGATAAATTGCTCATGCAAGATATTGACCGCATCCGGCAATAATACTACTCCTCGCCACTCCAAAGATGAGAAGTGGTGGGTTGTACCTTGATTTTAAATGGCCCTTATATCGCGGGCTCGCACGTTCTTCCTGCGAATCTGCAGATATCATCCTTGGGAATTCAAATGGCCCGATAAGGCAAAGAGGTAATTTCCCATTTTAAATCTTGCCTTTGCAACTTTCTTTTTATATTTGCTAAGTTTGTGAAATTTTTCAGATCACCAAATTGAGAAGAAAATACAAGGATAATCCGTTGGAGAGTACCCTGACGATACTTCGATCGCTTACGGATGAAGTAAGAAACATTTCCTTTGTTATTTGGAACAATATTGTTGCCTCTGTCTCTTATCTTTAACCATATGCGAAGGTTGGGGTTGAAGAAGCTGTAGCCGCGAAGATCAAAAGTAAGGGCAAAACCGTCGTTCGCAAGAATAAATCTTCTGCTCCATTAACTAAGAAGCGAAAGATTCAATCTTCTTCTCGCCTTAACTCAAGCTTTCTTATGACCATGATTCGAATCTTTCTCTCGCTAAAGAGATTCCATTGGCCGGTTCTCCTATGGATCGGTTATCTAGCATCTTCTCAGACTCTTTCCAAGGAATGGGAGATGCTCCCCTAGCTTCCCTTTGCGGGACTCTCGCGAATGTGTGTAATGCTACTTTACTAGAAGGCAATGATTCTTTCAATGGAGCTTCTAGGATCGTGTCTCCTGACTTCTTGAATGCACTTGGATCTTTGGTACGCATGCAGTCATATTTCTCTTTTAAATTTTTAAATTTATGTATATTAATGATTTTTCTATCTTCTTTTATAGGTTGGAAGAACTTCTTTTGTAGTTGCCTCAGATCTCGAGAGAAGACGCAATAATCTTGAAAAGAAGAATTCACAATTGAGCAAGAAAATTCGAGAATTAGAGATCAAGACTGATCTCGCGATAAAGACGAGAGAATTCAAAGTTAAATACCGAACTTGACTCTCAAAGGGATAGGGTGTCCACTCTTCTTAACGCTAATCAAGAACTTTTATGGTATAAGATTTTCCTTCTTTTATTATTTCTATCTTATCGGTCGCATATTGCTACGACTTATTACCTTCGGATGTATATAATCTCTCCGGTCTTCAATCCAAATATCATCTCTTAGAGATCGAACACAGATCTAGTTTGAATTTAACCAATCGCTTTAAACGAATGTACCTTGATTCCGAGAATAAAATCAAGATTTTAAGGAAGAAAATTAGTGATCTCATAGATGAGAACGATCGCATTACTAACAGAGGTGCGTGCACGGCGTTAGCGGAATTCCACAAATCTCTTCTCGGTGTGCAAGTTGAACGAGATGAACTCCTTCATCAGAATACCATGCTTAAGCAAACGAGAAGAGCAAGTTCGTTCTCTTCTTGTTATTAATAGTGATGATGAATTCGCCTGGGCTGCGAAAGTTTTAGATAATGCCAGGAATAACCTAGGTGTTGATGTTAGTCTTCACGCCGAGCATACTTCCTTGATTAAAGATATGATATCGATAGAGAAGGTTACTTATTATACCTTACCATCTTTTATTTACGAGTATTGCTTGTAAATTATTAACTTGTTGTTACTTATTTGCGGGGAATTTCGGGTTAGAATTAGAGAGCTTGAATCGAGAAAGAACAACTTGCCGGAATTTTCCAGGAACTCGAAATCAAAAACAACTCGCCAAGAGTCTCTCCTTCGTAATAACAAGTATTCCAAGTTGAAGAAACAATTTGAAACGACAAGTGGCTAATTTTAGTAATGATGCAGTTCGTTTTCGCAATGGAGCCATGGAGTATGTTTGTAATGACCACAAAATCCCTCTTCATTCATATCCTCGGCTCCTCGAAAAGGTTCTGAGAATCACTGTCTCGGGATATTTCGATAGTGAGGCTAGAAGGAGAAAATTACGCGCGATGAAAATAATAGAACGAAGAATCGATGAAGGAGAAGAATCACCAAAGAGATAACTCTTTTGTTTCTCTTTTACGCTGCCGTAATATCTGATATTTCGTATCTTTATTATAGTGTACTTCTTGGATTTTTCCCCCCTGAATTCAATCTTCACCCCCCTTTTTTGGCAGTTCTTCCTTGTAATATAATTGGCTAACCTTATTGATGTATAACTCTTTCATCGGAAGATGAATAACAATATTCCATCTTTTCCATTCCCATACTTGCCTCTGTTATTTATCTTCAGATGGAAGATTTTAGTTGTCCTCATGTATGTGGTTGAATAATAATTTTATTGTTATTGAAATGTATTGTTGCGACTTGGTCGCAGGTTTCTTCATAAATCAAGAATTCTACTTGCCTCGCCTTATCTTCATAAATGTATTTTGTCTCTTCTCATTGCGACAAGGTCGCAAGCCGCGCTTACATTTTCAAGTAAGGGCCCATTGACCCTGCCTTATCATTTTTGTGTGGTCTTCCGAGTTAGACCTCCCTAATTAGAGGTCTTCCCCACTTTCGCCTTTTGGGGACGTCTTTACACTTGCATGTAAAGACCCATTGATCTTGCCTTATCATTTTCCAAGTATTTTTGCCTCTCAGATGTTTTAGTTGCGACAATGCATTATGATATAGCCTAGATATCCTTATAACAAGAGCCCCATGACATTGCCATCGTGCGACGAAATCGCGGGAGGACGTCCGTACACTTTCGTGTAAAGACCCATTGATCTCGCCTTACCCTCGCGTTAGTATTATTGCCTCTCGGGATCATTTGCACAAATATGGTTTTATCATAATATTCGCCTATCTCTCGAGTATTCACCTCGCGAGGTATGTTCCGTCCTTACTCCACCATCAATTTTTCTTTTCTCTCGCTCATCTCTCACATGTTGCTTCCAACCTTTTCTTTTGGTATTTCTTTCTTCGCAACTTTCTACATCGACCTCATGACATTGTTGCGACTCCTTCCAATCTCCTTGTATGATACCAATACCATTTGGATGTGGAAATTTTATACACATTCATCTCAGAAAGAAATAGTCTTGATTGCCACTTTTCTAATCTGCGTCGTTCTCACTCATTATTTCTTTATCATTAGCATCTCTCGCAAAGACTCTACCGAGCACGTTGTCATGAAAATCTTGATTGTGCGATAGGAGTGGACGATAGAGTTGCGATTCAAATTTCTAGCTTTTGTTCCAACCTCTATAACAAATGTTTCCTTTCCTTTTACTTGACAACACCGCTTCGTGCATCTCTCGTGGTGGTGGTAATGTCCTTCTGTTTCTTCTCCCTTTAGAAAGTGATTTAACTTCCCAGGGCATGGTGGACCACTTGGAGATGGGTTTTGAGAAGACCTAATATTGGAAGGAGTATCCTTTATGGAAATTGAATAAAAATATAAATAGAAAAGTCTTTTCTCTAAACCGAATATCTCCATTAGGGAGGCTTCTACTTGTTTTCTAAGGTTTCACATGATAGTTCTTCTTTGCTTTCTATGATGATTTCCAAAAACACAAGTAACTAAGTTTTTATTATTGGTTAAAGATGTAGTTGGATTTTGAAAACAAGTTATGGATTTTTATGAATTAGTTTTCTCTCAATATTATCGTTTGATTTCTACATTATAATAATCTTGCATGATTGATGTATTGCAATATGATTGAATGTTTGTTTAGTTAAGTCACTTAGAGAATTGATTGAACTCACATCCATATCTATAGCTATTTTAGGGTTCATCATCGAGTAACCTTGAATACGATCCTACAAGTTAAGTAGATTGATGATATGATTACGGTTTGTAGTGATACATCCTTGCAGTCATATGTAGAAACTGACCTTTGTCCGAATTTTTTGCGCAATGTATTACAATTGCATTTATTAGCCTATTTCTGAAACTTAATGCTCCTAGGAATTGAACTTAATTAGCGCAAGGCGTTAGGTTATTCTTTAGGTAGAATTCACATACGCAGCTCTAATGTGTGTGTTGATGAACTTTGGAAATTTATGGAGTATTCTTGCAATAAGATATTCTAGGGCTTTTGATGATAGCGAGATTAAATACGAATTCTATTCATATATTCAAAAACTTGTTTACAATTGAAGATGAAACCTTTATCCAATATTTCACATCCTTGATTTGCGTACTTTGTTTGCTTTTTGTTTATTTTTATTTACACAATCAGAAAATCCCCCGTGTTACAAATAAGATATCGAAACATATTGACAACCAAGACCTCTCTGTGGGAACGATCCTTTCTTTCCCTTGCTTCATTATATATTTTGAGTAGTAAGAAAGTGTAATTTATTTTTGACGCCTACGACAGCGATCAGAGGCGTACCTCTACCATACAAGGTTGTCTCCTCCCATCCGGTTTAACAACAACCAGTTGTTTTCGCAGCCTCTTATCCCTTCGCCGATATGGCTCATGGTTACAAGACTGCACCCTAAGTGGGGTTTTCTTCGGGCCGAGTGCATCATAGCCAAAACTTGCCAAGAATGGCCAGGTACGCTTCAAACGCCCCAGGCACTCTTGGCTCAACCGTGTACCTCGGCTCCTTAATCGAGTTCTGCACTCCTTAGGAGAGACCTTCTTACCTTAGTCGCTCAACCTAAGTCATAAGCTTAAGATGAGAATCCAAGGCGCCTCTCCTGGATGGGTTTAATAACCCAAAGTCTCCATTACCCAGGTTTCGGGGCGGTGTAACCTTTCCCTGAGCCATGTAAATAGGTTCTCCTTCAATGACGCACTTTAGGTCTTACATTTGCCTCTTGCGAAATTTTATTCGCGAACTAGGGTGTACGGCAAAGTTGGGTGCCTCTGTCTTTTTTGTTTATTCTTGTATTTTCTTTTATTTTCTTTTGTAAAATTCATAAATCTTGCAAAATTATCGCACATCTTCATTCAATGAGTATAATTTCTACGAAATTAACACATGTCTTCATTCTCATTGCTGCAATTTCTTATTTTTGTTTTCTTTAATCAGTAAAAGATACTTTTCGAATACATCTTTTGCATTCAACTTTGTTTCTTTCTCTGCTCAATTTCATCAATTTCATTCTCATTTCACATTTTAAGTTTCGTAACTTTGTTACCTTGTGTTTGTGCTTCTTTGAGTTCTCGTACACTATTTATGATCTCATTTCGCAGAATACTCTTTTCTTGTCTGTGGTTTCACTATTACTTATATCATACTTTCGCAGATATTTCATTATACACTGCAGTTTTCACTCCTTCTAGTTCATACTTTCCTTCTTTGAGCACCTTTGTTACTGTGTAAGGACCTTCCCCTTTGTTCGCAACATCATCTCCGTCATCCCTCTGAAAAGTGGGTTGTAAAAGTAATACCAACTCTCCTTTGCGAAATACTCGCCGATTCTCACTTTCAACAATCATTGCTTTCGCAGCAATCTCTTCTCTTCCATGTTCCATTGCGTCTACCATCAATCGTTCGCCTCTTTGCTTTTCTCTGACATTGTGCTTCCAGTTGATCTTTTTAGTTACTCTCTCTTCACATTTCTCTACATCAATTGCATGACATTTTCTCCCTTCAACCCAATCTCTTCTTATGATTCCAATACCACCAGGATGAGGAAACTTAATGCATTGATGGAAGGTTGAGGCTACTCCCAGAATCCCATGCAGCCAAGGTCGACCAATCAGCGCGTTGTATGGTGACTCTACATCAACAACACATAACAGAATTTCGGAAGATAACCCCTTCAAAGGAATTCGCATGGTAATCTCTCCCTTAGGTTTGTTCGCAGTACCATTAAAGCCATAAATCTTGTAAGTCGAAGGTATCAAATCCTCATCCTTTCCCCCCATAGTTTTGTAAGTATGGTAAAATAGAATATTTACAGAACTTCCAGTACCAATCAATATTCTATTGATCGCCCATGAATCCTCAGCTTCATCATCTTCATCTTCACTTGGTTTCGGGTTGATATCTAACTTTACCACCAAAGGATTATCATGAATTTCTCCACCTTCAGGAATCTCTTCTGTTGTAAAGGAAATAAGATGTTTCTGCCATTCTTTTAGTGGCGAGACTTTCGCAATATTAATAATTTCTCTACCCTCAACATCTCTTGCGAACACTCTGCTCAGAACGTTATCATGAAAATCCTCTATTGTTTTGTATGAGTGTACAATAGAATTGCAGAATAAGTTTTTTGCTTTCGATCTGACTTCAATTAAAAATGTATCTTCTCTTTTTGCTGCATTTGCTCTGTAATCTTCTAGTGGTGGTGGTAATGGTAAAGGTTGCGGTTGTCTTACTAGAAAGTGATTCAACTTGCCTTGGTCTATCATTCTAAGGATAATTCTCTTTATATTTGTGCAATCATTTGTGGAATGTCCATGGAAGTGATGATATGAACAGAATTCCTGACTTCTGTATTTCGGTGGTGGCTCCTTCCCCATGTTCCAAGGTGATGGGATATTTTCCGTCAAAATTATGGCTTCCCATATATTTTCCACACTAGCATTTAGAGGAGGCATTATTATTTCTTCCCATACTACCCTGTTAGGTCCTTGTCCCCTTTGATAGTTATTCTTCTGTCCTCCATAAGTTTCTTGGGGTTGGTCAAGTCTCTGAATCTTGTTATTTCCTCCACGAGTATAGAACCTCCTCTCTTTCTCGAACTCTTCTTGATCACGACTTCCCATCGCAATAACTTTTGTTGACTTTCGATCACCATCTCTCTTTGTGGATCTTGCTAAGCGTTCGCCACTGTGTTTGTTAATTTGGGCAATAAGCTTGCATTCGCAATTTTTGAGCTTGTATTCACAACTGAGTACGACTCCATCTCACTTTGTTTTTCCTCAATGGAAATGTATTCCTCTTGGAACTCTCGCAACTCAATCATTGTGATTGTATTCTTGATTCTAAATATTTGAACATACAACAGATTTGTTGCGAACATTGCAATAATGAATGATAAAATAAGGTATCTTTCATTCACACGGCCAGCCATGTTACTACACATTGTCTTCCACCTCATAGTCAAATGCTTCAAACTTTCGCCAACTCTTTGTTTCAATCCAAATACATCTTCAATGCCTGGACCTAATGAGTTGTTACTTATATAAGCTCCTAAGAACATCGTTTGCAATTGATTGAAAGATGCTATGGTATCCTTTGGCAGTCCTTCAAACTATTTTAACGCCTCTCCCGTCAAGCTTGATGCAAAGTATTTGCACAACACATCGTCATGGTTTTCCCATTGCAGCATGCATCTCACGTAAGCTTTGATATGTTGAACGTCACAAGTTGTCCCATCGAAGACGCTGGTTAATGCAGGCAAATTACATTTTGGTGGTATTCCCCTTAACTGTACTTCTTGTGTAAACGGCGTCTTCGCAGCTTCCTCTATTGCTTCATCCAATTGTCTCCTGCCTCCTTCTCTTCTGTTATTGAGCATTCCCCTCATCTCTGCCAATTCTCTTAAAATTTGTTCATTCGTGCCTGACCCTTGGTCCATTGGTCTCTTTAACCGTGCTTCTCTTCTCCTGAGTTCATGTCTATCTTGCCTTGCGAGATTTTGTATTTCCTTTTCATCGCCTTCTTCTCGCCTTCCTCTGCGATCTTCTCTTTCACCCATTTCGTGTATTCGCACATGATTACGCCTTTCATCTTCTCCTCTGCGTCCTGGTTCATTCCTCGCCACTTCTCTTTCTTGTATTTCAATTCTTCCTTGTGTTCTATCTACTTCTTCATTAATATTATCATTGTTGCGGTATTGTTCGCGCCTTCTCTCCTGGTTATCATGATTGTTCTGGCGTATAGCCTCATGAAACTCTTGTTCTTCAATTTCCTCCCTCATTCTTTCTGTTTTGCAAGCTATACGTGTTTGTTCGGCATTTCGCCTCTCAATCTCATCCTCAACTGTTTGTTGATTCCTTTGCACTTCTCTCCCATATAATATCCTTCTTCCTTCCTCCCGGTTTTCTTCACCATCTTGGTTATTTCGTTTGTGACGTTGCTCATTCCTCCGTTCTCTATTGTTTTATTCAATATGATAATTTTCACCATGTTGAATGTAACGATCTTCAGCTATTTCTCTCTCTTCACGATGTCCATCACCAAGATTCTGCATCTCTTCTTAAATGTCCTCAACAATACCTACTTCATGCGAATCTCGTCTTGCCTCTCTTCTAGTAGTTCTTGAATTTGATCTTATAGTACTTCTCGACCTTGTATTTTGTAATCTTATATTTTTCATCCTCAATTCATGGTTTTGTCGTGTTAAATTTGCACGTTCTTCTGCTTCTAATCTCCTTTCTTCAAATATCCTTTGTCTTAATGTCTCTAGTGTTTCATTCTCCTCCTCTCCATGAATTATTCCTCCTTCTACTCGCATCAATTGTTGTGTTTCTTCAACTTCTTCTATTGAGCCCGTCCTCCAAGTGTGTACACTGACTCTATCATAATCAATATTTCCACCCTGTACTTGCGCATGCTGAATGGGGGGTTGAATTCGTTCTTCTCCATCGTTTCTTGCTCCCATTCTAGAAGATTCTCCCATTTATTTTCTCTTTCTTCCTGAAATTCTTGTGCTTCTCCTTACCATCTTTTCAATTTTAATGATTTCTTACAAATTTCACAAATTCTTCACCAATTTTTCCAAACCTTCTTCAAATCTCTTAAGATCAACGCTCCCTGTTTCTAGCGCCAATATGTAGTTGCGGGATTTCCTACAACCACACCCCTACAAGATTACACACAATGATCCAATCCAATCTCTCAATCAATTATCAAAGTTTTATTTATTTTTCTGAAGAATCTTACAAGATTAATTAGAGTACAAGGAAATCAAAATAGTTCTAGACTTTCTCTCTCCTATTTGTTCTCTCCAACCTCTCTCACAAAGACCTCTCCCATCTCAACTCTGCTTGGTTCTTTATATAGGATATTACATGGTGGATGACAGCTAATCCAACCTTTATTTTCGGATCTGGTCTGCGTCATTCTCGTAAGCTTGCAAAGGTTTTCTTCGCAAGTTAACTTCAATCTCGCAAAGTCTTCACACTTTCCTCATGATTAGGCTGACGTCATTCGCTACATCACTTTTCAAACACTCTGCGATGGCCTTCGCACACACCTTTTAGTTAAAACTTCGCTGAGACATAACCGTTGTGAGATTCTGCTCCTACACAATCAGTTCACCCCATTTCTCAAACGCTCTCAAATTTTGGGTTTGATTTGAACTTCTGGAGTATTTGTTGTGAGATTTCTGTGAAACAATCTGGAATTAATTCAATCGATTCATATTACTGTTGGGAATTGATGATGATTAAAGTCAAGAACAAAGAAGAAGGAAGTGATTTCAATCGAGAAGAATGAAACCGAGAAAAAAGAGGGATTCTAGCGAAGAGAAACAAAGGGAGGTAAAACAGCGTCGGAAAATGAAGTCGAGAAAAATGTTCTCAGCAGGATTCGAACCTAGCTTTAAGGCGCCAATGACAGATTAACCCTTCGTACTCTTTTATTATTAACTTCGGAAGTTTGTCATTTTAATTTCCAGAGTTTATAATCCAAGGCTATATCGGGAATTAGAAAAAAGCTTCACCAAAAGGAAGGCTTCACCAAAAATAGCTCTTTTCTTTATATTGGTATAAGATAAGATAAGATAAGATAAGATAAGATAAGATAAGATAAGATAAGATAAGAAGATTATCCTCTCAGATCGATCATCACCGGAAATAAATAATGGGAAAAAGACAAAACAATCAAACAGTGAAAATCTCTAAAAACCTACTCCTCCCTGCTATTCAGAGTAATATCACATTTTTAATTTAATTAAATATTTTATATGCCTATGAAGGCATCCACGTGTCCATTTAAGACTCGTCACCAATCTAGATTGGATGGATAGAGGTCTGCTCATTTATACTTGGAGAAATTGAATTATCCCCATCTTGACAATATGTTCAACTTCTCATGAGAGGGGATTTTAGTCTACATTTTGTCATCCTCATCAGTCACACATGGAAAGATATAGTTACTAGGATATGGAGGATTTGAAGTTCTGCTCATGTTTAGAAAATGTGTGTTAAGATTATCTGCGATCTCATTTCTGTCAGATATATATTTTAAAGTAGATGCTTTCGTTTTAACTTTTAGATATATGTACATGTTTACCATGATTGCTAAAGGCTGATACCACTTCTGCTAGGGGCGGGTACCTATCCATATAGGACAAAGTAATCTCAGCCGATGGATCCTAGATTGGTACCCGCCCCTAGCAGAAATGGTATCAGCCTTTAGCAATCATGATGTTTACTTTCAGAAAACGGAAGTCCAAAGCCCACATATTCAACTAGTGGACTCAACCAATGGTTAGTCTGGTCGACATATCGACTGGTTTTCTTCTGATCACTGTTTTTGGTGTAAATAAGAGTAGCATTCTAGAACAATGGAAAGATCAATCTCCAGACGATGAGCATCATCACAACTGGTTACTTAGCTTTAATGGACGGGCCTGGCTCAATAACATGAGTTGGACGGGCCTGGCTCAATAACATTCCTCGGCCCTCCAAATCGCTCTCACCGTGCAACAAGGAAACAAATGCAACAAGGAAACAAACCCATGAATAATGTGAAAGGAAACGAAGGAAACACAGTTGTCGTAGAGAAAATCCATTGGATTTGAAGATTATTGTAAACTAGAAAATAAAAAAGGAGACACAAAGTAGAGGGGAAGAAGAAGGGAGAAACTTTATTCATCAGAGTGTGTTTACAACTATTTATAGAGTTACATACTTGGTGCCCAAGTAATGGGGTCCCACTAAAGTGGGCATCTACCTAATAAACTTCCGTTTATAACACTCCCCCTAGATGACCATTGTATCTAAGCAATTGCCTCATTAAAACCTTGTCAGGAAAATCCAAAGGGACGAAACCTGAACGAAGGGAAAAGAGTACAATTATGAGAAAATTTAGAACAGGGTTGGTCATGCATATGTTGCCTCGTTAAAACCTTGACAAGGAAAACCCAGTGGGACAAAACCTCGACGAAGGAAAAAGAGTACAACGTGATAGTCCAGTAACATACCTTTTACTATGATGCTCCCCCTGATAAGTACTTCAGTTAAATCTTGGCTTGCAAATCTTCGGGTCGACACTTTCCCAATTTCGATGAACGAATTTTTTGAATGCTAGAGATAGTAATGCTTCCGTGAGAAATCTGCCAGTTGATGAAGTCTTCTTTTGTTTTAGTCTTCTAATAGTAGTGTTCTCGAGTCTTCATGCTTCTTTCAAATACACTAAGTACTTGTGTCTTGGATTGCTGATTTCTTGGAGATGATTTGCAGAATTAGTTGATGTAGTTTCTTCAACAAAGTGCCAAGATATGATTACCTTATCATACGTGAACAAAAATCGTATTTTTTAGAAGGAAATCCAAATTCTTAGGAGATGATTAATTTGATTTGGTTTAATCAAATGTGGGCATCCAGTAAACAACCAAAATTTATACAACTCCCCCTTGGATGACCATCATGTTGAATTAAATCGCCTCACTAAAACCTTGCCAATAAAACCCGATGGGAAAAAATTTTGGACGAAGTAAAAAGAGCACATATATCAACATTTTGAGAGAAAATTAAATGTCAACAGTATGTTGTCTCGTTAAAACATTGTCAGGAAAACCACATGGGATAAAGCCTGAAACAAAGGGAAAAGAGTACAACTTTTGACGTATTTATCGATGCTAACCCAACTATATGGGTTTTTCAAAAAAATAGGCATCAAAAGAATAACTCTAGTCTATCTTAAAGACGAATTTATGCTAGCATAATTCTAACCGCATATTTAAGAAAGAAAGATAGAAATAAAATAGAATTTATGCTGCTAAAGCGTGGATTTTTGTGTTTTTAAGGACTCCTCAAGAGACCTATAAAGTTGATATCATCAATTAATTAATCCGGATTTTCGGTTTGGTACCAAACTTCTAAAAACACATATAGGATTGTTAAACCTGACATAATCAAGTCAAGTGGCTGCCTGAATATAATATGAATCCTCCAAAGAATACAAAATTGAATATGTTCTCCAAGCAAATCACTTGTGTGAATGCAATACGAGTCCTTCAAGACTACCACGCAAAATGCATCATATAGGGAGAACGATATATTATTGAACCAATCCTCGGGCTTGAACTTATAACCCTCAATCGCTCTTAAAACGACTTATTTCTCTTAATACGCAATATGACTACACCAACCTTTAATTATAATAGGCTTGGCATTTTTTAGGGTGTTAAGTCTTGGATCCAAAATCGCGTCAATCGAGAAATTAATCCAATTTGATTTGGATTGTATGCAACCAATCACATTGTCGATATTTCTCTACACATGGGTTAACAACCACCATCTTTTTTATTTGAGCTACTATTAATGAATTTTTGACAATAATTGGCCTACTACAAGCCCACACGATTCTCAAATTTATGCATATCTTGAAAAAACTAATCAATTACTGGTACCAGCGCCCGTAGGCATTAAAATCTCCTCGTTTTCATGTGAGAAGATATTATATTTGAGAATGTGATTTTGGTACACTCAATTGGAGCACTACTTGTAGCCATTTATATAACGCTACTTATTTGCTAGATGTGACTGGATTTCCTCCTAAGAGGAAAAGCTTATATAAAAGCAAAATGAGAAACTTCACGCCCATTATATAATGACAGCCTTAATCACTTTTAGTGATGGGAGAGAAATTGATATAACTTTTAAGTTAATGAACACTAACATTCGATAGTGTATAGTCTCCCCCTGATTATGGCGGAAATATTTTCATCTTATATACGGAGAAAAAAAAATCGTTGTGTATTATCCGATTAATTCGAGGACATATACTCATAATAATTTCTGGATTTTAAAAACACCAGTTGGACTATAGATAATGACTTCTAGAGTCATAAAAAAAAATGTCCCAAAAATAAAATAAAGGGGGATTTTGCATTTCCCCCTCAAAATAAATAGTTATTTTGCATTACCCCCTTTTTAAATCTTTAATTGGTGAAACCCCCTATCTGTTATAACATCTGTTATCTCCCAATTAACCGTGCACGTGTGATGCACGCGTGTGTCATTAAAAATGTTAAATATTTAAAAATCGGAAATACCCACTAATCTGACGGTCTCGGTTAGACAAGTTTGATCTCCGCTGATACGCACGACAAACATAGAAGATAAATCCCTCTTTCCGATTCCCCTGTTTCTTCCTCTGAAAATCAATCTTAACTCTGAAAGACAATGTTTGGTATGGCTCTTCTTATATCATGAATAAGATGATAAATTAAGGAACCAGTCAAGAACACATGGTATTTTAATGGAGTTTCGAGTTTATGGAGATTGATTCACAACTTGTGCAGCGAATCAGTCAAGAAATGGATGGTGTTGTCAATGATTGTCATAATGAACAGAGAGTATTATGAATGTTTTGAGGATTGTTGTGGTTGTTTGAGGACTCAAAATTTCCGGGAGCTGTAAAAGAACAAACCCAGGTGTTTCAAAACCTTTGTCGACCACCATCCATCTTGCACAACACCTGTTTGTACAAATTACTAGTAAAAAGATGGTATTTTGAAGAGTTTTAGCATATCAAATTGAACGGAAATAATCATTATCAAGTGGACGAAAGCCAAGGAAAAATCACCGGATGGTAATGATCATGAACTCTTACCTCCGTCAGCCACTAAAAAATAACCTAAACTTACATATTACTTTGGGCAATTGCAAAAAATGAAAGGAGTAGAAGAAGAAGAATCAACAAGAAAAAGGGAAAACATTGAGTAATCGAAAACATGATTCTGCTTATAAGGATACTGTTTTAGGGTTGTATTGAGTTTGTGCTGTAGTGATGTAAAGAGGTAAGGTGTTTATATGGTAATGTTAGTGTAGTTGCAGGAAATCCCACACTACACCCCTCACAAGAATCCATACAATCAATCCATTTTAAGATGAACAATTATAGTTTTATTGATCAAACTCTCGAATCTTTACAAGATAAAAAGGAAACAAGCTAAAGAATTACAATCACTCTAAACTTTCTCTCTCTAAATGACTTGATCGACACTCGAAAAGGATCTCTCCCTCTATTGAGCATGTTCGGCTCTTTATATAGGATGTTACATAGTGGATGACAGCTAAGTTGTCCTTTATTTTAGGGTATGACCTGCGAAATATCGCAAGTGTACAAATGTGAATTCTAGCAATGTTCCTAAATCTCGCTAAGTCTTCACATCTTTCTTGTGTTCAAGCTGTCGTCATCCATTGCGTCATTCTTATTACCAGCCCGCGATGTCTTCGCAGCGTGTCGTTCATGGATTTCGCAAAGATCTTGCTGTCGCGATACTCTGATCCTACATCTTGCCTCTTCTCATGTCTTCTCTGTGAAGGAGAGAACGTAATGAGAACTAGTACTTTCAAAATGCTGCAGCCATTCATTTTTCCATATCCTTCAATATTTGCATGATTCTGTACTTCTACGCAGAATTTATTACACGTATCTCTTCTTCCACCTATTTCTTGACACGTCTCTTTCAACCGTTATTTCCCAACCGTTCACATCCCTTCTCACATTAAATGCGTTTATCTTCTCGAGAATTCTTCTCTATATATAGTCTTCTCACTCTCCTCTTCTTCTTTTTTACTTTCTTTCTGCAACTTTTCTTCAATTCTCCTCCGTAATTTCCGTTTCTGCTACTGTAAATCTTCTTCTTCTTACTTCTTTTGATCTTCAGTTCTTTCTTCATTCCCATATTAAAAATGGCTCCAATTGGTAGCAAATATGAAACTTTTTTTGAAGAAGTTCAAAAAGATCTTCAAGGAAAAGGTTTCACATTAACCACCATTCTTGGTCAAGAATCTAAATCCATTCTTTCTGCCAAGTTGTTCGCTGATTATCACTGTGATGATCAGGAAATCATAATTTCGCTTGGTCAAATTCTCGTCGGTCTTCCCATTCCTCTTTATGACCCTAACCTTCCCTTGTTCTATGGAATCCTTGCTCATGCGAACTTTTCGCGAGCTATCTATCAATTAAGCGGGGATTGTATTCGCTTAATACTTGAATTCGCCAATCGTGGCGCTGGTAAGGGGTCTCTTTACTCAAAAGAAGTTAGAGACCCAAAATTTAAGGAACTGGCGATACTCGCTGAAAGATATACAGTCGAGATCTTCTACGAAAATTATGAATTCATTCTTATGAGGAAGGATAATACTCGTTGGGGTGTCCGTCTGAAAAGAAAGGATGACGTTGCTGATGATAAACTCCTTATGCTAGACATTGATTGGCATTCTGGAAAGAATAATGTCCCTCGTCACTCTAAATACGATATATGGTGTGTTTTTCCATTGGTGATAAAGGGGCCTTATATCGCAGGCTCGAATGTACTTCCTGAGAATTTCGCTACTTATCAACCTTGGGTATTTAATTGGCCCGAGAAGAATTAAGAGGTATGTCTTCAAACTTTGCGTACTTCGTAATCTTTCACTTGTTGCTTATTCCCCTATCCTTTGATTCTTGCGAAAATTTTAGATTGAAAAATTAAGATCGAGCTACAACCGGACCGGGAAAGCTAGCACTTTAGCCGCTCTTCGCTCCATCACGGATGAAGTAAGAAACATTTTATATATTTTTAACAATATGTTTGCCTCTGTTTCTTATCTTCATTTGTGTGCGAAGGTTGGTGTTGTAGCTGTTGAAGAAGGAGAAAACCCTGAGGCTGCGAAGAACAAAGGTAAAGGTAAAAATCCTCTTCGCAAGGAGAAGTCTGCTGCTCCGCCTCTAAAGAAACGAAAACTTCACTCCCCCTCCCCTTCAAATCCTCAGTCCAGTGAAAGTTCTGGTGATGAAGAAAATGATGATGTGGATATTCTTTCTTCAAATTCTCCAGCTGGATCTTCTATGGCACAGTTGTCTAGCATTTTTTATGATTGCATGCAAGGGATGGGAGATGATCGTCTCTCCAGTACATGCAAAGCCCTTGCGAGTATCTGAGATGCTCATTTGCTAGAAAGTGATGATTCTCTTCGTGGAATCTCCAGATCAGTAACTCCCGGTTTTCTAAACTCGCTTGGTGCCTTGGTACGTCTCTCTCTTTTTTTTTTTCTTTTTTTTTTTAACTTCTTTACTTTCCTTTATAGTCCGGGAGAGCTTCCTTTGCTGTTGCCTCAGATCTTGAGAAGAGGCGCAGTACTCTTGAAAAGAAGAATCTTCAACTTCGCAAGAAGAATGAAGAATTGGAAACTGAAGTTGTTGTTCTTCGCAAGAGAAATGAAGAATTTGAGAATGAAACTGCTATTCTTCGCGAGAAGACCAAACAACTGGAAGTTGATTCTTCTACTCAGAAAAATAATATATCTAATCTTCAAAGAGCCAACCAACAACTTTATGGTATGAGACTCTTCCCTTTTTCCTTTGTTTTGTTCTCTCATTATCTTTCTTTATCTAATTTACCATTTTCGCAGACATTTATAACCTTTCTGATGAAGCTATTCTTCTTCACTCATTTCCTGAACCTATGGATAATGATGCTCTCCTTACTCATCTCAACAATTCTTTAGATAGTTTTTCAAATAACAAGATTAAATCCCTTCCTCTAAACGAACTTCAATCCCGATTTCGTCTCTTAGAACTTGATCATAGATCTAGTTTAGGCTTAGCTAACCGGTTCAAGGGTCTATATCTTAATTCTAAAGAGAAAATTAGTACTTTAAGAAAGAAAATCAGTGATCTCATAGATGACAAAGATCGCATCGCTAATCAAGGTGCTCAAGCATTAGCGAAATTCCAAAAGACTCTTCTTGAAGTTCAAATTGAACGAGACGAATCTAATCGCACAAATGCTATACTTAGTGAAAGAGAAAATCAACTTTGCTCCCTTCTTCTCATAAATAATGACGATGAATTCGCCTGGGCTGCGAAAGTTCTAGATGATGCTAGAAATAGTTTAGGTGTTAACGTTAGTCTTCAAGCTGATCACACTGCCTTGGTTAAAGATATGATTTCTGACAGAGAAGGTTGTTAATTGTTCTTCTTTATTTAACTGTTTGTCTTTCATAAAATTGTTGTTAAGTTACTAATTCATCGTCACATGTTCGCAGAAGCTTAGGAGAGATTTCGCAAAAGAATTGAAGAACTTGAATCTGAAAATGAGCAGCTTGCCAAGAACCTTTCTTTTCGGGATGATAAGTATTCTAGGTCAAGAACTACGACTAAAGATCAACATCGCGAATTTTAAGAATGATGTTATTCTTTTTCGCAATCAAACTATTGAGATGGTCTGCGATGACAATAACATCCCTCAGTCTAAGTATCCTTGCCTTCTTGATGAAGTCCCCAAAAATATGCCTTCTCTTGATATCTCTGATAGCGACGCTAGTGAAGAAGAGGAATCTAACGAAGATGAGGAATTTGAAGGATCTGATAAAGATAATGAAGAAGAAGAATCAAATTAGAAATAATTTTATTTTCTTCCTTCTCCCTTTGTAATATTTGTATAGCCATTTTTTCAATCTCCCATGTTTGGGTGTATTCTCTTGTCGCGAATTTCTTGAGTCTTTAAATACAATTTCTACCTTTCATGTCTTTTCCTGCACATGAAAGATAATTCTTTTTTGCAATATAGTTAATCAATATATGACTTATCAACTTCTCATTTCATATATGCGTAAATCTGTCGTATGGAGACACGTAACATGTTTTCGTTCATTCCCACACTTGCCTCTGGTATTTGTATTCGAATGGAAGATTGAGCATAATCTCGCAGATGTTTCTGCTGAATTTTGTCATTGCGACAAGATCGCAGGACATCTTTACATTTTCATGTGATGACCTATTGATTTTTCCTTATCATTTCTCTTGTGTGGTCTTATTTTGCCTTCCTAGTTAAATGTCTTATTTTGCCACCTCTCATTATCGCGACAAAATCGCAGGACGTCGTTACACTTTCATGTAATGACCCATTGATCTTGTCTTATCATTTCTTTAGTATTATTGCCTCTGCATGATATTTTTCTTGCGACAATATGACAGGACTAAATATTCTTGCGATCATATAGCCCCATGACATTGTCGTCTTGCGACGAAATTGCAGGACGTCTTTACACTTGCATGCAATGACCCATTGATCTCGTCTTATCTACTCTTTTGTATTTTTGCCTCTTCAGGATTGTTGCAAAAATATGAAAAGCCTAAATATTCTTGCGAACATAAAGCCTCATGATATTTGCGTCTTTTTTGACACTATCAGCTCCCTAATGGAGGGTGCCGCCCTTATCTTCCCCCCGGTTGCCCCTTCAAGGAGGCGTACTTCTGCCATACAAGGCTAGCTCCTCCCATCCGGTCTTAATAACAACCAGTTGTTTTTGCAGCCTCTTATCCCTTTTGCCTATAGGGCTTATGGTTACGAGACTGCACCTAAGTGGAATTTTCTTCGGGCCGAGTGCAGCATAAGACAAGACTTGCCAGGAATGGCCGAGACACTTCAAATTCCCCAGGCACCCTTGGCTCAACCGTGTACCTCGGCGCCTTGGTAAAATGTTGACTCCTTAGAAGAGACCCTCGGTCGTCCAACCTAAGTCATAAGCTTAGATTGAAAATCCAAGGTACCTCTCCTGGATGGGTTTTATTGACCCCCAATCTTCATGACTCGGGTTCCAGGGGCGGTGTAACCTTTTCCCTGAGCCACGTTACAGATACCCCCTTATATGACGTACTTTAGGTACTTTTGCCTCTTACGAAATTTTATTCGCGAACTAGGGTGTACGCCATAAAGGTTCGTCCCATTCTGATTATTTTGTCTATTTTTTTTATATTTTTTTTTAATAGGTACCCCCTACTATGACGCACTTTAGGTACTTTTGCCCCTTGCGAAATTTTATTCGCGAACTAGGGTGTACGCCATAGTAAGTTCGCCGCTTTCTGATTATTTTGTCGATTCTTCTGCACATATAAGCCCTTATTTTATTTTATTTTTATTTCGCAACATCATATTTGCCATTTGTAAAATATATTTTCTTCTTCTTCATATCAATTCTTTCACAACTCCATTTTCGCCATTTGCAATACATTTTTCTTTCTAATTTCTATTTCATCGATCAATAAGCATATTCATTCTTTAGGCCGTTTATTTTTGCTACTTTGAGAGGATTGCTGAGCAATTCCTCGGATCTTTGAATTTTCCCCTGACATATCAAGGCTTATTTTCCCCTTGTCTCTTGCGATATTCTCGCCACCACTTTTCTTCAACAAATATTGACTTCACATCATTTCTTCTTCTCTCCATTCTATGGTATCTACCATCAATCTTTCACTTTTTTGTTTTTCTTTGATGTTTTGCTTCCAATCTCTCTTCTTCGCAGCCTCTTTCTTCGTGCAGGAGTTTGTTCTTACCATCGCTTCCATGGACATCAAACAAACAGTTAAAATTATTCTGGATGATTGATCAGGAGTGAATCACTTTCTAAAGGGAGAAGAAAAAGGCCAGACATTACCACCACCACCAAAATGCACAGAGGTACTTTTCCCTTGCTTGAAATTTTATTCGCGAACTAGGGTGTACGCCATAGTAAGTTCGCCGCTTTCTGATTATTTTGTCGATTCTTCTGCACATATAAGCCCTTATTTTATTTTATTTTTATTTCGCAACATCATATTTGCCATTTGTAAAATATATTTTCTTCTTCTTCATATCAATTCTTTCACAACTCCATTTTCGCCATTTGCAATACATTTTTCTTTCTAATTTCTATTTCATCGATCAATAAGCATATTCATTCTTTAGGCCGTTTATTTTTGCTACTTTCTGCCTCAGCATCTTTGAATTTTCCTGTTATTTTCCCGTCTCTTGCGATATTCTCGCCACCACTTTTCTTCAACAAATATTGACTTCACATCATTTCTTCTTCTCTCCATTCTATGGTATCTACCATCAATCTTTCACTTTTTTGTTTTTCTTTGATGTTTTGCTTCCAATCTCTCTTCTTCGCAGCTCTTTCTTCGCAGGATTCTATGTCAACTTCATAACACCTTTTCCCTTCTATCCAATCTCCTTTTATAATGCCAATACCACTTGGATGAGGAAATTTAATACATTGGTGGAAAGTCGATGCTACACCTAGGATCTCATGTAACCAAGGTCGCCCAATTAGTGCATTGTATGGTGATTCCACGTCAACAACACATAATATAAATTCAGAGGACAATCCTTTCAGTGGAATTCGCATATGAGCTTCTCCTTTAGGATTATTTGCAGTACCATTAAAACCATAAATTTTATAGGTTGAAGGTATCAAATCTGCATCTTTTCCTCCCATAGTTTTGTAAGTATGATAAAAAAGGATATTCACAGAACTCCCGATATCAATTAAAATTCTATTGATTGCCCATGAGTTTTCCGCTTCATCGTCTTCATCATCACTAGGTTTTGGGTTAATTTCCAATCTCACCACTAGTGGGTTGTCATGCATTTTTCCACCTTCAGGTACTTCTTCTGCAGTAAAGGAAATAGTTTGCTTTTGCCATTCTTCGAGTGGCGATGTCTTTGCAACGTTCATTATTTCTTTACCATCAGCGTCCCTTGCGAAGACCCTGCTGAGAGTACTATTGTGGAAATCTTCAATTGTTCTGTAGGAATGTACAATAGAATTACAAGACAAATACTTCGATTTTGCTCCAACTTCTATCACAAACGTTTCTCGTTCTTTGGCTGTGTTCGTCCTGTGAATTATTGGAGGAGGTGGTAATGCTTGAGGTTGAGCTTTCCTTATTAGAAAATGGTTTAGTTTTCCCTGATCTATCATCCTGAGAATGATTCTCTTTATATTTCTGCAGTCATTTGTTGTGTGTCCATGGAAATGATGATAAGAACAAAACTCATGGCTTCTTAGACTTGGAGGTGGTTCCTTTCCCATGTTCCATGGTGTTGGTATATTTTCCATCAAGATTATAGCTTCCCATATTTTATCCACGCTAGCATTCAGAGGTGGCATCTCAATTTCTTCCCATACTATCATGTGGCTTCCTTGTCCCCTATGATAATTTTGCCTCTGAACTCCATAAGTCTCTTGCGGCTGGTCAAGTCTTTGAATTTTGTTATTTCCACCACGGTTATAGAATTTTCTCTCTCTCTCATATTCTTCTTGATCACGACTCCCCATAGCTACTAGCTTCTGCTGATTTTCGCCCATTATCATTTCTGGTTGGCCTTGCGAGGTGCTCGCCACTGTATTTATCAACTTAGGTAATAAACTTGCATTCGCTACATTTGAACTTGTGTTCGCCACTGGGTACGATTCCATCTCATTTTGCTTTTCCTCAAGAGCAATATATTCCTCCTGAAGTTCTCGCAGCTCAGTCATTGTGATTGTGTTCTTGATTCTAAAAATTTGAATGTATAACAGATTGGTTGCGAACATAGCATTAATGAATGATAAAATGAGATATCTCTCATCAACACGACCAGCCATGTCACTACACATTGTCTTCCACCTCATGGTCAAATGTTTCAAACTTTCGCCAATCCTTTGTTTTAACCCAAATACATCTTCAATGCCAGGTCGCGATAAATTGTTACTTATGTACGCCCCTAAGAATATAGCTTGTAACTGATTGAAAGATGCTACATTATTCTTTGGCAAGCCTTCAAACCATTTTAATGCTTCTCCTGTCAAGCTGGATGCAAAGTATTTGCACAATATGGCGTCATGATTTTCCCATTGTAGCATACATCTCAAATAAGCCTTGATGTGTTGTATTGCACAAGTTGCTCCATCAAAAATGTTGGTTAATGCAGGTAAATTTCACTTTGGGGGTATTCCTTCTAATTGTAGTTCCCGTGTGAATGGGGTTTTCGCAGCTTCTTCTATAGCTTCATCCAATTGTCTCCTTCCTCTTTCTTTTTTATTATTTAACATTCCTCTCATTTCCGCTAGTTCTTTCAAAATGTGTTCATTTACACTAGAATTTGCTTCCACTGGTGTTTTTAACTCCGCCTCTCTTCTTCTGCGTTAATATCCGTTCTGATTCTCTTGGTCATCATTTTCTTCTCGCCTTTCTCTGCGATCTTCTCTTTTATTCCTTTCATGAATTCGCACACCATTATATCTCTCATTTTCTCTTCTTTGTCGTCTTTCAGTTCTCCTTAGTGCTATGTCGTATTCTTCATTGATGTTACCATTATGGCGATTTCGCTCACGCTTCCTTTCTCGATTATCATGATTATTCTGGCGGATTGCCTCTTGTAATTCTTGTTCTTCCACTTCTACTCTTAATCTTTCTCTCTCGCGAGCTAGATGTGCTTGCTCAGTATAATGTCTTTCAATTTCGTCCTCAATTACTCGGTGATTTCTTTGTATTTCTCTCCCCTGTAATATTCTCCTTCCTTCTTCCTGATTTTCTTCACCATCTTGATTATTTCGTCCCTGACGATGTCTATTTCTCTGATTTCCATCATTTTGCCCTTCTTGAAGAATTTCGCCATGCTGGATATAATGATCTTCCCTTACTTCTCTTCTTCCGCGATTTTCCTCATCTGAACTTTGTACTTCCCCTCGAATTTCTTCATTAGCATTTTCTACAGGCACATTTCGTCTTATTTCTTCCCTTACCGGTCTTGATCTCGTGGTGCTTCTCGATCTTCTGCTCTGTAACCTCATGATCGGTTGTCAATCCGTCAAAAATAATTTCACTTTCTTACTCACTAAATTTAAATGAAGTAAGAGGTAAGGAAGAGTTCGTATCCACAGAGAGGCAATTGTTGTTATGCGATTTTCAGTTTCTAAGGTAACCAAGGGGGGATGTTTGTTGTTTAAGCGAAATACTAAAGTAAAAATAAAATAAAGCAAAGCAAATAATTGGAATAATCAATAAGGAGAAGATATTGGTCACGGGATAGTATCATTCACAAACATGTATTTTCATCAATGATTAGAATTGGTATTTTAATCTCGTATTTACTAAAAGTCCTAGGATACCTTGATCGCAAGTATAACCCGTTAATTCCCTGTTTTCATCACAACCACATTAAAAGATGCATATGTTAATTCTTCCTAGAAAGCAACCTAAAGTGTAAAAGCGCAATTAAGTTTAACTCCCTACAAGCATTAAGTTTTATGGAATAAGACTAATCAATGCAAACGAATGTGTAAAAGCACTAAACGTTTTAACATAAGTTATGATTCACTTGTGACTAGTAGGATATATCACTATAAGCACTACCCACAATTATGCTACTTAGAATCAGGGATAAACAACTTTTTCGTATTGAAAACCCTAATATAGCTCTAGAGATGAATGCAAATCGGATTAATTCCGGACTCAACCTAACAAGTATTCAAATCTTATAACACTATTAATTGTGAATCACAAACAATAAATTATTGATACAAAACTAATTCATAGATTCAAAAACATGTTGAGAAATCAACTTTTATCCCATAACCAATAATATTTGTTTAGCTACTCATAGCTATGGAGTTCATCATCATAATAATAATTAAAAAGAAGAAGATGAACAAAAGCAAACCCTAGAAGCGTAAAACAAAACCGGCTCTCCAAAGTTCCAAGAATAAGATGTCCGATAACCCAAGTTGTAGAAGACTTTCCCTTTTATAGCTTTTCTCCAACTTCTAAAATTAGGTCTAGTCTTCAAAGTCCATTAGATGAAAATCCACCAAGCCCATAAGAGAGAGAAACCCATGTAGAAAATATGCCCCAAAAGTGGTCGCCGGAAATCTGGTATTGTGGCCGGAACTTGGCCGGAAAATTCGTCGGAAAACGTCTGGCCGGCAAAGTCCGCCCGGTCACCAGGTCAGAACGGTCAACGATCCAACTCGGCGGGTCAACTCGGTCAAGCACCGAGTCAGCTGTCAGATAACTCAACTCAGAGTCAGACCTGAGTCATGGTGGAGTCAGATGGAATCAGGTCTAACTAGTCTGACTGAGCTTGGCATGAGCCATTGCAATCTTGCACAAGACATAAATTGTGGTGCACAATCATTGTGCATCACCAGTTCTAGCACCCCCATTGCAGACCAACTTCCCTGTAATGTCTCAACCATCTCAAGCCACTGCTCCAGCTTAACTCCTCAAGCCCATTTGCACATTAACCTCCTCGACAACGAATCATCATCATTAAGCTCTCTCCATTGCTCTAGTATAGCTTCTGTCATTCATTCAATGCTCCATTCTCATACCACCATACTGATTTGAGCTGCATCTTCATTATCATCCATCCCATTCTACTCAGCACCATATCCAGCAGCTTTATAATCCGTTCACCTTTCAAAGACAGACTTCCATTCACAAACTCGGTTTGCATTGCATCATTCACCTGCAATTGCTCCTTGCACCAGTTAACCACCAGCACCACTTGGAGCTGCACAAACTCAATTCTAACTTCAGCTCACAGCATCACTGCCATTCATCTCCATCACCAGCTGCTGCAGTTCCAGTTCCCTGCATTTAATCTCAAAACCAACAATTAAGCCGTTGCCAAGCCATGTCTAGCTTCCATCTATTGCCATCTATTGCTCCATGCTAATCATCCTAGTTAACAATTCAACAACTCTTTCTCAACACTTTCTAGCACTTGCAACATCACAACCAATACCACCGCCGCCGATTTTGCTTAATTAATCCATTAGAAGATGTAAGATCAAGAACATTGATTGATTGAATTCATGAAGTGTTTACTCCAATTAAAACCTCTACTTTCTCTCTCCTAATGTAATCCTTTCCCCCCTCAAACTCACTCGACACATAGTGGATGACACATGTGTCTGCCTAGTTAACAATTCCAACAACTCTTTCGTTTTATGATCCTACATCTTGCCTCTTTTTCCTTGAATATTGCTTGCCTTGAAGGAAAAATCCGTTAATAAATAGTAATCTTTGAATGCTCAAATACCACCAATTCACCTCAAGCTCATCTCATCTTTAGAATCTTCTTGCTTCTCTTGACACGTCTCTTTCAACCACTTTTTCTTGACCGTTCATGTCCCCTCGTTTTTCTCGATTCTTTCTTTTCCCCTCCTTTCATCTTTTAGTTTGTCTCTTGTAATTTTCTTTGAACTCGAGCCACACTCCTATAACAAACAATACCACCTCGAGAAGGGTTTTACTCTTTGCAACCATTCCCGATCAAGAACCCTCATCTATTCTTTCTCAAATCTTTTCTCACGATCATCAATGTGATGATCAAAAGATTATAGTCTCGCTCGATCGACTTCTCGCGGGACCCATTTGCACAACGCATGCCAAGACTTGCCAAGAATGGCCGGGGTAGGTTCATCCATCCCGGGCACTTATAACCTACATATATAGTTGGGAATCCAAGGTACCTCTTAGGATAGGCTTTCATGGGCCCCAAATTTTCATGGTTCGGGCTTCGGAGACATTCATATTTGTTAAATCATTCAATCATTCATATCATCCTTTTGCCGATATTTGTTTGCGAAGTATTCGCATAGTTTTGTTTCACTTGTTGTATTTCACTTTTCTTTCTTAATCAAATTCTCATTTTACTCGTTGTTCTGAGATTCTCTTTGTCACTACTCAGTACTACTTTTGCCTCACTCACTT
Source organism: Papaver armeniacum (assembly GCA_023531295.1). Classification (NCBI taxonomy): domain Eukaryota; kingdom Viridiplantae; phylum Streptophyta; class Magnoliopsida; order Ranunculales; family Papaveraceae; genus Papaver; species Papaver armeniacum. The sequence goes on along the minus strand of JAJJWW010008047.1, from coordinate 274,997 downwards.
CTTATGCCTTTTGTTCCTCATATCTTTTGCTTCTTTGTTGTCATAATATTGTTCTCCGAGGATTCACCTCGCGAGATATGTTCAGCCCTCACTTCATAGCATCTACCATCGGTTTCTCCTTTCTCTTTCATTTCTCACATGTTGCTTCCAATCCTTTCTTTTGGCATTTCTTTCTTCGCAGCTTTCTATATCGACCTCTTCCACGTCAACCACACGAATAAACCTCTCCCTTTGGTTTGTTTTGCGGTGCCATTAAAGCCATATATCTTGTATGTAGAGGGGATCAAATCTTCATCTTTTCCTCCCATCGTCTTGTAAGTATGGTAGAAGAGAATATTCACCGGGCTTAGGTGTCGATTAAGCCTCTGTTTCACAACCAACGGGCTATCATGTGTTTCTCTTCCTTTTGGCACTTCATCCGAGAGAAAGAAATAGTCTTGAGTACCACTTTTCTAGTCATCGAACCACTCATTGCCGCAAGCTTGCGTTCGCGACATTCGAGTTTGTGTTCGCGATTTGGATAAGAATTCATTTCATTACGCTTTCTTCTAAGGTGATATATTCTTCACACTAATTCAACATCGCTTATAACCCATAACTCCATATTTCTCTTCTCTCGCCATGCTCTATATTCGGATTTTGTGTTTCTTCATTGGTGCTCGCCTTGATCTCACGACTTCCTTGTAGCTCTTCCTCCTTTCTCCGGTTCCAACACCTTCTCCAAATCTTTTTGTTAATCCAAATTCCTTCCAATTTCTCGTCAATCTCGCACAGTCCACCTGTTTCTAGCGCATATGTAGTAGCGGGATTTCCCACACTACACCCCTTACTCGATTTTGCTTAATTAATCCATTAGAAGATGTAAGATCAAGAACATTGATTGATTGAATTCATGAAGTGTTTACACAGAAAATAGAATTACACTTAGAGTTAAAACACTCTTAAACTTTCTCTCTCTAATGACTTGCAATAAGCTATCCTTTATTTTTCGGGAATGTCTCGCGAAGTGTCTACAACTATTCAATCTCGCGACAATTTTAATCCCTCGAGCCATTGTCTTGCTCTAGTTCACCACCGAACCCATAACTCCATATTTCCTTAAGGCATCAACTCTTCCATCTTAGCCAGACAAAAATACCTACACAGCATCATTGAGCCACAGGCTATAAAATGCAACTTCAACACACCCCATGCCAGTGCATTCAATCAATCACACTTGCATTCTTACATTGCCTGCTGCTCCATCTCAGTTACCACCAATATTCTGTAACAACAACAACACCATCAACAGAGCTCAACAGCACCATCTTCTTGTTTATCTGCACCTTTAGCTGCAACACTGCATTGCAAATCCAACAACTTCTGCAGGTCATTCTCAAATAACACCATAATCACCAATAGCTGTCGTTCAAATCAGTCACAACCCAAATCTTCATAGCTGCAACAGATCAAACCTTCTTCTTCTTTGAACATCTATCCAGCCTTGATTCCAACACAAACCCATTTCATTCTTTGCTCAATTAATTTCTTCATAATTCATCCACCATTTACTGAGACAAACCCATGTTTATAAGTCTGCATCTGAGCTTGAATCTCAGCAATTCTTCTCTTACTCTGCTGGGACTTCAAATCTGGGTTAAACCCATTTTCTAACTCCTCCATGTATCTTCTTCTCCACCAGCAACTCATCTCTCCGATCTGCTCAACCATCTTTCATCATATAAAACCTGAATCGAACCCTAACTTCCTTAAATTCTCAGATTCTCCATCAAATCACCCAAAACCAGAATCAAATCGATTTACACTCAACACCCATTAAATCTCTTCCATTTCCTTTCCCTGAATCTCTCGATCTAATCTCTCTCAAATTGCTTTCTCAAAATTTCTCATTCTCTCGAATATTTCCGACCCTCACAAGAACAAAGAAATTACTGAAATGAATAAGAGAAAATCGATCTTCTCCGAATTTTAGGGCTCAGAAGAAATGAAACTGGGTTTAGTGCCCCAAAGATAGGATAAGGGACACCCAGCCTTACTTTGGGCACCTTAAAATAGATACAGGCCACCACGGTGATAGCCCTTTATCCTCCGCTGCACTCCAGATAGTGTTTGCCTGCGCAATGACAACTCTGTCCTTTTTGCTCCAATTTGGGTGATTTCCGCTTCTTTTCCTCCGTGCGATTCCAGATTACCTGATAACTCAAAAACACGCGTAAAGTACATAATTCAAAAGAAAAATAGCAAAGAAAGCGTAACTACTAGATAGTAAATTAGGTGTTTTAGACACCTATCAGATTCCCCCACACTTAGACTTTGCTAGTCCTCGAGCAAATCAAACAAAACAATTATAGAGAATACATACAACTCCGTGTCGTCGAGGCTACGGTACTTTTAGCATAAATAACAAGCCTTTAAACCAATAGGTGTCCCTAATGGACGAGTTATAGTCTCGTGAGGGTTTACTGGAGATATACCCACAAAACCTACGTTTCCAACTTACTAGTTCTCCGTAATGATAGTATCCAACGCGCTAAGAAGACATAGAGATTCTGCACACTAGTCATAAGAAGTTAGACACATAAATGAACACAATCTCATTCTTAAAAGTTGAGAGAGAGATAACCATCCCTTCTCGACAAAAATTCGGGTTCGGAGTGATCAAAAGTCTCGACTCTGCCTCACAAGAAAGGGTTTTATGAAGTTGCTCTCAATAATAAACAGATTTTTATGGGTCACACATGTGTCCAGGTAGGAATGAAGAGAGAATCCTGAGACACGTTGAATGGTAGGAAGGTAAAAACCCTCCGAAATATTTTGAAAACCCACATCTTTTAATATTTTTGAAAACCCATTTTTTCTGATGATCTCTTCGAAAGGAAATCAACCACTTAACAAAGGTGGGAATATTCTTACTTACCTCGTTATCCGTTCGGCGTGCAGCTAGCACCACTCTCACAGCATCCATAGAAACGTCTTCGGTCTTCTATCGGTGTCTTCATCTTCGTCTTCGGTCTTCAACTCTTGATGATAACTCTCGAACTTCGTAGAATCTTGACAATGTAATTCTTTGCTCTAATTTCTTGTTGCTTGAAACTTCATTGTAGATATTCCTTCTTCCATTGGCTTTATTGAAATAATACAAAACTAATACAAAAACTATAAATTTTATTTTTTTCCTTTATTTTTTTTTTTTTACTTTTTTCTATACAAACCCAAAATATAATTTATTTTATTTTTTTCCTTTTTTTTTTTTTTTTTTTTTCTTTTTTCTCTTTTTTTTTTAATACTTTTTTTTTTGAAATAAGAAATAAAACAAATACAAAATAAAAATAAAACAAAATAATAAAAACTATTAACAAACCTAAAAATTTTCTCTTGTCTTTTTTTCTTTTTTTTTTTTTTCTAATTTTCGTTTTTTTTTTTTTTTTTTTTTTTTTAAGACAAGAGAAAGTAAAATACAAATAAAATAAAAACGTAAGTACAAAGGCCATGGTGTAAGTACTTTACCGCTTGATTCTTCACAACTTATATGTCTTGATATCATAAACTTCTCGAACTCTCATCCTTGATAATTTTCACTCATGTACAATAGTCTTCAACTTATAAAAATTCTGCTCCTTGTTTTGTTGCTTTACTTGAATCTAAAATCTGCTCAATTTTTTGTACCGTTGCTTGTAAACCTCGAACGTGTTCAACTTTCCTTCAAATTTGTGATGCTCCTCTTGTTGATGATGATGGTGTTTCTATGGACCTGTTGGTGTAGAGAGAGATAAGGTGGATGGTGCTAACTGCGAACAAGATTACAAGTGGTATGTAAGTTAGCAATTCGATGTCACCATCATGGTTGATAAAAATAGCACTCAAGAGATCAAAATAGTGCTTCTATGGTGGGAAGTTGGGCAGCTCACCATTCTGCCCGAATTTACGTACGGTGACACACACTCAAAAGCACAAATTTAGACAGTTCAAAGAATTGAAGGTTGGTGCCTCACATTATGTAACTTTGGTAGTCTCCACTATAGGGGACCACTACTCTAATACCGAATTTCAATCTGCACCTTATTTGCCACTGGCATGGTTAAATCCAACTTTAACTCTCATACAATTAAGAAACCCGATCATGTTCTCTCATCTCTAAGTTCAGATCACTATTATGAGATTCTCGATGTAATCTTAGCGACATGTATACTATGTGACTCTAAACTAACCATAAGTTGGAGTTTTCTTATTCACTAGTTTTCACAAAAGTTGAAAATTTTCAAAAATTTACAACGCAAATGCTTAACCACTCCCCCACACTTAAACTTTACATTGTCCTCAATGTAATTGAATCGTCCAAAGCAAGTCAAGGTGGGAAATTCGAACAAGAAATCAGAAAAAACAAGACAAGAAAAACTAAAAACAATAAAACAAATAAATACAAGACAAGAAATACTCATCCTTTGGGTTGCCTCCCAATTAGCGCTTGGTTTAAAGTCGTCAACCCGACTATCTCCTTGCTTTCTATGACTCCTCCAGAGGGAGTACATCCACAAAGTTAACTCCTTCCACCACTTCGGAAGTGAAATTCTCATAATATGGTTTCAACCGGTTCCCATTAACTTTAAGTTCTTTCCCTGTAGCTATGCTACGAATTTCCACTGCACCATGAGAAAACACATTAGTAACAATAAAAGGTCCGATCCATCGTGACCTTAATTTACCCGAAATAAATGCAAGCGAGAATTAAACAAAAGCACTTTCTGCCCAATGCAAAATTGTTTCCTAGAAATCATGTTATCATGAAAATCTTTCATTTTTTCCTTATAAATCCGTGAACTTTCAAATGCATCATTGCGAAGCTCCTCTAGCTCTTGGAGTTGTAACTTCCTTTGCTTTCCAGCCCCATCCATCTCCATGTTGCATTGTTTAATAGCCCAAAACGCCTTATGCTCAATTTCCACGGGTAAATGACAAGGTTTACCATACACAAGCCTAAAAAGAGACATCCCAATAGGTGTTTTATATGCGGTTCTATACGCCCACAAAGCATCATTAAGTCGCATGCTCCAATCCTTCCTTGTTGGGTTCACTGTCTTTTCTAGAATGGATTTCACCTCCCGATTAGACACCTCGGCTTGTCCATTGGTTTGGGGATGATAAGGTGTTGCAATCTTGTGCGATACATTGTACTTCGTCAACAAGCTTTGCAAAATCCTGTTTTTGAAGTGAGAACCCCCATCGCTAATTATGGCTGTTGGAATTCCAAACCTTGCAAAAATATTAGCTTGCACAAAATCTGAAACCACTTTAGAATCATTAGTTGGGGTGGCTTTATCTTCCACCCATTTCGAGACATAATCAACCGCAAGTAAGATATAAAAATTCCCATGGGAGTTGACAAAAGGCCCCATAAAATCAATACCCCATACATCAAAAACTTCAATAAATTGAATAAAAGTTTGTGGCATTTGATTTCGGGCACCTAGATTGCCGGTTCTTTGACACCTATCACAAGTTGTACAAAATATATGTGCATCCTTAAACAAAGTTGGCCAATAAAAACCACTTTCAAGTACCTTGTGAGCGGTTCTCTTACTCCCAAAATGTCCTCCGCAAGCATAAGAGTGACAAAAATACAAGATAGAATTAAATTCAGATTCGGGAACGCACCTTCGTATTACTTGGTCACTACCATGTTTCCACAAGTATGGATCATCCCATATGTATTGGTTCCCTAACCTTGTAGGATAAGAATATCGCGACAACAACTCTTCGCGAAGACAACGAATAACAACACCGCGAGTCAGTCGCAGAGGATTAAATGAAAATGACGCACTGGATGACGATAGGAAGATATGAAATCTGGCGAAAGTTAAGAAGTGTCGCGAATATAAATATTTGTAAGCCTGCGAGACTTCGCAAGACATTTCCGAAAATAAGGGGACAAATTTAGTACGTCATTCACTATGTACTACCCTATATAAAGGGATGAGTGGATCTGTCGTGGGGAGGTTTTTTTCTTTGGATTGGAGAGTAAGTCATTAGGAGAGAGAAAGAGAGAAACATTTGTAAGTTCTTAAGTGTAATCCCATTTTCCTGTGTAAAAATTCAAGAAAGTTATTAATAAACATTCATAATTGTTCTTCTATTATCTTTTGAATGGATTAGTTTAACAAAATATAGTGAGGGGTGTATTGTGGGATTTCCTGCAACTACATATTGGCGCTAGAAACAGGCTTTGAACAGCATTAAAAGAAGAGAATTAATAAGAAAGAAATTTGAGATAATTTTCAAAGAAGTTACCAAAAGAGAAATGGCTAGAAGAAGAAATGTACTTGAACAACCGGTGAGAAGAAGTGGAAGACTTGCTGGAGAAAGGAGAATTGAAAGAGGAGAATCGTCAAGGATGAATATGAGAAATGATGAAGAGAATCATGTCCAAGCTTTAATTCCACCAGTAGCAAATGAAACTGTGGATTACGATAGAGTAAGTGTGCACACTTGGAGGACGGATTCTGAAGATGAAAGGGAAGAAGAGCAACAATTGGTAAACAATGGACAAGGAGAAGAAGATCAAAGAATGAATGGAGAAATGAATCCAGGAAACGAAGAACTCACAGCATTGGAAACATTGAGACAAACGATACATGAAGAGAGGCGATTAGAGGCAGAGGAACGAGCAAACTTGACAAGACAGAACCATGAATTAAGAATGGAAAATATAAGATTGCAAAATAGAAGATCGAGAAGCACTGCGAGATCAAGTTCAAGATCGACTAGGGAAGAAAGAAGGAGAGCTTTACCAACGAAATTACAGAGGTAGAAAACCAACGGAAGCACAAAATCTCGATCGAACATCATGAAAGAAGAGAGGACGCAGAAGATCGTTATATTCCCCATCCCGAGAATTTCCAAGATGAGCGAATGAAGAAAATCGGGGAACTAGGCAATTTCGGGGGCCGATGATCCAAATAAGCGGAAGGAAGAGCAATACTGCATGGAAGAGAAGCATTGAGAAGGCAACAAGAGATCGTGGACGACATTGAGAAACATTATGCTGCACAAGCACGCTTAGCCCGCGAGAGAGAGAGAGTAAGAGCAGAAGTGGAAAATCAAGAATTCGAAGAAGCAATCCGACAAAATAATCACGACAACAGAGAAAGGAGGCGAGCACAAAATCGTGTCAATGGAGAATACGAGAGGATGCAGAGGAGAGTTGATAGAGAACCAAGAAGAGAGAACGATAGATATAATGGTGTGCGAATTGATGAAAGAGACGAAGGAGAAAATCGCAGAGAAAGGAGAGAAGAAAATAACGAACAAGAAGGTCAAAACAGGCATGATCGCAGGCGGCGAGAGGCAGAGCTAAAAAGACCAGCGAGAATCAAATCCCGAGGAAAATGAGCAAATCTTGAAAGAACTAGCGAAATGAGAAAATTGTTAAACAAAGAGGAAGGAAGGGGGAAGAAGACAGGTTGGATGAAGCCATCGCGAGAAGCTGCGAAGACTCCTTTCACAATAGAAGTACAAATGGGAGGGATACCACCTAAGTGCAATCTGCCTGCATTAACCAACATTTTCGATGGAACAACCTGTGCGATACAACACATCAAGGCTTATATGAGATGTATGTTACAAAATGGGAGAATCATGATGCCATATTGTGCAAATACTTCGCATCAAGCTTAATTGGAGAAGCACCGAAATGGTTTGAAGGATTACCGAGAAACACAATCTCGTCATTCAACCATTTACAAACTATTTTCTTGGGAGCGTATATAAGTAACAATTCCACGCGACCGGGAATTGAAGATGTATTCGGATTGAAACAAAGAGTGGGCGAGAGCTTAAGACATCCGACAATGAGATGGAGAACAATGTGCGGTGAAATGGCCTAAGGGTAGAGGAAAGATATCTCATTTTATCATTTGTAAATGCTCTTTCAACAAGTTTGTTATACATTCAAATATTCGAAATTAAAAATACGATTACGATGGGTGAGCCGCGAGAACTTCAAGAAGAATACATTGCTTTGGAAGAAAGACAAAATGAAATGGAATCATACCCGATTGCGAATACAAGTTCAAATGTCTGCGAATGCAAGTTTATTACCAAAATTTTTAAACTCAGTGGCGACCACTTCGCAAGGGCAACCGGAAAACGGGATTGATGATGGACAGCAGAAAATAGTAGCTATGGAAAGCCGAGATCAGGAGGAGTTTGATAGAGAAAGGAACTACTACAACCGCGGCAACAATAATAAAATTCATAGATTAGATCATATGCAAGAAACTTATGGAGGACAAAGGCAGAATAACTATGGAAGGCCAAGAAATCGTAGAGTGGTATGGGAAGAGATAAGAATGCCACTACTAAATGCTAGTGTTGAGAAAATTTGGGAAGCTATACTTGTAATCGAGGACATACCACCACCATGGAATGCAGGCAGTGAACCACCACCAAGCGACGAAGTCATGAATATTGTTCTTACCATCGCTTTCATGGACATTTAACAAATGATTGCGAAACATAAAGAGAATCATTCTCCGAATGATTGATCAGAGGAAGTTGGCTCACTTTCTAAAAAATAAAGAGAAAGGGAAGTAAGTACTAACAACATCACCATCGAAGTGCAAAGAACAGTTTCAAAGAAGGGAAAAGAAGCACTCGTAATAGAAGTGGGAACAAAGGCCAAAAATCTATTTTGCAATTCTATCGTTCATTCATATCGTACAATTGAAGACTTTCACGATAACGTGCTTAGTAGAGTATATGCAAGAGATTTTCATAACAAAGAAGTGATGAACTTGGCGAGAAAGTCGCAATTGCAAGATTGGCAGTTAAAAACTATTTCTTTCTCTGCAGATTTAAGTACCAAAAGGAAGAGAAGCACATGATAGCCCGTTGGTGGTGCGATTGGACATTAATCCAAGACCAGTTGATGGAGAAGATGACGAAGCGAGAAAATTGTTGGGCAATCAATAGAATCCCGATCGATCTTTTGAAGTTCGGTGAATATTCTGTTTTACCATACTTATAAGACCATGGGTGGAGAGGATGAAAATTTGATTCCTTCAACATATAAAATTTATGGTTTTAACGGAACAACGAACAAACCTAAAGGAGAGATTCACATGAGGATACCTTTACAAGGATTATCAGCTAACATTTTATTCTCAACGTGGTTGACGTGGAATCTCCTTATAACGCATTAATTGGGCGACCGTGGCTACACGAAATCTTGGGAGTAGCATCAACATACCATCAATGTATAAAATTTCCACATCCAAATGGTATTGGCATTATAAAGGGAGATTGGAAGGAAGGTCAGAAATGTTATGAGGTTGACGTAGAGAGTTGTGAAGAGAGAAATGCTAAAAGGAAAGACTGGAAACAAAATATTAAAGATGAACAGAGAAAAGAGAAGCTGATGGTGGATACTATCGAAATAAGAAATGAAGAAGCATCGCGAAGTGTCGCGGTAGTAGGCGAATGTTACGATGCTGCAAAGATAATTGGTTGTAGTTCATCACGAAGTCTTTGTAGAAACATCACGAAGTGCCGCGAGAAGAATGCATGGAAGCAGGCGAACGTTACGATGGAAAGGAGTCCTTCAAGGGTGGGGATAACACTAAGGCAAAGAGTGCAATGAACAAAAGGCATAAAAAGTAAGCTGAATGATCTGCGATAAGTAATTGACAAAGATATATCAAAGGCAAAACTAAGAAGAAATGATATATGAGAATTTCGACAAAGAGAAGAATCCGAGGCAAAAATGAATGAACAACATTGTGCGATGTCTTCGCAAATTAAATATCACTCCGCAATTAAATATGAATGATTGAATGATTTAACAACAATGAATGAATAAATGAATGGGACGAACCTTTATGGCGTACACCCTAGTTCGCGAATCAAAATTTCGTAAGAGGCAAATGTAAGACCTAAAGTGCGTCATATAAGGGGGTATCTCTTAACATGGCTCAGGGAAAAGGTTACACCGCCCCTGGAACCTGAGTCATGCAGATTTGGGGCCCATGAAAGCCTATCCTGGAGGAGATACCTTGGATTCCCAACTATATATGTAGGTTATACCACTGGTTGGGCGACCGAGGGTCTCTTTCAAGGAGTCAGCGTATGATCAAGGCGCCGAGGTACCCGGTTGAGTCAAGAGTGCGGGGAGCATGGAACTTCCTTACCACTCTTGACAAGTCTTGGCGCACGCTGCACTCGGCCCGAAGAAAACTCCACTTAGGGTGCAGCCTTGTAACCATAAACTCTATAGGTATAAGGGATAAGAGGCTGCGAAAACAACTGGTTGTTGTTAAGACCGGATGGGAGGAGCTAGCCTTGTATGGCCGATGTACGCCTCCTTGAAGGGGCAACCGGGGAGGTGATAAGGGCGGCACCCTCCATTAGGGAGCTGATAAGTGCCAAAGACGCAAATGTCACGAGGCTTTGTTTCGCAAGGAAACTTAGGCTTGTCATATTTGTGCAATGATCCTGCAGAGGCAATAATACTAACGCGAGGGTAAGACGAGATCAATGGGTCCTTACATGAAAGTGTAAAGACGTCCTGCGATTTCGTCGCAAGACGACAATGTCATGGGGCTTTACTTTCGCAAGAGAATTTAGGCCTGTCATATTGTCGCAAGCCAAATATCCTGCAGAGGCAAAAATACTTGAATAATGATAAGACAAGGTCAATGGGTTTTTACATGCAAGTGTAAAGACGTCCTGCGATCTTGTCGCAATAAAGGGTGGCAGAGTGAGACCTTTAATTAGGAAGGTCAAACTTAGAAGACCATCAAACATGATAAGACAAGGTCAATGGGTCATTACATGAAAATGTAAAGGCGGCCTGCGATCTTGTCGCAATGAAAAGAGATAAAGTGGAATTCCTAATTGAGGCGATTTTACTTAACAAAATATTCAGTAAGCGAACATGCTCGCGAAGTTATGGTCAAAAATCCTAAATAAGAGGAAAAGGAGAAAGCAAGGGGATTACTCGATCAACGACTTAATCCTTACAAACCAAAAGAAGTTTTGACAAATTACAAAGAAAGTTTAATTCTCTACATCAATATTATCAACTACAGAAGATGGTTGAGATCTTTCACTGCCTTTATCAGCTTCACCTTCACCGGTCAATGGATGTTCATCGAAATATTTTCAAAGACCTTCATTCTCGCTCGCCACTGGTGGATTTTCATCGAAATTTTTTTCAGTCAGATCTTTGTTGATAACATCAGTATTAGCGATATCTTCGCCGCTTTCATAGTCATAATCACTGTCAGGAGAATCAGGGACTTCATCATCACTTACTTCCAAAGGATCAACATGAATAGGATCAAGGGACTTAGACAATAAAATCTCATTCACAAGGACTTCAGCTTTGAGGGGGAATTGACGAAGCAACGCCTTTTGACGATTCTTACTATCTATGTCCTTACAGTAAGACATATAATCAAATCTTCGTTCTGCATGGTCGCGAGAACGAGCAAGAGAAGCGGCGAGTAACCCATTTTCTTTGCGAATCTTAGAGTAATCTGATCTGAGGGTGGAGATAGTAGAGCGAAGTTTCTTCTCAGAGTCTGCAAAACAAGTGCACAAGATTAAAGATAATTAAAGATTTCTAGAATAATTAATGGATTAAGATAGTCAAATAATATGACTACCTTCCTTCTGAGAAGTAAGATGTTGAATTAAAGCTGCAAAATTATTCCCCAAACAGTCCATGGCATCATCAAATGTATCTCCAACTAGGCCTTTCAATCGAGCTCGCAAGCTCTTTTCATTCGAAACAAGTATAGAATTCTCGGTCACAAGAGTAGAGTTGGATTTTTCTAATTTGGAACATTGATCTTTGAATTGGTTTGCTTTTAGACTTAAGGTTATTCTGCCCTGAATAAGTTTATCTCTCTCGGCAGTAATTTCTTCAAGTTGCTTTTTCAAAGAATAAATGGTTTGTTCTTGTTCTTCACGAAGTTTTTGAAAAGCATCATATTCTTGCGAATAGGTCGCGACCTTGCTTAGCAGAGATCGCTTTTCCTGAGAAAGGGTCTCATTCTCATCTGATAAAGTTTCCAACCCCAAATTAGCCTTAGTCAAAGAATAAGAAAGGCGAGACAAGTCTTTACTTAATGAGTCTTGTCTTTGAACTAAATCAAAGTTTTCTTTAGACAAATTATCTATTTGATCAACGGCATATGTATGAAGATTATCTAAGAAGTTATATTGCTCCATCCAAGCATCTCTTTCAACTCGAACCTCTTCAACAGTTGATTCCAACTGATATATCTCCATTATTCGTTTCTGGTTTAAAGCTTAAAGGGCGAACAAAAGTTTAAGTTGTAAAAAAAAAAAAAAAAAAAAAAATTAAAGGGGGAAGAAGCATACCTTTTAACTCTTCATTCTTCTTGCGAAGATTATCACGATCTAGTGAGAGGTTGTGAAATTTTTGATTTTCAAGATGGAGATTATTGCATTTAGCAGTCATAGCTTGAAGATCATTTTTCAGCACATTAACTTCTTGAACTAAGGATGCTTGCGAGATTCTGTCAGAACCAAGATGTTTACTCAAAATCTCGCAGATTTCAGACTTGACAGGATCGACAGAATTCTTTTTAGCATCATTCACAAGGTCTGAGAGAACTTTGAAAGCCACGTTTATTCCTTCCAAATTTTCTGCAGTAAGAGGGATTTGCTCGGGTAAAGAAGAAAGAGACGAATCATTCTCCGCCAAAGGAACATCATGGGAAGAGGAGGTTTCAGGAAAGGAAGTGATTGGAGGAATGACAGGGATATTGATGGTAGGAGAAGGGATAAGTTCATCTATAGTAGGATTATTATGAGGAACCTGATCTAAAAGGAGTTGAGGCATAAGAATATTGTCATTTGTGACAAGATTGTCTGGCGATGATTTCGCAATAGAAGAAGAAGGTGAAAATGAGGGAAAAGGAACATCAGGAGTAACAGGTTTAGAGTGGCGAGATCTTTTGGGAGTCCTATCAATAGTATTGTCATCCTGCGAATGATAAATTAAGTAAGAAACAGAGGCAACGATATTGTTATTAAAAAGTAAATGCTTCTTTAAATACCTTATCGCTCGCAGACTTTCTTTTAGAAACGGTATGTTTAGCTTGCGAAGAGGATTTTGGAGGCAAGGTGGATTCATGTTGAGAAGCTGGTTTCGACTGTGAATCCAAAGAAAGAAGGGGGTTCTTCACGGTGAATTTGGTGCTGGATTTGTTCTTGCTGAAACAAAAATGGCAGAAAAAAGATTAAAAGGAGTAAGATAATCTCAACAAGGGAAATTAATCACAAAATCAATCAATCATAGAATCAATCGAATCTAGCAAGATTAACAAACCTGGATGCCATGGAAATGATAGTAAATAAGAAATAACAGAAGGATGATGAAGACGATATCGAAGAAGAATAGCAGAAGAACAGTTGCAGACGATAAAGGAACTGAAATAGAAGGAAAGAAGTGTTCTTCATAAAAGACTATCCTATAAATAGGCAAGAAAGTGTTATGACCGGATAACATTAAATGTACCGGTAAAAAGGATGGATTTAAACACGTGTAAACGGTCATTCCTAGATTCATGGAATTATGCTGAGGAAGATTTTTAGTGGAAAATGAATGGTTGCGACAAAGAATTCGGATACCGCACAACATAGGGAAACATAAAGAGAGGCGGGAAGATGTAATATTCGGGTACTGCACAACATATTTTCTTATCATATGAGACTCAATTATTTTCCCAACTCGCGAGGAGAGATTGCAAAATCCATTATTTTCCATAACCCATGAGGTAAGAAATGATGTTTCATACATACTTCTAAAAACTTCGGAACTTCGCCAAAGAATAGAGGCAAGTACGTACTTTTCAAGTCCAGTATTCTTTTGCTCGTTCCTTCATCAATAAAAATCAGAGACTACAACAACAACGAATTTTTTCTTAAAGATCGCTCTCCAAGCAATATTCAAGAAAAAAGAGGCAAGATGTAGGATCAGAATATCGCGACAACAACTCTTCGCGAAGACAACGAATAACAACACCGCGAGTCAGTCGCAGAGGATTAAATGAAAATGACGCACTGGATGACGATAGGAAGATATGAAATCTGGCGAAAGTTAAGAAGTGTCGCGAATATAAATATTTGTAAGCCTGCGAGACTTCGCAAGACATTTCCGAAAATAAGGGGACAGCTTAGCTGTCATTCACTATGTACTACCCTATATAAAGGGATGAGTGGATCTGTCGTGGGGGAGGTTTTTTCTTTGGATTGGAGAGTAAGTCATTAGGAGAGAGAAAGAGAGAAACATTTGTAAGTTCTTAAGTGTAATCCCATTTTCCTGTGTAAAAATTCAAGAAAGTTATTAATAAACATTCATAATTGTTCTTCTATTATCTTTTGAATGGATTAGTTTAACAAAATATAGTGAGGGGTGTATTGTGGGATTTCCTGCAACTACAAACCTCTTAAGTTTGTCCCTCTCAGCACGAGACAAGTTCTTTGGGATTTGTTTAGAAACTAAGTAATTGACAATATCGGCATACCATGGTTCTCCAAAGGCAATTGAGAAGAGTTGCTCATCCGGGAAACTTTCACGCAATGGGATAGTCTCCTTGTCCACAGCAAGTCGGCTCAAGCGATCCGAAACGGTGTTCTCAATTCCTTTCTTGTCCTTGATTTCAATATCAAACTCTTGCAAGAGTAAAATCCACCGTATGAGCCTCGGTTTCTCCTCTTTCTTTGTAAGCAAGTACTTAAGCGCTGCATGATCAGAAAAGACAACAACTTTTGTACCAATTAGATAAGAGCGAAACTTTTCTAAAGCAAAAACAATGGCTAATAACTCTTTTTCAGTGGTTGTGTAGTTTTGTTGGGCCTCATTAACGTTCTAGAAGCATAATAAATAGCATGAGGAAGCTTCCCTACACGTTGCCCAAGCACCGCACCAACCGCATAATCACTAGCATCACACATGAGCTCAAAAGGCTTACTCCAATCTGGTGGTTTAATGATAGGGGCTGAAATCAAAAGTTCTTTCAAACGATTGAATGCCGCCATACATTTTTCATCAAAGTTAAAAACCACATCTTTTTGCAATAAGTTACAAAGTGGTGATGCTATCTTGGAAAAATCCTTGATGAATCTACGATAGAAACCTGCATGACCAAGAAAAGAACATATCTCCCTCACCGTAGTGGGAGGGGTTAGAGCACGAATAAGGTCTATCTTAGATTTATCAACTTCCAAGCCTTTAGAAGATATTATATGGCCTAAAACTATTCCATGAGTTACCATGAAATGGCACTTCTCCCAATTTATCACAAGATTTGTTTCAACACATCGTTCAAGGATTAGAGACAAATTGTTCAAGCAAAGGTCAAATGAATCACCAAAGACACTAAAGTCATCCATGAACACTTCGATTATGTTTTCAACATATTCCAAAAAGATACTTACCATACACCTTTGAAAAGTAGCTGGAGCATTGCATAAGCCAAAAGGCATCCTTCTATAAGCAAAAGTACCGAAAGGACAAGTGAAAGTGGTTTTCTCTTGGTCCTCCGGCGCTATCACAATATGATTATAACTCGAATAGCCATCAAGAAAGCAATAATAAGAGTGTCCAAATTAAACGTTCAAGCATTTGATCAATAAAAGGTAATGGAAAATGATCCTTTCTAGTGGTGGCATTCAATTTTCTATAATCAATACAAACCCTCCAACCGGTTTGCACACGAGTTGGGACAAGTTCATTCTTATCATTCTCCACCACCGTCACACCTGATTTCTTTGGTACTACTTGTACCGGGCTTACCCACTTGCTATCGGATATGGGGTAGATAACACCCACTTCCAAAAGCTTGAGTATCTCCTTTTTCACAACTTCCATCATGGGAGGATTCAAACGACGTTGTGCTTCCCTCGTAGGCTTTGCATCATCCTCCAAACGAATTTTGTGCATACAAACGGCAGGGCTTATACCCTTGATATCGGCGATTGTCCATCCTATGGCCGTCTTGTACTTCCTTAGCACCCTTAGAAGTTTTTGCTCCTGTAAATCATTAAGCTTATTAGAAACAATCACATGTAACTCTTCATTATCACCCAAGTACAAGTACTTAAGGTGGTCGGGAAGAGGTTTCAATTCTAACTTTGGAGATTTAACAATTAAAGGTACAAGCTTTTCATCACTGCATGGTAAAGAAATAAAAGAGATATTATGAGTTTCCGGGCATCCTTGTAGTGAATTAAGATCACCAAGGGCTTCCTTGACTTCATTACCACACTCTACACCATTATCCATGGATGTAGTTAACACGGTTTCCAAAGCATCATCACCGTTTAATTCAAACATTTGTTGTGCCAATGTATCCATAACATCAATGGAGAAACAAGAGTGGACATCACTAGGATATCTCATCGTCTCGAAAATGTTGAAACGTATTGTTTCTCCATCAAACTCCGTGGTTAGCGTTTCCTTATCCACATCAATTATGGCTTTCGCCGTTTTCATGAAGGGACGCCCAAGTAGCAATGGAAGAGACGAGTCCGGTGAACCTTCATCCATCTCTAACACGCAAAAGTCATCTGGAAATACAAGTTGATTAACCTGCACAAGAACATCCTCAACAATACCCATTGGGTAGACATTAGAGCGATCGGCTAATTGCAATACAATTTCAACCTTTTTAAGAGGACCAAGATCAAGTGAATTATACATTGACGCAGGCATAACATTAACGGATGCACCTAAATCCAACATAGCTTTGTTAAATGTAGTGTTACCAATTGTGACGGGAATGTCAAAACTACCCGGATCCTTGCACTTAAGTGGGAGTTTGTGTTGTAAGATTGCCGAGGCATTCTCCCCCACACTAAGCACTTCATTACATTTGAGCCTTTGCTTATTGGTACACAAGTCCTTCAACACCTTTGCATACTTTGGAACTTGCTTAATAGCATCAATGAGTGGTATGTTCACATGGATCTTTTTAAGAACGTCTAAAATCTCCTTTTCGAGTTTCGCCTTCTTAGAACTTGCAAATCTGCGAGGAAAAGGTAAAGGAGGAACATAAGTAGAAAACGGAGTTTTAGAGTTAGGAATAGGTACCTCAGAAGTTTGGGGAGAATCCTCATTATTCTCCTCCAAAACAGGTTCCTTTGGTGTGTCCACCTTGCCCGAATCAGTAACCTCGGGTTGCACAAGTTGTGTACCACTTCTCAACGTAATAGCATTGACACCCTCTTTTGGGTTAATAGGTTGAGAAGGGAGTTTCCCACTATTTTGTGCCTTCAATTGGTTCAACTCAATAGCCATGGAGCCCATTTGTGTTTGCAACTCCTTGATAGCACTCTTAGTTTCTTGTTGACTCTCTTTGAACATGGTAGAAATGCCTTGCATCATTGTTTGAAGCTTTGAGTCAATATCGGAACCTTGATTTTGGATTGATTGTTGTGCTTGTGGTTGCTGAAATTGTTGTCTCGGCTGGAATTGTTGTTGTTGAGGTTGAAATCCACTTGAAAAGTTGAAGGTAGGTTGTTGAACCGCTCCTTTCTTGTTGGCATAGCTAAAATTGGGGTGATCTCTCCATCCCGGATTGTAAGTGTTTGAGTAAGGATCATACCGTCTTTGTTGATTAGGAAAGATTGCATTAGCTTGCTCGTCCTCATAAGTTTGAGAGGAACTAGGTATCACCGCGGCTGCAACTTGTTGCATCATTGCCGACATGTTACCCATTTGTTGACGAAGTTCCTCCACCTCGCTCACTTCATTCACCCTTCTTAGAATCACATCCGAACCACGACTCAAGAATTGTTGTGAGTTCGCCGCCATATTTTCAATCAATTCTCTAGCTTGTGCCACCGTTTTGCTAACTAGTGCACCACCACCCGCAGCGTCAATAAGATTCCTATCACTTGATTGGAGTCCTTCATAGAAGTATTGGATGATCATAACGTCACTAAATTGGTGGTGAGGGCAGCTTGCAACCAATCTCTTGTACCGTTCCCAACATTCATATAATGATTCTCCAACATTTTGCTTCATCCCACAAATCTCCTTGCGAATTTGAGTAGCCTTGGATGCAGGAAAATATCCATGTTGTGACACTTCCGGGAGGTAAATAGTACAACCAATCCTTAGCACTATCCATTAAAGAGAAACGGAAAACTTTCAACATTGCACCATCCGCCTCAACATTTGCTGGAAGCATAGCTGTGACAATGGTGTGGAAGTCCAAAAGATGTTTGTTTGGGTCTTCATTCACCATGCCATGTAATTTTGGTAATTCTCTAAGCAACCCCGGCTTTATCTCAAAAGTAGAGTTCGTTTGGATACACCCCTGTTGTGTATCAAGCCTATGAGAAGCTAAGTCCTTGAGTGAACGATTTGCATCACCCATTGCTTCTTCTTCCTCCACGTGTGGTTCGTCTACGATTGGAACCTCTTGTTCTCCTTCTATTTGTACTTCTCCTTCCACTTTTAACTCTAGATTTTCTGTTGCGTCTTGACTTGGTTGGAGTATTGTGCCTCATCGAGTAGCTATCCCGCACCTTGGATAATTCCAATCTTTAGAAGCCAGGGATTAGGTACCTGAAAACAATTCTCCCAAACAAGTGAGAAACAAGACAAGAACCGAAAAACAAAGATAAAAGCATAAATTGTAAAAAGAAACTAAAAACTTAATAACAAGCCATATGCCTCCCCGGCAGCGGCAACAAAATTGGATCGGTTGTCAATCCGTCAAAAATAATTTCACTTTCTTACTCACTAAATTTAAATGAAGTACGAGGTAAGGAAGAGTTCGTATACACAGAGAGGCAATTGTTGTTATGCGATTTTCAGTTTCTAAGGTAACCAAGGGGGGATGTTTGTTGTTTAAGCGAAATACTAAAGTAAAAATAAAATAAAGCAAAGCAAATAATTGGAATAATCAATAAGGAGAAGATATTGGTCACGGGATAGTATCATTCACAAACATGTATTTTCATCAATGATTAGAATTGGTATTTTAATCTCGTATTTACTAAAAGTCCTAGGATACCTTGATCGCAAGTATAACCCGTTAATTCCCTGTTTTCATCACAACCACATTAAAAGATGCATATGTGAATTCTTCCTAGAAAGCAACCTAAAGTGTAAAAGCGCAATTAAGTTTAACTCCCTACAAGCATTAAGTTTTATGGAATAAGACTAATCAATGCAAACGAATGTGTAAAAGCACTAAACGTTTTAACATAAGTTATGATTCACTTGTGACTAGTAGGATATATCACTACAAGCATTACCCACAATTATGCTACTTAGAATCAGGGATAAACAACTTTTTCGTATTGAAAACCCTAATATAGCTCTAGAGATGAATGCAAATCGGATTAATTCCGGACTCAACCTAACAAGTATTCAAATCTTATAACACTATTAATTGTGAATCACAAACAATAAATTATTGAGACAAAACTAATTCATAGATTCAAAAACATGTTGAGAAATCAACTTTTATCCCATAACCAATAATATTTGTTTAGCTACTCATAGCTATGGAGTTCATCATCATAATAATAACTAAAAAGAAGAAGATGAACAAAAGCAAACCCTAGAAGCGTAAAACAAAACCTGCTCTCCAAAGTTCCAAGAATAAGATGTCCGATAACCCAAGTTGTAGAAGACTTTCCCTTTTATAGCTTTTCTCCAACTTCTAAAATTAGGTCTAGTCTTCAAAGTCCATTAGATGAAAATCCACCAAGCCCATAAGAGAGAGAAACCCATGTAGAAAATATGGCCCAAAAGTGGTCGCCGGAAATCTGGTATTGTGGCCGGAACTTGGCCGGAAAATTCGTCGGAAAACGTCTCAGGTGACCGGCAAAGTCCGCCCGGTCACCGGTCAACCGGGTTAGAATGGTCAACGATCCAACTCGGCGGGTCAACTCGGTCAAGCACCGAGTCAGCTGTCAGATAACTCAACTCAGAGTCAGACCTGAGTCAGGGTGGAGTTAGATGGAATCAGGTCTAACTAGTCTGACTGAGCTTGGCATGAGCCATTGCAATCTTGCACAAGACATAAATTGTGGTGCACAATCATTGTGCATCACCAGTTCTAGCACCCCCATTGCAGACCAACTTCCCTGTAATGTCTCAACCATCTCAAGCCACTGCTCCAGCTTAACTCCTCAAACCCATTTGCACATTAACCTCCTCGGCAACGAATCATCATCATTAAGCTCTCTCCATTGCTCTAGTATAGCTTCTGTCATTCATTCAATGCTCCATTCTCAGGCCACCATACTGATTTGAGCTGCATCTTCATTATCATCCATCCCAGTTCTACTCAGCACCATATCCAGCAGCTTTATAATCCGTTCCTGCTACAGCACAGACTTCCATTCACAGCTCAGTTTGCATTGCATCATTCACCTGCAATTGCTCCTTGCACCAGTTAACCACCAGCACCACTTGGAGCTGCACAAACTCAATTCTAACTTCAGCTCATAGCATCACTGCCATTCATCTCCATCACCAGCTGCTGCAGTTCCAGTTCCCTGCATTTAAGCTCAAAACCAACAATTAAGCCGTTGCCAAGCCATGTCTAGCTGCCATCTATTGCTCTGTAATCATCTGTGGCTCAACACTTCTAGCACTTGCAACATCACAACCAGCTGCCATGCTCAGCTCCAATTCCTCTACGTGTAATCCTTCTCAGCACCACATGTGTTGCCTAGTTAACAATTCCAACAACTCTTTACTGCTATGCCTGCAATGCTCAAATACCACCAATTCACCTCAAGCTCATCTCACAGCTTCTTGCTTGCAGTCCCATTCTTTCAGACAAACTCGAGCCACACTCCTATAACAAACAATACCACCAGATCCATTTGCACATTCTGCAGCTTCTACAGCTCAACTGAACCACTCATTGCTGCTGCAACATCAGTTATAACCCATAACTCCATATTTCCTCGCCACGACTTCCTTGTAGCTCTAGTTCCAACACCAGTAGTTGCTCAGCTCTGCAATAATCAGAGCCATTGTCTTGCTCTAGTTCACCACCGGAATTAAGGCATCAACTCTTCCATCTTAGCCAGACAAACACACCTACACAGCATCATTGAGCCACAGGCTATAAAATGCAACTTCAACACACCCCGGGCCAGTGCATTCAATCAATCACACTTGCATTCTTACATTGTCTGTTGCTCCATCTCAGTTACCACCAATATTCTGTAACAGCAACAACACCATCAACAGAGCTCAAGCTTTAAGCACCAGCACCATCTTTTTGTTTATCTGCACCTTTAGCTGCAACACTGCATTGAAAATCCAACAACTTCTGCAGGTCATTCTCAAATAACACCATAATCACCAACAGCTGCCGTTCAAATCAGTCACAACCCAAATCTTCATAGCTGCAACAGATCAAACCTTCTTCTTCTTTGAACATCTATCCAGCCTTGATTCCAACACAAACCCATTTCATTCTTTGCTCAATTAATTTCTTCATAATTCATCCACCATTTACTGAGACAAACCCATGTTTATAAGTATGCATCTGAGCTTGAATCTCAGCAATTCTTCTCTTACTCTGCTGGGACTTCAAATCTGGGTTAAACCCATTTTCTAACTCCTCCATGTATCTTCTTCTCCACCAGCAACTCATCTCTCCGATCTGCTCAACCATCTTTCATCATATAAAACCTGAATCGAACCCTAACTTCCTTAAATTCTCAGATTCTCCATCAAATCACCCAAAACCGAATCAAATCGATTTACACTCAACACCCATTAAATCTCTTCCATTTCCTTTCCCCGAATCTCTCGATCTAATCTCTCTCATTTTTTCTCAAAATTTCTCATTCTCTCGAATATTTCCACCCTCACAAGAACAAGAAGCAATGAAATGAATAAGAAGAAAAATCGATCTTCTCTCGAATTTTAGGGCTCGTAAGAAATGAAACGGGTTTAGTGCCCCAAAGATAGGATAAGGGATACCCATTTACTCTGGGCACCTTAAAATAGATACAGGCCACCACGGTGATAGCCCTTTATCCTCCGCTGCACTCCAGATAGTGTTTGCCTGTGCAATGACAACTTTGTCCTTTTTGCTCCAATTTGGGTGATTTCCGCTTCTTTTCCTCCGTGCGATTCCAGATTACCTAATAACTCAAAAACACGCGTAAAGTACATAATTCACAAGAAAAATAGCAAAGAAAGCATAACTACTAGATAGTAAATTAGGTGTTTTAGACACCTATCACCTCATGTTTTCCATCCTTAGTTCATGATTTTGCCTTGTCAAATTTGCACGTTCCTCTGCTTCTAACCGCCTTTATTCATGTATTGTTTGCCTCAATGCCTCTAACGCTGCAATCTCTTCATTTCCATGAACTATTCCTCCAATCACTTCTTGATCTCTCTCCTCTTTCCCATTACCTCTTAATTGTTGCTCTTCTTCCATTTCATCTACAGAATCTGATCGCCAAGTATGTACGCTTACTCTGTCATAATTCACGGTTCTATTTTGTATCGGTGTATGTTGAATTGGCGATTGAACTCGATTTTCTCCATTGTTTCTTGTGTTTGCTCTTGAAGATTCTTCCATTTTATTTCTCCCTTCTCCAGCAAGTCACTTACTCCTTCTAACAGTTGTTGGTTGTTTTGATGCATTTCTTCTAGCCATTCTTCAATCTTAATGAGTTGTTAAAAGGTTATATAAAATTCTTTATTTACAACTTCAAATTCTTCCAAATCACAATATCAATCTTCACTCATCCCTGTTTCTAGCGCCATTATGTAGTTGCAGGAAATCCCACACTACACCCCTCATAAGAATCCATACAATCAATCTATTTTAAGATGAACAATTATAGTTTTATTGATCAAACTCTCGAATCTTTACAAGATAAAAAGGAAACACTCTAAACTTTCTCTCTCTTAATGACTTGCTTGACACTCGAAAAGGATCTCTTCCTCTTGAGCCTGTTCGGCTCTTTATATAGGATGTTACATAGTGGATAACAGCTAACCTGTCCTTTATTTTCGGGTATGACCTGCGAAATATCGCAAGTGTACAAATGTCAATTCTCGCAATGTTCCTAAATCTCGCTAAGTCTTCACATCTTTCTTGTGTTCAAGCTGTCGTCATCCATTGCGTCATTCTTATTACCAGCCCGCGATGTCTTCGCAGCGTGTCGTTCATGGATTTCGCAAAGATCTTGCTTTCATGATACTCTGATCCTACAGTTAGTG
The DNA here is from genome assembly GCA_023531295.1 of Papaver armeniacum. NCBI lineage: Eukaryota > Viridiplantae > Streptophyta > Magnoliopsida > Ranunculales > Papaveraceae > Papaver > Papaver armeniacum. The sequence continues at coordinate 251,746 of JAJJWW010008047.1, read as the reverse complement.
GAACTGACAAACAAAAAGGGCCCATTAATTTCCAGTCCGTCAAACACTAAAAGCAAGTCTTTTTACCTTATTACGGGAAGTCTTTTATTTTCAAAAGTTCATCTTTGAATCTTCTTTACAGTATATCAAATGGCAATATCTCATTTTTCAATATAGTATGATTATACAGAGATTACGGAATGAGGAATTAGAATTGCTTTTTTCAAAATCCAAAACTGGGATCGTGTATTTTTCGTTTATTTACGAGTTTGTTTTAACCAGGTCAAATTTCTTTGTTTTTTTTTCTCATCTTCAAAGACAGTCAGGTGCAGAGAAATGACGGAGGTGACGAAGAAGACAGAGATTCAGATCTCTCACTCTACAATCCAAACACGTGTCTCTAATTTTTGGGCTAAAGATTATTTCGGAATTGTCCGATTTTTTTTAAAGACACACGCGTTCATTACACGTGCACTGTTAATTGGGAGATAACATGTGTTATAACGGAGAGGGGGTTTCACCAATTATGGATTTAAAAAGGGGTATCGCAAAATAGCTATTTATTTTGAGGGGGAAATGCAAAATCCCCCTAAAATAAAATTGTAGTCTTTGACAAACAATGTTAACATCAACCATAGGTTTTATTGGTTATAACCGAAACATATAAAATATGTAAATAAATCTCCAAATAATTCCACACCTCTATGGCCAATGAGATAATGATTTAGAATGAGATTATGGACACTTTCTTTTTCAAAAGAAAATAAATTCAAGATCAATTTAGTCACTATAGGACTAATAATATAGGCTAACAAGCCTGGTGTGCACTCATTGATCTTTTATGTCCTACCGTATTCCAACATCAAGTTGAACGGTCTCAATTTTGGAGAGTATCACCACGAGGAAAAATTAAAAGTGCTAAATATCCCTCGGAAATGCGAAAATTCCCCGTTAAATTAGCATTTTGTCTTAACCAATAATAACGATATTTCATCCTTTAATGAATGAATGAATGAAATAGAGAAAACGCTTCTTTAAAAAAATAATGAAGCTATTATCGTTATTTTATTTCTAGGGAAAAAAATATATGCTTTTTGGTTGGTGAATGGTTTCTTGTAAACAAATGGAAACCAAAAATAAAAATCGCATGATCTAAATCCAACGGATAAAGATACCAAATTTAATTGGCCGTAGGTTTTTCAACCATGCATGTGATTCATTATTGTAAAGGTAGTCAAATCACGACAACACCAATGTTTGGTGATTACAGATTCATTAGGGTAATAGAAACCGTAAACCATCATTTGATGGATTTTATTTTTCTTTCTCTATAATAGAAGAGTAGAGAAGAAAGGAAAATTAGACTGATTAATTAACCGCGCCTCAAAGATATAGACAATATCTTTTAGGACTAATCGATAGCTTTTAATTGCACCTCAAAAAAAAAAGGCAAAATCTCGAGTATAAGCACATATTTCTGGGCGGTGCTGCGAAGACAAATGAAATCTTTGCCAACAAATACACCATGATGTGCAGAAAGAAATCAACATCTTTGACCATTCATGGTTTGGTTATGTCACGGAGACATCAATCATAATCCCATTAGATGAAGAAACCGAATTGCTTGTTAACATATACAACAAGCAAAACATAAATATGGCCTTCATAGATCCACTAGTAATCAAATAGGATCCTCAAGTTATCATTAGCAATCATGGTTTGGTTGTCCAGATTTACGACACCCCATGAAACCGAAGCCATTAAATCATGGTATGGATCCGGTTGTCCATATCCCATCATTAACACATGCAAAACCAAAAACAGGTGTTAGTATTAGAAATTTAGAATACCTTATGATTTGCAAAATAAAACTGAATAAATACTAAACAAACAATAACAAAGATATAATAATAAAATAATTGTTCCGAAAAACATATTGTATTACAGCTCCAAAGAGATCGAGTACATATGCCAGAAATGCTATTCTTTTCTTTCTCCTATCTTCTTCGATCCTTCCTCAGAGACGTCGTGCGATGACGTATTGTAAACTAGAAAATAAAGAAGGAGACACAAAGTAGAGGGGAAGAATAAAGGAGAAAATTTATTCATCAGTGTGTGTTTACAAAGGTTTGGGACTCTATTTATAGAGTTACATACTTGGTGCCCAAGTAATGGGGTCCCACTAAAGTGGGCATCTACCTAATAAACTTCCATTTATAAAAAGGATTAAATAATGAGCGATCGTCATAGAACTCCAAATGTTTCTATTTTCCTTAACAGACGTACAAGTTTTGAGTCAACTAAAGTTGACGGACAAAATCAGTTGTCCGTCTAGTTATTATAAGTTTCGTTGTTTTTTTTCCATGTTAACCCCTGAACCATAGTTAATAGGAGCCAACCATAGTTACGGTTTTTTATCGGGTTTGTAATACGGATATGTTTATAACCCGATCTAGTATGAGTATTATGAAAAGAGTGAGCCTGCTTACCCTAGGTATTTTACCACTGCGATCGTTAGCAATTGATGGAGAAATCAGAATTCAATTATTTGTTACAGAGATCTTGTAAAGAGGAAGACATCAGAAAAATGGATCACACCATTTGCAAGAACAACCCACGTTTTAACTCATCAATAAAATCTTTATAATGTCCAGTTTCAGTAATTTCATAACCTAACACGAATTGGTTTGAAAAAAAAAAAAAATCACCAGGTGAAGTTGCAAGAACAATTATTATTGAATTATCCTGTGTAGGTAATCTATCTAGTGAATGGAAAAATGGGGTAATCTATTTGAGTTGCATTGTTCTTCAGATGATTCAATAGAGGAACGGTAGATCCTATATCAGATAGAAAGGAATTGAGAGCCTTCAAAAACAACTGTGCCTTTCTATCTGCCTAAAGCAACTTCTGAATCGCTATTAGAAGTGGAGGAAAGTGAATTCAGAGATTACAGGTATACTTTGATTTTCTACTGTTTTCGCCACTACAGCTGGTTTTCAAGTTTCTCGATTCTAAATTCCTTCTCTTGAACTTACCAAGTATGACTAGTACTATCTAATATGGTAAATAGAAATATATTTCCATTTGATCGTAATTAGGCTGGTACAACCATATATAAATTGGTTGCTGCTTACCCATACTATGTTTTGGAAACACACATCTTAAGCTTAAGTTATTATTGTGATAGCTTCGGTCTAACTATGTGGCAGTACTGAAGGAAAATGCCTAATAAGTTAATATGTATGGTATTAGTATGTAAATGTGTTGTTAACTAGTAAGTATTTAGTAATGATACATAAGGACGAGAAAATTTTCTCCATAAGGACATGCAGTACTTCCATAAGCAGTAAAAAGTGGCGATGTTTGAATTTTGTTATTTGTTTTTTTGATTTGGTGTGTTTTATGATTGATAAATTGATGATACAATAGGTTGTTTTATCAATGTATTCGGAAGTAGTATTTCGTATTGCAACAAGTTGAAGCTTCAAAGATCTGAATGTTTTCTTTATCTCTGTATGACTTTATCTTTGTTACGTTCTTTATTCACTTCTTTCTTTTAGTTTTAGGGTTATGAAGTATGACTGGTGCAATGTCGAAACAATTAATCATTGGTGACCATATCGGTTGATTAGGTCCGACCACTGTCTTGGGTGTAACTTATTTATTATCAGCCTTAGGCATTCCCATACTACAGAGTTCCATTTGAATCCAATGTAGATGGGAGCAAAATAAGGGTACATCTCCATTTACGTCATGCAGTAGTGTTGCACTAGATGTACAAGGATGCTCAGTAGCTAAATGGTCGGTTGTCAATCCGTCAAAAATAATTTCACTTTCTTACTCACTAAATTTAAATGAAGTACAAAGTAAGGAAGAGTTCGTATCCACAGAGAGGCAATTGTTGTTATGCAATTTTCAGTTTCTAAGGTAACCAAGGGGGGATGTTTGTTGTTTTAGTGAAATACTAAAGTAAAAACAAAATAAAGCAAAGTAAATAATTGGAATAATCAATAAGGAGAAGATATTGGTCACGGGATAGTATCATTCACAAACATGTATTTTCATCAATGATTAGAATTGGTATTTTAATCTCTTATTTTACTAATAGTCCTAGGATACCTTGATCGCAAGTATAACCCGTTAATTCCCTGTTTTCATCACAACCACATTAAAAGATGCATATGTGAATTCTTCCTAGAAAGCAACCTAAAGTGTAAAAGCACAATTAAGTTTAACTCCCTACAAGCATTAAGTTTTATGGAATAAGACTAATCAATGCAAACGAATGTGTAAAAGCACTAAACGTTTTAACAAAAGTTATGATTCACTTGTGACTAGTAGGATATATCACTACAAGCACTACCCACAATTATGCTACTTAGAATCAGGGATAAACAACTTTTTCGTATTGAAAACCCTAATATAGCTCTTGAGATGAATGCAAATCGGATTGATTCCGGACTCAACCTAACAAGTATTCAAATCTTATAACACTATTAATTGTGAACCACAAACAATAAAATATTGAGACAAAACTAATTCATAGATTCAAAAACATGTTGAGAAATCAACTTTTATCCCATAACCAATAATATGTTTAGCTACTCATAGCTATGGAGTTCATCATAATAATATTAATTGAAAAGAAGAAGATGAACAAAAGCAAACCCTAGAAGCGTAAACAAAACCGGCTCTCCAAAATTCCAAGAATAAGATATATAATAAGTTGTAGAAGACTTTCCCTTTTATAGCTTTTCTCCAACTTCTAAAATTAGGTCTAGTCTTCAAAGTCCATTAGAAGAGAATCCACCAAGCCCATAAGAAAGAGAAACCCATGTAGAACATATGTCCCAAAAGTGGTCGCCGGAAATCTGGTATTGTGGCCGGAACTTGGCCGGAAGAGTCGCCGGAAAGTATCTCAGGTGACCGGAAAAGTCCACCCGGTCACCGGTTCAGCGAGTCAACTCGGTCGGGTCAACGGGTCAGCTCACTGAGTCAAACCGGGTCAAGGCTCAGCTGAGTCAGGTAGCCAAGTCTGAGTCAGAGGCTGAGCGAAAGTCTAACTGGGCTAGTCAGAGTCTGATTAGCACATGCCTAGGCCATTTTGCAAACTTGCACAGGCCATAATCTTCTGCAGCTCCATGATTGCGCACCATAATCTCTATAACTCCTTCACACCTCAGTTCACTGCCACAATTGTGAACCCTTGCCAATGGCACCAGCAGCACAGCCATCAGCCAGCTAAACCATTGCAGAAGTAGCTGTGGCTCATACCACCACCAGTTCAGCTCTTGAAACCCACAACACCACAATCACAAGCTCCATTCAATTCAGCTCCGTCTCTGCCTCATGTGCATCATCTACGCAGCTTCTTTTGCATACCTCTAAACTTCTCAAACAACAGCATTCCATCAACTCCAATCCCTGAATCAGTCATTATATCACTGCACTGGCTGCACCTTAATACCAGCTGCTTCAAGGCCATTCCAGCCCCTCCTTTAGGTGCTTAACAATAGCAACCTCAAACCCATTCAACTGCAGCTCCAATTAATACATTCTCTGAAGCTCATTCTGCTATTGTACTAGCTTCAACTCCAGCCACACGATCTTCAAACCAACAGCATCAGATGCTCATAATGCTCAAATTCTCCCATATTTCTTGTCTTCAGCTTAATCAACAGCTTCTTAGTTCCTTGCTAACACCTCAAATCAAAAGTCACAACAAACCATCTCCTCCTGCAAATCACAGGCTCATATGCACCACTGCAGCACCAACATCTCAGGTCACATCTTCCCCTGTAGTTATCCATGGAAGTACACAAACCTAACATACATCTATTGCAGCTTCCGCAGTACCGCCAAGTTCCATTTCCTCTTGCAATACAGCTCAGTCAGCTCACCACTGCCACTTGAAATTCCCTGTCAATTCAGGCCTGGCCATTTCCATACTGCACCAACACTAGTATGCGACACAGCCTCGACAGAGACAATCACAATACTACCATCACAACACTACATCTCAGGCCATACCAACTTCACAGTTTAAGCTCCACCTGCAATTCATTGCCTTGTATCATATTGCCTTTCACCACCAATACCCTGCTTCCATCAGCTGCAACACATTCATAACACCAGCTCACTTGCCCATAGCACCACCAATTCAATGCACCTTTAATCCCTGCAGCTGTAGCTTCTCCATCAACACATCAGTGATATCGCCTTGAGCCATTCGTCATATCCTGCCAACACTCCAGATCTGTAATCTCCCAGATACCAACAATTCACCTCAAGCTCATTAACTCTCAACACCACTGACTGCAACTCAATTCTTAATCTCAACCCTAGACTCCATTAATCAGCAGCCATTATTCATTCAACACCATTAACAACCAACATACACAGCAGCATCATCAACGCCAGTTGCACCCTATTCTCTGGTTCATCTCGATATTACCATCTTCATTTGAATCCTCGAACCCACAGAATCAAACCCATTTTTCCTGCTCACATGAGAACACCAGAACCTGATACTCAACCATCAAACGCATATCAAATGTTTCACTCCATCGTTCTTCATTACTGTTGAATCCTTAATCTTCTCTTCTGATGCTTGGAAATCAGTTCTGGTTTTCTAGATTCACCAGCAACAGACCCAAATCTCCATCATACTTCCGTCTTCAACTGAGCAACAACACTCAATTTCTCCATTATTTCTCTTTGAAACCCTAACCTCACTGTTTCTCTCTGCCTCAATTTCTTCTTATCTGCTTCTTCAACATCCCAATCAATCCCCTGTAACAGCACATCGATCTCCTCCATTTCACGAACCAACATCATCTTCCACAGTATCTCTCGATCTCGATTTCATGGTAACAGCACCTCCAATTCTGGCCGTCTCTCAGGTGCCTCCATTTTCTCTCTCGATTTCAGGTGAATGGAGTGTCTGAAAATGATGAAAAGAGATAAACTCTTCTCTGAATTTTAGGGTAAGATAAATTGAAGTGACATAGCCACTCGGATGAAGTGGATAAGGGGTATCAAGATAACTTAAGACACCCCAAGAATAGGATAAGGGCCAACCAAATGGCAGCCCCTATGTCGATTCTCATGTCACTCGCCTGCGCTTTGAGCTTTCCGTTCCTTTTCGCTTTAAATGGGTGATTTCTTCTCCTTTTGTTCTGGTGACTCCATTGCACCTATAAAACTCAAAAGCAAGCATAAAATACATAATTCACACGAAAAATAGCAAAGAAAGCATAAACTCTATATAGTAAATACGGTGTATTCTACACGTATCACTTAACCCTTGGCTAATATGTTCATATACATTTAGGATTACAAAAATTTATCTAGCTTGGTGAGTGGTCCTCTCCTGATCCCATACGCCATACGCAATCAGTTTTTATATCTCTCAATTCTGCTGCTGTCACATGCATATGTTGTAAATTACTAGCGTTCTAATTGTATATCATCATTTTTGGTGGGGATTAGTATTGGAAGTATTTCACCATGTTGTGAGTTATGTATTAATTGTATATCAGGCCTGAAATATAATCTTTTCATGGTTATGGATATTCAAATGGGTTTCTAAAACAAAGTTTTTCTTTATACATGTCAAAGGAAAAGTGTGGGTTAAGCATTTGGTACATCTTTTTTTATATGGTCTATCATGGTGGGAAAATGGTGTTCTATGGCTCCATACTCTTAGCCTGCAATCGAAAGGATGTCCATTTAGCTACAGATGTTGCCATTTGTTTTTATTCTTTACAATCGTGAAATTTTTAAAAAAAAAATTGTTTTGTTCTGTTTTGAGTAGCTTGTTTTTCTAGAGAGCTAAAGTGTTTGGATATTCACAAAGTTAACAGCTATTCTATTTCCTAATCTCACAAAAACTTATGACGAATGAGACGAATATGCAGTTAATAATTCTGTCTTCTATTGCCTAATCTCACAAAAAATTATGACGAATGAGACAAATATGCAGTTAATATTTTTTTTTTTGATCGGTAAATAAAAAGATAATTCTGCACCCATGATGAATTACTTAGATCTATGCAAGTTTACGTGTATTCATTCTCCAAGTACCATTGCTATATAACTTTCACTGTTCTCTGTTTCTTGATACAGGTACCCAGTTCAATGGGGGTACGTGATGCAAGTTGGATGGAACCATTTGTGCCATAATGGTAAGTACTACTCATCCATACGTTGGTTACCCTGTTTCTGTTACTCCACTATGTACCTAGCTATTAAATATCAAGAGTTTTATCTTTTGCGCCTTTATGAGTTTCAGAAAAACTAATAGATGATCTTCTACCAATAGGGTATTGCAGAGATATTCTAAGGTCAGGTTGACAAGGAAGAACATATATATCATCATTCAGAGACCAGGCAGACCTTCTTGTTCATCCACCGGCAATGTACCAGTCTATTGAGATGGCATTGGGAGGCTTTCGTTCGAGTCGATTAAAATAGTTGTACTAATAGTTAAGCAGTCGGACTAAAATAGTCTTACTAATATTAGTGTCTGTCAGATTAAAATAGTATTACCAATAGGATTTGGAGACGCACTGTTTATTGACATTATTGTCGTCATCCATCACTGCACACTATCTCAGTTTTTATAAGGTTATATCAACAAAATCTTATAATGTTTTAAAGTTCTCATGAAAAAAATCTGAAAGTTTTCAAATAAGTACTACTAAGGAGGAATTTCTACTCTATAGTTTCCGCCACATCTAGTGTTGCTTAAGAAATAAAGTACCCATTCTAAGCGAGTCGTAATCTTATCCATTTTAAGGACATCAAGCTTGCAAGCTCATCTCCTCAAAAAATCAATGAAGAACCACAGTACAGTATGCTTGGTTGTTCTACAGAATTTTTCATGTAAGCTGAGTTTATATACCGCAAACCTGATTACATATGGTAACTGTGATTCTTATATACGAAAACTCAACGTTCATATACTCTAAGCTAGATGAACTAAAACTTTGAGTTACTCCCAAAATGAAGCAGTATGTAGAAACACAAACGAACAATATTCCGCAAACTGACGGTATTGTTAAATTACTTGGGTTAATATCTAACGAACTAATGTTAAATTAGTTAGGTAAATTTTTATCAAGTAGTGTTAAATTAGTTAGGTGGGTGTTTCCAGAAGTAATATTAAATTAGTCAATCGGTTTATAACATGCTTGACTGGTTTCTGCATTTCTTTTTTGTTTTTGACGCCCCAATTTATCCTTTTATGGTGGTCTTTGAGTTAGTTAATGTGAAGTATGTGTGAACGAGAGATCTTTAATTTTATACCACAAATTTGTAGAACCAGACTGAATAATGATTTTGTGAATTTTTGGTTCTAGTTCTTATACAAAAGCATTGACAAATTCCTGATTTGTCAAACCAATTGTGAAGAAAAATCTTTCAAACCGAAGTGTAGAACGCTACGAGAAATAAAAACCACAAAAAAGTGTCAAAATTTAGAGTGTATCTTGAATATTCTTAGAAACGTGATCAGCTGTGGTGGGTGAAGAATACCAGCAGCAACCCAGCCATTACCAAAATAGCAGAGCTCCCTCCAAAACACAACCAGCATCAACTCCAACAACAAAAAACATCACCGCCAGACAGTACAATCAACTACCAACTACGAATAAGGAATCAATTACCAACGACAAAGAAGGAAAAATGAAGGAGAACGAGGAAGAAGAGACGTATAAAACGATGGCTAGGGAAGCTGGATATCGGGTCCATATGACGGGTATGGATTTACTATACCATTCCCGGTTTGGTTAAGTTAAACTGAGGGACTAGAGGGTCATTTCATACTGATTTTGTGCTAACCAGGACAGCTGATTTGACTCTGTCCGTCTAGGTAGCAAAACTGAAAAGTTTTTCTTCTGGCCGGGAAAGTTGAAACCTTTGGATTTCCACGAGGATCCACCTTAAATAATCCATGGATCGATTATTGTTCCTATACTGCAAAATATACTAACCTTGGTAGTCCCCTGCCCGTCGCTGCCGCTCGAAGCATAACGAAATTGGCCATGAACCAACTTCAGCCAGACTTGTAAATATGCATGAAGATGGAGAATCTATGTGTGTTTGTGCATGGATTCAAACTAAACTGGAAGATCGTCGACACTTGCAAAGAATTCAAAGGTCGCACAAAAAAATAAAATAAAGATGAACAAATAATCAGAGAAACTTATTATAATCTCTTCAACTTTAAGCAGACGATCCATGCTAAAATACATAAAGGAAAGCACTATTAACAATTCAAGTAAGACTACCACACTAATTAACTTGATTGCAAGTATCACAAGTACATAGCTCTCTCTCTCTCTCTCTCTCTCTCTCTCTCTCTCTCTCTCTCTCTCTCTCTCTCTCTCTCTCTCTCTCTCTCTCTCTCTCTCTCTCTCTCTCTCTCTCTCTCTCTCTCTCTCTCTCTCTTCTCTCTCTCTCTCTCTCTCTCTCTCTCTCTCTCTCTCTCTCTCTCTCTCTCTCTCTCTCTCTCTCTCTCTCTCTCTCTCTCTCTCTCTGGGAGTGTATTCCAGATATATTCAGTAAGGTAAACAAGCAATAACAGCGGGAATGATAAACCTGGCTCAGAGAAATGCTCTGAGCTTTTCATTACCATTAATGCCCATCTGTTCACAGTTCATATCTTCCGCTTCATTGTTGTTGTAATTTCATCATACTTTGGACTATATGTATAGTCCTGCGGAAATCCAGTCTGAAAATCAAGAATCACTTCGTCAACATTCAAATTTCTAGGTGTTTGAATAATAAGTGGGCTATTTTAACTACTAACCTGCTTATTAATTTGGCGCCATCCAGTTCGTATTCTTTGATGGAAGGAAAGAACCTTTTTATGAAGTTCACGTCGTGACTGTGTTCCAAATTTGGGCATCTCTCAACCATCAGCTTCTCGAGTCGCGGATAAAAAGAATGTAATCGTGGAAATGACCAAAAATATGATTGATTCCCATATATCTTACCAGTTCTGTAACAAATACAATAAGTTGACCGAAACTATCTGTGTATTTAGATAATGGCTAATATACCCTTTATACGGTGATGTCGGGACATATGAGTTCGATTAGTAAAAACGAGTTTGATTAGTAAAAACACTAATCAGTACTATTTACAAATCAATACACGGATTAAAATCATGCCCCTTTCTACTAATTTCAACAATACTTATCTACCATTTCTCTGTATCTCAAGACTTCTTCTGAAGAACAGATAACCAAGCAAAAACCTAACCCCGATAATCAGCGATAACCTAACCTAAACCCGATATTTCTAAAGAAAAGATTTGAGATTTTGGTCAGGAAAACAAATCAAGGTATACTTCTAATTTCATATCAATTTTCAAGATGAATTTTTGATTAAGATTTTGATTTTTAAGATGGGTTCTTCATCTACATCGAATAGGGATATTTCATTGATTCATTCATTGCCTGTTTATGTTAACAAATTGATTGTTGTTGGTGTTGTTGGTGCCTTTGCTAAAACTGCTCCATTGGAACGCATTAAGATTCTCTTGCAGGTAATTAGGTCAATTAAGATTTTTGTGTAATTGTTGATTTGAAAAAATGTGATCTTTTTATTAATTTTTGGGGATTTTATAGACTAGAAAAGAAGGGTTTCATTCAATTGGTGTGTATCAATCTGTGGAGAAGTTATTGAAGCATGAGAGTGTCTTTGAATTCTATAAGTAAGTCATAATGTGCTACTTTTCTACATTGCTTATGAATTCTTTTGTGATTTCTTTACATTGGTTTTTGCCGGAAAGTGAAGTTTTTAATTCAAAGGATTCCTTGTTTGTGGTCTAAATCACAGTAAATTGTGCTAGTGTTTTTCGGATAGTTTCGTATTCAACATTACATTTCATGACATACGAGAAATATCCATGTTGGATCTTGGATAACTATCCTGCAAATGCAATGGGTACAGTCCCGTTGTTGATCTTTTAGCGGGTTACGAGTTTCGGTGGAACTGCCATTTTGTTTGCTTACTCGTTAGATTTTAGCTCGAACCAAGCTTGCTTATCTGGTAACCACGACTAAAAACTAGTGCTTTTGCAAAAGATATAATGTTTACCATAATCTTTTCCGTCGTACTTTTGTAGGTTACGAGTCAATGCTTTGTTCGAGGCCATTTGTTTCCTTCAACGCCAATGTAAAATCCTATCTACTCCCTGTTAAATACTTATTACCTCTATATATTATGTACTCCTATTGCAAGGTTGCCGACTGATGAAATGCCAATGTAAAATTCTTTGTGCTATATAATACAAGTATACAACATAGAAATGTCCATTTATAAGTGCATCTGAGTATACAATTGAATTGTACAAATTGGTATGTAAGTTTGTCCTTTCTTTGGAGATTTACTACGTAAGCTGATGTGACTTGTGACATTAGAAGCAATAGCCATGATAATTTTACATAAGAACATGTGTAACTTCAGTTCAGGGTAAATGCTCATATTGATTATTTTTTAAAATACAACGTCTTTGCCAAGACATATAGTTCAATGATAAGTGTTATGTATTCACCTAGTTGTTGTAAACCATGAATCTAATGTCGGGTCTTTACAAAAGTTTGAGGATTGGTTCTGCTAGATCATTTCTGCAGACCGGCATTTCTTTTTCCTTTTCTTTGTTGATTGGAAAAACATGTGGTATTCTCAGTACCTTGCTTGTCACTAGTATACGCGCATACCCATTTGTCGAAGCTATCTCCAGTCACCATCTTGCATAATCTGTATATACTCACAAGGCATAACTCGTATTACTTTCTGCTTAAAGGTCCGGACCTGAATCGAAGTACTTCAATTGCAAATGAGCTTCAAAAAGCCTTCCGACCAACTTGAGGTGTGTCACTCTCTCCTAGATCATATGCCTGCTTTTGTTATCTGTTGTATTTTCATGTTTTAACTCGATGTATACCTAATGACACTTGTCATTCTGTTTTGGATTAATATGAGCAGTTTCAAACGGAGCTGCAGTTACGAGCTGAAGAAAATGCACAACAGCTTACAGAAAGCTATTGGAGGATCGGAAGAAAGTGGGAGAAGCACTAATGCTTGCTAGCAAGTTGTTATCTACACAAATCTGGCAGTCACTAGTGGTCCCTCATCTACACGTCGAGATTTGGCTCAGGAATCAGGATTTGAGTGGTAAAATAAATGACATTTACTGGTGTGAATTTGAGTTTTGCTTGGAGTTCTTTTTATTTTAACCCAAGTGTCGACTGAATTCAGATGTAAGTTGGATTAAGTGTAACTTGACAACAAACCACATTATTTAGGGGAGAGTTTGAATTACAATTGGGCATATATCCATTCCATTGGATTAGATCATTGTTTTTTTCCTTTGCTTTCTAAAATTAATAAGTTGTTAATAGGCATTTGAACCCTTGATGCAGGATGATTAACAAACTACCTAACCAATGGGCATGCTTGTGCTCTCTTCTGATTTAATGATTTCTAAACTTGGTTGCTGAGACAGGTTTGACCAACCAAAAATTATTTTGAATTGCTGGTCTGTGGTTGTTTGAAGTAAATAGCTACTAACCTATTATGGCACTCGCTATACAGGACTTGCAAAAAGTACAGAAGTACAATCTCTGGCAGAGTCTTGGATTTATGTCTTTTGTAGAGACAAGGCTGACCGGCTTGAACGAGCTTGCTTATATGTGTTGGATCCCATTTCGTTAAAACGATGTTGGAAACTTGTACCCAGTCTCCCTGATCAGTGCTTGAGAAGGAAAGGGGTGGCTTTTGAAGTGTTGGGAAATAAAGTGTGCTTGTTGGGGGGCTGTGGTTGGTTTGAAGACGCTACAGACGAAGTCTACTGTTATGACGCTTCAAGAAACACTTGGGATACCGCTGCTCCTTTGTCGACTGCTAGGTAAACTTTAACTTTTATTTTTATAGCCTTTCATACTTGTTTCTTGTTATTGGTGTTCCAAATGCCTTCTTGAATACATCTCAATGGATTTTTACATTTATGTTTGCAGTTGGTTGGATTTTTTGGAGGAATTCACCTGGCTGTTCTCACAGCTTTTATATGTTGTCGATTTCCCAATGCCAGTGGTACTGCACTTATCTCAAAGTTCTTTGAAACTTTTGCATATTGGTCGTGGCCTACCCCAGTGATGCTACAAGATATTAAACCACCAATGAATACAGAACATTCTTTAATGGTTAATGCCCATTCAATTTCCAAGTGGGACACTTGAATTTTGCCGTTCCAATTTCACAAAAAGTACATTCCAGAAAATTAGGATAGAATTTCTGCGTGGGCATACAATGACAAGGGTATATATCTTTCCCTAGTTTTGATTTTGTTTTTTGCATATTTACTTCGTCATTGTATCTTTCTATCCATGTGCATGCAGCATAACGGATTTCCTTGTTGCATTCTTAAGATTTCAGTTGTTGAGTTCGCATTATAGACACCTAATTGGTTATTCTTGGTTGATTATAGGAAGTTCTGAGACCTGATTTTGAGTGGAGCAGTCTATTTGAACCTTTCCCCTACACATAGAAACACAAACGATTTGTGTGTATTTTTGTTGCTGCTACAAATCAGAATCAGTTAGGAGACTGGGTTGGTTGGATTAAATCGCGCTTTCGCAGCCTTCTTCTAAAGGTAGAGTTATGTTGTCTTTTGGAGATGGAGAGCTTTGTGATGTTCTGTTGATTTTTTTTTTTCTTATACATATTTTTTCATAATACCATATATTTTAGTTAGAACTCTGAACTCTGAATCCCATGTTTGTTGCAGCTGGAGGAGGTGCAAGGACATTGTGATCCTAATCCAACTGAATATGTCGAAGTGGACCACTCATTTTGTGAAGAACTCATTAACTATGGAAGAAGTAGGAGTTATATGCTCAACATGGCACATTTTAAGGATAATTCAAGTCCAAATGGTACTACTCCCTGTTATGGAATTTCTCTGATTTTGAAGAGCCGTGAGACTTACCTCTGACATTTTAATCTCGTTTTTAGCCTTGGATTATTCTGCTTGGGTATGCACCTAAGCGTTGTACTTGGAAGAGAGGCTTGAATGTTTCCGTGTGTTGAAGCATGAAATCGAAACTGATCCTCCGGTAAGTTATCTATACAATATAGTCTCTTGTCTAATGTTATTTGCAAGATAATGGTGTTGGCAACTACTTCATTTACTTCTTGTGCTGGTTAGAGTGATGCTACAACTATATTTTTGTGTGTGGAGCTGCCTGGAGTGCTGAATTTTGGTATGTAAATGTTTTGAAAGAGCTTTCAGCTTAAACCATGTTTACAATCTTTTCTTACCATGTTCTTGGTCCTGCCCATGGCATCTGGACCCATGTTCTTGCTAGTGTACTTTTTCCTAGTCCCCTCATACTCATAATGGCTGAATGGCCCGAGCTCCTTTGCAGTGATGAATTGGTAAATGTGAACACTTTGATTTGATCTGTCAGGAAGTTAATTTTAGGTGATGTTTTAAATCCAATCTATTGGTCTATCTAATTTGTGAATTTCCCAGCTGTTTGTAGAAATGCTTAAGAGAAATGCAGTGCTCGATTTAAAATTTTGTGTAGTTATGTAAAGAACTTATTACTTGGTATTACATCTGTTCCTACTGAATTATGTGAAGTTCAGGTGTAGATCATGTTGGGTTTAATCGATTTTGTATTTTTGGAGAAGCACTGTCTTTGCCACATTAGATTGTTAATTTCGCAATATGCTCTGTTTAATCAATTTTGTCTATTTTTCACACTTTAGTTGTGGATATTCCCTGCATAGGGTCTAGTTGTGGATATGTTCTGCACAGGTTCTTGTGGTGGATATAATCCACACAACTTCATATTAATGTTTTTGTTCATATTCTAAAACGGATTTCTAAACTCATTTACTTGTGTATATATGCTGCACAAATTGTGGAATCAAAGGATAGTTTTTTAACTCCTAATAATGAAGTGCATAATATAGTATATACACTTATGGAAGGTTAATTAACACTGTGGATACTAGCTGCACACTATAAAAACATTGTGGATAATAGCTGCACACTGAAAAAAAGTTGTGGATAATATCTGCACACTAAAAAAATATTGTGGATAATAATTGCAGTCTAAAAAATTATGTGGATAATATCTGGTTTGTGCAAGATTTTTTAGTTTTAATTAAAAATTAGACATCTATAGACTTCGCCCATATGAACAATGCGTAATTTCTCATTGAAAAAGAGAACCTTTCGCATTTTGAATGGATGAAGGTACCTAATGCATTAATTATCTTATAAATAAGAAAGACAGAATCTAACACGACAAAATTATTGAAACTGGCTTGATCTACCTCTTGTACTTAACAGGACATGTTTGATATGATTTGATACTAAGCAGCTTGTTGAATGATAATAGTCTTTTGGGAAAATGATTGTAATTTTCGTCTTAATTTCAAAATTTCAAGTGCAGCATCTGCGAGAATGGCCGTCTTCAAGAGCGAGGAGCAACATTGGTGTCAGATGAATTGCCTCATCATAATCTCCAGTAAGGTTGTTAAAGGAAGGCCTCTCGATAATCTCGAGTTTATGCAGTGGGTGAAGAAATACTGTGACCGTTAATTGTGGTCAGATGGACAGGCAATTTCACTTCCTGCTTTTTCTTTGCTGGAATTCACATTTGTTTGCTTGAACGCTACTTCTATCTGTTTCTTGTCCATCTACAGCACTGGAATTCACATTTCACATCCTGTTTTTTCCATCTGCTTCTATGAGTTATGAGATGTAGCCGCTCTGCAATTTAGTTTTCTTTTATTCATCCCCTTAAATGTTTCACACATTATGAAGTAAACTATGTTAAATTACTTCTAGTGTGTACTTTGATGGTTACCTGTTTAAGAACATTTATATCATATATGATCTACAGCTATGCAAATGTATTGGTTCAGCTTTTGCTATAGTTTCTGGAGTTGCAGGTTCATGTTCAGTATATAGAGTGTGTTCATATTCCTACAAGTGTGTCACAGCTCTTTTCTTTAAACTGTAGTAGTATAATACTTTAGAGTTGTATTTATGTGTCAAGTGACTTCGGCGATGGATGCAAAAAGAAGCAATAATGGTGGAAACATCCTCTTGCTAAAATTGAGGTATTATTTGATTTTCAGTCATATTTCCAGGTTAGTCAACCGTGTGTACTACTTGTTTAAAGTACAACAGTTCTGATTTCACTTTACTTTAAAAAATTTGCTAGTTAATATTATCATAGAAGATATCCAAGAGAAACAAGAAAGGTGCACCCAAATTTTTTTTTGTGACAACAAATCTGCAATTGCTTTTTTTGTGAGAATGTTGAGTAATGTGATAAAATGTGTGTAAACAAGTGTTGTGCAGATAGCCAATTAGCAAGCATATGGAAGTGCAGTCAGTTTTGTTCATGTGAACAATTCTGTTTACAAATTCTAGTTTTCTACATAGCAGTAGTATATGGTCAATGATTGCAATAGAAGTGAATGGACATTAGAGGTCCACGTGTTCTTATCTTTAAGGTTTTATATTGACCGTATGTAGAGAGAGAAATTATTATTAGATATAGAGTAATTAAAAAAAAATGAGTAGAAACTATTAGTTTCTCACTTTTTTAAGATATTCTCACTCTCTTTTTTTTTCTTGATTAATCTCTCTTAACAATCATTTCTCTCTATTACATGGTTAACATAAGTCCTTAAAGATAAGATGACACGTGGACTAGTTATGTCCATACAATTCTTTCCCTCTAAAAGAAAAACATATTAATTTGTAAAGAAAAAATACTTTGTAAACAGAAGTTGTTCACATGAACAAAACTGACTGCATTTTCTTATACTAGCTAAGTTGGCTTTCTGTACAACACTTGTTTACAGACACATTTTCATCACATAACTCAACATTCTTCTCCTTAATGTGATGATCCATAACTCCAAGTTTCCTCCTTAATGTGATGATCCATAACTCCAAGTTCATATTCAATTGATCGATGCGTTGATACCAATTATTGGATTTTTGGTTGAGAGATTTTGAAGATTAAGATAATTTTGATTATTGGATTTTTAGTTGAGAGATTTGAAGATTAAGATGATTTTGATTTGATAATGGAGAAGTGGAAAAGTAATAGTTTCTCCTCTCTTTTCTTTTCTTGATTAATTTCTCAATAATCATTTCTCTCTCTATTACATGGTCAATACGAGGCTTTAGAGATAAGATGACAAGTGGACTAGATTCTTGTGTGTGTCAGTCATTTGACTTAGAATTTTGTGAACTTATCAGTCATAACTTCAACAATAATTCAGAGGACGTAATTTTATCAAGTAGGAAAAAAAATTGCTCCAGCTTATGGATATTCAAATGACTAGCGTTTGGCCCGTGCGTTGCACGGGCTCAGATTGGTAGTCTCAGATTTAGGTAAAATGAAGCAAAACCCAAAGAGTCTCTACCCTGCAAAAAAAAAACACCAAAGTCTACCCACGATGGTAAATACTCATTCAAATACTTATGGAACATTGGAAATGTACAAAGTAAGAGGCCAAAAATCTTAACATCTGATTCAAAGGAATGTTCATGGAAAACAACCGAAGTGGTTGTTGCTGTTGTAAACTTTACTTCAAATTTTCATTTTTATGGATACTGCAGTATGTTCTCCATCGATTTTTGACAGAATTTACTGAATTTTCCTGGTCCACCTCAACAGAACTGCCAAGTCATTTTTGGAAGGCAATAATATAGCCAAAGTTTTTATATCGTAATTACTCCAATTTTCTCCGGTAATAAACTGAGCACATTATCTGCCAAGTTAATTATCCTCCAGAAGCCTCAACATCGCTCTTTTCAAATCCCTTGCACCACAGTTGGGAGAGTAACCTTCTCATGCTAACTTTTTTTTTGCTGAAAAAATTCTGGACATAGATTAGGAGTACTTACCAAGATATAATCCTATCATATTTGATGGAATCAGGCATTTGACAATAATCGCACAGAATAAACCTTATACAGTCCTGAAAGTAGATTTCAAGTTAGACAGCACAAAAAGAAATAAAAAAAAGAAATGTAAAGTTACATGCTTTGATAGCATCATTTTGTCAGTTAAAAAAATAAACCTGAAGGCCAGCTTCTTTCACTTTAATTTCTCGCATATTTCAAATTGCTCCTCGGATAGTGTGATGCCAGTGTATATCCAAGGTACCCCAACCACATCCAATCTCAAGAACTTCATGTTTGCTTTTAACTTTAGCCTAAATATGTATGGTGAATATACGGAATAAATCAAATACTCCATCAATCACATAGAGACATTGACAGATATACGAAGTCCGAACTTAGCTGCATCATGTAATGATAGTTTCAAGAGAACCTGTACCTTTTCAATCAAAAGTGATATTTTTCTCATTTGTGAAACCTTCAAGTCTTCTCCATCTTTCTGTAGAATGATGCGTACATGAGTTGAAGTAACGTGGTAAATTAGAAAATGTCTAAACAGGAAGTCTCTTATTAGCTGAGAACAAGTTCACCTTATACCGTGGGATAAAAGGGACCATATAGAGACAGAACAAAATCATAGCTGACAAACGGATTAACCCAGAATTATGCTTAAAATTCACAATAAAATATAAACTTACTCTCAAGGGGGAAAAAAACATATAGACTGGGCTGAATTAACAAACACATTCGGCTAGAGACCTCATTAAACTAAGCCTTTAAGTTGATTAAACTCTTACATACTTAGCAAGGTATAATAGTTTTGAGTTAGGGGTTTTTGTTCCCAATAAAATGAAAACAATTCTAAATTACATCATGGGATACATGAGACCATATCGAGACGAAAAGAAATCATAATTCATGAACAGACTGGCCCATAATCATGCTTTAGTTTAACAATGAAATAGAAATTTACCCATAACAAAAGAAACATAAACAAATCGACAAATCAATTAGACAAAATTACCTTCATGATTATATATCATAAACATCATCAGCAAAAACAGAAGCCTTCAATCCAGAACCATCATTTACATGCTTGTACATGTCCTTATCCTAAAACAACCACATAATCACAAATTAATACTACATAATTGAACAAAAACAACTAATCTCGGTAATTAATCATATTAGGTTATCAATTATTCACGTCTTAGAAAACGACTTCTTCGCATTCTTATGCAGATTTTAAACAACAGTACTCACCGATAAACTCATCAGATCCGATGAGTCAACCCCAAAAAAAAGAAATAAGAGACACCCAAAGAATAAAATCACATACCGAAGCGGTAAAATCAATTACTCAAGGTGATTAGCATCATGGCGGCAGCAATTGCAGCAGAAAGTTCATCAAGTTGACTAGCAGTAACACCTTTATAAACCCCAACACATACTTTCTGGTAGAAACATTAAAGAACGTATCAGATTGATATGTGACAATCAATTAGGCCCCTCTTGTACGTGACAATCAATTAGGCCCCTCTTACCTTCCTTTCAATTCTGGGAGGACCTCTGTTGGTTCTGAGGGTTTAGGGTCTTTCTCTGCTTCACCATTCGGGATTTCAAGTTGAAGAGACTTAGAAGATGCAACGGCTTCGGTTATATCGAAAAGGCATCAAATGCAATCCCATGAACCGACTTGCTGTCTCCATTGCTCTCGTAGTCATCAGTAGAAGAGCATATCTACAATACCAGAAAATGAAGATAAGACTCATTGATTATAAGATAGAAATCCACAACTGTTCTGAAATTACAAAATTCTTCCCCCTGACTAGTGTCTCTTAAACCACTAGGATTATAAAGTCCTGAGAATAGAACATTTAAAACACACAATGTATACCTGAACTTCATCGAGGTTGACCCCATTCTCACTGAGAAAGTCTTTGAAGCAGTTGAGGTTTTCATCAGTTGGGCGATAACGTCCACTGTATTCGTACATAGACTGCAACAGGATAATGAATTAGAGTACCATAACAAGAAAAACGATATACATCAAGCTGAACGACGGCTGGCTCAATAAGTAGGCAGACTTAAGATTGATTAGGAAGGAAACAACACACCTTTAGCTCTCCATTCTCTTCCACAAGTCTTATTGCTGCTAAGGTAGTTCCTCCAGCAAGAAAACTCGAATGATGGAAACACCCTTTATTTTTCTGCACAGGGCAGGGTAAGCTAGCAAATTTAAACTCGCCAGCATAGAGTTTTTGGAGGTTCTCATAACAAATATCCATTTATCTCCTTCGGAGCCTATACTCATATCCAAAGGTTCTCCACTTAGATTGTGATGAACAGTCCCTTCATTAATTATGTACTCATAGTGTTCCCTCTCTTGCTGGTTTGAATCCGAAGTTGTTGCAAAACAAGAACAGCAAAGTATATCAGAAATCAATCACAAATCTTTAAAATGAAAATTACCCAAGGACTATTCAAAAGAAGGGTTTGGATTATAAAAAGACATACAGGTCCGAGATACTTGATGCATTGCTGTCGAAGCTTGGATCTGGGACACTCTTTGAGGTCAACACCTCTGCCATCTCCGATGTCCAGCCTACATTAAGCAGACACAACAAAAATCTAACACTTAGGTTCTCAATAACTCAACTATGAAGCCCAATTTCACTAAGCTGTGCATCTAAGCTGCAATCCTCAGCGAGTCCTTCCAAAGTTAGACTTTAAGCCTTCCTCCGTCCTGATGCAAAGGCAATAAGAATCAAATCAGATCCAAAATAGAGAGCTGAGACGACAGAAGAAATCTAAAATAGACCGCAATTAGACTCGAAATGGCCAAAAAGGAAGACCATTCAAAACAAAATTAGACGGAACTAAGAGTTACAAAACAAAATTGGGAACTAGGGTTTCTCAAGAACTAAAAAAACCACACAAATCAATAACAAACTTGGAGATGAAAAGAATTTACCGCGAATTTCGAAATTCGTTACCACGCTTACAATTATTGATAGTTAAGGCACCCATGGTGACAAATCTTCGAAATTCGTGTTCGAATCTTCAATCCGAACGAAACCCTAAGAAAGAATACTCCCATTTAAGGTGTATCATTACAATTAGAACAAAATCAAGATCCCCCTTTACAAACCCTAAATGAATTTGAGTAATTTGAAGGATTGGTTAAACCCTAGAAAATGATTATTCTTAGTGAAGAGTGAAACCCTAATTTGGAGAAATTGGAGATAGGGAGGGAAAAATTAATGAGATTTTACATAGACAACTCCATCCTCGAGCAAAATTTGGGGGTAATACTAAGAGAGTGAAAGGATTTATCTTCATCTTTTTCTTTTTACAGAAGATGAAATGGCGAAGTGTTTTGGGAGAGAGGGAGAGGCACAGGCCGAGTAGAAGAAAGAAACAAGAAAGAAACAAGGGAAAAGAGAATATAGAAAGATGTATTTTCTTGTAGTGACACACGAGACCATAATTTTGGAATAAGTGATAAATTTTGGGCGGTCAAATAGGAGGGAAATTTGGTCCCAAAAAATAAAGCGCCAAAAAATACTAGGAGATTTGGCAGTCGTTGGATGTTATGCTGATCCGTACGAGTCTTGTGCTTCCTTTATTGTCCATTAGATTAAAAAAATAGTTTGCTATTGGTCAAACTAATGTCATAAGGACCATACCCTCTATTATTGGGTTAAAGTGTGAGAAAATTTGATTTTTTTCTGGAAAATTTCAAGGGAAAGAAGTTAGCCATGTGATTGAAATCTATCAATGGATACCATTTAATTATATCTAATCATACGGATTGTGATTCATGACTCTATAGAAAATGCTATCATCCGTAGATTTTAGATCCCACGGTCACGATCATACTCTTATCATATTTTTATTTTATTTATTTTTTGTCAAAATACATACTATATGAAGAGTATATATGTATTACGATCTCAAATGATATCGAAATAATCCAATGAATATATATAGACTCAATAAGGGCATCTTATATGTTGGCCTTATATTTCTAAGAATCTATATTAGAATCCTAAATGTACCGATATTGGGCATTTTATTCTTAATAACCTAGACGATTGAGTGGAATTGGCAATAAAACCCTAAATGTTTACATGTTGGTCATATTCTGCTTAACGATATAGTCAATCGAGTAAGAATCACCAACAGAACACTAGATGTACATAGTCGATCGAGTAAGATTTTATACACTTCTGCAAAAAAAAAATACTTCTGCTTAAAAAAAAATTGGTCTCCGGTTCTGCTAAATTAATCTCAACTACTATAATAGTCAACACCCGGCCAGGTTTCGAGCTCCGAGTCACTTTATTTAAGTCGCCAAAAAGGGATTGTTTAAGGTTTGGAGAATATTCCATGGAATCTTACATATGAATGGTTAGATTCATCGTTCTAATGAAGTTTTCGACTTATAGTAGTCAACTCTCGGCCAGGTTGCAAGCTCGTGGCCACTTTCTTTCTCGGAGTCGCCAGGAAAGGGTTTGTTTACGGTTTTGGAAAGTATTCCATGGAATCTTACTTATGAATGGTTAGATTCATCGTTCTAACGAAGTTTCCGACTTATAATAGTCAACTCCCAGCTAGGTTTCGAGCTCGGAGCCACTTTATTTCTCGAAGTCACCAGAAAAGGGTTTGTTTAAGGTTTTGGAGAATATTCCATGGAATCTTACATATGAATAGTTAGATTCATCGTTCTAACGAAGTTTACGACTTATAGTAGTCAACTCCCGGACAGGTTTCGAGCTCGGAGCCACCTTCTTTCTTGAAGTTGCCAAAAAAGGGTTTGTTTAAGGTTTTGGAGAATATTCCAAGGAATATTAACTATGAATGGGTTATATGCTTTGCTCTTACGAAGTTTCCGACTTATAGTAGTCAACTCCCAGCCAGATTTCGAGCTCAAAGCCACTTTCTTTCTCGAAGTCGCAAGAAAAGGGTTTGTTTAAGGTTTTGGAGAATATTCCATGTAATCTTACTTTATGAATGGTTAGATTCATTGTTCTAACGAAGTTTTCGACTTTTAATAGTCAACTCCCGGCCAGTTTCGAGATCGGAATCATTTTCTTTCTCGAAGTCGCCAGCAAAGGGTTTGTTTAAGGTTTCAGAGAATATTCCATGGAATCTTACCTATGAATGGTTAGATTCATCGTTCTTATGAAGTTTATGACTTATAGTAGTCAACTCCCGGTCGTGTTTCGATCTCGGAGCCACTTTCTTTATCGAGGTCGCCAGAAATGGGTTTGTTTAAGGTTTCCGAGAATATTCCATGGAATCTTACCTATGAATGGTTAGATTCATCGTTCTTATGAAGTTTATGACTTATAGTAGTCAACTCCCGGTCGTGTTTCGATCTCGGAGCCACTTTCTTTCTCGAAGTCGCCAGAAATGGGTTTGTTTAAGGTTTCCGAGAATATTCCGTAGAATCTTAACTATGAATGGTTTGATTTTTCGCTCTAACGAAGTTTATGACTTATAGTAGTCAACTCTCAGCCGGATTTCGAGCTCGGAGCCACTTTCTTTCTTGAAGTCGCTATAAAAGGGTTTGTTTAAGGTTTCAGAGGATATTCCATGGAATCTTACCTATAAATGGTTAGATTCATCGTTCTTATGAAGTTTTCGACTTATAATAGTCAACTCCCGGCCAGGTTTCGATCTCGGATCCACTTTCTTTCTCGTAGTCACTATAAAAGGGTTTGTTTAAGGTTTCGGAGAATATTCCATGGAATTTTGCCTATGAATGGTTAGATTCATCGTTCTTATGAAGTTTTTGACTTATAATAGTCAACTCCCGGCCAAGTTTCGAGCTTGGAGCCACTTTCTTTTTCGAAGTCGCCAAAAAAGGGTTTGGTTAAGGTTTTGGAGAATATTCCATGGAATCTTAACTATGAATGGTTGGATTCTTCGCTCTTACGAAGTTTACGACTTAT
Organism: Papaver armeniacum; assembly: GCA_023531295.1. Lineage (NCBI taxonomy): Eukaryota > Viridiplantae > Streptophyta > Magnoliopsida > Ranunculales > Papaveraceae > Papaver > Papaver armeniacum. The sequence continues at coordinate 226,851 of JAJJWW010008047.1, read as the reverse complement.
AATAGTCAACTCCAGTTGGATTTCGAGCTCGGAGCCACTTTCTTTCTCGAAGTCGCCAGAAAATGGTTTGTTTAAGGTTTTGGAGAATATTCCATGGAATCTTACCTATGAATAGTTAAATTTATCGTTCTAACGAAGTTTCCGACTTATAACAGTCAACTCCCGGCCAGGTTTCGAGCTCGGAGCGACATTTTCTTTCCCAAAGTCGCTAGAAAAGGGTTTGTTTAAGGTTTCAGAGAATATTCCATGGAATATTACCTATGAATAGTTAGATTCATCGTTCTAACGAAGTTTACAACTTATAGTAGTCAGCTCCCGGCCAGGTTTCAAGCTCGGGGCCACTTTCTTTCTCGAAGTCGCCAAAAAAGGGTTTGTTTAAGGTTTCAGAGAATATTCCATGGAATCTAAGGTTTCAGAGAATATTCTATGAATGGTTAGAATCATCGTTCTATTGAAGTTTATGACTTATAGTATGGTCGCTGGATGAAGTGGTAATCCATGTGATTCATGTGTTTGCTCTAATTCTTGCCTAACGCTGAGCTCTTTGGAACACATTTATGGCCACTGGTTGGAGTTGGAATCCATGTGATCCATGAGATTCTTGTGTTTTCCGGAAATTCATGAATTTATTCTACATTAGGCTATCGCTTTCACGAAATTTTGATATAACATGAGGGTAAAATGGTCATTTTACACTTCCAAAAATATTTGTTATTGTAATTATGGTAAGTATAATAAAATCCCCATTGTAAAATTGGATTGGATTAACACAAATTTGGATCACCCAAAAAGAACACCACCTAATTCATGAATAATAAAATCCGTATGATATTCATTTGGCTAATAAAAAACCTCAGAACCATGCTTATAAACATCACATGGGCCACCACCTTATTCTAAATTTCGTTGAATCTCAGCCATGGATCGAACCTCACTTTTTTTTGAACCTCACTATTCTGTATGATATCATTTTGGCCAATAGAAAACAATACCCTTTTTAGGTGAAAGTATCATGATTTTCGCAATCAACGATGTTTCGTTTTTTTCTTTCTTTTGAATGATATTTTTATGCATACACTACCTTCTTTTCAGAACAACCCGAGGCTCCCTTGGCTAGGTTACCCATGAGGCTCGCTGGTAAGCTAGCACAACAACCTGTTCAATTAATGTAATAGTACGTTGTTGGAGCTTATCTTGTTAGCCTTCCAACTAGTTAATGTAATATTTTTACAAACAATTAATAATAATAATATTTATTTAAAAAAAATAGAAAACTAAAATGTTAATTGGAGCTTATCTGGTATGCGTACATTCCCCTATTCACGAGTTCACAGACTTTTTAAGGTGTGCATACTGGTATGCATACCAAACAGCTGATGTCGACATATAGCTACTTCGATACATGTACGCTGGCTTCAAACCTTAACAGGTTTCCCAGTTTTTAAGACTGGAATGTATATCAGAATAAAGCAGTGTACCGGGTATGCATACCTATGATTCACGAATTCAGGCTCAAGGGGTATGCGTATGACTGCCAGCTCGTGAAAGTCAGATCCAAGGAATATGCGTACATTACCCTATTTCTGAAAACCCAAGGGGTATGCATACCGTACACTTGTTCAAACCGGAACATTAAGAACCTTAAACACAAACCCAAGTTAGGTATACACGTACGAAACACAAGGTACATGAATCTTTAAAAGTATTTTAAGCAAATAATAAAATCATAAAACTTTCTCAAGTTTAGAGACATGCCTTTTTAGAAGAATCCAATCTTGAATCCTACGGCTTTACCAAATATCATACCTAACATAATATGTGTGCCCCAATTCTTGTGCTTCCCTCACCGTACACATAACAGGGTAATTCTTAGTGAGGATGCACTTTCAACACAATCAAGTTGTGTTGAGGTGAACAATGTCTTGCTCACCACATGTGACAGAAATCGACTTTTCCGCAACCATGAATTTTCATCGTTTCACTTAAGTTTGCCTGTATGTGTACATGTATTAAACGAGTTCCGGAGTTCACATAACTTTTTTTTGGTATGCGTGCAGGTATGTATACCAAACCGGTTCCGGGACCAACAATTCTTTTCTAGTACAAGATAAATTTGACTCGAAATTCTTGATATGCTTATGATAGTTTAACTAGTTTAACAGGTTCAAAGATTACCAGAGTTAGACCTGTGTTTCTCGTTCGGATGAACTAAAGACGAAATATATCAGAATTGAACATCACAGGTTAAAATATTACCAGAGTTGGACCTGAGTTTCTCGTTCGGATGAACTGAGGACGAAATATATCAAAATTGAACATCGCAGGTTCAAAGATTACCAGAGTTAGACCCGAGTTTCTCGTTCGGATGAACTGAAGACGAAATATATCAGAATTGAACATCACAGGTTCAAAGATTACTAGAGTTAGACCTAAATGTCTCATTCGGAGGAACTGAAGATGAAATTTATCATATTTGAACATCTCAGCTTCAAAGATTACTAGAATTGAACCTGAGTTTCTCATTCGGAGGAACTAAAGATGAAATTTATCAGATTTCAACATCTCGGGTTCAAAAATTACTAGAGTTAGATCTAAGTTTCTCGTTCGGATAAACTGAAGATGAAATATATCAGAATTGAACATCCCAGGTTCAAAGATTACTATATTTGGACCTGATTTTCTCATTTGGAGGAACTGAAGATGAAATTTATCAGATTTGAACATCCCAGCTTCAAAGATTACTAGAGTTTTTTTTTTTTTTTTTTGATGGAAAAGATCATATATTAGAGCTAGCAAATGTAATACAACAGATTTACAAAATCATCTTTATCAAACAAATTATGGTCTATGCTAGATTTGTGAACTCGTTGATGTAGGCTTTCCGACATGTGTTGTAACCTTTTTAGTCTAGCCTCCTTAGCTATGTAGTCTGCTGCCTTGTTGTTTTTTCTCCTTATGAATTTCACTTTAGCTTGGGGGAGCTCGTCCAGAATTACTCTTGTTTCCTGCAAAGTATTTTCTGCCGGCCACGGATATTCTGAAGACACCCTTTTTAATTTGTCTGCCAACGCTTTACAGTCAGTTGCAATGACCACGCTTGATAGAATGTTATCCTTTAGCCACGTAATTGCCTTCATCAAGGCTTTTGCTTCCGCATGAAAAGCTGATGTCGCCCACTCCGAACCTGCCGAGAGGTGCATGAAACTCTCTTCATCTACAGAATACAAGATGAACGATAATCCCATTGAAGAGTCTTCTTTTTTGTAAGATACATCAATGTATAATATCCAGTCCAAATTCAGGTTGGACCAAGAATTGTTGACTGATATTTTCTTTTGATTCTCCTTATTGCTTTGAATGGTATTTGACGGGGTGGAATTTAAGAAACCATTTATTTGTCCTAATAAATTGACTGGGTCTGGATGAATTTCTTGAAAAACAACCGAACACCTGGATTACTAGAGTTAGACCTGAGTTTCTCGTTCGGATGATCTGAAGACGAAATATATCAGAATTGAACTACACAGGTTCAAAGATTACTAGAGTTAGACCTGAGTTTCTCGTTCGGATGATCTAAAGACGAAATATATCAGAATTGAACATCACGAGTTCAAAGACTACTAGAGTTAGACCTGAGTTTCTCGTTCGGATGATCTGAAGACGAAATATATCAGAATTGAACTTCACTGGTTCAAAGATTACTAGAGTTAGACCTGAGTTTCTCGTTCGGATGATCTGAAGACGAAATACATCAGAGATTACTAGAGTTAGACCTGAGTTCCTTTCGGATAAATTGACTACGAAATATATCATAATTGAACTTCACAGGTTCAAAGATTAGTAGAGTTAGACCTGAGTTCCTCGTTCGGATAAATTGACTACGAAATGACCAGACTACCCTTATCAGAAATAAATAAAGTAAATATTATTGACTATGAAAATGACCAGATTACCCTTAATGGAAATTAGGGCTATAAATATTATATGTAGACTGTGAAAATGACCAGACTACCCTTATCATAAATAAGTAAAGTAAATATTACTGACTGTGAAAATGACCATATTACCCTTCATGGAAATTAGTACAATAAGTATTACGGAGACTATGAAAATGACTAGACTACCCTTATCAGAAATAAATAAGTAAATATTACCGACTATAAAAATGACCATATTACCCTTAATGGAAATTAGTGTAATAAATATTATGGAGACTGTGAAAATGATTAGACCACCCTTATCGGAAATAAGTAAAGTAAATATTACTGACTGTGAAAATGACCATATTACCCTTCATGGAAATTAGTACAATAAATATTACGGAGACTGTGAAAATGACCAGACTACCCTTATCGGAAAGAAGTAAAGTAATTATTACAGACTGTGAAAATGACCATATTACCCTTATTAGAAATGAGTGCAATAAATATTATGAAGACTGTGAAATGACCAAACTACCTTTACCGGAAATAAGTAAAGTAAATATAACACAATGACCATATTACCCTTACTTGTATCTCTTGCAATAAAAATGTCATATTATAAGTGAAAAGAAAAAAAGAAAAAAAATATATGGAATCTCGTGTTTATGTTTTTGGATAAAGAGTATTACATTAACTAGTTGGAAGCCTAACAAGCTAAGCTCCAACAACATACTACTACATTAATTGAACAGGTTGCTGTGCTAACCTACGTTAATTCTTGCAATATTACGTCATTGGGGACTCGAACCTGGGACCTCCTGGAGCGCATTAAACTTTGGGGAACGGGGATGACCAGTTGAGCTAGGGCCCGTTTTTTATATTAATTTTAATATGTATGGTATATTATCAGCCAATAGAAAAGTGAAGTCTTTAATCGGATGCATATAGTGCAAACATTGAAGTTCACACGGATTACTTCATTATCAAACGGTGCAAATATTGACGCGTCAATTTTCATTTTATGTTTGAAGCTAATCCGTGTGGTATACAATCGGCCAATAGAAAACCAAAAATTTTGATCGGACCAATATATTGCAAAAGCGAGAGTTCACACGGATTGCTTCCTTATCCAACGCTGGAAAAATTGCCTCGTCAATTTTCATTTGGCGTAAAAAAATTGGGGCAAAAATATTAGGCGGCAATTTTGGCGGAACAATTTAAATTAGGTGGCAAAGTTCAACTTGGTTTGAATTAAAGCTTCCTTCTCGTGGCAAAATTCCCACCACTTGTGTATAGGTCCAATAAAAACTTGGTAGTGGTCTAGTTGACTCCTTATCCTTGACGTGTTTGATTGGAAAGATTGTTTTCTGAACATGGGGACCAAATGGCACAAAGTAACAACTAATAGCGTTTCAATGGGATGATGATGATCCTTGTATCTTGGAAAATTTACTCACCAACAAACTAATTCTTTTTATTACATAGAACTAATTTGAACCTCTTGACGATGGTTCAAAAAATGAATGCTAAATTTTCAAAAGGGATAATATCCTTGAAATAAATCTTATTCCCCAACATACTGATTCTTTTTATTACATAACTAAATTTAGAATGACTTAAACAAAAAGCTTAGTAAATAAATCACAAATCTTAAAATCTGACTTTTCTTTGAAACGGTGGTGTTGCTGAGATACAATTGTACCAACCAAATGTTTTGAATTGCCGGCCGACGGTGCCTCAAAGTAAATAGCGACTAAGGCATTTTTGTAGTTGTTGTGGATGACTTGAAAAAGTGATATACCAACCCAACACCTTTATTGGTCGCTACGAAATAGTGGAAATAAATTTTAAGCAAGCAAACTATATGGTGGTTGCAAACTTGGTTGCTTGACCATTAGAGCGACCAAAGTTTTGGGAGCTTGCTAAGATTTTGGTCGCTTAATCCATGTTTTCTTGTAGTGTATGTTGTTAGAGCAACTGCAGCGGGGCGACTATAACCAAAGACTAAAAACAAAAAAAAATTGAAAGAAATGGGTTTACTCCGTGCACAAACGCTACGGTGGGAAAACTAAATTTGGTGGGGCGCAATCAAAACCTTACGCCTGAAACAGGCGTAATTTCAAATTACGCCACTTTTTTTTTTTTGTCAGGCGTAACTTATGAATTACGCCCGTCATCGGGCGGACTCAAAACCTTACGCCCACCATCGGGCGTACTCAAAACCTTACGCCCCACCATCAGGCGAAATTTATACTTACGCCCAAATCAGGCGCAATCAAAACCTTACGCCCGACTAAAACCAAATCAAAGACCAAATATACTCTAGTATTTGGTTTTACTCTAGTATTTGATCTTTACTCCTCTCCGTAGTGTCTGGGTTTTCGACCAAATATTTGGTTTTAGTCTGCCACTGTGGTTGCTCTTAGGGAGAAAACATGTGAACAAGTATTGTGCAAATTATCATAATGCGTTGGACACACTGGATAACCTTTGCAAATAATTTGAGGAGGTACAATTTGTAAAAAGGACAGTGGTCAGTGACTTCCTCAACCTCATATACTCTTACTCCAAATCTCATAGGCATGTAGGGTTCGTTTCGGCACGCCGAAAATGGGAGTATTTATTTGTTTTGTTTTCTTACAGCAAAATGGGATAGTTAAAGAACGCGAAATTTGGGGATATAAAAAGAAATTGGGGGATATTGATTACTTCTCCCAACCCATGGTGTGTGTTAAGGGGTGATTTTTGGGTATGAAAATACTAAAATACCCTTTGGTTAATTAAAAAACATTATGAAAAGACTATTATGCCCTTTCTACTAAAACTTAAAATCCAAAACCATAATATCTGATATTTTTCTTCTCTAGTAAACTGCTAGATATAGCCCTCTTATTTTCTCTCCTCTCCTTTCGTCTCCTCTCATATATATGTTTTCAATAGGTAAGGACTTATTATTATGTAAATAAGAGTTGTTCACATGAAGAAATATTCCTACATAAAAATATGTTGTTGGGGAGAAAACATGTGAACAAACATTGTGCAAATTATTGAAATGCCCTGGACAGACTAGCTAGATAACGAATAAAGTGACGAGGTATAATTTGTAAAAAAGAAACCTATTATAGGGGCTCCAAACATTTGGTTTTGAGGGCTCACAAGATGAAAAAATTAGGTTATGAAATAGTAATCAACAAAACCCCATATCTAACTATTTTTTGTAATGGCTAAAATACCCTCCATGAATTATAAAATTAAATTTATTATCTTTTCTTTCTTTTTTCATTCATAAATCATGATGAAGACGATGATCATAAAAAAAAAACCTATTATTTTTATTTCTCTTTTCTTCTTCTCCGTCGTGATGAAGATGACGATCATAAAACGAAAAAACTAAGAAAACCCATCACTTATTTTTGAAAAAAACAGTTTCAGTACTGTCTACGGTTGGGAAAATTCATATTTCCCCACCGTAGGCCGTCTACGGTTGGGAAAATTCATATTTCCAAACCGAAGGCCGTCTACGGTTGGGAAAATTCATATTTCTCAACCGTAGACAGTTCTGAAACTGTTTTTTCAAAAACCCAATTCGATCGATTCCGCTTATCCATGCATTTAAACCAATTAAATAAGATCTGTTTTTGATTTTTACCTTATTGAAGTCATTGTGGGTGGATTAAATGGTGTTAATCGATAATGAATTATTTTGAGAATTGACGATTAATCGAAGAAATAAGCGATGGAGGTGATGGGGAAGAAGAAAATGGAAGAATTAAAGGAGAGGAATGAAAACAAATTAGTTTTAGGTTTTTAATATTTAATAGGTTAAGGGTATTTTAGTATTTTTCTAATAAATTATGTCCCCTTATCTTCATTGTAGGATATTTGAATCCTTAGGAGCCCTCAAAACTCTTTTCTTGGAGCACCTATAATAGGTTTCGTAAAAAAACGTTATTAAAATTTTCAACAAAGAAAATCAAATCTTCTCTGGCACTTTAACTCAATAATAGAGGAGCATGGTCCGTATGAAATTTGTTTGACCAATAGCAAAACCATTTTTTTAATCTAATGGACAATAATGCAATCATAGGACTCACACGGATTTGCGTTACATCCAACGACTTCCACATCTCCTAGATTTTTTTGGCGCTTAGTTTTTTGGGAACCAAATTTCCCTCCCATTTGACCGCCAAAATTTCACACCTATTCCCAAAATTACATTTGGTCTCGTGTCACAACAAGAAAAATTCGATTTTTATTTTTATTTTCTTTTCAACTTTTCAAAAACACAACTCTCAAAGTTCCCTTTTTATTTCTTCTGTATCTCTCTCCTCAGAACCCTTCGCCATTTCGTCTTCAGTAAAAAGAAAAGAATGAAGAAAAATCCTCTTTCACTCTCGAGGCGGTTGTCTCTGTAAAATCTCATTACCTTTTCCCTCCGATCTCCGAATTCTCCAAATTAGGGTTTCACTTTTCACTCAAAATAATCATTTTCCAGGGTTTAATCAATCCTTCAGGTTACTCAAATTCATTTAGGGTTTGTTAAGGGGGGTCCTGATTTTGTTCAAATTGTAATGATAAACATTAAATGGGAGTATTATTTCTTAGGGTTTCGTTCAGATTGATGATTCGAACACGATTTTTTGAAGATTTGTCACCATGGGTATCTCTTTCTGAAGATTCGAACACGAATTATAGGGTTTCGTTACCACGCTTATCTTAACTTGAATTCTGCGGTAAATTCTTTTATTGATTTGTGTGGTTTATTTGGATCTGATTTGATTCTCCAATTTCTGTCTAATTGCAGTCTATTTTAGATTTCTTCTGTTGTCTTAGCTATCTATTTTGGATCTGATTTGATTCTTATTTACTTTGCATCAGGACGGAGGAAGGCTTAAAGTCTTTCAGAAGGACTCGCTGAGGATTGCAGCTTAGATGTACAACCTGTAATTAAGTACAGACAAAATGGTGTTATCTTGTTACACATGGAAGTAGAGAGAACTCAATCCCTCGTTCAGGTATACTGGCAATATAAAGTAGCTTCAATTCACAAATCTATTGTATTTCTGATGTGTTGGTATGATTTTAATATTGGGTTTTTGGGTGTTTTGGGTGTTAGAAGGTATTGATTGTTCAAATCTGGGTCAATACAGAAGAACACCACCAAGCTGGTTGAAGATTTCTTCTCCTGATGTAAATATAATAAACCAAACCCCTTTAGTTTAATTATCATTTTTTAAGACTATTAATTGATGGTGATGGTTTTTTGGGTTTGATTTTACAGGTTAAAGATAACATTTGTAAGTTCGCAAAGAACGAGTTCACTCCATCTCAGATTGGTTTCATTCTAAGGGATTTACATGGTATTGCTCAAGTTAAGAGTGTTACTTGAAGAAAGATCTTGCGTATTCTTAAGGCTCATGGTATGACCATCACTATTGTTTTTTTTTTTTTTGGTTTGTTGGATTTAGAGATTTGTTTAAGGGTTTGTTTCTTTATTTTTTGTTGCGACGGTTACTAGTTTATGGTGTGGAGGAAATTGAGCCTTTTTTTGTTGAAATTGTTCACTGTAAAAGCAGATTCTAGAATTGTTCATGTTCTTCTTCTTTAATTGCCGGTTAATGAACCTAGTCGAGGAGGGTGTAGACAAATTTAGCCATTGTATATTTTATCCTGGAGCCAAATTTAGCATCATGACAGAAGTTAAATTATGTGACAGAACATGACGAAAGTGATTGAAATACATAAAATTTGCGTTTTCTGCCTAAAATTTGAAATCCTCCAGTCAAGTTTGGGTTTTGCCTAATGTATTCGTAAATGGGAATTTCTTTCTATTGCACATTACTGATAAACTTTCTTCAGTTTGTCTGCTAAGCTTCATTTTGTTAACCACAGTTTGTTGGTGGATGTGATGCACAATTTACACGTTCCAACTCTCGTTGCCATACTATTATAACTTCCAAACAGAATAAACCTCAAAATGTGAAATGTTTTGTTCAACAGATTGCTACACACGCTGATTTAGGCCTTGCAGATGCTTACATCAACGGCGATTTTTCCTTTGTTGAGAAAGAAGAAGGTTTTCTAGACCTATTTAAAGATCTAATTTGGACACTGAGCTTCAATTGTATTCATGTCACTTTAAATTGTTTCGTACAGTTAACTTCAACTAATTCCTTGTGGTAACATCATCTTTTTTTTGCAGATATTCATTGCCAATAGGAATATGAACAACTCTCTTAACAACAGTAAAAGGTATGCTACGGTTAAGAACACATCTTTGACAGTTGCTTAACTAGTAATAGCCAGAGTATCATTACTCGAAGGTTTACATGTAGTTGTTTTCAGGGTTTGGTGGACACCAACGTTTTTTACTGCTGGAATTGCATCCACAAAGTACTTCCTCGGGCATGTTTCAAGGCAAAACACACTAACGCAAGCTCGCAGAAACATATCTAGACATTATGACCTGGTCTGTGCCTTTCTTAGCTAATATGGTCATTCACTTATTTTGCTTGAATCTCTATGACATGACTGACAAGTACTTGCACTTGTTCTTGTAGAATAATAATCTATTTTCACTATTCTTGGATGACTTGATGACATATTCTTAAGGTTTGATGCCGTCTCTTTTGAGGGTTTTCAGTTTAAGCAACATATAAATCATCTAATAAGAGACTTCCTGTTTAGACATTTTCTAATTTACCACGTTACTTCAACTCATGTACGCGTCATTCTACAGAGAGATGGAGAAGACTTGAAGGTTTCACAAATGAGAAAAATATCACTTTTGATTGAAAAGGTACAGGTTCTCCTGAAACTATCATTACATGATGCAGCTAAGTTCGGACTTCATATATCTGTCAATGTATCTATATGTTTGATGGAGTATTTGATTTATTCCGTATATTCACCATACATATTTAGGCTAAATCTAAAAGCAAACTTGAAGTCTTGAGATTGGATGTGGTTGGGGTACCTTGGCTATACTCTAGCATCACACTATCCGAGGAGCAGCTGAAATATGCATAAATTAAAGTGAAAGAAGCCGGCCTTCAGGTATTTTTATAACTGACAAAACAATGCTATCAAAGCATGTAACTTTACATTTCTTTTTTTTATTTCTTTTTGTGTTGTCTAACTTGAAATCTACTTTCAGGACCGTGTAAGGTTTATTCTGTGCGATTATTGTCAAGTGCCTGATTCCATCAAATATGATAGGATTATATCTTGGTAAGTACTCCTAATTACCGCCTCATTTCAAGTGAGTCTTATGTGTGATATAAAAACTTGATCAAACCACGAAATGTTTTCAACAGTGAGATGTTAGAAGCTGTCGGGCATGAATTGATGGAGAGCTTTATGAGTTCACGTGATTCAGTTTTGGCTGAAAATGGTCTTCTTGTACTACAGGTGCCGCTATTTTTCCATTATCCGGAAAATTTAACTTCAAATTTGTGAATCTTATATAATTTAATGCCCCAAACTTAGTTGTGTTTTGCTGGGTTATGAGATCTAGATTTTTTATCTCCGTATTTCGAGGTTTGATTGGTGATAAGAAGATCAAGATTACTGTCAAGGAATCCTGTGGAACGTTCTGTTGAGTAGTCATGTGCATTAGGTGTTTTTAGGAATAGGGACATGTACAAGCATGTGAATGATGGTTCTGGATTGAAGGCTCCTCTTATTCCTGAGGATGTTTATGATAATATAATCATGAAAGTAATTTTGTCTGATTGATTTGTCGATTTGTTTATGTTTCTTTTGGTTATGGGTGAAGGTCTATTTCATTGTCTGTTCATGAATTATGATTTCTTTTCGTTTTGATATGGTCTCATGTATCCCATGATATAATTTAGAACTGTTTTCATTTTTTTGGGAACAAAAACCCCTAATCCAAAACTATTATATCTTGTTAAGTATGTAAAAGTTTAATCAACTTAAAGGTTTAGTTTAATGAGGTCTCTAGCCTAGTGTGTTTGTTAATTCAGCATAATCTATATGTTTTTTTTTTGAGAGTAAATTTCCATTTTATTTTAATTTTTAAGCATGGTGGGTTAATCTGTTCATGAACTATGATTTTGTTCTGTCTCTATATGGTCCCGTTTATCCCACGATATAAGGTGAACTTGTTTTCATTTAAAATTTAGACCCATTTTCTGGAAAGACAAACCATTACCTAACGAAATCTATATTCCTTGTTTAAATTTTCAAAATAAGATGAACATTCTTTTGAAGACTCAAGTTGGAAAGTGTATTATTAGGCTAAGTTTGTAAGGGTTAGATCCCCTTGAAGGTTGAACCCTTTGATTGAACATTCTTTTGAAGACTCAAGTTGGAAAGTGTATTATTAGGCTAAGTTTGTAAGGGTTATGATCCCCTTGAAGGTTGAACCCTTTGATTGTTCCTAAGACCGTCCAGGGGACGGTGGGTAGCTCCTTTTAGTGAAGAGTAATTGTGTTGTTCATGACAACTTGAAGAAACCCGTGATTTCGAGCATCAGTATGGGACTTTTGCTCATGAAATCCAACTCGAAGAGATTGTCCACAATAGCTTTGGTTTTGAATTTCTTTTTTTTAATGTAACACCCCGTGTTTTTAGCATGGCGCATGCTAAAAGATGCGTCATGGACCTTCATCCAAAGCTTCCGCAACGTGAAAAAGGTGGATTTAATTGGGTAGGTGGGCTCGATCAACTAAATGTTAAAGCAACATACAGAATAAGTGGTGCACAATCATTGTGAATCATTGATCTCTTATCTTCTTTTTTTGTGTTTTTGGTTTGGCGGAATGGCCTATAGAAATGGCAAGTTTCCGTCCCTTCGACACGTGCGGTATCATTAAGAGATGAAAGGATATCATCGAAAAATGCATTGGCATGGGATGGTTAAACTTTCTTCATTAGTTTTCACTCCACGAGCATTTTGCAAGGGCAATTGAATTTGCCTAGCTTTGAGGCCCGGATCGTAGCTTCAATAGATTTGCAATAATTTTCCGGTCCGTCAAATTAGTTGTGATGAAGGTTGATTTACAGGTAATATTTCAAGTTATAAAATGATGTGTAACACAATCAATACTGTACTTTGTTCTCGTGTCTGCAATACAATGGAAGGATAGGCTAGCTATTTTCGTGATGCAATGAGATAACTTGCACCAAAAATGAAACTGGTGTTGTTCGACAGGGACTAAAAATGCAATGCTGCCACTTTAGTACCTTTCAGTACTGATATTCCCCTGGATGTCCTTCACATCCTGCTGGTAGGGGATGGTATATCTTCCTAGTGGCATTGATATAGTTTCCTCAGAAGTACAATATTCTGTTTGTTTTTTAAATCCGTCTTCACTTCTTCCAAATTAATTGTGAAGCTCTTCGTCTCTATTAGGGCTCCATTGAGGCTATCAGACAAGCTCTTCAAGTGCTCCCTCAGGAAAATGTAACTTTAAAGTTTCTTCTGCAAGCAACAGGGGATATAAGTGCAAGTGATGTTGATCTTGCTGTGGCAGCTGGTAAATCCATTATAATAGGTTTCAATGTCAAAGTGCCAAATGCTGTCAACAGCCATACAGATAACAAAATGTAGAGATTCGGTTGTACACAGTCATTTATGAGCTTATCGATGACACGAGGAAAGCAATGGAAGGACTTCTTGATCCCTTTAAGGTAAACCATATCTAATGCCTACTATTTTAAATTGTCTCCATTAGAAGCATGGAATGCCCTTGCTAGTCACATAAATAAATGTCCAACATATATATCTATGAAGGATTTTAACATATCATTTTATATTATTACATTTCTAAAGTATAAGAGCTCCAACTAAATCAAGGTTACCGTTTCTATTCTTTCTTCATAGGAACAAATACCGATTGGAGCTGCTGAAATCCGTGCCATATTCAGCAGCGGCAGTGGTCATGTTGCTGGATGCATGATAATAGAAGGAAAATTTGTGAAAGGCTGGGGAAAAATCCACGTTGGTGTTGTTGATTCTTTGAGACGAGTAAAGGAAGTTGTGAAAGAGGTATGTTTCTACAGCTAATTTACCAGAACTTGTCTTGAAAAATCAGTCATTGTTTTGATTACTTGTGTAGATCCAAGTTGAAAATAAATTAGGTTATTTGAACTTCATTCAAGTTTGCGCTCTTAAAACCTTTTGAATACCCTTTATAGCAAGACTGGTTGGAGAATACTCATTGTTCTGTCTCCCCTTTTTTGTTTTGCTTTCTGTCTCACGGGTTTTCCTTCTTTTGATCAGGTAAATTCCGGTCTAGAGTGTGGTGTTGGGATTGACGATTATTCTGATTGGGAGGCGGGTGATACTATAGAGGCCTTCAACTCTGTTCAGAAACAACAATCACTTGAAGAAGCATCGTCTTCCGTGGCAGCTGCAATTTCAGGTGAAGGTTACTAAATGGCTTCCCTGTGATTGCTGCATGTAATAGTGCTAGTGAAGCTAAGAAGGCATGGACTGGTGTGTGGGTCATCATCGAAGGCCTGGTTATGCCTGCTGCTGGACCATATCTTGTTTACAAATACAAAATACGGGTAAGTTCAGTGCATTGCATAATTCCATTTCCTATGTAGGTAAGGTCAGTCTATTTGACTATTTGTGAAGGTGTTAGTTTTACTTTACATTATGCAACTGATTTTTCTTATAAAATCGTCTAGAAATCCTCCTAACTTGCTTTCCATAATCTTTTAATCTCTTGAAGTTTCACAAAAATCAAAAATAAGTGGTATGTGCTTTCTATTGTTTTAGAAATTAATTGGCTTCCTGACATGATCTTATATCTACCAGGTGGCTTTGCTGGTAATATTGGTCATGATCATTGATCCCCACATGTTATACACGCTTAGTGCTGTGCAAGTCTTAGCTCAGATTGGCAAGCTACGCGCTCCGCGTTGATAAGATATCAAACCGTATCCTTCTGTTGTGTAGGAACTGCTTTCAATGTTTCATTAAAGAGGTTTCAGATCCTTCATTTCTTGATTCCCTTGATTTTATGGTCATACATTGTCGGACTTCAGAATGAAGATGGATCTTTTACAGGGTAGATTTGGGCTAAAATTGATACTCGGTGCGTACTTACTGCTATGGATGTTGGTGCAACTAATACAAACGAGCCACAACACAGCAGCCGATCCCCACCAATACCCCTTTTCTTCTCTTTTTGTTAGTAACTTCACTATTGACATGAGAAACAAACCACACAGATAGATAAAGTTAAAGGCAATGATTTTCTGATTCCAAGTTGTGTAATAAACCTAAATGGCCTTTTTATTAGTTAACTTTTTTAGTGCCATTTACTAAAAAAATTCAATTGTGGTATATGATGCAGCATTCATTGATATTGGAGAATGCACAAGAAGCAAGTTATGGCTTAATGACCTTGCTGGAATTGAGAGAGTAGCGAAGACATATGTTTATCTGCACTGGGAGATGTGATATCAGCATTGGCGACCAGAAGCCTACATATCCATTCCAGGTCATCTTTTAAGAGGAACTCTAATGAAGATAGAAATTTAATATCATTAATTTTGCTTGTTTGATAGTACGATTATATTTTTCTACTTGATGTCTAATTAACATTATGATTTTTGAATGGTCCCAATTTGTGCAGGAATTTAAAGCTCACTCGCTCCAAAATTCTCGAGGTATTTTTCCCTCTTCTCTAATTAATTTTGGAGTTATTGAAACTTGACCGAGGCTTGAGTTTCTCTGTTGCTTATATTGCATATGCCAGATAATAATTTCCTCCCCAACTAATCACATCAGCAATAGCATCCCATGGAAACGTTTGTCATGAGAACAAAAACAAATTAACAATGGCTAATAAGAAATGAAAAACCAAATTTCTTTACCATTAGGACCATAACGTAGATCAAAATTCCAAAGTGGATGTCCGTCGCAGGCTGCTCTATCAACATGTAGTTTTTCCTTTCCTGTTTTTACTTCATTCTGTTTCAGGTTCAAGCTGTTGCATGGAATGCACATCTGCCTAATTAGGCTTATAATTTGTAATGGTGATACCACCACACCTTGCATTTCTTAGATAATATGAATTATTAGATATGTCAAAACTGACCTTACCACGCCATGGAAAGCTCTGAATATGTTGTAGGTTGACAATTGCTTGTAACATACAGAAGCATCTGTAAACTGGAGAGTGGACCAAGCTGAAGAAAATCTCTTGTCATGAGTCTGGAGTCCAACCATCTTTAGTATCAATTTTCAATAGTATACGAGTGAATAATTACTCTTTTGTACTTTAATCAACACTAATTGTTCCATCCATGGAATATTAATTTGTGCACGTAGTAAAAACTTGCATAAAAAACTTTGTATAATTCTTCTGTGTCCCGACATCGGTTGTGTCTGTGTCCCGACATCCATTTTTTTGTGTCCAGACAACCATCATTTGAATATCCATAAGCTGGAGCACATTTTTTTGGCACTTGGTAAAATGACAACCTCTGTATTACTTTTGAAATTATGACCGATAAGTTTATAGTCAATGATTGACACATATTAGAGTAAAAGAATTATATGGACATAACTAGTCCACGTGTCATATTATCTCTAAGGTTTTATGTTGACCATGTAATAGAGAGAGAGAAATGATTATTGAGAGAAATTAATCAAGAAAAGAAAAGAGAGTGAGAAGAGACTATTAATTTCCCACTTCTCCATTATATTTATCAAAATCATCTTAATTTTCAAATCATCACAACCAAAAACCCAACACTATTAATCATCCAAGTCATATTCATAGCAACATTTTTATAAATTACTCTGAGCTGTTGTACAAAAAAAGTAACTGATATACAACTACACCCTTTATACTGCACAGATAGATGTGAATCTTCCCCTCCCTTTGATAAACCAAAAATCAAAGCCTTCCTTTAACACCCGTACCGGAGATTAACTCGAGGCAAGTTCATTTGACCACCAATGTTGCTCCTCACACTTGAAGATGGACATTCTCGCAGATGCTGCACTTGAAATTAAGATGAAAATTACAATCATTGTGCGAAAAGACTATCATCATTCAACATGCAGCTTAGTATCAAACCATATCAAATGTGTCTTGTTAAGTACAAGAGGTAGATCAATCCAGTTTCAAGAATTTTGTCGTGTTAGATTCTGCCTTTCTTATTCACAAGACAGTTAATGCATTAAAGACCGTCATATTTCCATTCAAAATGCGAAAGGTTCTCTTTTTCAATGAGATGAGCGAAGTCAAGAGATGTCTGATTTTCAATTAAAACTAAAAAAATCTAGAACAAACAACTAAACTTGGTTATGAGCTAAAAAATAATCCAACAAAAATTGATATTCTCAGTCATGGAAGACGATGTCTTATATACAAAATTGATAATCCTGTTCGTTAATACTTGTGAGAATCGTGTTGGCTGACTGATGTAATGTATTGTTTTATAACAAAATAATATACTCTGGAAGATTACACTATGAAAATCCGTTTGTCCCCTATACCAATTAACTGATTAAGTAACCATCAGAGGATCGGAATTCTAATATTAAGTTATTAGATCTCAAGAATACCATGACGTACCTCTGCAACATTAAAAAGTGTCAGCGACTATTGTCATAATATGCTCGTAGACATGATAAGCCTTGTCCTTCTTTCTGCAGGCTTGAGTATTTGAAATGAGCACAATAGGTTGTCATCAATACTCATAATGGCACTAGCATTATCAACTTCCCCACAGTAGTTGGAGGCAAGAGAATTGTAACAATCTGCCTATTCGCAGAGACCTCGTACCCATCCTCTATAACCTGCACCCTAAAGCGATCTCAATAAGCAACAAACCACACATAACAAGTAACAAAAAATCTGTAAAACAAAGTGTGAAGATACTATACCAAATGGTTCACCAGTGATCCTTACCCTTATCATTATTCCTTAAATGATTTTTAAAATTTTCTTCATATTTTTTAATGTGCAGATATTATCCACCGAATTTTTTAGACCGCAATTATTATCCACAATATTTTTTTAAGCGTGCAGATATTATCCCCAATATTTTTTCAGTGTGCAGCTATTATCCACAATGTATATATAGTGTGTAGCTATTATCCATAGTGTTTATTAACCTTCCATAATTGGACGACCGAAGGGAGTCCTTATATGTGACGACTTAGTGCAATTTTGTCCGTCACGAAATTTGTACAAACTACTTCGGAAACAAAGCAGGAGAAGTATATGTGATTCGAATTTTTCGTGGTTTGGAAGATGACGGATAGTGGATACAAGTTCTGAACCTGACCTTGTTATCAGCACCAACAGACGTGTATAAAAATTGTGTATAAGATTTCTTCCACCATATATTAAGAAAAATTTCAAACATACAAAGATCACAAAGCCAAAAAATGAATCATTGTAGCATTTTCTTTGGAAAATCATTTTACTATCAAAATGGGTTCACTAGTTGAAGCATTTACAGATCATTTCTATTACAACATTTCAATAAATTAATCAAGGAACAAACCCGACTAATTAGAACACTCATTCAATTAATATGACTCTTCTGTTACCACCAATGACCATTTCCATTGCTAGCAACTGAAATTTTATTGCTACTGCTATATTACTATCTACCTTCAATCTCTCCTAGTTATAATAAATTGACAAGTTTAATGGAAAAAAAAGAGGGATTTGATCTACGGGGTAGCGTGGAAATGCAGCAAAAACAAAATTTGTGGAGTTGGGTGATTCATTTTGTCCACATACCAGCAAAAACAAAATGCAGCAAAAGCTAAATCTGAAGAAAGAAAAGATACAAACCAGTCACAAAGATAATGGAACAAACCTAAGTAGAGACCAAAGTGACATGGGGCTTGCTGCCTAAGATAGTAAGATGCTTTGACAGTATAGGCCTTGAGAGCCTCATCCGACGCTGCTGTTTTTCATACCTATAGTAAATAGCACAGAACCACATGATAAGATTTTCTCCATCAATCAAGTAAAATGCACAACAATGAGTGCCAAAACTACAGGCTATACTGCAATAACAAGGCAACAATGGCCTATCTCTGCTGTAGCAAAGGGCATATACAACATCCTTCCTAACTTCATCGTTTTTTCTGCAAATAAAAAACTAAGTAACTGTAGAACTTTATAATTGTTATCTGCACCAAATAGTAAATGTCTTCTAAGAAATATTGTTAGCATGCGCCAAGCAGCGAAGGGCATCTACAATATTCGTCCATGTGTGTCAATCTAGTACAAACCATTCTACATATGTATATTGGTTTCTAGTACAATTATGCCAAGTTGGTGAGGACATGCTAGAGATGATCCAAAAGTTTGGATTTATATAGCCAGATACAGGGACATGCTACACACATAAAGTGTGAAAAGTAGACAAAATTGACTAAACTAAGCATTAAGCGACATTGACAATCTAATGTGACAGCTTAGGTGCTTCTCCAAAAATAGAAAATCGATTAAGGGGAAGATGATCTACACCTGAACTTCACATTGTTCAGTAGGAACAGATGTAATACCAAGTAATCAAGACATGAGTTCTTTACATAACTACACAAAATGTTAAAATCGGGCACTGCATTTCTCTTAAGCATTTCTACAAACAGTTCGAAATTCACAAATTATATAGACCAATAGATTGGATTTAGTCACATTTACCATTTCATCACTGCAAAGGAGCTGAGCTAGTTAAAGATTGGGGAGGTTAGTGCAAATATCATGTAAAACACAGAATTCCGTCCACATGATTACATATTAGATTTTTTCATGTATGAATAGTAATGCTCGTGGGAAGATGGAGAAATAGAATTCATAAATTACTCACCAAAGATGTTTTCATTGAGATCTCCCGGCTGAAATAGTCATATCTAGACATCACCTTTTCCCTCAGGAACCTCTGCTGCTGCGATTCAGAAAAATTGACTATAATTCTGAAATAAACAAATTTATATGTAAATTAAAGATAACCCAAATCCTAAAAATAATGTTATCAGAACAAAAATCAAAGATAACCCAAACCAAATTTCTATCTAAATTTACTTAAGAAACTTCAAATTGGAAAACCCTAATTTTCTTGAAATTTAACAAAATTAAACCCGATAGAGGAGATGAATACGACTGAGATGCGGATGATAATTAACATACTGTAAGAGATTATGTTCTTCTCTAGGCGTTTTGACTCTCTTGTTTAACTCTAGGGAAAAAAATGCTCCCTGGTTTTCCCTCTAGAAAATGAATGAAGATGATTAAAAAGAGGAATAACGAGAAATAGAAGTAGAACAGGAACAGGAAGAAAAAGAAGATGGGTGTGGCGTGCTCTGCGGAATAACAAAAAAAAAAATCAGTGATGAAGACCGAACAATAAGATGAGTTCTATTTCATTAAAAAGAAAAATCTCTAGACATCGAGCAAGATTAATAATAAATATTTCACTAATGATTGTATAATTATTTGATAATCACACGTATAATGAGATACAAATATGAGTGTCGCGACTCCACAAAGTTGATGTCGAGACTCTGATAGATATCCCTTATGCCTATCCTCACGACATTTATACGGTGTCTGGATGTGCTATCTCAACACCCACGTAAGCCACGGTCAAATAATAACCGGTAACTGTAAAAAAAAAAAATTATACAAAAATCGGATGTTGGGTACGGACATAGAAAAACAGGTCATAAAATGAAAAGGTAAGGGTTAAAATGTCCAAATACCAAAATACATATACTTTTGGTCATCCTCGCCAACATCACATAGTTTTCACCCTATTATCCAAATCAAGCATAGTTTCAGCCAAACACCAAAGAATACATTGATTGTGTAGTGCACCATTTCTTCAGGCCAGGCAAGTTGCATAAGGTGAGTTTTACCAACTCCGGAAACGGTTGACATGCACCGTCAAAATCATTACCAAGACAAACCACATCACTCATTGTGTCAATTGTGAGAAACTTGAGAGATGGAAGTTGCCCAAGCCCCGGAAGTTCACGACAAATAAAACAACCCTGTATTTCCTCGTCCTCCAGCTCTACTAAATTTGGAAGAGATGAAGAAATACTACTACTCGCCATCCATGTTGGAAACCTGGGACTCTGATAGTTAACAATCTTCAATGTTTTCAAGCTAGGATTTGGTAGCAGTTGCTCCATCACTACACCATCAATAACACATTCTGCATCATCTGGTCTACAACTCCATTCTAACATTAAGCTCTGAATGCTTTCTTTCCCCTTCAAATTTGCTTTCTTGGCATCTTTTGGTTTTGTCACGTGTTGAAGATTACTGATGTGCAGTTTGCTTTTCAAAGAGTTTAGGGACCCCAACTCCCTAATACTACTGCCACCTCTGCAATCCACTTTAAATACTTGCAATGTTTGAAGACGGGAAAGGCACCCAATCTCCCTTGGCATTTCTTTCCAGCTTCCACTGTTGCTTAGAATGAGATGTCTTAAGTGGCTCAACCTTTTTATGTGGTTTGGAAGCTCTTTAAGCGCAAAACAATCTCTGAGATTCAGAGTCTGCAAGTTGGAAAGGTGAGTAATGGACTCGGGAAATACAACTAAATGCGAACCGGAAAGATCGAGGTACCTCAGACGCTTCAACATCCCCATTTTGTCGGGAAATGTTTTTAGTCTTGGGCAACACCTAAGAAGCAACGTCTGCAAATTGTATAGCCGAGATATGGACTCGGGTAATCCTTCAATTAGAGTGTATGATAGATCAAGATACCTGAGATGTTTCATTTTTGCGATTGACTTTTGTGAGCACGAGAATCGGGTCTCGGTTCCACGTGATCACAAACAATCTAAATAAGAACTGAATACATGCACTGAGGTGTGAGAAGTGTATAATATCCCTAGGTAGATGATAATTCATAGATTCCAAACCCCTCTAGTTTGTCATGATCTCATCATCATCCCCCAAGGCGATAGGTCTGAGATACGAGTATGTATGTGAAACTATCAGTGCAAAAGGTAAAAGAGACAATGGTTTACGTGGTTCAGCACTAAGGCCTACATCCACGGGTATGAGGTGATTTACTATAAGATAAACAGTTACAAAGATGATCACAAGATCTTGTGATCATCGACCATTTGAGCTAAAACTCTCACTTACTTCTCCCTATTCTCTCTCCTTCCTCTCTTTCGATCCCCCCTCAGTGGAGGGGGGGGATACATATTTATAGCTAAATTTGGTGGGTCCTACTGACAATGAGCTGTTGAGATCTTATCTTCTTGTGTTCTGTGCATGGTACGCGGACTTGAATATTACCCCGCGGGCGTGGTCCGCGGGCTTCCATGTCACCCCGCGGCTTCTACTATATCCCGATTCATCACGCTGATCAACCCTCGTTTCCATCGTTGGTCGTCCGACACGTGTTCTCTGAGCTACATTAAATGCGGGTGGTTGGAGCGGTCCAGTCCACGCCGAGTGGTGTCAGTCCTCTTGTCATGTCTATGTCAGTTGGACTACCTCTGACCGTTGATCATGTCTTACCTCGTGATGGGTTAAGGCCATCCTTTGGTGCTACGCGGGACTACCTATCTCGGGTGCCCCTTTATTTCTGACCGTTGGTCTTGACAGATGGCACGTTGTCTGAGTGCCACGGATGCCCCTATGTGTCATCCTTTGAGTAATGTCATCCACGTGGACCCTGTTAGTGCACGTGGCAATGGAGATAAATAAGTGTACTTACAATTTGCCCCTCTTCTTGCGACTGGGCGTTTGGCTTTTGTTGGAAGAAGAACCGTGTGGTACGTTTTTATCTCCCTCGTAACTTCTCCTAAAAAGGTGCTACCTGCATTTATTGTGCACGTTTCCCACGTCCGTCCATAACTGCCCTTTGGGTAGTGGACGGTCTCTTCTGGTTCTATAAAAAAGAGGAGAGTGAGAGAATGTGACTTTAATTCACATTCTCTGTTTTATTCTTTGTTCTTTTGTCTTCATCTTCTTAACTTCCTCTGACACCATTGTTGCCGCCGTTCTTCTTCTTGCCGGTGGTCGTTGTCATTTTGCTCTTTATCGCGGTCGTTATTGTTCTTTGTCACCTTCGTTCTTTGCTTTGTCGATTCATTCTCGTGGTTCGGTGTATGATCCTTGTATCCCGTTTAATCACCATCCCCGAGTCCAGTCGAGTTTCGATTTTCTGGTGATGCGTTGATGATGAGTTTAGGTTTAAGTATACCCTGGGATTTGAGAGTTAATGCCACTGAGTTGGGTGTTTCGTCTGCCATGCTTTTGATTTTATTTCTTCTTTTGAGTTTGGATGATAGTCTCGAGAGTTTAAGCAAGCTGTTAGATGAAACCTAGGGTTATCTTCTTTTATACTTTCTGTTCTTGAGATTTTCTTGATTTTTGATCTTTCCCGCCTCGATTTGAATTCCTATTCGTGTTTGTGCTCGTAGATATGTCAGATCATCCGCGGGTTCCTAACCAAACCCCCCGTCAAGTCCTCATCGATCTCCCTAATGATCCCAACGTAAGGGTGGAACTTCGCCTCCACTTATCCCGGGGTAATCCTCGGGATGGACGAACATCTTCATCCTCCGGTCAAAGGCCTTCGCTTAAAAGGGGTGATCCTCCGCAGGATCTAGATATGCCGCGAATCATCCTATAGGTGGGTCTCTAAGCGCGGCGAGAATCCGCGCAATGAGCCTTTGGATGTGCAGCCCCTCCGCACTAAGCTTCCGTCGCGGACTAATCCACCTGTCTCTAGTTCAAGTAAGTCAACTAAAACTCTTACTTCAAGAGAAAGGCTACGGAGATAGAGTCTTCGGGAGACTTAGTTCCTCCTAAGAGGAAGGTCATGGGGTTCTCATGAGGATTCTACGGAAGAAGCTTTCGAGGAAGACTCTGCTGTTTTTCCGTCCTTTATCTCTCGGGTA
Organism: Papaver armeniacum; assembly: GCA_023531295.1. Taxonomy (NCBI): domain Eukaryota; kingdom Viridiplantae; phylum Streptophyta; class Magnoliopsida; order Ranunculales; family Papaveraceae; genus Papaver; species Papaver armeniacum. The sequence continues at coordinate 203,037 of JAJJWW010008047.1, read as the reverse complement.
ATAAGAAGTTTACCTTCCGACACATTGATCTCGAGGCCTTCAAGGTGAAGCATGGTCTTGACATTTCCAGTTCGTTTTTATGCCGCCGATAAAGACATAACTTATGAGATGGTTACCAATTACAAGTACGATGCCTTTCATTTCTTGACAACCGTGGGTGCTTTCGAGGCTGGTTTGATGCTACCCTTGTATAAAGTCTGGTGATGATTTCTACTACCGGGTCTGTCTAGCCGCGATACGCCAAGAAAAGTCATAATCGCGGGTGCAATAGATTGACGAGAAACTATCTTCGTCATCTTCGTGAATGCTATCTTCGTAGTAAGGGGAAAACGATGATGACTTGCTATGCCCCTAAATTAGAAAAGGAGAAAGGGTGGTATACTCCGAGAATTTCAACAAATCCTTTGGAGATTATGTTAACAGAATACTCGTAAGCCGTGGTCTCGTGAGTCTACGGAACATTACTTGTTAAGGGGGAAGTTCGCCTTTTGAGCGAGGTAAGTGATTCCAAGATGGCGAGGATTCCCAGTGCCGAAGGTCTTCCTATTCCCGCTGAGGAGAGAATCAAGCGTGATCATGACTATGAGTGGTCTCGCCACTGTTCTTGAAGTCGTTGGCCCGTGGGCCTATGGTTGGGTCCCCGGTCCCCGTGTGGTTGGCGACCTACGCTTGACGGTCTTCCTCGCGAAGCTTCTCCCGCTCGTTACGCTCATTACTGCCTCGGCGGATGAGTTTTGCCGGTATGGATTTTGTTTATAGCCGTGATGTTGATGATGCGGAAGACGAAGATGTCCCCGATGCTAATCTTCCTCCGCGGAATACGACGTTGTTAAGGTGCGTTGTTTGTTTTCTTCGTATGTATGCCCCTACGTTTTCTTAAATAATGTTGATTATGCCAAGGAAAGGTGATGCCAATGGTTCTTTTATCATTACGTGTTGTAGGTGTGTAGAGGTAAGAAGATTAATCCCAAGCAATCATCGAATTCTCCCACCGAGGGTTCCTCTCATTTCGAGGATGTAAATAGTCCCGTGTGTGGTGATGAGGACTCTTCCGATAGGGAAGAGCGAATTGAGACTTCTCCGCCTGTTCTAGAAGGTGATGGTGATCAGGCAGTTGACGGTGGAGGTGATGATCCGGCCACTGGTGGTGGTCAGGGTGATCCGGCTATTGGTGGTGGTCAGGGTGATCCAGCCACTGGTGGTGGTCTAGGTGATTCGGCTACCGGTGGTGGTCAAGGTGACCCGGCCATTGGTGGTGGTCAAGGTGATCCGGCCACTGGTGGTGGTCAAGGTGATCCGGCCACTGGTGGTGGTCAAGGTGACCCGGCCACTGCCACTGGTGGTGGTAAAGGTGATTCGGATGCTGGTGGTATTGGTGGTGGCAACTCGTCTATTGGTGGTGGTGGAAATCATGCCGGGGGGTTACTAAGTCCAGTGTGAATGTTATAGATAAAGGTAAGGGAATTGTTCTTAGTAGTGGTGACAAGGATGGGGGTGCTTGTTATGAGTTCTCCTTTGGTAAGGTTTTATCCGGGGAACAGGTCATTTGACATGTCCACGGTTATGGGGCTTGTTTCGGACTTCACTCTGCTTCCGGTGGTGATGATTGGAGTGTTCTCGAGGATAGTGCGTTGGTGGCCCATCCCGCGGTCGATCTTTGGGGTTTTGGTAGTGCCTTCCGAGGGTTTTGCTTGGTACCTCCTCCACTTGTTGGTGGGGCCTTGGTGCAAGGTAATGTTGGTGCTTGCTCATGGTGGGAATACCTCGGACTCTCCCTTAGATGATTTCTCGCGATCCTTAGATGCGGATGGCGATGATCTTTGTTTTTGCGTGGGCTGCGAAAGAAAAACTTGCTGGTTGTTCCTCATCCCGCCCCGTGATTGAAGGGGAAAAGAGTTCGGATGCTTTTACTCGTAGGTACATGGATTTAACCCCGAGGAGGCGGTAGATCGAGGATGGGGTAAAAATCTCGTAGCCGGCGGGCTTGATCTTGTGGTGGATCCTCCCCCTACCGTTCTTGACATGATGGCTATTCTTTGATGGGTATCGTCTGATTACCCCGCACAGATTATTGGAGGTTTGTCCTTTCTTTTATCCCCGATTTCGTTCGACTATGATGTGAGCTAACTTCCCTCATTTTGCCGATAGATGATGAGAAGTGAGTATTGTAATCACCAACTTTACCCCTCTTCAAGGCTAAATCTCTCAAGCTAGAGGGGAAGCTTCGACATTGTGAAGAAACGCTTTCAGTGTCGAGGCTTCGGTCTCCGCTAAGGATGAAGAAATAACCGAGCTAAAGAGTTTGCTTAAGCGTAAGGAATCCCCAATTGAGCGGCGGGGGCACGGAAGAGGCTCGGCTACGTTACGAGTTGGCTCTGGTTAAGGCCAAGTTAGTGTTCTTTGAGAAAAACTCCTCATCCATTTCGTCTTAACAAGTTGTCAAGAATGATGAGGTGTCATCGACATGTGCTCCCTCTTCTTTGGTAGTTTCCTGCTCCTTATTTATTCTGAGTTTTCTCTTTCTTCCCTCCTCCCGCTGTACTATCTTCAGTGGGTGGAATCCCTGAATTGTTGTGGCTTCGGAGTGAAAAACGAGTCTAAGAACAGATCTGTTTGCTAAAACCCAAACTTTGGTGTTTATCTTTTGAATTTTGTTGAATTTATGTCTACCATCTTTAAATATAATGTTTGTTTAAAGGTCACATAATGCTCAGATCTGTTGGTAGAAAACACAGTAAACACGAATATGTGCGAAAAACGAGTCTAAGAACAGATCTGTTTGCGTTTTTAAATAAAAAATTTTTGAGGTTGAAACTGTGAAGTCACAGGAAAAGATAAATCTTTTTGTCGAGAGATAGAAACATGGGACAAGGTCCCTGTTTCTAGCGCCAAATTGTGAGCACGAGAATCGGGTCTCGGTTCCACGTGATCACAAACAATCTAAATAAGAACTGAATACGTGCACTGAGGTGTGAGAAGTGTATAATATCCCTAGGTAGATGATAATTCATAGATTCCAAACCCCTCTAGTTTGTCATGATCTCATCATCATCCCCCAAGGCGATAGGTCTGAGATACGAGTATGTATGTGAAACTATCAGTGCAAAAGGTAAAAGAGACAATGGTTTACGTGGTTCAGCACTAAGGCCTACATCCACGGGTATGAGGTGATTTACTATAAGATAAACAGTTACAAAGATGATCACAAGATCTTGTGATCATCGACCACTTGAGCTAAAACTCTCACTTACTTCTCCCTATTCTCTCTCCTTCCTCTCTTTTTCGATCCCCCCTCAGTGGAGGGGGGGGATACATATTTATAGCTAAATTTGGTGGGTCCTACTGACAATGAGCTGTTGAGATCTTATCTTCTTGTGTTACATGCATGGTACGCGGACTTGAATATTACCCTGCGGGCGTGGTCCGCGGGCTTCCATGTCACCCCGCGGCTTCTACTATATCCCGATTCATCACGCTGATCAACCCTCGTTTCCATCGTTGGTCGTCCGACACGTGTTCTCTGAGCTACATTAAATGCGGGTGGTTGGAGCGGTCCGATCCACGCCGAGTGGTGTCGAGTCCTCTTGTCATGTCTATGTCGGTTGGACTACCTCGACCGTTGATCATGTCTTACCTCGTGATGGGTTAAGGCCATCCTTTGGTGCTACGCGGGACTACCTATCTCGGGTGCCCCTTTATTTCTGACCGTTGGTCTTGACAGATGGCACGTTGTCTGAGTGCCACGGATGCCCCTATGTGTCATCCTTTGAGTAATGTCATCCACGTGGACCCTGTTAGTGCACGTGGCAATGGAGATAAATAAGTGTACTTACAACTTTGGTAACTCTTTAATACTAGTACACCGCTGTAAATCTAGCACGCGGAACTTCTTATAGTTGAAAATACTGTCATAATCTATGTAATTATCTCCTACTTGAGTTTGAACAAACAAAGTGCGCAGTTTCGAATCATCTTCCAGCTTCTCTGGATATGTTACCCTGCTGCCTTCATCAAAAATCAACCTCAAACGTCGAACTTTTGAAATATCTTCTTTAGCAATCTCACTGACCTTAATGATCGAGCATTCATAATTTCCGACAACATCTTTCGCCAGATCATGCATAAGATGATGCAGTTTGTAATGTTGAGTATCTCCATCATGAGCATCTGTCGCTTCTTGTAACAAAGAGTTCTGCAACAAACTATTGAAATAGTCATTTTCGATATCCTCAAGCTGTTTTTCACGATTTCCGTCAGACGGATGAAGAAATCCTTCCGCCATCCATAACTGAATTAAACTTTGCTTTTCAATTGCTGAATCCTTGAGAAATAACGAACAATAACCAAAGCATTGCTTCACAGGTGACGGCAAATATCTGTAACTTAACCTTAACGCAGGTAAAACTTGATTGTCTTCAGCTAATCCCCAGGCCTTACTGTCTCTGATAAATGACCAATCTTCGATGCTCTTCAAAGAGTGCAACAAACCTCCTAGACTTCTTGCTGCCAATGGCACACCTCCACATTTACTCACAATATCCTTGGCAATAGCAACCAAGTTTTGAGTCTCGTCTGCCCCTCCAGGAGCAAAAGCTATTTGTCGAAGTACCGACCAGCATTCATGTGCCGATAATCCTTTTAAAGCATAAGTAGATCCGTCCCTGCCACGAACAACATTGGCAACTTCATTGTTACGGGTGGTAACAATTATTTTGCTTCCATGTTCCCCGACATTCAGTTGAGTCTTGAGTTTATTCCAGACTTCAATTCTCAGGTTCCACAAGTCGTCAAGTACGAGCAAGTATCTTTTATCACTCAATATATCCTTCATTATGCGTTCTAGCATATCCATATTTGCATCTTTGTCGAAAGTTTTATGTGTTGCAGATTCGATGATATGTCTCAAGATTTTCTTAACATCAAAATCAATGGACACATGGACCCATATTCGCAGCTCAAAGGTGTCGGATACCACTTCGTCGTTGTAGATTAATCTTGCCAAGGTGGTCTTCCCCAACCCCCCATACCTACAATTGGAAGAACGGAACTCTTGAATCTGACGAGGAAGAGGAGCAGCTAATCGTTTCTAATAAGACTTTTATTATCTTTTCTTTATCCATTTCTCTTCCAAAAATAATCCTTGAATTGTCAATGAAAGATGTCGTTTCTTGGTTATCTTTAATTTGCTTATAAAGTGATACCAAAGGCGAGGTATAACGACCATATGGCAAATCAAACCATACCTTATCTTTAGCAATAGCATCTAATCTTTCATTAATATTTTTGATTTTACGAGCCATGTTGAAGCGAACCAGCTTGGGAGTCGATCTTATTGATAGGCTTACGCGTACCTTATCTCTCGTACGGCCGCTCATCTCCTTCTCATGCATATATAACATGATATGAGAACTCATCGAGAATGTCATCAGCATCATAAGTCACGTCTTTAAGCCTTTCCAGCCATTTTTTGAGAGCTACTTTTTCCATTTGTTGTTTCTCGACGTCTTCTACTCCTTGTTGAATTATGGACAAAGTATTGTAATGTTTTGTTAGTTCTTCTTCAACGCTGGAGGCGTCTTTAACCTCCTTGAGAATATAAATGATTAAGCACTTCAACATCTCCACCGCACAAGCTGCCAGAAATCCCTCACAACTAACCATTTTTGTTGATGAATCAACCGAGAAAACTCAAAATTCAATATCTTAAAATACCAGAACCAAGATTAAGCAAGAGAGAAGAACTTTCAATTAGCACAAAAGAAAAGGCTTGGGATTTCTTGTCTTGACATTTTCAAATTTCGAACTGTATACCATGTATAATGTGACGACAACCCGATGAAGACTTCAGATGATTGGGCATTCAATTTACATTTATGCAAGTGGTCATGCGCCACTTGAACGAGGTTGCAAATCACAGAAAAGTGGCAGAGTACTAAACTTGCAACTGTAACCAACCATTGGTTACACTTATAAACTGAAACACTGGAATTCTTTGGTTGAAATATGAGCTTTTAAATCTGATGCTGTTGAAATCAAAGAGTTGGATGATTCCAACTCAGTAGACCTTTGACATGCATCAATGTACATCATCAAAATGACTAATAGATAATTTTGACCAACGTTCACATTGGTAAAGATAAGATGCGCATTCAATAATAAGCAGCAACATACGATAGAAGTTTAATAAAAAAGTGTCATTCTAATTCTATCTCATACTTCAAATTAAGAAAACAGAAACACCAAATGTATAAAGGTAATTAGACCCAATCATCAAAACTGTTGTTCATACATTCATCTCCTAAAAGAACTTAAACAATAACATAATCCCGTTCAGAATTTGACAAATGAAACTAATCCAGCATAGGTCTCCCCATTCAAAGAGGAGGATATCTTCAAGCTCCCAACAGTAACACCACTCTACCTAGATGGAAGTCCAACCTAAGCAACAAGAGTACTGGCAGTTGTAGATTCACTGCACAAGCAAAGGAAAACAAGAATTTGTTAGGCGACCAACCAGAAACCATTATGGAAAAAAGACTGATAATTAAGATAAACAAGGCAAATAGTTGCAAGCACAGAAACTGTAAATGAACTGCTTCGATAACAAACTGAGAATTAAGATCTACTATTTTGAGTGTAATGGCATTCGGAGGCAGATTTGTGAGAAGTATGATTGAATGGGTATTTAGTTAATCAATTGAGTAAAGAGAGGATTTAGGAAAGAAAAGATAAAGACTTTCCCCAAAAATCTCAATACAAACCGAACAACCAAAAAATCGCACAATCAAAAGCACAAAATCTGTACTATGATTCCATCTTTTCCAGAAAAGGAAATTGATATTAGGGACGGAATAGCTGAGCACCTTGCAGAAGACCTGCAAGTATTTCAGAGCTACTGAAGAGCTCTCCCCAATTTGCATCAATCCCTTAATTTCTTAAACTAATATCCAACCATGATATACAATGATACTGGACTATAACAACAGAAACTAAATGTGTACAGCATTACTCATATCTGCTGCTCATAGAGGGAACACAGTAACAAAGCAGTAGTAAAGTAAGCAGCAATCATCTATCCTGGATCATTGGGCAAGGGAAAACTTAATAATATTAGGTTATCTGTTTCATTTCACAAATATAATGCTATAATGCTAGTGAGACCTCTTAGTGGTTTCTTGGGATTCACAGGGAAATCAACATTACAGCAACCAAGTAAACCATACAACTTTCAATACAAGGTACATCATAGTTTACAAGTTCACAAATTATGATATGCAGTCACATTTTACAAATGCAAAAAACATTCAACCTACAATTAACACAATGGAACAGACAATTTCTATTAAAATCAGATGAAAAAGAAACTTGTTAGCTAAAACTTACTATTTCCAGACTGGGGGAAGCTTCTTGGTCCTCTTGTAATAACGGGCTAGACGGTGAATCCTGCTCTCAACCAAAATCAATCTAAACTTGGAGTCCTTGTCCTTCCTGTTCCTCTCCAAATGTTTCCTGATAGCAACAGCCTTCTTGATCAAATGGTACAAATCCTCTGGGATCTCAGGTGCAAGCCCTATAAGAAACAATCAAAAACAACCACATCTCATTAAAATAAATCTAAAAACAAAAACAAAATCATACCAAAAAAAACAAAAAGTGATAATCATACCATGAGCCTTAAGAATACGCAAGATCTTGCTTCCAGTAACACTCTTAACCTGAGCAATACCATGTGAATCCCTTAGAATGACACCAATCTGAGATGGAGTCAAACCCTTCTTTGCGAACTTACAAATGTTATCCTCAACCTGTACAAATCAAACACAAAAGACCCATCATCATCAGTTTATAGTTATGATTCTCAAAATGATACATCAAACTAAATAGATTTGGGTTTTTTTTTAACTTACATCAGGTGAAGAAATCTTCAACCAGCTTGGTGGTGTTCTTTTGTATGGCAAAGCTGATGATGAAATACCCTTACCTCCACTGTGCATACGCCCCATCTTGGCAGAATGAGGATTGAAGTTTTTTCTCTAAACCTAAAAACACAGCAGCTGCTCTCTCTTTCTCCGCTTTTAAGACTCAGAAACCCTAACAAGTGAAAGATGACGAGGGTTTATATTGCGGCAAACCCTACTCATATTTCCTAAAATTCCGATTTTGCCCCTTGTATATCATTTTGGGCTTTACCTAATAGGCTCGCATAAGATGGGCCTGATAGTTGTATCAGTAGTCCATGAAAATATTGCGCAACTCACATTCTCACTTGTGGCCGGAAGGACTTCTTCCGGCAGTTACAATGATAGCTGGCTCTGTGATGACTAGCCTTGCTTACACATCGTATATGCATGCAATGGCTTGCTCTCAGAAAAATATCGCGGTTACAGAAACTTCGGTAAATTAATCTGCAATCTAAACTGATAAAAGGAACTAGTTAAGTTTACAGTTTCCTGGATATTGGAAATGAATTTGAGCCTCAAGATGCTCTCAAATTTTGTCCCATTGCAGGTGTCTTACATGTAGTATTTGCTGCAAGGAACATTTAAACATTCGATATTACTGTCAATGTTAGTGCACATACCCCATATCAAAATAAACCTTTTACACAGGTTGGCCATTTCAAGTCACCTCTTATCCAAAATGCTAGCATCAATAACAGTATTGATGGAAGTCTTCTGCAAAGATTTATTCATTCACAAAGGAGGTAGATAGAGAGGAAACTCTGTTATCTACACTTGAAACATTTAAAAGTACATCTCTGTAATGTTCTCACCACAATCAGCTCACAATTTGCAGCAATCCTATGGAAGAGTAAAAAAACAAAAGACACGGTCAACTTGTTTACAAACCACATTAAAGCAGGGAATACTACACATTCTGTCTACAATTCAAGCTATGACACCGAGTATTGTACAAATTTCCTAAATACAAAGACAGCAATAAATACAGAACTGAATATGACTGAGTAAGTTCAACAGCCTGAGTAGCCAATATCAACTGTATTTCCATAACCACTCTAATATCCAAAAGCATGGGTTTCAATTGCTCACGTAAGAGAGATGCAGTATTTTTAGGTATCTCTTCATTAACTTTTTTGGAGCCATCATTGCCGTCGTTATCTGAAGCTGCAAAATGTATAGGATCTTCAGAGGTGGGATTTGAACTGCCTTCACCACTATTATCATTCGAGGGGTCATTATTGGCACCTTCTTTTTCCTTATTCTTGGCATCCCTAGATGGTGATCCTTTAGAGTTATCCTTCGGAGGGTCGTCAGAATCTTCTTTTTCCTTATTCTTATCACTTGAACCTCCACCACTACTGTCCCTGGGGTTTTGCAAGCCTATATCTGGCTTTGCTTCAACTCCAACCCGTCTCAAATGCAGCTGCCAGATTCCATTAACCAGAAACACAAGAAAATTGAGACGACAATAAATGTCACATTTATGGGAAGACGCTGAGTATAGCTATGTTAGTTTGTGAATGCCACAACGTTTAAGAAGTGCTAATACTAGTTCAAGGAAAAAACTCTGCATGATTTTGCAAACACAACGAAAAAGTGGCCATATATTTTGAATTCTAATGAGCAAAGTATTTATTATCAAAAGCAAAAATGATTTTTGTGGATTTTTCTTTATGTAAAAAAATTTCCTGTAAAAATGAAAATTTATCTGATATACAGCAAACAGAGAAGAATCACAGGATACTGAAAGAATATTCTACACTACCTGAAGATGTAGGTTAACTTCATCCGGACGTGAAAGAAATGGAAAATCGCCACCTGATTTTAGGGATGCTCGCCTTGCTCCAGGATACTTCTCACTTACTTGATCTTTCAATTCTCGAGGAATGGCACAATAATCATTTGTCTACAAACGCAGCAAAAGTAAAGACATGCAAAACTGTAAGCAAGTGTACAATATTCAACTCTTACATTAGAATAGAAAAATAAAATTGGAAAAACATCAAAAGCCCAATTTGCTCTACCACATAATACTACTTGAGCATGAAGATAGTAAGCTACAGATACTAGACAACACTAATCGTAAGGTATTACAGGGGAAGTTCAGAGACGTTTATCAAGCTATCCAACGAGTCGACCAAATTCATATTAAGCTCTTACCATGCTCTTATCTCACTCTGATAATGCACACTGGTGCACAAACTAGTAAAACTCTTCGATAATTTTTAGCTAAAATGTGTTTATGGAAAAACCTTGTTTTACATTATCTGTGAAAGTACATGAAATGATATTGAAAGAGTTAAAATGGTTATGACTTGTTTTCATAAACTAACGAAGCACATTACAAACAAATAGTACTAGTCGGTATTTACTGACAAATGACAAGAGAATAAATGTACTCAGATCACATTATTGAGTGCTTTCAAGGTCTCTGTCATATTTCTATTCTACAAATCTTTTTAGGGAGATGTGGTCTCCTGGAAGAGAGAAGGGATACATAAGTGGAAATTAGAAATGAACCACAATTAAGTTACTTACATCCATTATGGTGATAAATGAATCCGAAAGTAAGAGAGGTCCAATAGAAGCAGCGCCAGATGTCAAAGTTAACCTTGAAGCAAGATCCTCACGGGAGAGAGTCTCAACCTGAACACGATTCAAATTTATGATACAAAGATATGAGGAGTTCAAGAATCTCAGATTCAAACATGTTACATCCAATACTGCAAAACAGGTAAGAATTTTTTTTTCTTTGCAAAACAACTCGGAATTCTATACATTGGAAATTCTAAAATATGAAATATGAAAATAACGATGACTTCTAAACTTCAAGTAGGAACAAACGAGCCTATATCAAGATTGCTTTACTGAAGATAGTAACATAATATAGAATAAAAGGTCAACCTGGGAAACAACAAAATCCACCGAGTCTGCAATGAACGGTTCATGTGGACCATCACGAATTCCTATTAGAACGTATCGCTTCAGCAAAAAGGAGGGTGTCCAAGAAACACTGCAATGAAAGGCACAAAACAAAATTTTGACAAACTCTTCAGTATTTGAAGTGCATTTAAGAAAAACATAGAGATGGGATTGATATTAAGAATATGGAGTGAAGAATGAACCCATTGACGACCACAGACAAGCAAGATTGCTGTGTTAATAATTGATAGTAATCTCTATAAATCATTCTATCTAGTGACAAAGCATTAAAAATATAGGTCCAACACAGTCTACATTTGATGTATAAAATTTCAAGTGTCAAATGGATAGTGCCTAGAACCTAGTCCTAGAAACAAGCTCAATGAAGAGCGAAGACAAGTTCATTTTCAAAGAGAGAAACATGCACCGAAGCTGATGTACAAGTCGAAATATAGTTTAGTTAACAATCATTACTAGTGACAGGTGCAAGTATAGGATCCACCGAAACATTTAGTGGATACAACTTTTGGCTGCATTACGGACCCAAGCTTATAGAAATCACAACACTAATCATCAAGATGATCATTTAACTGATAGTTGCATGAGAGATGTATCAAATTACATACACGGGTGCCCATGGCATAGAAGCTGAGAAGCTTTGTGTATCAAGAAAAGTATTTGAGAGTATTAACGATCGAACACGTCTTGGACGATGCTGAGCAAAGAGTTGTGCTAGAAAGCCACCAAGGGATGTCCCATAAAGATGCACCTGTTAAAAGTACTCAGTCAGCATATTCAATACTAACTTTATTCCGATAAAAAATCTCTACATATCAGGAGGCCATTGTAAAATTCGAATGCCATAATCTGTCTGCTAGAAAGAAAAAAAAAAATCAATTGCTGAGTGTTCTCATACTGATGTAATTGTTAATTTGCAAAACATTGCCCACATAAAGATACTAAGTTCCTAGCATCTTCTTCATAAAGATACATAAATGCAGGAATCCAATCCCTAAAAAATATATCTTCTTCATAAAAAATATCATATTCATTACTGGTAATATCAAACGCGTATATGACTATATGTTATTATTTTGCCTACCTAGATCTAGGTTACTCATCTGTTATCACTGTTTATAGGTTGATTCCAATTTCTGCTACCAAACTAAATTCTCATTCTCTAACAAGAAATCTACACAGTGTAAGACTTGGGATTCTAGTTTTATCTACCTGCTTTGTAGTATTTCCGAAATTGAGCAGTAGTCGTTTTAACATAACCGATAAACAAAATCAACAATGTGGATAAAGTATAGAGAAGATGACTGTTTCTGGAAGGAACAACAATATGTAAGTCAAATTATAAAGGAAGTAACTTAATACATACATGGTGAACATCGATAGCATCTAGAAACTTTTCGAATGCTTGAATCCATTCATGATGATTCCACACACGTGGTATATCAACAGATATTACTCGATAACCCTGAAACACAAATTTCACATATTAAAATACATAGACACTATGAACTCTACTACGATCAATTAAAAGTACATCCCGAGCTGCTTATATAGATAAGTACATAAAAATAAAAATAAAAACTAGAAAATAATAGAAGCACATATATCCTACCTTATTCGACAATGACATAATTTGTTTATAGTAGACATCAGCAGTTCCCGGTGTCCCAGGAAGACAGATAAGTGGAGGCACCACTTTTGGACCAAACTCATAATACCTCCATTGTCTTGACCCAATCTGCAATAACTAACTGAACAGAGTAAGGGCCATTTACTATATAACAGCTTGGCAAAGAGGATTAAAAAAGGACGCCTACTTTTCTGTAGCCACAGCAATTCCCCCCCGAATGTAAATAAAAAACTTTGATTAATTGTTCACAGACCAAACAACTAAATGGCTGGATTGACATTGTGAAAACATTATGGTAAAACTATCGGACATAAATCTGATTGCGAGCACATATAGAAAGTATCGCTTCCTTACAGCATACTCACACTAAAAGTCATGTACATCTAAAGGGACACGGGCAAACAGACTCAACTAATTATTGGGGAATCCCACAAGCACAACCAAAGTTGACTGTATACCAGGAAAACAGTGAAATTATAAAGAAAGGTCCAAAAATCCATATCTCATCACTTAGTTAGACAACAGTGAAACCCCATACAAAGATGTCAAGGGATGTAAAGAGAGGCATCGAAGCTGCTTAGTATCTAGGGAAAGCTTGTGTGACACAAATGACAGAGAAAACATATACTGAATTTTGACTGATAACTGGCACAATGGACACTCATTGATAGTCCAAATAGGCGGTGATCTTACACTTTAAAAGATTCCCTGAAAACTACAATGACATCTAACATTGCACTTTTGCAAACTTTTTCCGGGTACCAATTAGAATCCAAATACAGTGTTGTTTACAAAACTTACATACTAGGTACTATCAAATTCTTGGAAAACTATATGAGATACTCAAAACCCTATGTCCAATATATGACTAGGATATCCAAGATCAAATTTAGCTCAATTGACAGAAAAAGGTCAACAACAACAACAACAACAAAAGCCTCAATTAAATAAAGAAAGATAGAGAAATTAAGGAAGAAAACATACAGAGATCTTGTGAAGTGGAACTTGAGATTTGAAATGAATATAATCCCCAGGCGCCGAGAAGACGCCTTTCATTGTTTCTTCTTCTTCTTCTGAAAGAATTCTCCCATCAAAATTGTGATCTAACAGGTTTTCCAATTCATTCCGATCTCAATTTCTTATATCTAGGTATAAATTTTTCTGATTTTGAGTTTTGGATTGAAGAGAATAATGAAAAATAAGAAGAAGAAACCAATGCGGTGGCCCTAAGACTACTTGATAATTCTAACAGTCAAAGAGAGAGAGAGAAAGAAATCAAACGCATTGTTGCTGATACTCTTTAACAGCTTGTCAACAACACAACAAGGAACTACTTCTCCATGTGTGTAGTCATTCGATGTGTGCACGATTATTAGGTGGTTATGAACTTACACCTTGCTTACACCAAGTAATTTTCCGAGTCACCGATTTAGTTTCTTTTCATTCGGAATTCTTTATAAGTAATCCGTTTGTTTCAAAATAATAGGTTGGCTTCGCATGTAAATTGGATTTGGGTTGGAATGTAAAATTTGATGTTTTTATTAAAAATTATAATCACTCAATGAATTTCGTTCGAAAGGGAGATTAGAGCAAGATCAGGATGGCGTCCAACGACTTCAACCCCTTAGATGCAGAAGCAAGAGCATTCCTAGATCATTCATGTGAATTAAAGATCTGAAGATCAACTTTTGTTGTTTTGTTAACGATTGCAAAAATCTAGTCTCGTTTGTGCGTGGAGAATAATCTTCCCAATTTTAATTCTATCTTGAAATGCAAAAATTTATATTTAGTCGTTTATAACATTTGCTTTAAGTTTATACATAGAAATTTCATGTTTTTTATAGACAAAGTAGCAAAAGAAGTTAGAGGTTTAAGTGTCAAAGGTCTCTCTACTGAAAACCTACCTAGTGAAACAAAAACACTGTTTTTTGAAAATCTGAAATGGAACTTGTTTCCTATTCTCAGTAATGTAACCTTTAGCTTCTTCTTAATTGGTAGTTATCAAAAAAAAAAAATGCAACAGTCTATTTAGTTAGTTGTTTATAACAAAGTAGTGAATCTCGGATCATGGTCTTGTCTCGATCCTGATCAAGACACCTTGATAGTTGTATCTCAGTGAATTTTAAGAGTTCTTGTTTCCAACTTTTATACCATTTAATCAAGCAATTGATGAAGACATTAGGGATTTGGACTAATTTAAACTTGTTCCTCGTTATATGGTTTATAATTTCGCATAACAAGATAAATATTAAGTCTTTTAAGGCTGCTAATGATTTTTTTATTATTATTATGAAATTTTTATATTTCCCTTATCTCGGCGATTTTCTAGTTTAAATATCGTTTCGTTGATATTGAGAAATTTGTCTCGGCCAGAAACCTAGTATCTTGTCCAAGATTTACTGCGTTAAGCTCTACTACGGGGTTTTTAATGTTAGAGCAACGCTCGAGTTTTGCTATCTCAAGCTTGTTGTCAATGTTAAATGTTCAAAACTATATCTTGATTTCTAGTCTACTAAGTCAAGTCTCAGAGTAGGTTAGAATTTGGTAGTTGAGTATCCAACATCACCGTTGAAGACTTAAGATCGACGAAGACATGTGGAGAACTTCTGTATCAGGTATGTGAAGACTGAACCATTTTATTTTACTCACTATCTTACCAATCTATCTTTTTGAGACGATGTCGTATGACTTCTAGTAGATTTACAAAGAAGAAATTTCGAGCCAAACCTGCCTTGTTAAAAATCTCGAAATATGATTCTAAGCAAAGATGTTCAACGATCCTTAACAATATTAGTTTTAAACAATTTATTGTGTGAATTAATTTGTGGATCAATTGAAAATTGCATGCGCATCGCGCATGAATGTTTCAAACATCATAAGAGAGAAATATTGAACTTTCTGATATTTCTACTCAGGATAGGTTGGCGAACCAGTTTGCAAACCATAGATATATGAGTTTCAAAAATACTGGTTCGCCAACCTAAAGTTCAGCTGGGGACCGTTCATAAACCGTTGTGAACTGATTTTTTGAAAGTTGGTCTAATAGACTAGCAGTTGACAAACTCGGTTCACGAATCGTGGTCAACTGAGTTCGGTAGTCTTGTACGGTTGGCTAACCCGGTTCACGAACCGTTGCACCCTGACTCCTGAACAAGCCTAATGGTTAACGAATCGTTGTACCAACCGTCTCAGTTTAAGATTTTAGTATATGCTTAAAGACTTATTTTTTAAATATGTTCAGTATTACTAGAACTCTCTTAAACACTTCTAAGACTTCATCGATCACTCAAACACGTATGTGTGTGCATCATGATTAAATTCTTAGGTGTTTAAACAAACATCAAATTGCTTTAGTTCTTTAGCATACTTGCTAAACCGAATAATCATTATACACGGTTCCAAAACCGGTTCCTAGTGTATATTCTTCTATTGTGTTTTCAAGGCCTAAAAATGTTTGCTTGATTCTCAAGTTTTCTTGGTCCTTGAAAATCTAAAAAGATGCTCTTTCAACTGAGAAATTCAATCCCTGACACTGTGTGTCCTATTTGATTTTAGAGTCGTCCTCTGTAGACCTAGGTTTCCTATGAGAAACATAATTATGTCTATGATTCGCTTTTGGGATTCGTGAAACTAGTCTATCTTAATAGTTCGTGTATCCTGATCTTGCTTTTCTGTTATCGAGGTTTTCGTAATCTCTTCCAGGCAAGATAGATGGTAATCACAAAGTTCTCTTCGTCTCAGACTTTGTGATTCCTCAAGATGGATATCTGAAAACTGATCTTAATTGATCTTTTGAAGATTGTTCTTGAGAGGTGATTAAGAATCTTGACTGCTCTCTGGGAGTCGTAAGTTCCGGATTGTGAAGTTTGTTAGCTTTGTCTATTGCAAACAAATTTCCTCACCTTGAATTTTGATCTAAACGGAAATCAAATAGACTTATTTGTTAGAGGGAGATTGGTATTAAAAGTCTTCACTTAGGTTGAAGCAACTCTTAGGGTGTAAAGAATGTCAGCTAAGGGAATCAATTGCGTAGAGCCTTGCGAGGTTAAAGAGACGTAAGGAGCGCGACAATAACTGAATCGCTCGGAGGGCGCATTCGGTCTCAACTACATTCCAATCCGAAGTCTAATAGTAGGCTAGTGTATGTAGCGACTTAATACAGTTAGGTGTTCAAATCTGGATGAGGTCTTAGGGTTTTTCTGCTATTGCAGTTTTCTCGTTAACAAAACTTCTGGTGTCTTGTGTTTTTCATTTTTCGCATTATATTGTTTATCTTTATAATTGGATTTACACAGGTTTGTACCTACTCAATCTAACTAGATACATCCGCTAAATTGTAATCAATTACGAGACTAGTTCTTGTAGAATTCGTATCTTGAAAGATAGATAACAAGTTTAATTACTTGGCAGATTTCCAATTGGATTATTTGGATACAGCTAGATTAATCTTGGATATTGATTTTTGAGATCGTCCAAGTACTTTGCTTAACAATCAGGTTCACGAACCATGTGTCTATATATATAAACGGATTGAGTATAGGTTAGAGATATAAACTCTATATGCATGTTGTCAAGGATCATTCAGTTGATCTACTTGCAATTGTATTAAGTTTTGTTCATACAGGTTGAGCATTGCTCGGTTGAACCCACCAAGCGTTGGTATCAAGGATGGTTGTCATATTTTAGTTTCAAAAGTCAAAGTCGCTTGATTAGGTTACTAGACTCAACTTCGTTAGGTTAGGCTAAGAAGTCTACAAATGTTCAGACATACAAGTATTATTCTGAAAACCTGAAGATTCCGAAGACGTATCGACATCAACGAACATATTATCCTTCTACATGAGGTTAGTAATACAAGACTTGACTCGTTCTTCATACGAGCAATACTCTAACAATCTCCCCTTTTTTCAATTTCAGTGACAAAACTTTAATACATGGAGAATACACAAATTAAAAGATAAAGATATTACATTACATAACCGTCTCTTAACCCATTCTTCATACGCTTGATTCCAAGTTTCAATAGCACAATAACCTGCATATTCAAAAACAAATGTCGTTGTTGAAGCATCTGAATAACAAAAAGCTTTGCTCCCCCTAAAGAAAAGCTAGGTATATATTCAATATGAACATATTTGTTATTCCCTTTTGTTAGAGCATGGCTCGGTTGAACCCACCAAGAGTTGGTATGTCAAGTTTGGTTGTCATATTTTAGTGAATCAAAACTCAATTAAAGAGTCGCTCGATTATGTACTAGAGACAACTTCGTATAGGTTAGGCTAGAAAGATTAGGACAATGAGACATACAAGTATTACTCGAAGACTTGAAGAATGTGAAGAAGTAACAAGCTACATCGACAACATCATCCTTCCTCTTGAGGTTAGTAATATTTTGACTTGAAATGTTTCATTCCTAACGTATCTTTCAAGTCGTGCTATATTGAAAACATAACTGCGAAGCTGTGAATGATTATACTCTAGTAGACATATTGTTAAGGAATTACAATACGAAGTATAACGCTTATCTTTTGAACTTCGTATATAAGACATCGACATAATCGTATGAATGCTATTGTGATTATGTGTATGAGTATGGGTGAAGATTTCGTCCTAGGAAATAATGTTTACATTCGCTTAAAGGAATTACATTCATGAACTTGTTTTATGAATCGAAAGGGAAATCGCTAGGCTTATTGGTATTGTTATTCATTGCATATCTTTGGATTACCAATATTTGTGAGTTAGTAGACCAATCATAACTTGTTATATATCTTGGTAAAACTAGTCACAATACCTGACTTATGTATTGGTATGGCTTTCATTAGTGTAACTGATCCTAAGTAATCACCTAAGATGGTATGATCGATATTTATAATTGGTGTAACCGATCCTAGTAATTGGTTTGACCGATCACAAAAGAATGTGTAATCGATCCTTGTAATTGGTGTAACCGGTCTTGGTAATTTGTGTAACCGGTCCTGGTAATTGGTGTAACCGATCCTGGTAACTGGTGTGACCGATCACAAGTAATACCATGAGAATATGGTAACCGGTCCTGGTAATTGACGTGACCAATTTGGTAACTAATGTAACCGGTCCCTGTAACCATTATTAAGGTAGAACCGATCCTTGTGTTTGGTAGAACCGTAAACCCATAATTAGTGTGTTGATTTGATCAATCACATAGTTCTTGGAAATCAGATGAACCAGTTCTAAACTTGTTTGGAAGTATGGTATAATCGGTTCCAAGATTGTAATTATGAAAGAGGATTTACAAAGAAATAAGATGTCGACATACTTTGAACATGTTCAGTAACTCTTATCTTTTATTGTTCAAAGATATTCCTTAATAACTCAAGGAGATCCCAGACCGAAATAAGTTGAGAATCTTTTAATTAAGGTTGTTAATTTTATATGCTTTTAATTACCAGCAATTAAAATGCATACTCTGGAAAATAAAAATTGGTAATGTGCATTTACTAATTGGAGATTTTCTAGTAGGATTTCGGTCAATATTAGACAGAGAATTTCTAGGAATTATGAAAACCGATTTGGAAATATATTGCATATCTTAAGAATATTTCGGTTTTGGAAATTCCTTGGTGTCCAAACTTCCTTGGTCTATAAATACCCAAGTTTGCATTTCGAGCAAACTATCCTAAGAGCCAGCAAAACTACCTTGTTGTGTTGTTACTGGTGTAGCCGTATATTCGGAGAGGAAAGTACCCTAATTATGCGAAATCTCGTACGACCGCTCGTTTAAAGACTTCTTTGGGATCAAGAAGCTCTATGAGTACCGCTGGTGGGAAACTAGATAATTGCAGTATTATTAGTTTTCAATTTGATTTGATTGACTAACGGTTGTTGAACTTTGATTGCACCTAGTTTGTTTATTCTTGAGAATCTTCTCTTCTGATATAAGATTCACTCAAACTAGATCGAAGTGTCGACGGGATCTTTAGAACTGTTTGTAGATCTAAAGACATCTTGTGATAATCCATTGTTAACACACTCCATTTTGTGCGTGATTGATCATAAGAGATTCAAGTTTTTGTGTGCAGGTGTTTATTAAAGATTTAAGAAGATTTGAAGACGAAGAAGATTTCTGATTTGGGTTCATAATCTTTGGTGTGCACAAAACTTGATCGGCTGGGATCCAACTATAATCGGTTTATCTTTGATAGATTTGATTGATTAGTTACATAGATCGGCATCAGTATTTAGCATCTTGATAAGATCCTATTATTGATTGCATAATCTAAACTCTGCTAATTTGGTAGTTGTTGGATAGATTGATCTAAACCCGACAAAGGAGTTTATTGGATTAAACAGAAGAACCTTTGTCTAACTCATGTCACTGAGATTAAATAGAGTTGTTACCGAACAGATTTTGTTGTTCCTTTACTGTTTGGAACACGAACCAAAGGAATTGTTCCAGTGCGTGCACTTATTGAATGTCGGAAGCGCAGGGATACTGAAAAAACTAGGTGAACTATAGGTTTAGTTGCTTGTCTCAACTATACGAAGTTGGTTTGATTTTGTATAGCGGCTTAATTATGAGAGTATTCAATTCTGGACTAGGTCTCGGGGTTTTTCTGTATTTGCGGTTTCCTCGTTAACAAAATCTTGTTGTGTCATTTACTTTTGTTTTCCGCAATTATAATTGTTGTTATTATAATTTAAAGTAAATTACACAAACGTTAACTATGTATTACTTGATACTGATCCTACAGAGTTTGGTTAAGTTGATCGCTGTCGTAAGCGACACAAATATAATTACACTTTCTCACAACTCAAAATATAAATATAGCAAGGGCAAGAAAGGATCGATCCCACAGAGAGGTCTAGGTTGTCAAATTGTTATGGTTCCTTATAAATAACACCGGTAGTTTTGTGGTTTTATGAAATAAAATAAACAAAAGCAAATAAAGAAATAAGCAAACAAATCAAATCAAGGATAAGAAATATTGGTTAAGGATTTCGTTTTCATTCACTAACATGCTTTTCACAATAACTAGAATTGATATTTAATCTCAACTTTTATCAAAGACCCTAGAATACCTTGATCGCAAGAATATCCCGCAAACCTCCTCATGTCATCAACAAACACATTAAAAGATGCGAATATGAATTCTACCTAAAGGAACAACCTAACGTGTAAAAGCACTAATCAAGTTTAATTCCCTAGATGCGTTAAGTTCTATGAAATCAGGCCAATCGAAGCAATTGAACGTGGAAAGCGCACTAATTCAATTTAACAAAGGTTACGATTCACATATGATCATAAGAATATATCACTACAAACTATAATCATATTATGCTACTTGTATCCAAGGAATATCACTTTTGCGTATAATAAACCCTAAACTAGCAATAGATGTGATTAGAAGTTCTACCAATTTGCAACTTGACAAAACAATCAATCAATCATAAAACAATATTTTCGGAGAATTGCAAACGATAGATATGAGACAAAACTAATATATTGAATCAAAGAATCATGCTTTGTGAAATCCAACTATTCCATAACCAATAATAATTAGGTACTCATATTCATGGAGTTCATCACAAGAAGAAATAGAAAAGACTTCATGGTTCTAAACCCTAGAATAAAGTAGAAGAGATAATAAAACGTGATAAGATAAAGATCTAAGATAATCCTCCAAAAGATAGAAGTCCTCTCTTTTATATATTCCTCAATTTCCATAAAGGATACTCCTTCCAAAATTAGGTTTTGTCTTCAAGTCCATTAGTTGGAAATTCACCCTACCCACCATGGAGAGAAACCAGTGTAGAAATTATGTCCCAAAATCGCTCACGGGAAAACTGGATTGTGGCCGGAATCACGCTGAATCGTCGTGAAATCGGCTCCGGTGACCGGCAAAGTCAAACCGCCACCGGGTCAACGGGGTCGAGCGTAGGGTCACCGAGTAACGTCAGTCAAATAGATCGGTCAAGGTCGGAGTGATTCAAGTCCCGGAGTCAGCCAAAAGCATTACCACCAACCGCATAATTATCCATCTTCCTCAAACCAGACCCTTGGCATCATTTACACAAACAAACAGACATGTTCACCAAAGACCAAGCACAAACCACCTCTAAATCCCGCAATATCTCCCCCGTGACTCATATTAGCTCCATCTTCTTGAACTCACAACCCAAAGGCAAACACCACAAAAATCTAGCTTCCAAATCCAGGCCACGACCGGAGTCGGCTAGCCACCCGACATAATCCACATTAACCTCTCGAAATCAGACAATTAACCAACTCATGGCCAACATTTATTCATCGCCCGTACATCCTCACAAAATTCCATTGCACCGTTTGCGGCTCCATTGCCTAAAAAGACCATTCCCAACTCTCAACTCAAAACACCAGGAGCAAACCCCAACTCATCTCAGGCAATTACAAGCACCACCAATGCTTGCAAATCGTAAAAGCAACAACATCGGTGCACCCCGTATCATCCAACCTCCACCTCGAGTCTTCCCCGTAAGCTACAAAATGATCCAATTTCTCTTTTTTTTTTTGGCATGATTAGATCTTTTGGATCCAAGCGCATGCTTCTTGTCGCTTTACATGATAGTTGCCTTGGATCCTGCATTCCACGCTTGTTTAGGCGACGGAGACAGGGACTACGTTTCACACATACTGCTATTCCCAAGTGTCTTTTTATTCCGTTTTGGTCTAATTGGTCGGTCCTTTTTTCTTTTTCTTTTATTTTTTTTTTTTTTTTAAAAAAATTTTTTCATTTTTTTTTTTTTTTTTTTTTTTTTTTTTTTTAGTAACTCAACCACTTGCAAAGAATAACACGTCGATGTTTAGTGACCCACCAAAGCACTTAGAGAACAATAGATAAATATGGAAAAATAAAAATAGAATGCGATATGGTGATATTCCGAGATATGGTAACAACTATCATGTTAATTTGTGATTTCGAGCTATATTCTTCCCTTTTAGTTTGGAACACGAACCAAAGGAATTGTTCCGTGCACTTATTGAATGTCGGAAGGAACGGGGATAAGAAAACTAGGTGAACTATAGGTTTAGTTGCTTGTCTCAACTATACGAAGTTGGTTTGATTTTGTATAGCGGCTTAATTATGAGAGTATTCAATTGGACTAGGTCTCGGTTTTTACAGATTTAATCTCCATAAAACCCAGTAAATGCGGTTTCCTCGTTAACAAAATCTTGTTGTGTCATTTACTTTTGTTTTCCGTAATTATAATTGTTGTTATTATAATTTAAAGTAAATTACACAAACGTTAACTATGTATTACTTGATACTTTGATCCTACGAGTTTGGTTAAGTCCCCCTTAACCTATTATCAAGTAATCACACTTTGATTATTGTATTATATCGATCCGTATCTATAGATGATCACACAAAGTGTGAATAAGATACATCGAAAACTGTATTGTCTCGACTTTGATTGTTGTATTATATCGATCTGGTCCATAAACAATCACTTTCGGTAAGAGGACTTATAGGTGGAAAAGTTTAAGATTGTGGTATATTTGGGTACCCTCGTCTTTTCACCTTTTGTAGTATGAAATACTACACAACATGATGATATGCCCCCCTAGTCAAAGCTTTACTCTTTTGTTAGCTTTATGTTTTTCAGCATATGTATCATTTCTCTGTGATTATAAACCATTTTATACTCTATATATTTCTCCCCCTTTTGGTCACAAAATGACAAAGAAACGAAAAAAATACATAAGCAAACTGAAAGGATCTTACAAATTCATAACAACTCATACAACCTATAAGAGTTAAGCACGAAGGTTTAACATACCATTTTAGACAAGCAATACTAAAACCAAAGTAATTTGTTTTAGCATCTTATCAAGGAAATAAGCCCGAAGAAATTTTTCCTTTGATTTGATAAATCAACCTAAGATCAGAATTAACTTAGTTACTTATCAGGATCCAATTATTCATAAATAATTATACCTCATGTAGACAAGAAAAAACTAGTTTAGATAAATAGTTTTCTTATCAAGGAAACGATAAGACTTGAATAATCATACCTCTTTTTGTAAGTATAAACTAAAAATTAACTTAGTTTTTATTATCATGAATCAATTGGACTAAAGCAATTGAACCACCTTTAAGCAAAAAAACAAATCAGAATTGACTTAGTTTTTCTTAACCGAGAACAATTATGCCGTATTTCGTTACACAAAAGCAAGAATAAGCAATTATAAATCAGTTTTTCTTAACATGAAAACGATTAACTATCACAAATATTAATCGTTACCTAACTTTTCGATATGATAAACTAGGATCCTAATCGATCAAGTTTTCATATTAGGAAATAGATTATCAATATTCTTCCCTCGATTTCTACAACCACTAACCCCATGAAGATATAACGTTTAAGCATCAGTTCAATATAAAACTCTCCCTTTTAGAGTTTTTATTCCATGCAAGACGAACTTTTCCAGAGGAAGGTCGACAAGGTCTTAGCTATTATGTGCCAATAGTAAAAGGCTAAAACCGAAAAATCATACGTATACTAAATACATAACTATGAAACATAAATTGATAATAATATAATCGCGACTTCACACATGAGTTTGATCAATATATTCTTATGATTATTTGATAAAGTAACCCAATAGGTTAGATCCGAAACCTGTTACATCAAATAGTCACATAAATCAGAAGAGATAACCATATTATGAGATCAAAAAATTAGGGTTTGTGGAAACCGAAACTAAATTTCATAAACCAAAAGCTAAGCAAAAGAAATAATCAATCAGATCAAGAAATGCAATCGTAACTATCAAAAGAATGACACTAAGATTTTAAAATAAAAACCTAATCATCTGTATTATTGACAGTTGAATAAA
The DNA here is from genome assembly GCA_023531295.1 of Papaver armeniacum. Taxonomy (NCBI): domain Eukaryota; kingdom Viridiplantae; phylum Streptophyta; class Magnoliopsida; order Ranunculales; family Papaveraceae; genus Papaver; species Papaver armeniacum. The sequence continues at coordinate 178,646 of JAJJWW010008047.1, read as the reverse complement.
CTTTATACAAAAATTGAGATTGATCAATTATTGATTAGTCTATTAGTAGTTTGATCTTAGAGTCGGATCCTTTAGAGATCATTTTCAATATCCTCAAAAAATTTGGATCCTCATCCACAACATCATGACTGATTTCCCGAATTCGATAAACAATACCTTGATTGTGTTCACAGGTTAAAGCATTAATCTTACGATTAATATTGCAAGCATACTCCCTATTATTGATTCCAAGTTTAATCAGCTTTCTTTAGTTATGGATAACAATTCTTAGTCGTGTTGCATGTTTATGATGAGTTCAACGGTACTAAGAAAAACTTGACGAATATTGAAGATTTCAATCTTAGTATCCAAATTATTTTGGACAAGAAGATCAGTGACTCATGTATGAGATGATACATCTTCATCCAGACCTCTGTTTTATTTCACTTATTCTCAATTCCATATTTCTTGAAAGTATCATCAAGATCGAGGGTTTTATTAGAAACATTCTCGCTCAAAACTTTTAAAAGTTTAACTTGAGATCTGATTTGAGGATGCATTTTTAGTATGAATTCTCAAACAAGATATAAGTACAAATATTAACATATTTCAACACATACCAAACCTAGGTACCAGCCTTATATAAATTAGTCTGCTCAGATCCGAAAATAATTTCGTTTCTTATGTGTAAATAATTTTATTCATCAACAAAGCTAATAAGATCTTTTACTCATTTTGAATGACCAAACCAAAAAGATGTTCAATTAGATGAACATGAGGACATAAGGATAACTATTTTTTTTTAAGAAGGATCAACTTCAAAACAAAATAATAGAGATATGAAGATCTTTGGCAAGAAAAATCATCCAGTGTACACCCTTTATCGTAAGATAAATCTTCTATTGTTTAAGAACAAAAATATCCAAAGGTAGATAGTGTACTTTCTTTATGTTGAATAAGAGATATTGACAGGATTTCAAATGTCCTTTTATTTGTGCTTCCTTACATCAGAAAGACTAGGCACTATAAGGATGCACATTTCAACACTTTTAGTTAGTATTGGGGTGATGTGAATTTATCTCACCAAGTCCTATTGAAACAATATTTTTCTCGTCCTTAGGAGATTAGTCTTAAATCCTTGTACATCTTATCCGAGAACCAAGTTCATCGTCGACCCAATGATGGTTATGAGAAGCTGAGTCAGAGATGTTTTCATGATCCCATCGTGGAAGAATCTATTTGATTGACTCCTCGGTTCGTGTTCCTAAATATTATAGTAATAAGAAATTCTTGATTCAAGCTCCATCATGTGTCTGCTGAAGATGTTAATTTTATGATGAAGATTCTTTTCTAGAGCTTTATTAAAAGATAAATCCTGATACAATTCGGTTAGACAATTTCTTTCACGAATTTTGTACCCTTCTTGTGAAATGTACAGCGATTTCGTAAGTTTCTCACTCTCAGAAGTTTTTTGATTCACTTCCTTAGAAAGAGAGATTTTTTGTTTCAAATAATCAGTAAGATAATTTTGAGAATGAAGTGTTTCTTGCTTTAATTCGAAAATTCTGACTTGCAGCTGAACAACAAGTTCTAATACATCTTCCAGACAACTGATTGATTTTCATGGTTCTAAACACATATTGACTTTATTAAAAAAGATCTGCAGGCTAATCAAGTCTTTTGTATAAGAATAGGAAGTTGAATCCCTATTTTCCACATGTGGTAGAGAACAAGTGTTGAGGATTTTTCATGTCCATTGTTCGATTCGGTCCCAAAACAAATTCTGAAGAATGCATTTTCCCTTTATGTTTGGACATAACCTTTCTTTGTCGTGATTAGGAGACTCATTCAAGGATTTATCAGAGAGGGACCATGTACTTGAGTATATAAAAAAGGTATGTAACCGATTACTAATAGCCTGTTCCGAGAGATTATTCTCAAAATATTGATGTATACTGACTAAGCCCTTTTTAGATTTTCCTTTATTACGGATCATGTCTTATAGGTTGGACCACACCAAACACATATTGTTAGATCTTTTCGTGTTTTCCTGCTATGATACCAATTGAAATGACGAGGGTACCAAGCACACCACAATCTTATTGTTATCAACCTATAAATCTAATACTTGCGTGATCTAATATAGACAGAGATTGTCAAGAAGATAGCAAACCAAAAGGTATACACTTGGTATATAGTACAAGTAAAATACCGAACCATAAACTATATGGATCAACTCAAGTTATTGGATTAACGTATAAGTATAATTACTTTAATTATACCTTAAAAAAATATAATGCAAAAAGTAAACTAAAAGCACACAACAAGATTTTGTTAACGAGGAAACCACAAATGCATAAAAACTCTGGGACCTATTCCAGTTTTGAATACTTTTAGAATTAAAACGTTATACAAAATACACTACCAACTTCGTATAATCGAGACCAAGTAAACTACCCTTATTTACCTAGTTTCCTCAAAACCGGCTCCTATAACCAATCTGGCCAACACATGTGAATCCTAAGATAGAGTCCATTATCTTAAGTTGCTTCAGCCGCTGTGAAGACTTCAAGCACTCAACTCATTTGGATTGTCTTCCAAACAGTAAAGGACTAATATGTTTGGTAACCACTCTTCAACCTCAAGAAGTAAATCAGATACTTTGTTGAGTACGAAAAAGGCGCTTTCGTTTAAACTAATAAACTCCCTTGTCCGGTTTAGATCAATCAAGATCCAGATTATCGAAATAATTAGATTTATATTTACACGCTATCAGATTTTTATACTGAAGAATACCACCAAATTGATAGCTTTTCGATCTACTACGACCAATCAATCAATGGTCTATCAAAGATAAACGAAATCTATTCAGATCCCAGCTGGTAGGCTGGGAAAAGAAGTTTCGCCTACGGGTTATACTGCAAGTGCACAGTGCCTATTGGAGGCAGGGCAAGTACAGGTCGATCCTCAGGGAGATGGGGTTGCTGTAGAGTTAATCTGAGGCTTTACAAAACTGATTTTCTAGAGAAGTAATACAAATGTGAGCTGTTGGGTGTCGATACGACTAGTTGAAGTTGTTGTGACTCTAATTTAAGGCAACAAATGAACAAAAGGTGTTGTAACAGATGGTTGAGTGGCACTAGGGTGATTGAATTCACTCTCTAATCCTATGCTAAGGTAATGTAAATTATCACTTTGTTCTTATGCCTTCCCTTGAAGGCCTTAGATGAATAATTGTATAACTAAATCCCCTTACTTACTCCTAGTATCAATGGTCTTCTTACAGTACCATTGATCACAAGCAAATTTAGTTCTCTATCTAACTATTTTCCTAAACATTACACACAATAAGAACAAGCTGAGAATTTGATTAATTTCACATTAGATAAGAGAGTTTCATCTTCACCCTAGCAGAGTGATTTAGAACATCATGCAAAGCTAAACAAACTTGAAATTAAATTACAAAATTAAACCCTAAAAATAGACTGGGTTTCTCTCACATGAAGAACATCTCAATTTATACCTCACAATCACTCGAACAGGCAATTAATGAAAAACCCAAACCTCTTTCCTCTGCTAATTCGTCTCTGACTCCATTGATTTGATGTTGGAGAAGCTATGATGGAGAAGCTATGATGGAGATAACTTGAGATAGAGTGGCGGAGCAGGCGGCTGTGGCTGCTGCTGTTGGTGTCAGGGGATGGAGATGGTGGTGGTGTTGGCTCTGTCATGGTCGGGGAAGAAGAGAAATGGGTTTCTCTCTGAAACTGTCGGGGGGAAAGAGAAAAGGGAAGTGAGAAATGGGGGAAGGTGTGTTTGGCTCGATGGGTAAGGTATAGGTGGTTTTGGTGTGGAGCGGGAGCAAATGACGGGCGATGTGCATGGCGGAGCGACCGTTGGATGCAAATGGATCAAATCTCACGGCTCAGAGTGAATCGGGCTGTGGACTCGGGTTATGGGCCGGGTCTTGGATAGCTCAAGCCCATGTCTTGTAAATGGGTTGCTACTTGTTGAGTTGCAACTGACGCGCGCGCGGGCTTTGGCTTTTTGCTCCATAAACGCTCGTCTCCAATTTTCTGCTCTTTTGGCTCCTCAATTTCTCCGAAATTTATTTACTACCTAAAAACACAAAATTAATTAGTACAAATATTTATTCTTGAAAACAGGGAAAAATACAGAATTTGGGATAATATCTGATTTCTGAGCACAAAAGATGAGTTAAATGCCAATAAAAAGGTGTAGAAATATGCAATATTTGGCACTCATCAAATACCCCCAAACCTGAATTTTACTTGTCCTCAAGTGAAACAGAAATTAAGAAATCCTAACTATACCACTGTCGCGGGTCTCTCGAATGCATTTAGCGTATGCACTAAGCCTTTAAACCCCTAGGTGTCCCTAGTGGACGAGTTGTAGTCTCGTGAGGGTTTACCGTGAGGTGTACCCACAAAACCTCTCCAACTTCGTAGTGTAAAAGAGTCTCAAGCATCCAAGGAGCTATGAGGACATAGAGTTTCGCATGCTAGTAACACGAAGTTAGAACTACCAAAGAACGCATTCTCATCCTTAAGAGTTGAGCGAGAAGTAACCATACCATATGAAAGAATTCGGATTCGATAGTGATCACAAGCCTCGACTTCGCCTCACCAATAAGGTTTTATGATAATTGCACTCAAAAAGACCGCTTTTTAGTCTCTCATGTGTGCAGCAGGAATAAAGAGAGAAATCCCGCACACGTTGAAGATGAGAAGGATAACCTTCCGAAATAATTTCTCGGAGACTCCACAAAGTTGTGGACAAAAAGAATCTTTTTCGATGATCTCTAAGAAAGGAAATCAACCATTAGCAAGGATGGGAGTACTCACTTACCTTCTCACCCGATCGGCAATTAATATCACTCTCTCAAAGATTCATAGAAACGTCTTCAATCTTCGGTCTTCGGTCTTCAATTGTTGATGACGAACTTCTGAACTTCACAAAAACTTGACAAACATTTTTTTTTTTTTTTTAGCTGGGTGGTGGTAACTAGACTTAGAAAATAAATAATAATAATATTTTTTTTTTTTTTTTTTTTACAATATGAAATGAAAATAACAATAACAATAAAACTCAATTTTTCACACTTGTGTTGTCTTGATTTCACGAACTTCATTAATTCTCTTCTATTTTCTTTTCTTTTCTTTGTTGCATGTAAACCTTGGACTATTTCAACTTTTTTTTCAAATATTCTGATGATGCTCTGCTTGCTGACGACGATGTGTTTCTATGAATCTGTTGATGTTGTTGAAAGGGAGAGAGTGATGCTAACTGCAAATCGAACTACAAGAAGGAGTTTTCATCTTTAAACGTCACCCTCATGATTGACAAAATTAGCACTCAAGAGATCAAAAATAGTGCTGAAAGTGGTGCGAAGTTGAATAGCTCACCATTCCTACCCGGAATTGACGTACGGTGACACACACTCTAACAGATTTTTTAGAAAGTCACAAAAATGAAGGTTGGTGCCTTGCTTGATGTAAAAATGGGTAGTCTCCACTATGGGTGATCACAATTCTACTACCGAATATCTATGCAGCACCTAATTCGCTCTCCGGCATGGTTAAATCCAACTTTAACGCTCTAATCAACTAAGAAACCCGATTGTGTTCTCCAGTACTTCCAAGTTCTGTTATTTCGGTCAGACTCTCTATGTAAACATAGCTAGAAGCATGCTAGTGACTCTAAAATCTCTAAAAGTTTGAGGTTTTTATGTACATATTTACAAAGAGTTTTGAATTTTTTGATTTTTTTGATTTTTTTTTTTTTTTTTTTTTTGAAATAAAAGACTAAAAACTCTATATGCAAATGCACCCCAAACCTAAATCAAACATTGTCCTCAATGTGTCAACAGATGATAAGAATGTAAATAGTCACATACCAAGAGAACTATGTTGAGAGGAGAAAAGGGAAGAGATTACCGGATGTACAATGATGTTGCTAAACCAAAGGAGGATGAATGCTTTGAAAGCAAACAACCAAAGCGCAAGACAAAAAGGTTGGTTAGCAAACATAAAAACTATGCAAAAAGAAAAAGAAAAGGGAAAGAGAATGGATTTTTAGTCCATATATATGTACACAAGTGAACTAGTATAGTCCACATAGATGGGGTCTTCTAAGTCTACGGTCTCAACTTCTGGTGGAATATGCTCCAGAAATGGTTTCAATCTCTGACCATTGACTTTGACGATGTTCTTGGTTGCTGGGTTTTCGATTTCAACAGCTCCATGGGGGGAAACGGTACGTACCAAGAATGGTCCTGACCATCGGGAACGTAACTTTCCTGGAAACAAATGCAAACGAGTGTTGTACAATAAAACTTTTTGACCAGAGGTGAAAGACTTGCGCAGAATGCACTTGTCGTGAAACACTTTCATTCTTTGTTTGTACATTTTGGCACTATCATATGCATCATTTCTCAATTCTTCTAACTCATTGAGTTGAAGTTTTCTTTGGATACCAGCTTTATCAAGATCAAAATTCAGTTTCTTTACAGCCCAATATGCACGATGTTCTAACTCTACGGGTAGATGACAAGCTTTACCGTACACAAGTCTGTAGGGAGACATCCCAATGGGAGTCTTGTATGCAGTTCTATAGGCCCACAAAGCATCATTTAAGCGCAAAGACCAATCTTTCCTAGAAGGATTGACAGTCTTCTCAAGGATATGCTTAATTTCCCTATTAGAAACTTCTACTTAGCCACTGGTTTGAGGATGGTAAGGTGTTGCTACCTTATGAGTGATTCCATACTTGCTCACAAGTGATTCAAAGGGTCTATTGCAAAAATGACTACCTCCATCACTGATTATTGCTCTAGGTGTTCCAAAACGGGAGAAAATGTTTTCCTTAAGAAAAGAAAGAACAACTTTATGATCATTTGTTTTGGATGCAATGGCCTCTACCCACTTAGAGACATAATCAACAAAGAACAAAAATGTACAACTTACCTTCAGAGTTAGGAAATGGACCCATGAAATCAATACCCCACACATCAAACAGCTCAACGATCAAAATGGGTTGTAAGGGCATCATGTTTCTCTTAGAGATACTTCCTAATTTATGGCATCGGTCACAAGCAACACAAAAAGCATGGCTATCCTTAAACAATGTTGGCCAATAGAAACCGCTCTGCAAGATCTTTGCAAGCTTTTCTTGGCACTAAAGTGGCCTCCACATGCATGGTCATGACAGAAAGAGATGACGTCCCTTTGTTCGAATTGGGGACACATCTTCTAATGATTTGGTCTTGGCAGTACTTAAACAGATATGGGTCATCCCAAAGGAAATGTTTAACTTCAGCCAAGAACTTAGAACGGTCTTGTTTAGACCAATGCAACGGCATTCTACCTGTAGCAAGGTAGTTCACAATATCGACAAACCACGCATTTCGAGACACAAGCATCAATTGTTCATCGGGAATGACTCTCTAATCAAGCACGGATTCATCAGCAGATTCAACATTCAACCTAGACAAGTGATCAAAGCAACAACATTTTCCGACCCTTTCTTATCTCGAATTTCGAGGTTAAACTCTTGTAACAAGAGTATCCATCGAATTAGACGAGCCTTAGCATCTTTTTAGACAAAAGATATCTCAATGCAAAGATGGTCGAAATATATGATGACTTTAGACCCTATCAAATAAGATCTAAACTTATCTAATGCAAACACAACAACTAGCAACTCTTTCTCGGTTGTGGAATAATTCATTGAGCATCATTAAGTGTTTTACTAGCATAGTAGATCACATAAGGGAGTTTGTCTACTCGCTGGCCCAAAACAGCTCCTACAAAGATAGTCGACGCATCACACATAATCTCAAATGGTAATGTCCAAAGTGGTCCGACTATAGGGGCGATGTAAGGAGAGCCTTCGATTGCTCCCATGCTTCCTTACAAGCATCATCAAAGACAAATGCAACATCTTTTGCAAGAAGATTACACAAAGGTATTGAAATTTTACTAAAGTCTTTGATGAATCGGCGGTAAAAAACCCGCATGGCCTAAGAATGATCTTATGTCCCTCACCGCCAGAACGAGGTTGAGGCAAGTGTTGAATGAGATCAACCTTGGCTTTGTCTACTTCTATGCCTTTTTCCGAGATGATATGCCCTAAAACAATGCCCGAGTTAACCATGAAATGACATTTTTCCCAATTCAAAACCAAATTCTTTTCCTTACATCTAATCGGCCACACGAGTAAGATGATGCAAACACTCATCAAAAGAAGACCCAAACACGTAAAAAATCATCCATGAAAATTTCAAGAAACTTATCTACCATGTCAGAAAATATGCTCATCATGCAACGTTGAAAAGTAGTGGGTGCATTACACAACCCGAAAGGCATACGATGATAAGCAAATGTTCCATAAGGACATGTAAATGTGGTCTTTTGTTGGTCTTCGGGTGCTATGTGAATTTGGTTGTAGCCTGAATAGCCATCTAAGAAACAATAGTGACTATGCTTCGCCAACCTTTCCAAAGATTTGGTCAATGAAGGGAAGGGGAAAATGGTCTTTCTTTGTTACTTGTGTTCAATTTTCTATAATCAATACAAACTCGCCACCCCGTGGTCACACGGGTGGGGACAAGCTCATTCATCTCATTTTGAACTACAAAGAATGCCGGACTTTTTGGGTACCACTTGAATGGGACTCGACCCACTCAGCTATCCGGAACCAAATTGGTAAATGATACCCGCATCAAGCAGTTTCAAAATCTCACCCTTGACAACATCTCTTATATTGGGGTTAAGTCTCCTTTGCATTTCTCTAGATGGTTTAGTGTTCTCTTCAAGATTTATGTGATGCATGCAAATTGTGGGACTTATACCCTTAAGATCTGAGATGGTCCAACCTAAGGCTCCTTTATGTTCTTTAAGCACTTCTAAAAGTTGACTTTCTTAAATCGTTCGTGTCTAAACATGATGCAATAATCACGGGTAAAGTATCGAAGGACCTAAGAAAGCATACTTCAAAGTATCAGGTAATGGTTTCAAATCAAGCTTAGGTGGTTCATCAAGAGGTGGGGCAGATTTGGAATCAGAGAGTGGAAGTGGTTCCACTGCATTCTGCCATTTAGCAATATCCATGGGTGGAACAGATTCAAGCAAAGAGTGAATTTCCACAATGTACTTAGACTCGAAGAGATCTAAGTCAAAGTTATCTAAACATGCTTGCAAAGGGTCCACTGACAAAATGTCGAGCAAAGAGTCTTGGATCAGACTCTCAATCATGTTAATCTCATGCAAATCAGTATCATCACAATCAATGGGTTGTTGACTAGTGTTAAAAAACATTTAGCTCTACGGTCATGTTACCAAAAGACAATTTCAACACTCCATTACGACAGTTGATGATGACATTGGACGTCGCCAGGAAAGGACGTCCTAAAATCACAGGAATGTGATTACTTGGGTTTTGCACGGGTTGAGTATCTAAGACGATGATGTCCACAGGAAAGAAAAATTTATCAACCTTGATTAACACATCTTCAACAATACCACGGGGGATTTTCACAGATCTGTCCGCTAATTGTAGCGTAACAGGTGTGGGCTTCAGCTCCCCAAGGCCCAGTTGCACATACACAGAGTATGGCAATAGATTCACACTTGCTCCTAAGTCTAGTAACGCCTTTTCGACCACATGGTCACCTATGGTGCATGTAATTGTTGGACTACCTGGATCTCTAAACTTAGTTGGAATCTTGTTTTGGATTATGGAGCTCACTTGCTCAGTGATAAAGGCACGCTTATGCACATGAAGCTTTCGCTTTTGTGTGCACAAGTCCTTCAAAAACTTAGCATATGTGGGTATTTGTCTGATTGCTTCGAGAAATGGAATGTTTATGTTAACTCGTTTGAACATTTCCAAAATCTCGTTGTATTGGTTACCCCCTTTCTACTGCACCAACCTTTGTGGGAATGGAGCAACAGGTGCATGACTTGGCAAAGAAACATCTATATGAGTAGGACTCTTAGTTTTATCAATATGCTCAGATTCTTTTTCTACAGTAGATGTTTTATGTGGTGTTGTGTGTACTGGTGAGTCTGATTTAGACTCGCTTGTCTGTGGTACACCTACATTGTTCTCAAAAACTCTACCACTACGGAGAGTGGTGACAACATTCGCATGACTATGTGAAGTTTCATTGCAGGTTGAAGTGCCTGCCTGAAACACATTCTTTGGATTTTGTTGGGGTTGACTAGGAAGTTTGCCTTTTTCTCTCTCATTCAATGCATCACAGATTTGACCCATCTTAAGTTCTAGACTTGTGAAACGTTGGTCGGTGGTTTTCTGAAGTTGTAAAAGATTTTGGGTCAACAGGCCGACACACTTGTCTTCAAAGCTAGGCTTTTTCTCTACAGGGGTGCCGAGGATGTGGTTGTACTTGGGGGTTTCTAGGATATGAGTATCCTTGGTTGTTATTTGTTGTTCCCCTTGTACAGTGCCCTTTGGACCATGAGAAGTTAGGGTGATTCCTCCACCCTGGGTTGTAGGTTTGAGAATACGGGTTGTTCTCTTGCCTATGGTATAATGCATTGGCTTGCTCGGTTTTAGACTCTTGAAATGCATGTAGGTCTGGACAACTGTCCACTAGGTGGTCAGAGCTATGGCATGCGGCACAAGTGTCCATTTCGATTTGGTCACGGAGAGTAGGGGCATTAGGTTTTACATTCTTCTGCAACTCAAGCATTTCTATTCTCCTGGCCAAAGATGCCATTTTTGCATTTCCCTCAAAGTCAGACTCGATTCTATGAACATTACCTATAGGGGTAGTCCTTTTTGGTTCACGGATGGACTCCCACTGTTGAGTCTTTTCAGCGATTTCGATTAAGAAAGTCCAAGCCTCATCAACACTTTTGTCAATAAATGCACCATTGCACATTGACTCGACTGTGGTTCGGGTTCTAACATCTAGACCCTCATACAAAATTTGTACGAGTCTCCATTTTTCAAAGCCATGGTGGGGACATTGGAGCAATAATTCATTGAATCTCTCCAAGTATTTTGCTAGAGTTTCGTCTTCTAATTGCACAAAACCATTTAGACTTTGGCGAATTGTCGCCGTCTTATGGTTGGGGAAAAACTTTTTGAAAAACTCTTTTGTGAGATCATCCCATGTTCTAATGGACTGTGGTTGTAGGGCATGAAGCCATGACTTGGCTTTGTCTTTCAGAGAAAAAGGAAACAATCTCGGTTTGAGGGACTCTCTCGGCATTTGGTTAAAACGCAGTCCCACAAATATCCTCAAAATCTCTCACGTGATGGTAGGGGTTTTCGGCATCGACCCCTCTCTAAACACGGGTAGCATGTGAATGGTGCTTGCTTTCAGTTCAAACTGACAAGCATCAGCTGGAAGAATGATGCAAGAGGGCTGGCTTGCCCTAGTTGGGTACATGTAGTCCTTGAGACTACGGGGTGGGTTTAGTTCATCACCCATGGTTTTTGATGGGCTTGGGCTTTCTGTTGAAGAACTGGGTATGTTGACAATTTCGTCCGGGCGGATTCTAACTAGTCGATTCGTTTGGTCTCTAAAAGACACGATCATAGCCTAGCTAGCACATCTAGCATGTTAACAAGCATACAACCAATCACTTTCAACATAGAAAAGCAAAAATCACAAAAGATGACACACCAGTTCAAGCACAAAGGAGTGCTTTGTTGTTGCTGTTAGAGAGTGCACAGCACTGGTTATGCTGGACTACACAGCACAGCTTATGCACAGATTGGCAAGCTTACACAGCACAAGTTGGCAAGCTTACACAACACGGCACAACCTATGATATCAACACAGAGAAACGCAAACTCACAAAAAATGACACCCAAATTCTAGCACAGAGGAGTGCTGGATGCTATTGCTTAAGAGAGACACAGCCCTGGCAGTGCTCAGTGCAGGTAATGTGCAAGACAAAGACAGCTTATGCACTGCCCAGTTGTTGTCAGTGCAAAAGAAAAGCAAAAATTGTGTGAGGTGCACAGGGTAATGGGTTGTGCTCACTCAAGGTGAAGCATGTGCTGGGTTTGTGCGTGGCATACAAGTAAGATGCTAATACAAACTCAGACACTCAACATTCACTCCAATGGCACAGGATCATACACAGATTACAGTTATTGTTGCACAGATGACACAAAGGCAATGGATGCAATAACAGATGAACAACTTTAGCATTCTACAACAGTTTTAACATGCCACAGAGTATCAACTGGCTTGGTTGACCTCAAATCTTCAGGGATCATGCACAGGTATGCAGATATTCAAGGGTTTTTGGTGATCACAGGTGAGCTTCAAAGGTTAACACAGATTATGCACAAAAATTGCAATGCTTGGTAGATTACAGCTCACACAAGGTACACAGACTTGGTTGACAGAGTAAAGCATGCATAGAGGTACAGGACATGTGATGTCAACTCACTCAGTTGACTTGCAGGTTTGCACAATGAGTAATCACACAGGGTTGCACTGGGGAATGTGACTTAGCATTCAACACTGGTATTCACACATATGTGGCAACAACTTTCTTTGACAGAATGGAGCATGCTAAAGGATACATGGCATGTGATTCAACCAGCCCAGTTGATGTCAAACTGGGTTATCAGCTAACTTGGCTATCCAAGTTGCAACTCAAACTCAACAGCTACAGGGGCTGGAGCTAAGCACAGGTTCATTCAAAGTGAAATAACTGGCCAATGCCAATATCAGATGAACATGGTGAATCAGAGCATTAAAAGTTCAGAGATTAACTGTTGGATAGCAAACAAATGTTTATGGAAACTAAGTTTCAACAATCACTGATGAGAACTGATTCCAGCAGTCATGACAGATATTCAAGACAAATTTTGAGTTTGAGAATACACTACCGCCAATATAAAATTGGGTTTAGGAAATTCCACCAATTATCCTGCTCCTGTCCTTCCTTTCCTTGGTTTTTGCAGAAGTATTGCAGGTACCTGTGAGCTCAAAGGAGAGATTCAGTACACAGATTTGCACAGATGGAGCAAGGGTATAAAAACCAACAGATGACAGCTGCAGAATATTGATGAATACAAATGCAACTAACTTCAAGCAAGTTTGGCAGTGATGCAGTTCATGCTAATGGAGTGACTGAAATTGAAAGTGACAACTAATGAAACTGAAGTGCAGATTATAGAAAATGGTTTGGCCAACTAACAAAGTAACAGTCTAAGATACAGCTAACTGAAACAATGTGCAGATATGCAATGAAACTGAGGATCAAAAGTGAAAACTTAAACTAACATACAGCTAATATGAAACAAATCAGAAGTTAACTTAAAATGAATATATGAAATTGAAGTTATACTACAACTAATATGTTAATGATCAAGCTACAGCTACATATGGCTATATATACAGGACAATGATGCTACTAAACCACAGATAGACTAACTACAATACAACAACAAAGTGGCAGGTGCAAGTGAAACTAAACAATGATGCAGTTATGCAAGACTAAGTGATAGCATACAATGATAGGCAGTTTAACTAGACCAAGATGCAAGATTTATGGACAAATGGATTAGCCAAGTCATAAAAACAACAGCAGAAAATTGAACTGAGGGAAAATAGCAAGATAAAAGTATATGCAGATGAAACTTTGAAACAAAATTTAAGAAGTTACATGCTAAGTTACAGACACTCTAACCTAAACAAATCTTATGTTAACAAACACTCTAACCTAAACTAGATATGAGATGACAGTAACAAAAGAGGTCAACTAATGGAAGTATATAGATGGTTTTACTGAATTTTTGAGATGATTACAAACAACAGAGATTTAACAAAATTCTACTAGATGTTTCACAATGGTCACATGGTTTTGCAGATGACTATGGAGTGATGCTAGTTACACAGAGAGATAGTGATGCAAAGATGCAGGAATGTTAAGAGTTTCAACTAAGTTATACTAACAACAAAAAGTAAACAAGGGAGATTCTAACACATATATACAAATGTAAAATGAAAATCAGTAAAGAAAGCAAATTATCGACTTAGCAACACTACCAAATCCCCGGCAGCGGCGCCAAAAACTTGGTAGGCTGGGAAAAGAAGTTTCGCCTACGGGTTATACTGTAAGTGCACAGTGCCTATTGGAGGCAGGGCAAGTACAGGTCGATCCTCAGGGAGATGGGGTTGCTGTAGAGTTAATCTGAAGCTTTACAAAACTGATTTCCTAGAGAAGTAATACAAATGTGAGCTGTTGGGTGTCGATACGACTAGTTGAAGTTGTTGTGACTCTAATTTAAGGCAACAAATGAACAAAAGGTGTTGTAACAGATGGTTGAGTGGCACTAGGGTGATTGAATTCACTCTCTAATCCTATTCTAAGGTAATGTAAATTATCACTTTGTTCTTATGCCTTCTCTTGAAGGCCTTAGATGAATAATTGTATAACTAAATCCCCTTACTTACTCCTAGTATCAATGGTCTTCTTACAGTACCATTGATCACAAGCAAATTTAGTTCTCTAGCTAACTATTTTCCTAAACATTACACACAATAAGAACAAGCTGAGAATTTGATTAATTTCACATTAGATAAGAGAGTTTCATCTGCACCCTAGCAGAGTGATTTAGAACATCATGCAAAGCTAAACAAACTTGAAATTAAATTACAAAATTAAACCCTAAAAACAGACTGGGTTTCTCTCACATGAAGAACATCTCAATTTATACCTCACAATCACTCGAACAGGCAATTAATGAAAAACCCAAACCTCTTTCCTCTGCTAATTCATCTCTGACTCCATTGATTTGATGTTGGAGAAAACCCTAGCTCCAAATATCTCTAACCTAGCTTCTAGGGTATGGAGAAGCTATGATGGAGATAACTTGAGATAGAGTGGCGGAGCAGGCGGCTGTGGCTGTTGCTGTTGGTGTCAGGGGATGGAGATGGTGGTGGTCGGGGAAGAAGAGAAATGGGTTTCTCTGAAACTGTCGGGGAGAAAGAGAAAAGGGAAGTGAGAAATGGGGGAAGGTGTGTTTGGCTCGATGGGTAAGGTATAGGTGGTTTTGGTGTGGAGCGGGAGCAGCGACGGGCGATGTGCATGGCGGAGCGACCGTTGGATGCAAATGGATCAAATCTCACGGCTCAGAGTGAATCGGGTTGTGGACTCGGGTTATGGGCCGGGTCTTGGATAGCTCAAGCCCATGTCTTGTAAATGGGTTGCTACTTGTTGAGTTGCAACTGACGCGCGCGCGGGCTTTGGCTTTTTGCTCCATAGACGCTCGTCTCCAATTTTCTGCTCTTTTGGCTCCTCAATTTCTCCGAACTTTATTTACTACCTAAAAACACAAAATTAATTAGTACAAATATTTATTCTTGAAAACATGGAAAAATACAGAATTTGGGATAATATCTGATTTCTGAGCACAAAAGATGAGTTAAATGCCAATAAAAAGGTGTAGAAATATGCAATATTTGGCACTCATCACCAGCCGACCAAGTTTGTGCTCGAAGAAAATAACAAAGATACGAACCAATAAGAAATCTTCTTGTTTTCAAATCTTCAATGTCTTATGTACTTACACAACCAATCTTGATTCCAACTTATGATCGATCATGCACAGAACGGAGTCTATTAATAATGGATGTTCACAAGTCAATGTCAGATCTAAAAGACAGATTTGATATGTCGCTAATCTCTTGATCTAGTTTGGGTGACTTTATGTCAGAAGAGAAGGCTCTCAAGAATAATCAAACTAGATGTAATCAAGAGTTAACAACCGTTAATAAATCAAATCAATAATGAAAACAAAATAACAATGCAATTTTATTTTCCCACCAATGGTACGAGTAGACGCTTCTTGGTACCAAAGAAGTCTTTAAACTAGCGGACGTAAGAGATTTCTTCAAATTAGGTTACTCTCCTCTCCAAGATAGTATTATAAGTAATACTATTAGTTGGCTACAACAGTAGCTACAAAATAAAGTGTTTGCCTCAAGATAAGTTTGTAAGAAGAACAAACTTCACTATTTATAGGCCAAGGTAGTTTGGACACTAAGGAATTTCCATAACCGAAAATATTCTCAAGATATGCAATAAAGAACCTAAATTACTCGGTTTTGTCTAATTCCAACCAATATCCAATTGTATAATCAAAATCCCTATTGGATACAACTCAATATTAGCTAGCATACACGATACTTAACTAATATATCTTCCAGAGATATGTTTTGCTTGCTGGAAAAACAAAACGTATACATTCGAAAATCTTAATAAAAAGATTCTCAAACATTTCTGTTTGGGATATCACCTTGAGTATCTAAGAATATCTTTGAATAATAATATATAAGATTTATGCACATGTTCAAATTACTCATTATGTCGACATCTTGAAATTTTCTATTTTCCGAACCCGGTTTCCAAAATTACACAAACCTTAAAGTTTACGTAACTATGGAAATAGTTTTGCATATGGGGATCGATTCTACTATAACTCCCAATGTACGCAAGTATCGGTACTACCTTGATTCCCATATAGGTTAGGATCAGTACTATTTTGACTCCCAACATAGAAGGATCGGTACTACGTTGACTCCAAATATAGGTAAGGATTGGTATTAACATGGTTCACAACTTAAATAGGATCGGTTCTTCCTTAGATCTTCAATGAAAACCAAACCACCAGTCCTTTTGATTTCATTCAACTACGAAACAAGTTCGTAAGTCTACTTCCTTAAACTCATGTAATCAAAAATAGTTTTTTAGGCATGAAATTAATCCTAAGTTCATTACACAATCTAGTAACAAGTTACAAAGATTATCTCTATGTTGCAATTACAAAGATCAAAATATAAGCGTTATACTCTGTAATTCAATATACCTAAGTTATAAAACAACTTGTATATTCTTTCTTGACACTTTGATCAAAATAAGATGATCAAGTCTCTAATACTAGAGTTTCATGTATATAACTTTTTATGTTATATTTTCAATCTAAATAACTTGAAATCAATGATGTAAAAATGGAAACAAGTCAAGTATTGTATTACTAACCTCAGGTAGAAGGACGATGTCTTCGCTGATGGCAATACGTCTTCAGAATCTTCAGATCTTCAGAGTAATACTTGTATGTCTCAACATTTCTATACTTCATAGTCTAACCTAACGAAGTTGACTCTAGTGGTTCTAGTCAAGCGACTTTTGAGTTTTGATACTAGAATATGACAACCAACCTTACATACCAACGCTTGGCGGGTTCAATCGAGCAATGCTTGAACAAAAAGACATATTTGCCAAGAACTATCATCATACACATTTCATGTACCCGGACCATAGTATATATTGTTCTATGTGATTTCAAGATAAACTCATCACATGCTTAGTTGAAACCCTAACTAGAGTTTCATCTAAACAGAGAAAGTGTTTGCTTGAATTTCAAGTTATCTTAGCTTGAATTATAAGTAACCCTCAGTCTTGAACATCTATAAATAAAGACACTCATTCAAATGGGAAACTTAATCTCTGAACTTTTGTGTCCTAGTTAATTTCTAAAGTTGTCCTCTATTGACCTAAGTTTCCTCTGAGAAACATAATTAGGTCTATGAATGAAAGACTTCACTTAGATATTCGTGAAGCCAAGTCCGACTATATTTACCTTGATAGTTCGTATATCCTGATCTGACTATTTCTGTTATAAAGGTATTTGTGATCACTTTTGGGTGCGAGATAGATAAAAATCATAAAGTTATCTTCGTTTCAGACTTTGTGATTCCTCAAGATAGATATCTAAAAATTATTCTTAATTGATTAGTTCACTATTGTTCTTGAAAGGTGGTTAATAATGCAGGCTTTTAAGCTAACTGAGTGTAAGTGTTCCGGATTTATGAGGTTTGCTAGTTTTGTTTATTGCAAACAGATTTCCAAGCCTTGATCATTGATCTAAAAAGAAATCAAATATGCCTATATGTTAGAGGCATATTGGTATTAAAAGTCTTCACTTAGGCTGAAGCAACTCTTAGGTTGTAAAGGACATCATTGTAATACCCCGATATGCGACAGTGGTTGGCCGAATGGAATATAAGTAATTGTTTGTCCTTTCCTAACACCGAGGCCTTTTCAGCACAATTGGCTCCAGAATTGGCAGAAAACTCTGCAGTTAAGCGTGCTCGGGCGGGAGCAATCCAGGGATGGGTGACCATCCTGGAAGTTTCTGCTGGATTACCACGACAATGCCCGTCGAAAACCCCACACTGCCGGATAACCGCAGTGGCCAAGTGGGGACAATATCGGTGGAGGGACGGATCATTACAAATGGTATCAGAGCCGACGACGGATCACCTGCCAAGGGTGGGAAGGTATGCTGGATGAGGTTGTTCCAGGTACTTGTCTCATGAGGGGAAAGGAACGTCGGAGATATGGGCTTGCAAATATATTCTGGAGCCGAGGACGACTCCAATTTAAGGTGGTGGTATTGTAATACCCCGATATTCGACAGTGGTTGGCCGAATGGAATATAAGTAATGGATTGTCCTTTCCTAACACCGAGGCCTTTTCAGCACAATTGGCTCCAGAGTTGGCAGAAAACTCTGCAGTTAAGCGTGCTCGGGCGGGAGCAATCCAGGGATGGGTGACCATCCTGGAAGTTTATGCTGGATTACCGCGACGATACCCGTTGAAAACCCCACACTGTCGGACAACCGCAGTGGCTAAGTAGGGACATTATCTGTGGAGGGACGGGTCATTACAATCATCTAAGGGAATTAATTGCATAGAGCCTTGCGAGGTTTAAAAGATGTAAAAAGTACGACTGCAGCTGAATTGCTTGGAGGATGAATTCATCTCAACTACATTCCAGTCCGAAGTCTGATAGCTTGATAGTGTCTGTAGCAGTTTAATACAGTTAAGTGTTCAAATCTGGACGAGGTCCCGGGGTTTTTCTGCAGTTGCAGTTTTCTCGTTAACAACACTTTTGGTGTCTTGTGTTTTTCCTTTTCCGAATTATATTGTTTATCTTTATAATAGGATTTACACAAGTAGTACATATTCAATTCTAGTAGATACGTCCATATTAATTGTGATCGATTACGAGACTTGTTCTCATAGAATTCGTATCTTGAAAGATGGATAATAAGTTTCATACTTGGTAGCATTCCGAATTGATTATTTGGATACGACTAGATTGATCTTGGATATTGATTTTTGAGATCGTCCAAGTACTCTTCTTAACAATCAGGTTCACCAACTGTTGAATCTTAACTTTCTGACTGAGAAGAGATAGAGATATAAACTCTATATACATATTGTCAAGCTGGTGGTGTACTTGGTACCCTCTCCTTTTTAATCTTAATTGTTAAGTTTTGCTTGATATGTTCTTTACCTTGAAATTCCTTCATAAGTAAACATATATCTATTACATGATTATATATCTTTCCGAAGGAAAACAATAAGATATACATTAGAAACAGAATAGTTAAAATTCTTCTCTTCAGCTAAAGCAACTCCTAAATCTGTAAAGAATTTCATCTAGGGGAATCAAGTGTGTATGATCACGTTGGATCTAGAGACGTGAGGAGCATGACTGAAGCTGAATTTCTCGGAGGGTTTATTCAGTTTCAACTACATTCAGTCTGAAAGTCTGATAATAGGCTAGTTTTTTTAGCGGCATAATACAGTGCGATGTACAAACTGGACTAGCACCCGGGGTTTTTCCGCATATAACAGTTAGCCTAGTTAACAATACTTTGGTGTCTTGTGTTATTTATTTTCCATATTACATTCTTTATCTTTATAATAAAAATATCACAAGTAGTACGTTAAACAACCTAATTAGTTTTTAATATCAAAATGTATAGAACCCACAATACTTGCTCTTGTGAATTTGTGTATTTAAATATAAATTATAAGAATTGTTCTTGTTGTAATTAGGTTCGTGTACATACTAAGTTTTTCTTGGATATTGTTTATTATGATCGTCCAAGGAACTTCTTTCACAATCAGGTACAAGGATTTTTTTTGTTGATTTATAATTATTGATTGTAGAGTTTGTCCATACATGCTCCCTAACAAAAAAGTAGATAATGTACTTGGTACCTTTTCTTATCAAGGTGTGTAAGTCGGGAGCTAACGACAACGGACCCCGTTAACTAAATATAAAATTAAAATTAATATTATTTGGGTGACAGTCAAGACGGTCAACTATGATCATTGGACTCAAACTTTAATATTGAACTTTGTAGTACCCAAATGCAATACTGATCACAAAGTTGTGACCCAAATTCTAAAAATCCCCCAAAAAATTTACTTCACAAAAAGTATACTCTTTTGCTTATAGAAATTTTCCGAAAAGTTGGTTATTAACTTAACTTATGAATATTTAAGTCAGAAAATTTACTTTCTAAAGAGTATCCGACTACCCTTTAAGGAAATCGTCTTTTCTCGTGATTATCGAGAGAATTACGTATAAAAAAAATTACCCAAATTTTTAAGTAAAAGTGATTTGATGGGATAAGAATTGGATAACAAATACTTATAAGATATAAACATAAATGTCCCAACGCTTTCAAAAATGCCTCCACGTGGTGATACCCAAGAAGGTCATCCTCTATTACACACCAATACAAAAACACCCCTACCCCCAAATATTTTTCGGTGAATCACTGAATCTTAAGAAGTTTGAGTGATCTCAGGCAAAAGATACTCAATGGTTTTCCTATTAGATTAAATTTGTATTAGATTTGTATTGATATAATTGAGACGCTTATGGTATCTTGCTTCTAAAGATTGAAGTTTGGTACCCAATGAATAATTATTAATTTAGAGATTTATAATAACATGGTTTTGATATTCCCTTTTGAGAAGTAAAAAACTTAAACTAAGCATGTTGCGTCTCTATTTGTATACGCTTGTCCTAATTGCGCTCCTCAAAGAGTCTAATCTGATAAGGCATTGAAGGCTATTATTTTATTTTATATGGCGACCTGTCTTTTTTTCTTTTCTTTGAAGATAAGATATATTCATAAAAAGAGTACCCTAATTATCTCGAGCATATTTTATCATAAGTTCTTTTCTGATAAGATTTTCTAAGATAACTGGTTCCAGATAATATGAAGGAGGATAAATTAATAATATCTAAAGTAAGAACGTCAATTAAGAACACAAATATATGATTATCCCAAAAGACTTTGTTGCCATTTATTATGCCCATTCTTTGCCAAAATATCTGCTGCTCCATTTGCTTCAGTTGAGTAAAGATAAAACCCAAGAAAGGAGGAAATTTTTCCTCTAACTGATTGCTTCATCCAAAAAAAAAAACATTTCACTGCCATTTAACATTGTTATTTCTTCGATGAAGATAATGTATAATAGATTTGCAATCTCCTTCAGTAACCAAGTTCTCTATTTTCTTTTCTTTGGCCTATTTAACTGTTTCTAGCATACTAATATATAATAATTTTTTTTAAATTTTTTTTTTGTGATAGAGGCATCTTAGAATTTCCCTGATTTTTCTTCTCGGAAGATTCTTGCAGAATTTCAGCAGATTAGACCATAGCATGAAATAGAGTTTAGGGAAAGCCAAGGCGCATTACAGTTCAGTTTAGCGGTGTTGGTTGAAGGAGTTATCCAAGTTTTGCAACATTCTTTAGATTTAACAATAATAGTGACAATATGAGATATTTCAGGATTCCAATAGCTAAAGTGCCTTTGTATTGCTAGTGTGACGTGTAAAGGAGTAAAAAATTTATTTTCGAAAATCCAAGCACATCTTTCTTTCCATCTAAACCAGCAATTAGTAGATGCAAAACCCACTAAAATTGAATTTGTTCTCCCTACTGGCCATTAATTGTATTCATCTATAAAGGTAATACAAGGGTTAAAATTTATTGCCTGAATTACCATATGTGATAGCATTCAAACTTCTTGCGCAAACTCACAGTAAAAAAATAAACGACGGATGACCTCTACTTAATTTTTATAGAAAATGCAAGTTGTATCAAGATCCATAATAAATCCTAATTTGTGTTTGGTGGCAGAGCTTCTCGTATGCATTCCCAAATTAAAAGCTTCATTCTTTTGGCAGTCTGTCTATGAGACTACATAGCTCGACTGCATAATATACACGTACTTCCTTTTGAAAAAGGAAAATTCAAAATAAGAAATGACCCTTGCGAAAGCAGTGAGGAATCAAGAGATTAACCTAACATGGGTAGATCATAACCATTACAGTTTTCCGATTACAGATCAAAGAAGAAAAAGAACCCCTTGAAACGACTTAGTATGTAAATGCCATATATAAATGGTGCACTTAGTTTTTATTTAAGGAACGTTGATAGTTTATTTTTTTTGATGATCTCGTTGTATTTAGTACACATACTTCTCCTTGGAAATTGCTTTAGGATTATTATTTTATGTTGTACTCCCTCTGTTTCTGGAAAAGAGATACTTTCACTTTTTCATTTTAGCCAAAAAAATAGGCCAAATTGAAAAAGTGAAAGTATCTCTTTTCTAGAAACGGAGGGAGTATTTAGTAGTCATTCCGGTTGATATCCGATTTTATTAATGGTTTTGTTTAGTAGGTTCTGGGATGTTAACTATCACTAGTAGTTAATATCTTATCACTTGGGTTTAGCATAGGGATTCACAACACCAAATGCGCCTAATTGTAACGTTTTATAGGTGTTACAAATACCTTCAGTAACACTGAATAAACGTTACTTTTGAGGGTGTGGCAGATTTTCTGTCACAGTTTTCAAATGTTACGGATTTGGCCAGTAACGTTTTCACATCTGTTCTATTCTCCACAATCTGTCACATAGAGGTACTGTTACTACATTTTTCTCTTGTAACACAGAAATACTGTTCCAAAATTAGGCCTTTGGATGTTACTGAAATCACATATATACCAGGTTATATATCACCATCTGCAGCTGATACAGTTCTCAAACATCACACTCAAGGTATGTACTTGTATTTCTGATGTTCGCCACATCAAATTAAAAGGTAAAGAGCACTATATTTCTCGTAATATCATTACTAATATGCTTTTGAAATAATCAAAGAGTCAAACAAATAAAGATTAGATCATTTCTTTCTTTACAAATACAAGAAGACGAAACTAAATTTGTTATTAGTGTCAATGTATCCTTTAGTCGCCCATCCTTTTTGATGGTTTTTGCGAGAAGCTTAAACTTGTACGTCCTCCCTAACATGTAAATCCTGGCAAATACCGTGTTGGACTTGAAGACATCTCCACCATATTTACTTTCTGAAGACGATTACTTCAGTGGACTTACAGCCTGGCGATACCGTGTTGGAATTGCAAATAATTATAGGCCCCGATCACGCAGAATTGGATTGGTAGTATTATTCAGGACTACCTGCAATGGTGCAATTGAAAATG
Source organism: Papaver armeniacum (assembly GCA_023531295.1). Taxonomy (NCBI): domain Eukaryota; kingdom Viridiplantae; phylum Streptophyta; class Magnoliopsida; order Ranunculales; family Papaveraceae; genus Papaver; species Papaver armeniacum. Next base: position 155,267 of record JAJJWW010008047.1, on the reverse strand, counting down.
AGGGAGCATCAATAACAAGGATACACATTTTGACGCTTGATCCAGCATCGAAGCAACAAACCTAAATCATTCTTTGTGGGCCTTTTGTTGGATTCTTCATAAACAATTTAATAGTGATTGTAAGCAAATGTAACTAAACCAGAGCAGGATCTTCTGGGAAGCTCTCCAAAAAAACCTATCAAAGAGATCATTAGCATTGTCAATTCGTTCTGCGTATTTCATAAATTATCCAGATCAAGGATGTCAGCAGAAACAAAATTACAAACATATACTAAAGAATAAAAACTGAGACTCAACACTGGACATTGAATGTTAACTTCAGAAGTACCTTTGCTTTCAGGTGTCTAATTAATCCCTCGTAAAGTATTGCAATGATGGATTGATAGCTACAGGAAAATAGGACTCCGATAAGCATTTAGTATTCTGATTTGTTAATTATATAAACTTTGTGTTACAGTAACTTACGTGTTATGGATCACAGATGCACATGCATTGGCCTGCAGAGAAGATGAACCAGAACAATTAAAGAAACCCAGAAAAATGTTGCGAGCATCAACAGAAAAATAGTTGCATGCATCCAAAACAAATGACAAAAAAAGGGAAACAACCATCACAGTTTTCTTCACCTTCTTCTGGAGGTTCACAGAACCAATCAATTTTCCTAATGTCAGAAAGTTTCACCCCATCAACACTAAAAAGCCCTCCATGAACTATGAAAACCTTCCCATTCAAGACATGTGCTAAGGGTAGACAACAGAACACTTCGGCAAAGAGTTCAATAAAAGCCTCGCTCAACTTTGATTTTACCTCGCCTTCAAAACCATAAATCTTGTTCATGTTCTTGCTCTCATGGTTACCTCTAGCTAGATGAATTCTCGAAATTAACAAAAAGACAAAAACAAACAGCAGTCAATACCATGGATGCTAGCCAAATTACTTAATAACCAAAAGAGTTTCCTTAGAAATCGACCAGTCGAGGACCTAAATTATCAGGTACGCACGAAATTTTTGTGAAGCATGAAATTTCCTACCATGCTCTACAAAAATCGCAGAGTTTCTATCTTTAAATAAAAGAACAGTTACCTGATGGAGACATGCACTTGAACGCAAATAGTGTAAGAATGACCTAAAGAGAAAAGGATCCTCTATCAACGAAGTCACCATTAAATAAGTATGGATTATCTTCTGAAGGGAGGCCATTGAGCTCAAATATGTTCAACAGATCATAAAACTGCATGTTCGCCAAAATATAAGCAGTTAAACCTCCTGGGAGTCTAAGATGATACATGCAAGTGAGTTCATATTTTGTCATGACTGACCATCCAGGTAATCTCAATTTATATTATAATTATTCTGAAGGAATAGTTGTATATTAGAGTAAATGAGTTGGGGCCTTCTCAAATCGGAAATCTTGGATCACCATCAACTGAGCACTTAATTTCAAGTAAGAATCTCAGGATACATTGACGTTCGGTACAGAAACATAAAAATATGTGCTTGAAATTTAAATGCAAAAGGACAAAAGGTGTACATAAACCTATGTCATATGGAAGTTGAGAAAATCAATTTGATAGAAATAAAGCTGCAAATGTTTCTAAAGCGCTAACGACCTATTGTGGTTTGAGAAAGCTAAGATTCTCTTGTTTTGCTTCAACTCAAAAGCTGATCCCTAAACCAGCTATATGTTTCAAACCATGTAACTTAAGAAGTCGTATATCTTTAGCAGCAGACATCAAACCACCTTTACTGCAGATTAAATAAGGGGTTAAAATTCCTATTTAATCAATTAACCTGGATCAGAGTATCCTCTATGGTCAAAATTTTCTGGAAAAGGAATTATGAAAAGATAATTCAGCTTCTGCTTATTATATGTCAAAATCCAATAAAACTAACTGGATAAAGCATCCAACTACCTTATAGAAGGAACTGGTGGACGTGTGGGGCCATAGAAGGTCAAGAAACTCATTCACTTCAAACACTGCAACACCTTAAACGATTAGGTTGTGACGTTAGATGACCCCCACATAAACTAAGGCGTTTGGAGCCCACAGGGCAAACTCAAAAATGAGAATATGAGATCCTTAAAACATTTAAATGTGACTGCGAGCTTTTCAGGCAACGTGTAGAGCAAGTGAAAGATATTATGATTTCAGGTTTTAGGTTGCCACATATTGACTCCATCTAAAACCAAAACTTCTAGAAAATTAAGCAATAATCTGCACGAAGCCATTAAGTTTAGAAAGTCTGAAGGAATCCAAAAGTAAGGCACCTACCTGACCGTGCACATCACCACAAACAGTGAAATGCTTTCCCTCAGCTATTGACACATCAACCAATGAAGGCAAAGCACGCAACATTTCTCTTGTTTGCAATACAATTTTGTACGCATACCTGAGAACACGGTAGAGAGCATTCAGATTCACATTCACAGGAAGCACCAGCAACAGTAGTTTTCAAAATTAACAATCCCCAAACTCCCTTTTGCTTATTGTACCACTTCAGACTGTTGATGATTTTTTTACAATTCTGTCCCCCATGGTTCAAAGGCAAGTTCACATTAATTCAGCAGGTAGAGAATATACAACTAAAGATTAAAACATCCATGTGAAACAGACAAAAATACATCTCCCTAGTAGTTTTCTTTGGTATCATGTCGCTTACTTTATCAAGCATGTCTCATCTTTATTAATGCCTCCTAGGTCTGGAACGCCATCATCCGATATCCATAGTAACTGTAACAAAGAATACTAGTTAATGTGCTTCTCCACCCGAATTATGGAAAGACAGCAGCCAAAGGACCAAAGATTTGTGCCAAAAAAAAGCCATTCCATGATTGGAAAACAAACTAAAAAACTTGTGAGACAAGTACAACTAGCATATCCCAAGCGGATTGCAAATACTTGTTTGCCTACTTATGATGTGCGAAATTCATCAGAGACCTGAATTAAAAGCAATAATTTACATGTTATGCCAGTAAAGAACCAAAATTTGCAAATGAATTAACAGATACATGGTACCGTGAAATAAATAATTAAAAAACTCCAATTTCACAAAAGAAAGACATATAATCTTGTTCACATCCTCAAACAAGAGGTATTCTATCTCACTTGTATAATAATCAATCAATTTAAGCATAACAAATCAAACAAACTAGTACGTCTCTCAGATAAACAGATAATTTGAGATAACCCCATACCAATATATACCAACACCCAATCTCCCTAAATCTATCATAACATCTAACAAATTAACATATCATCTGTAATAGACAATAAATTGGGTGACTTTGAAATCAAACCATGAAATTAACCCCATTAATTACATATATCAGTAGCAACTAGTCATAAAACCCAAACCTTTTAGGGTTCAATAATTGAATATTGTTCAATTTCAATTATGTCATCGTCAAATTGAATACATGAAAGAAATAGAAATCGAAAACAAAAGAAAGAAAAAGAAAAATTTAGACTGCTTAACAATTAAAAATCGGAATCAAACATCATCATTCACTCACCCAAAGGAGTTTGAGTTCTCCAATTTCTTTGATTTATTTTTCCAAAACCTAGGGCTAATTTTGCTGTGGAAACTGAATTTATGGGTTTTTATCAGAAGCGAAACTGTAATTGAGATCGTGATAAACATCCCACGATCTTTGTGGAGAATATTTTGGGAGGGAAATTTTCGAGAAAAAATCGAAAACAACGAGGGAAATCATGTTCTGAAATTGAAAAGAAAGTGGAAAGAGAGTATGCAGAGAAACACGCTAGTGTACTTGACCCACAAAGTGTGTGATAGAATTTGTATCTTGTGTATTTCGCTAGCTAGTGTATTTTAAAACCCGTAACAGTGAATATACTGTTACAACCCGGTAAAACAATGTTCCGAAACCGGAATAGTTAAAACATGTTACGGATTACGAGAAAATGTTACTGATGTCGTAACATTAGAAACATGTTACGGTCTAATGTTACAGATTCTTCATTTTGGTGTAGTGATTATTAGTCTTACTTAGGAAACTGTTGCATTAAATTAATCTAACAGTTTGAATTAGTCTTTCTACACAACCTCGAATATAGGTATAAAACTTTTTTTTTTTACAATCACATTTTGTCTCCCTTTTTTTCCTCATCATAAGAAATTGAATTGAAATATTCGAAACATAACCAAAGAAGAAGAGTAAAGATCAGAATATATATATATCAACAATGTTTTGTTCATCATCGATTACCAAAGTTGATTCCAAGTTTGTTGTGGGTATCACAGTTAATTGAGTGAGTGAATTTTTTGAATCACAAGGTTCTGCTTCTCCAGAAGAAATAGTTTGATTCATTAGTTCCATTAAAGTTGCATATAAGTAGATTAACAAGAAAAATATGAAAAAAGAAGAAGAAGAAGAAGATTAAGAATAATAAGAAATTGTTAAAGAAAGTAACTCTACACATCACTTGGGGAAGGAAAAATATAATCAGTACGATCTCATTCATGAATATGAATTGTACTAACGACAAAACCTTAAGGTTTTCATATACCGTATGAATGATGAAATTCAATTTCCAAATTTTCTTAACTGACGAAAAAGATCATAAACAACAGAAGCTTCATAACTTAATTGGAAAATATGAAAAATATACCGGGAAAAGGAGTCAACATTGGATTTCACCAACTCTATGTGAAATTATATTCAGTATATATTGATGAAGTTGTTATCCATTGTGGTTTTTTGTTAGTTTTTACACCTCTACCATGATATTCTTTGTCTTCTTCTTCTTTTCGCATTTTCGTTTCAATTTTGTCAATATTCATCGTCATCTTATTCATGATCACCTTTATCTCCATCTTAGTCATCTTCTTCACCATTATCATCTTCATCATTGACATTCATTAACATCACCATTTCATCTTCATCTTCCATCATCATCATTGATTTCATTATTCATCGTCATCTTTTTCATCTTTATCTACACCTAGTTATCTTCTTTACCATTATCATCTTTATTATCTTCATTATCAACATTCATCAACATCATCATTTCAATATTCATCATCATCATTATTTATCGTCTTCATCATCTTCATCATCTCCATCAAAATCATCATCATTATCACCTTTTTCACCATCATACACTGATCATCCTCACCATTCTAGGTTTCTGTTTGGGTTACTATCTAAGGGTATATCGATATTATAATATTATTAGTATTTTTTTCATTATTCGATATAAAAACAAAAACAAAAACAAAAACAAAAACAAAAAATGAGTATTTTTTTTTTTTGAAATTAAAAAGAGATAGAGAAGCAGACATATGTGACATGAAGATGCAGAAGGGTTTTGCCTCACAACCAAAAATCTAAAATCCAACAGTAAATCAGATTTTATTTATCTTTGAATTTACTTTCTTTTGATCGTTGAAACTTGAAAGATGAAGCACTTTGATTGTAATGGTTGTTTAGAGGTAAAAGATTATGATTCGGAAAGAAATTGGTTGGAGTAGGAACATATTAAGTGATAAAAATAACATGTCTGATGCGATTTGTTGGTGGTTTTTGTTTACTTTCATGTGTTGTTGCGTTATTGTTACTCTATGATGAACCACATTGTTTTCTCTTTTACGCTTCACAATTTCACTATTCTGAGTAGTTATTTCATCTTCTCTGTGATTTTAATTTATTGAATCTATGCCAATTATTATTGGCCTTAGATGCTAAATTTCTTTTCAGGTATATTTTCAGGCCTTTCTTAGATGTTATTGGTGCAATACTGATGAAGGGTTAAATCTTGAATTTGTTAAATGTACAACACATTAGTTTTTTTTAATATGGTGTTGATTGTACAAATATTTTTTCGTTTTCCTGGACTACACAAATCAAATAGTGTTAGTGGGTAGGAAAAAATTATAGAAAGATTTGGAATGAGCTATCTCAAATTTGGAACCGAATTAAAAAATGCAATCGCATTATATAACGCTTAATTAAAGTTCATAGTTTATAATATTTATCATGCTTAAATAAAAAAAAATCCAGAACTAATGTAAAGTTTAAAAAAAAAGAAAAGACAACTATGGTTTAGTCTTCCCTTTCAAGCAGCCGAAAATAGGCAATCTGTTGGTGAGAATAGAGTCCATCAACACTAAAATCTCTAGCGAGTAGCAAGTATGAAGGATGATGTTCTCTGATGTTGTTGGCAATATACTTTCTTTTTTAGGGCTCAGTTTTATCGCACCAACTCTTACCATAATATACCATTCGCGTCACCAAATGAACTGCAAAAACGTTACACGCAAGAGACAAGAAATATGGCTTGAGCTCCTCAAAGACAGCAGCTCTTTCGGCATGTGTACAGAATTCAATACATTTCTAAGATCAAAAGAAAGAATTAGTACAAGTTCATGAATAATAAAATCCCACATTATAAACAAATAAACAGATAAGCACACACTATACCTCCAAAAGACGAGAATGAAAATCAGGGGATCCAGCCCTTTTAGGAATTTTTTCTGCCATTGTCATAATCCGCAGCGCTCGACTCACCAAACTTTTCAATAGAAAAAATAAGAAGACTCATAATTCACTTTAACCAATTTGATTATACCGAAAGCAATAAGACTCATAAGTAACAAGTTAATTCCATACGGAGATCGGTCGTTTTTTGAAATATCCTCCCGTCTCATTTCGTCCCATAGTGATAAGAGTTCCTTCGTCCACAAAAACCAGTATGATTCTTAGTCAAACCTTATATCCAATTCGAAAATAAGCATCTGGATTGGTTTCGTTTGATTCCAAAAGAAGCATCTGCAAGTTCTGCAGAGACAGTTGTCAGTGGTGATGCAAACCAACAAACGAAAAACTAGTTAAACTCATATAACCCGTGCCCTAACGGCACGGCTCGATAATAATTAATTTCATATGTTCTGATTTTTTGATCCATGTCGTTCTAATGTGGTTATTAAATAACTTGAAATTGGTTCCAAATTTTCTTTTTTTACTTGTTATGTGTTTTAACCGAGTTTATTATTTTAATATTTAAAAATATCAACAACTTTATATACTTTACAATGTTACGCGTTTTGAGGCATCAAAAAATTCACATAGTCTATTATTACTCACAAATACCCGTCGTCATCATAAAACCGCATGATACCATTTCTATCAACACCACCACCCAGTGGTGGCCAAGGGTTAACTAACTTGGTTGTACCCCTCATAAATTCTAATAACCATATAAAAAAATTCAATTTTATCCTATAAATAGTATTTATCCCATCTATATTTAGGGTTTAGTCCACCAAAGTTTACATGTTTCTTAAGAAAAAAAAACCTTAATGTCAAATTATGGCTCTGCCACTGTCACCACCACTGCCTCCCACCCTAGGTTGTGGGTGTAATTTTAATATTCAATCCCAAACGTTTTGTAAGAGGTTTATATTGAACAAAATTAGGTCGTTAATTAATTTATTCCATTTTAGGGTCATTCTCTTGAACAAAATTAAATTCTATGCAGTAAATAAAACCACAAATTATGTCTTTATCAAAGCCACAATTAGGGTCTTCAAACAGAGGATGAAACATATGGTAGTTTTTTTTTCCTGAAAGTGCACCACCAATAATTTAGAAGACTCAGGTAATGTAACAAATACTTATACATTCATCACAGATCAGATCAAGGCAGTACCCAATTTATAATTATTTGGATGACAAATATCTAAGATTTTCATAACTACAAGTTCTCATGGGTCAAAATAAGTCTTATCATAGTTTATAATATTTATTTAAATCAATATGACCAAAAACTATATCGTCTCATGCCGTGTCGTTACGTTACGGGTTATTTCTAGGAGAGAAAATGACAAAAGTAGTTAGGGACGAGAGATGCTCTGCAAATCGGTTAATTTCTTGAGTCAACTCAGTTCAAAAATTTCTAATCTTTCTCCATGTTTTTTTGATTCATCAATGGATAATCTCCCTTTTTGATTAACCCATTTCTTGTGTTCCTTTCTTTTCAACCAGTTAACTTGGTTCTTAATTTTTGAATTACAACAATGATATCATGTTATACATTTCTTCCTCTAACGATTTTATTTCATGTTTAATCCTGCTCCTATCATTTAAATCTGGCTTCTATGATTCACATCTCTTGTTATTTTTTATTCTTCTTTTCTTTTAAATCTTTGGTTTTTTGTCTATTCAGGATGTCTAACTAACCATCTGTTCTTTCTCCATTGTGTATTAACAGATTGTGTAAGTTCAAGTAAAATGGCGTTTTCCTATAAGACGTTTGTCACACAGGCGTTTGCCTCCGTGTTGTTGATAGTTTTAGCGTTTGGTGTGGTTGTTTTTAAGCTCGTTGAAGCTGAAGATTTCTCCATTGTTTCCATTACCAAGGTTAGTGTTCAAACCGATCCACGAGTCAGCTCATATTACGTTACATATCGTTTTCAAATTCAAAATCAAAAAACACGTGGCATACACCTATTATCGCACCAGAAAAGTCGTTACAAATTTGAAAATCAATTCCCCCATTTCTCCTTTTACCTAATCACAATCAACTTTCCATAGTTAGTTCAGTATTTTATGCCTTGAATATATCTTATACCCCGAGTATCCAGCAGTCAATGTGTGTTTTTCATAACCCTAACCCTAAAAAAACAAACTTAAAGCTTTATAAACAACATAATTGTTTTGGAGGCGAGAATAGTTCCATTGAGTTGTGCAAAACAATAGCAGAAGACGCAAATAAAGCAGTTACTGATCTCACAGAAAAGTTTTAGAGTGCAGTTCTTGAGCTGGGAAGTGTATCAGGGGCTATTGTTCATCACTATGAATCTGAAGAAGAAAGAGCAGAGGAAGGCCAATGGGAAAACTGTCTCATTGGTAAAATTATCATTGAAGGGAAAATGAGTGATAAGACTATAGAGAAGAAGATCCAGTTTACCTGGAACTTTATCCCTCCTGAAGAAATCAAAGTTATTGAACTTGACCCAAACATGATGGTCTTCAAATTCAAAAACCAAACACAACTCAATAATATTTTCATAACAAAACCATGGAGCCTTGATGGTCAATTGTTAGTTCTTCATCACTATTAGGAAAGCTGCATTTACAAGGACTTTGATTAGGATACTCGAATTCTGGATTGAACTAAAAGGTTTACTCCCAGAACTTATGAAAGTCAAGATCGTTGAGGATATATGTAAAATCATGGGAGAAGTTCTCGCTATTGAACCAAAAGATACAATTCCGGCTCCAGGCAAATCTGTTAAGGTGTGTGTGAAAACTAATCTCCAGACTCCATTAAGAAGAGGAATTTTGGTTGTAAACTATGCAGGGAACACAAAATGGATTCGCTTCTTCTACGAAAAGCAACCGCATAAGATATGTCCTAATTGCTTTATCCTAAAGCACTCAAAAAAGTCTTGTGCTGCTGCAACAAAATTTCTGGAATTAGCTCATCAAAAACCACACTACTTTGGAAACTCTAAAATCCAAAAGAAAAATGCTGCAACCCAGAAATCTAACTCTGAAGTCGCACCTCAGCACAGCCAAAATAAGATTGTTAAGCCAGCACCTTTTGTTCCACCAAGATATGGAATTTATGTTGGATTTGGGAATTTATCTGCAAATAGTGGTGAAGACACTATAGAAGAGTCGGGTAGATTAGGAAAGCGCCAGAGAAACTCTACCATCCAAGTTATCCATCAAGACATAACCTCTTCAGCCTCTTCTAATTCTGGTAATGGAAAACAAATGGAGATTTCTGCACCACAAAATACTATCCAAGGAACTGCACAATCTAATAATGCTTCAATGGAGATACATGTATTGACTAGACAAATCCTCTTGTACTCTTCCTCTACTTTTAATCTCTTTTATCATCCAGTTTCTTTATTTGCTAGAAATCATAATATTTTTGAAAAGTTTGCTTATTTCTAACCAGAATGAAGATTATTAGTTGAATTGCAATGGTTTTAAAAATAAAAATACTAGAAATCACTTAAAGGACCTAAATAAGTTCTACCGTCCTGATATAGTTTTTTTGTGTGAAACAAAAATTGACTCTGATAAAATTTTAAATTTTGTTAAGCCTTTAAAGTTCCCAAACTCTATCTATGTACCTAGTATAGGCAGAGCTGGTGGACTAATTCTCCTTTAGAAGGATGGTTTCAAATTAGAAATTGCTGCTCATGATAGGAACATGATACACTGCCTCATTGTTAGTGACCCATCAAAACCAGAATGGTTATTAACATGTATGTATGGAACACCATACAACAACTTGAGAAGTGAACAGTGGAGTTACATTAGTAATTTAGGGAAAGATAATTCATCTTTACCCTGGATTGTTCTTGGTGACCTAAATATTAATCTAGAGGATAGGAATATTAACTGTGCTTCCTCATCAACATCTTCTAGTATTGTTCAACTCATTGATGATGCAGGCTTAAAAGATTTAGGATTTCATGGTAATCCCTTCACCTGGACAAGCAATAAGCATGGCACTGGAAGGATTAAATCAAGACTTGACAGAGCTTTGTTCAGCACATAATGGTTGCTTCTTTTTCCAGATACTCATCTCCTCCATTTACCACAAATGGGTTCTGATCATTGTCCAGTTCTTCTAAATCTTACTTCTGGTACTTATAAAGGGAGCAAAACTTGGAGTTTCTTTGAGTGATGGTTAAGGGACAACACTTGCAAAGATCAAATTTCTTCAGCATGGGCACATGAATTAATGGGTTCTTCAGCATTTAAGCTTGAGAGAAGACTGAGTTGTACAAGGAGATATCTCTCTGAGTGGAACAAAAGGATCTTTGGGAATATCCAAAACATAATAAGAGATCTACAGCAAGAAATGACTCATCTTCAGGGTTCTTTACTTGATGGCAACAATAAACATGAATTTCAATGTGTGGAGCAATAAATAGAAGAATGACAGCAGAGAGAGAACCAGTTCTAGAGGCAAAAATCTGGTGAGTCCAACATCATTGATATGGATAACAACACAAAACACTTCCATACAGAAGGTCAAGGAATAAAATAGAATCTTTAAATGGTAATAATGGTAATTGGTGTGCTGGTAGAGATGAGATGGGGTTGCTTCTTAATCAACACTTCATTAATGTCAGTACTTCAGCAAACCCAAATGTCAGTGAAAGGCTTCTTAATTTGATTCCAGAGCAGATAAATGATGATGATAATCTCTTTTTGACAAAAATACCTGATGATGAAGAAATTTATAATGTTTTAAAGGCCATGAAACCATGGAAGGCCCAGGGCCAGATGGCTTTCCTCCTGGCTTCTTTCAAACTCAATGGGACATAGTTGAAAAAGATGTTACAAATATGGTTCAAAGATTTTTCTCCACAGGCAAGCTGCTGAAGATTATGAACAAAACAAATATAACTCTGGTTCCAAAAGTAAAACTTCCTCAAACTCCAGGTGAGTACATGCCCATTGCCTTGTGCAATACAACTTATAAACTGATCACAATTTTTTTTTCAACAAGACTGAAGCTGTACATGGACAGAATTATATCACCAATGCAATCTGCATTTGTTTCTGGCATGCAAATTTCAGACAATGTCTTCCTTGCTCAAGAGATCATTCACAGTTTGAAGAAGAAAAAAGGTAAAAAAGGTTACATGGCTTTAAAGTTGGATATGTCAAAGGCATTTGACAGAGTGGAATGGGTTTTTCTTAGAAAAAATAATGTTAAAAATGGCCTTCTCAATTACATGGTGTGATCTTATAGAAGAGTGCATTTCTACTTCAGAAATAAGCATTAAACTGAATGGTTCTTATGCTCCTCATACAAGCCTACAAGAGGACTCAAACAGGGTGACCCTTTGTCACCCTACCTTTTTCTTATGACAATGGAGGTATTCACAAGGGAAATGGCTGATGCAGAAGATTCCAACAAAATCCAAGGTGTGAAGATTTCAATAAATACTCCCCAAGTGACACATCTGCTATTTACAGATGACTGTCTCTGGTAGGATTCTAAACAGGCCTATGACTATGTCTAGCAGCAAGTGCACAACGTCTATTGGAGACAAAGCTAATACAGGTCGATCCCACAGAGACAAGGTGGGTGTAGAATTGATTCTAAGGTTTTTACTAAACTGATTTAATGTAAAGAGTAACATAAGATTTGTTTTGTTGGGCGTCGATACGACAAAGAAGTTGGTAGTGACAGAAATAGTAAAACATGATACAAGACAATGATAATGCGGATACTAGGGTCTTCAAATCCACCACTAACCTACACTATGTCTTCAACTAATGATGTTATTCTTGTTCTTATAGTCGATAAGGGTGACGATCAAATCTGCCCTATATCTAATGTGTTTCTCCGATGGATAGTTCAATCACAACTAAGGTATCTTTCCAAAGCATTAATTATCTAGTTAAAGCACAGCTAATCTAAGGATCAATAATAATAGTTTAAGCATGAGTTGCAGCATAATCAACACAGTGGTATTCTAACTACAATGGATACATGGCATACACTGTGAGAGCAAAATGTTGACGTACTTTGATTAAATTATATCCTAAACAATTCAAGCATTCAAGAACAACACACATAGTATGAATCACACAGTAGCAGGCTAGGGCTTTCTCTAAACCCTAGCAGAGTGAATTAGAACATGATGAAAATGATTAAAACACAAATATATTATGAAAACTAGTTGATCCATCTAGAATTGGATGTTTATACAAATTACAGAGAACCCTATTTATACCCAATTTTCTTCCCAAACATTAGAATTGGATAATTTAGAGAACAACCACTCACTCAAAACTCGTTTTCCCGACAAACCCCCTCTGCAATTCAGGTATGCAACCTTGATTTGATGTTTTTTTTTTAAGATAACCCTAGCCTCATATCTCTCAATCCTAGCTTTTAGGGTTACTTTTTTGGAGAAGAAGCTAAGATGGAGATAGATGGAGACTAGGAGGTTGATTGATGGCGGCTGCGAAGGTGGCTATGAGATTAGATATTTGTCGGGGATGGAAGTGATTGATGGGGGGAGGCGAACTGAGAGTTTTGCAGAGTCTGGAGAGAAGAAGAACGACGTACAAAGGGGATGTTTGGTTTCTGTTTGGTTCAAGGAGAAAATATGAGGCTAGGGTGTTGAGCAGGAGCAGCAAATAGTGATGCACGATGTAGAGATGTCTTGGATGCTTAGCATCTGAATTGAATCTGACGGCTTAGGTTGGAAACAAATTTGGGCCTTGGGTTTTATCACTTGGAAAATCTTCTTCTAGGCTCAAACCTTCTTCAAAGCTAGTACCTCAAGCCCACTTCTAGTTTTGAGACGTGAAAGCAACATTCTTCACTTGCGGATGAGGTGCAAACAATATTCTTCACTGATTTCTAACGAAAGCTTTGTTGTCTCTCTCTCCCATTATCACCAATTCTCCGCTCCTTTTGGCTTTTCAATTTATCCAAGCTTTATTTAGTACCTACAAACACAAAATTAAATTAGTACAAGTATTTATTCTTGAAAACAATGAAAATACAAAATTTGGGATAATATATGATTTTAAAGCGCAAAAGATGAGATAATTGCCAATAAAAAGGTGTAGAAATATGCATTATTTGGCACTCATCAAATACCCCCAAACCTGAATTTTACTTGTCCTCAGAAATTAAGAAATCCTAACTATACCATTTTCGTTGGTCTATCGAATGCATTTAGCGTATGCACTAAGCCTTTAAACCCCTAGGTGTCCCTAGTGGACGAGTTATAGTCTCGTGAGGGTTTACCAGAGGTGTACCCACAAAACCTCCTCCAACTTCAGAGCGTAATGGAGTCCCAAGCATCCAAGGAGCTATGAGGACATAGAGTTTTTGCATACCAAAGAACGCATTCTCATCCTTAAGAGTTGAGCGAGAAGTAACTATACCATATGAAATAATTCGGGTTCGAGAGTGATCACAAGCCTCGACTTCTGCCTCACCAATAGGCTTTATGATAATTGCACTCAAAAAGACCACTTTTTTTAGTCTCGCATGTGTGCAGACAGGAATAAAGAGAGAACTCCTGCACACGTTGAATGGAGGGAAAGAGAACCTTCCGAAGAATTTCTGGAGACTCCACAGAATTGTGGACAAAAAGAATCTTTTTCTGGTGATCTCTAAGAAAGGAAATCATTCATTAGCAAGGATGAGAATAATCACTTACCTTCACATCTGATCGGCAATCAACACCACTCTCACAACATCCATAGAAATGTATTCGTCTTCAGTCTTCGGTCTTCAACTGTTGATGATGAACTTCTGAATTTCTTATAACCTTGACAATTTCTGATTTTTCTCTTCAATTTCCTTGTTGCTTGAATTTTCCTCTTAAATTTCCTCTTTACCATGGTGGTTATTAAATAAAACTAAAAATAAACGGTAATAATTTTTTTTTATTACAAACTGAAAATAACAAAATGAATAATAAAACTACTAAAGCCATGTATGAAGGACTTTATCACTTAATTCTTCACAACCTGTATTGTCTTGATTTCATAAACTTCACTAATTCTCATCTTATTTTCTTTTCTTTGCTCTTGTAAAATACCTCCTCAAATGTGTTTAGAATTCTGCTCTTTGTATGGTATCTTCACTTTTGAATAAGACTTTTTCTTTTCCTTGTATTGTTGCATACAAACATTGGACTATTTCATCTTTCTTCATAGAATCTGACGTTGCTTTGCTCGTTGCTGATGATTTGTTTCTATGGATCTGTTGATGTTGTTGAGAGAGAGAATGGTGCTAACTGCAAATCAAACTACACGAAGGAGTTTTCATCTTTAGACGTCATCCTCATGATTGACGGAATTAGCACTCAAGAGATCAAACATAGTGCTGAAAGTGGTGCGAAGTTGGGTAGCTCACCATTCCTACCCGGAATTTACGTACGGTGACACACACTCTAAAAGGACTTTTTAGATAGTCACAAAAAATTGAAGGTCGGTGCCTCGCTTGATGTAAAAATAGGTAGTCTCCACTAAGGGTGATCACAACTCTACTACCAAATATCTTTGCAGCACCTAATTTGCCCACCAGCATGGTTAAATCTACTTTAACGCTCTAACAACTAAGAAACCCGTTGTGTTCTCCAATACTTCCAAGTTCAGTTATTTCGGTCAGACTCTCTATGTAAACATAGCTAGAAGCATGCTAGTGACTCTAAAATCTTTAAAAGTTGGAGGTTTTGTGCAAATATTTACAACATTTTTGATTTTTTTTTTCAAATGCAAAAGACTAAAAACTCTATATGCAAAATACTCCCCCAAACCTAAATCTAACATTGTCCTCAATGTTTCAATATATAAGCAGAATTATAACAACATACCAGGAGAATAGTGCAGAGTATATTTAAGGGAAAGTATTACCAGAGGCAAAAAGGATGGTGCTAAACCAGTAGTGGATGAATGCTTTGAAAGCAAACAACAAGAGTGATAAGACAAAAAAGTTTGGTTAGCACACATAAAATTATGCAAAAATAAAAAGAAAAGGAAAAAGAAAAGAGAATGGACGTTTAATCCATAAGTATGTACACAGGTGAACCAGTTTAGTCCACATAGACAGGGTCTTCCAAGTCCATGGTCTCAACTTCTGGTGGAAGATACTCCAGAAATGGTTTCAATCTCTGACCTTTGACCTTGAAGATGTTCTTGTTTGCTGGATTTTCGATTTCAACGGCTCCATGAGGAAAAAACAGTACGTACCAAGAATGGACCTGACCATTTAGAAAATAACTTTCCTGGAAAAGGATGCAAACGAGTGTTGTACAATAAAACTTTTTGACCAGGTGTGAAAGATTTACGCAAAATGCGTTTGTCATGAAACACTTTCATTCTATTTTTGTACATTTTGGCACTATCATATGCATCATTTCTTAATTCTTCTAACTCATTGAGTTGAAGTTTCCTTTGGGTGCCATCTTTATCAAGATCAAAGTTCACTTTATTAACAACCCAATAAGCACGATATTCTAGATCTACAGGTAGATGACATGCTTTACCATACACAAGTCTATAAGGGGACATGCCAATAGGAGTTTTGTACGCAGTTCTATAGGCCCACAAAGCATCATTTAAATGTAAAGACCAATCTTTCCTAGTAGGATTAACAGTCTTTTCAATAATATGCTTAATTTCCCTATTAGAAACTTCTACTTGGCCACTGGTTTGTGGATGGTATGGTGTCGCTACCTTGTGAGTGATTCCATACTTGCGCATAAGTGATTCAAAAGGTCTATTGAAAAAATGAGTACCACCATCACTGATTATTGCTCTAGATGTTCCAAAACGAGAGAAAATGTTTTCTTTAAGAAAAGAAAGAACTACTTTATGATCATTTGTTTTGGATGCAATGGCTTCCACCCACTTAGAAACATAATCAATAGCAACAAGAATGTATAACATACCTTCAGAGTTAGGAAAAGGACCCATGAAATCAATACCCCATACATCAAATAATTCAACAATCAAAATAGGTTGTAAGGGCATCATGTTTCTTCTTGAGATACTTCCTAATTTCTGGCATCGTTCACAAGCAACACAAAAGGCATGACTATCTTTGAACAACGATGGCCAATAGAAACCACTCTACAAGATATTTGCAACAGTTTTCTTGGCACTAAAATGGCCATCACAAGAATGGTCATAACAGAAAGAGATGACATCTCTTTGTTCAGAATTGAGGACACATCTCCTAATGAGTTGGTCAGGGCAGTATTCAAACAAGTATGGGTCATCCCAAAAGGAATATTTCACTTCAGCCAAGAATTTAGAGCGGTCTTGTTTAGACCAATGCAAAGGCATTCTACCAGTAGCAAGGTACTTAACAATATCAGCAAACCATGGAATATCAGACACAAGCATCAATTGTTCGTCAGGGAATGATTCTCTAATAAGCAAATATTCATCAACAGATTCAACATTCAACCTAGACAAGTGATCAACAACAACATTTTCAGACCCTTTCTTATCTCGAATTTAGAGATTGAACTCTTGTAACAAGAGTATCCATCGAATTAGGCGAGCCTTAGCATCTTTCTTAGACAAAAGATATTTTAATGCAACATGGTCAGAATATATGATGACTTTAGAACCTATCAAGTAAGATCTAAACTTATCTAATGCACACACAGCAGCTAGCAATTCTTTCTCAGTTGTTGAATAATTTAGTTGAGCATCATTAAGTGTTTTACTAGCATAGTAGATCACATAAGGGAGTTTGTCTACTCGTTGTCCTAAGACAGCTCCTACAGCATAGTCAGACGCATCACACATAATTTCAAATGGTAAGGTCCAATCAGGTGGTCTGACTATAGGGGCAGATGTGAGAAGAGCTTTCAATTGCTCCCATGCTTCCTTACAAGCGTCATCAAATAAAAATGCAACATATTTTTCAAGAAGACTACGCAAGGGTCTTGAAATTTTACTAAAGTCTTTGATGAATCAACGGTAAAAACTGGCATGGCCCAAGAATGACCTTATCTCCCTCACAGAGAGAGGTTGAGGCAAGTGTTGAATGAGATCAACTTTAGCTTTATCTACTTTTATGCCTTTTTCATAAATGATATGCCCTAGAACTATGCCTGAGTTAACCATGA
Organism: Papaver armeniacum; assembly: GCA_023531295.1. NCBI lineage: Eukaryota > Viridiplantae > Streptophyta > Magnoliopsida > Ranunculales > Papaveraceae > Papaver > Papaver armeniacum. The sequence continues at coordinate 137,654 of JAJJWW010008047.1, read as the reverse complement.
AATGACATTTTTCCCAATTCAAAACAAAATTCTTTTCTTTACATCGAATCAACACAAGAATAAGATGATGCAAACATTCATCAAAAGAAGACCCAAATACAGAAAAATCATCCATAAAAATTTCAAGAAACTTATCTACCATGTCAGAAAAGATGCTCATCATGCAACGTTGAAAAGTAGCGGGTGCATTACACAATCCAAAAGGCATGCGACGATAAGTGAATGTACCATAAGGACAGGTAAATGTGGTCTTTGGTTGGTCTTCGGGTGCTATATATGAATCTGGTTGTAACCTGAATAGCCATCTAGGAAACAATAGTGACTATGTCTTGACAACCTTTCTAGCATTTGGTCAATGAAGGGAAGACTAAAGTGGTCCTTCTTGGTTACTGTGTTCAACTTCCTATAATCAATACAAACTCGCCACCATGTGGTCACACGAGTGGGGACTAGCTCATTCAATTCATTTTGAACTACAATAATGCCAGAATTTTTGGGTACAACTTGAATGGGTCTGACCCACTGGCTATCTGGAATTGGGTATATGATACCCGCATCAAGCAATGTCAGAATATCACCTTTAACAACATCTCTCATGTTGGGGTTAAGTCTTCTTTGCATTTCCCTATATGGTTTAGTATTTTCTTCAAGATTTATGTGATGCATGCAAATTGTGGGACTTATACCTTTAAAGTCTGAGATGGTCCAACCTAAGGCCTCTTTATGTTCTTTAAGCACTTCTAAAAGTTTGCTTTCCTATTATATGTCTAAACACGATGCAATAATAACAGAAAAAGTGTCAGAAGAACCTAAGAAAGCATATTTCAAAGTATCAGGCAATGGTTTCAAATCAAGCTTAGGTGGTTCGACAAGAGAAGAAGCAGATTCGGAATCAGAGAGTGGAGGTGGTTCCATTGCAGTCTGCCATTTATCAATGTCCATGAGTGGCACAGATTCAAGCAAAGAGTGTACTTCACTAATGTACTCAGAATCAAAGATATCTAAGTCAAAATTATCTAAGCATGCTTGCAAAGGGTCCACAGATAAAATATCAGGCAATGAATCTTGGATCAGACTCTCAATCATGTTAAGCTCATGCAATTCATTATCATCACAATCCATGGGTAGCTGGTTAACATGAAATACATTTAACTCCACAGTCATGTTGCCAAAAGACAAATTTAATATTCCGCTACGACAATTTATGATAGCATTTGACGTTGCCAAGAAGGGACGTCCTAAGATGACAGGAATATGATTTGCTGGATTTTGCACAGGTTGAGTATCTAACACAATGAAGTCCACAGGGAAATAAAATTTATCAACCTTGATTAATACATCTTCAACAATACCCCGAGGGATTTTTACTGATGTGTCCGCTAACTGTAGCGTAACAGGGGTGGGTTGCAACTCTCCAAGACCTAACTGCACATACACAGAATATGGCAAAAGATTCACACTAGCACCTAAGTCCAATAAAGCCTTTTCGATTGTATGATCACCTATAGTGCAAGAGATAGTTGGACTACCTGGGTCTTTAAACTTAAGTGGGGTCTTTTTTTGAATAATTGAACTCACCTGCTCAGTGAGAAAGGCACGCTTATGCACATGAATCTTTCGCTTTTGTGTGCATAGATCTTTCAAGAATTTGGCATATGCAGGTATCTGCTTGATTGCTTCAAGAAATTGAATGTTTATATTTACACGTTTAAACATTTCCAACATCTCATTGTAGTGGGTACCCCCTTTTTGTTGCATCAACCTTTGAGGAAATGGGGCGACAGGTACATTAGATGGTGCAGGGACATTAACATCATTGGAATTCTTAGAGTTACTATCATGCTCAGATACCTTCTCCACAACGGGTGTTTTCTGTGGAGTTCTATGCACTGGTGAGTCTGATTTAGACTCGACTGACTGTGGTACACCTACATTGTTTTCAACAACTTTGCCACTACGAAGGGTAGTGACAGCATTCACATGATCACGTGTGTAGGACCATAATATCGCAATGAACAAGGTTCGCGGGATTAATAAACGACGGCGTCGCGAGGGAGTCGCAGAGAGTTAAGATAAACGACGCGATGAATAACGACCAACAAAACAAATGGAAGACATGAAACTCCGGCGAAGGCTAAGAAGTGTCGCGAGAATAAATATTTGTGCATTTGCGACACTTCGCGAGACATTCCCGAAAATAAAGGATAGCTTAGCTGTCATCCACTATGTATTACCCTATATAAAGGGCTAAATGAGTCTGTTGAATGGGGGGATCTTTTTGGGGGAATTGTTGAGCAAGTCATTAGGAGAGAGAAAGTTTAAGAGTGTTTTAATTTCTAAGTGTAATTCTATTTTCCTGTGTAAACACTTCATGAACTCAATCAATAAATATTCTTGATCTTACATCTTTCAATGGATTAATTAAGCAAAATTGAGTAAGGGGTGTAGTGTGGGATTTCCTGCTACTACATATGCGCTAGAAACAGGGACGATCATTTGTAAAAGAGAGAAGATCGCAATTAAAGTTTTTTGAATCAGGAAAATGAGAAAGGAAAATCTTAAATCGGATGAAAAAGATATGGCATGCAACACAGACACAAGAGTAATGATTAGCGAATTTCATGAAAATATCAAAGGAAGAATACACAAACGGGATTTCGAAGGAAAGAAGATTACGGATAGAGAAATGGCATCACCTTTGAAGGATTGGGAAAAGCAAGAGATAACATTCACGGCGGGGGAAATATCCAAAGAAAATTTGGATCACACATCTCCACTGGTGATCACAATAAACGCGTATAAGGAAGGAGAGAAATCGGAGAACATGGTGAAAACATGGATGGTGAATGGAGTTTTAATCGATACGAAGTCCGGTGAACATCATGTTCTATCACGCTTACAAAAAGATGGGATATAAAGACGAAGATATGATTTTCAAGCAAGATACAATATTCAAGGTTTTGGTAATTCCATAACAAAAGTAAAAGGAGAGATAAAAATACGTATTCCGTTAGGAGGAATTGAAACACAGGTGACATTAAGTGTAGTGGATATGGAATCACCATACAACATATTACTAGGAAGACCATGGGTACATGCAATAAAAGCTGTGGCGTCAACGCTTCATCAATGTATCAAGTTTCCTACACCAACTGGAATCGGCGAGATCAAAGGGGACGCTGCCAAAGGAAGAATATATTATCAAAATGAAGTAAAGTGTTGCGAGGAACAAGTAAACAAGCGAAAGAATATATCAAGATACCGCAAAAAGATGGCAAAGGCAACTAAGAAAGAAGAAGAATTCAGAGTTTACATGATAAGAGCAAAGGAAGGAAAAGGCATACCTGGCGAGATCTCGGGAGAAGAAGATGATCTTGCGAGAGAACCAAAAGGACCAACCCCTATGGGAGAACCGAAGGCCAGTTACGTCGCGGCAGAGCAAACCAAAGAAGTGAATATTGGAACTAAGGAAAAACCCAAGATGCTAAAGATTGGAACTAGCATGGAAGCAGATGAAGAGAAAAGAACTGTCGATCTGTTGCGAGATTATAAAGACATCTTCGCGTGGGATATGGATGAAATGCCTGTATAGATCCGTCGATCGCTTTGTCACAAGTTAGAAATTGATAAAAATGTGAAGCCATTTAAACAAAGAATTAGAAAGATAGCAACAAGATATCACCCTCGGGATAGAAGAAGAACTGCAGAAGATGCTGGATGCGGGAATTATTAGACAAGCAAAATATCCTGAATGGATAGCGAATATGGTTATAGTTCCAAAGAAGAACAAGGGAATACGGATTTGCATTGATTTCACTGATTTAAATAAAGCTTGCCCTAAAGATAGTTTTCCACTGCCAGATATTCCACAACTAGTCGAATCAAAGTAAGGGAATGAAAGAGTATCATCTCTGGACGGGTATAAAGGTTACAACCAGATTCCTCTCGCCGAGGAAGATCAAGAGCATACTGCTTTCTTCGCTCCAAGAGGATTATACTGCTATACTAAAATGCCGTTTGGTCTGCGAAATGCTGGAGCAACGTATCAAAGGATGGTGGAAGAGGTATTCGCAGAATGGATACACAAAACACTAGAGGTATACGTAGATGACATGCTGGTAAAAAGTAAGAAGGCAGAGGATCACGTGCGAGACCTGAAAGAAATTTTTGAGCAGATGAGGCGTTTTAACATCAAAGTAAATCCGGAAAAATGTACCTTCGGAGTTGCGTCAGGGAAATTCTTGGGTTACATTATATCAAAGGAAGGAATACATGTTGACCCGGAGAAAGTAAAAGCAGTTCGCGATATGCCGACACTGCGACAGATTAAAGGATGTTCAAAAGCCGAATGGGTTGTTAGCATCACTAGGAAGTTTCATCTCGCGGTCATCCGATAAGTGTAAACACTTTTTTAGCTGTTCTTAAGAAAAAGGATCGAAGTTTAAGTGGACTACGAATGTGAAAAGGCTTTACAAGGGATCAAAGAACATTTAATGGATATATCCATTATGCGTATGCGAACCAGGAGAAGAATTATTAATATATCTCGCGACAACTTCGCATGCCTTAAGTGCGGTTTTTCTCGCGAACAGGACCACGCAGAGTAGAAAAACCAATCTATTACATCGAGTAAAACTTTTAATGCCGCAGAAAGAAATTATTCAAGATCGAAAAATTAATCCTAGCATTAGTTTATGCAACATTCAAGCTTCGCATATATTTTCAAGCACATACCATTAAGGTAGTCACAAAAATACCAATTGAGTCAGTGATGAAACATTCAAAAAGATCGGGAAGAGTTGAAAGATGGAATGCTCAAATAAGCCATTGTAAGCTCAAGTATGAGATATTATCCTCAACTAAGTCACAGGTTGTCGCAGACTTTTTAGCAGAATTTCCTTTGGAAGAAGATGAAGCGATAGATGAAATGATGGATGTAGAAGAAGAGTATGGAGACCCAAAAGACCGCTAACCAAACTGACCAGGATGGGAAATATTAGTAGATGGATCATCAAATGGAGAAGGAAATGGAGTGGGAATCGTTATGATTTCACCAGAAGGCAATAAATTAGCTTTCTCTTTTAGATTGGAGTTTGAATCCACGAATAATGAAACAGAGTATGAAGCTATAATACATGCTCTGCGACTTGCAATAGAAATGAAATTGGAGAATATAAGGATTACCAGTGATTCGCAACTAGCAATTCACCAGGTAACAGAGAAATACACTACAAATAATCCATCTTTGAAAAAGTATAAGAAGCATGTCGAAGAATTGTCGGCACAGATACCAAAAATAAAATGGAGGCACATATCAAGGAGAGATAATAGACTCGCAGACGCTTTTGCCTTTATATCAAGTATGATGACAGACCCGACCGCGAGGAATATCAAAATACGTATACACTACTGCGCCATCAATTAATAAAGAGGAAGAACAAGAAGCAGATATAATGATGGTAGAAGATGAAATGCAATGTCGCGAGGAAGACTGGAGAGTAGAACTTCACGCGTACTTAATGAAGGGAGAGGTACCAAAAAATAGATTGGAGGCACACAAGTTAAAGAGCCGGGCAACAAATTATGAATTACGAGATGGCGTGCTTTATCGGCGATCCTTTGATGGGCCTTCGCTTCGATGTCTAACAAGGAAAGAAGGAGAAACCATATTGAAGATGCTGCATAGTGGGGATGCCGGAAATCATAGCGGCGGGAGATCTTTGGCATACAAGGCAAAGACGCAAGGATATTATTGGCCGTATATGCATGAGGACGCAAAAACAATATCAAGACGCTGCGAGGACTGTCAAAGACATGGGAAAAGATACATGCGCCGGGGGCGTGTTAAATTCTTCCACAAGTGTGTGGCCTTTTGGAAAGTGGGGTTTAGATATTGTAGGACCATTTTTACCAGAATGGGACAAAAAAGGTATTTAATCGTTGCGACGGACTATTTCACAAAATGGGCGAGAGGTGAAAGCGGTCCAAAGATATTCGCGATAAGGATGTCTTTACTTTCATATTTGAAAATATTATATGCAGATTTGGGATTCCCGCACAATTGGTATCTGACAATGGGAAGCAATTTGAAGGGCAAAATATAGAGTTGTTGCTTAATGCATTTCAGATAAGATGTGGGAAATCAACTCCATTATATCCGCAAGCTAACGGCCAAGCAGGCAACAAACAAAACAATTGCCGATATACCGAAGAAAAGTTGGAAGGACACAAAAAGGGATGGTGCGAACAAGTACCCAATGCAAGATGGGCTTATAATACAACTAGAAGAGAAGCCACAGGAATGTCCCCTTTTTGCTTAACTTACGGAGTTGAAGCAGTACTCCCAACAGAGGTCGTGATTCCAACAACCAAAAAAGAGGTTTGGGAGAAAAATCTTAGCGCAGACAACATTCTAATCAAATTGGATGAATTGGAAGAAAAACGAGAAAAGGCATTGCGACACATGGAGAATTATCAAGACTTGCTAGAGAATATAACAAGCGTGTAAAAATACGTGAGTTCCAACCGGAGATTTGGTGTTGCGAAAACCCCAATATACCAACGTGAAAGTGGAGGCAAGTTGGCGAGAAAATGGGATGGACCTTATATCATCAAAGAGGTAGTTGGTACAGGGCGTATAGATTGATGGATCCCGGGAAATGATGTGGGACAAAAATTGGATAGACCATGGAACAGACAGATTATATCTAAAGAAATATTACCCATAAAAACGGGGAGAGGAAAAATGAATTATGATGAAGTACTTCTACGCAAAATATTTGCGAAATTCAATAAAATGCAGAGAAAATCCGCGAAGATCTCGCGATAAGAATAATAAAGAGTCATGAATGACTTAACAAAAATGAATGAACAAAAGAATGGGACGAACCTTTATGGCGTACACCCTAGTTCGCGAATAACATTTCGTAAGAGGAAAATGTAAGACCTAAAGTGCGTCATATAAGGGGGTATCTCTCGACATGGCTCAGGGGAAAGGTTACACCGCTCCTGAAGCCTGAGTCATGAAAATTTGGGGCCCATAAAAGCCTACTCGGAAGAGGTACCTTGGATTCCCAACTATATATATAAGGTTATACCCTGGTTGGGAGACCGAGGGTCTCTTCTAAGGAGTCGATGTATGCTCAAGGCGCCGAGGTACACGGTTGAGCCAGAGTGCCCGGGATGGATGAACCTACCCAGGCCATTCTTGGCAAGTCTTGGCATATGTTGCACTCGCCCGAAGAAAACTCCACTTAGGGTGCAGCCTCGTAACCATAAACCCTATAGGTATAAGGGATAAGAGGCTGCGAAAAACAACCGGTTGTTGTTAAGACCGGATGGGAGGAGCTAGTCTTGTATGGCCGATGTTTCGCCTCCTTGAAGGGGCAACCGGGAGATGATAAGGGCGACGCTCTCCATTAGGGGGAGTGTCAAAACGACGCAAATGTCATAAGGCTATGTTTTCGCAAGAGAATTTAGGCTTGTCATATTTGTGCAATGATCCCGCAGAGGCAATAATACTAACGCGAGGGTAAGGCGAGATCAATGGGTCTTTACACGAAAGTGTACGGACGTCTGCGATTTCGTCGCACGACGGCAATGTCATGGGGCTTTATGTTCGCAAGGATATCTAGGCCTGTCATATTGTCGCAACTAAAACATCCCGCAGAGGCAAAAATACTTGGAAAATGATAAGACAAGATCAATGGGTCTTTACATGCAAGTGTAAAGACGTCCTGCGATTTTGTCGCGATGAAAGGTGGCAGGGGAAGACCTCTAATTAGGGAGGTCTAACTTGGAAGACCACACAAAAATGATAAGGCAAGGTCAATGGGCCATTGCATGAAAATGTAAAGGCGGCTGCGATCTTGTCGCGACAAGAAGAGATAAAATAAAGACTACCGAAATGATAAGGCGAGAAAAGCGATTTCTCCATTCATGGAGATGCCTCACGACCTCGTCGCAATATAAAATTCAACATCAGTGAAGAATACATTTCAAAACGATGATGACTGAGTAAAGATCATTTCGTAAAATTGAAGGCGAATAAACTTGCGAGATTATAGTCATAGTTAAGAAGAAGAAAATAAGAGAATTATTCAACAAGGGGTTTAATCTTTCAAAACAAAAAGACAGTCGCAACAAAAGTTATAAAGCAGTTAATTCTCTACATCAATTTTATCATCTTCACCAATAATTTTCTCAACTTCACCTTCACCGGTCAATGGATGTTCATCGAAATATTTTCAAGACACCTTCATTCTCGCCACTGGTGGATTTTCATCGAAGAATTTTTTTTCATCGATCTTTGTTGACAACTTCAATTATTAGCGATATCTTCGCCGCTTTCATAGTCATAATCACTATCGGAGAATCGGGGACTTCATCATCACTTACTTCCAAAGGATCGACATGAATAGGATCAAGAGACTTCGACAAAGAAAATATCATTCACAAGGACTTCCGCTTTAAGATGGAATTGACGAAGCAATGCCTTTTGACGATTTTTACTATCAATATCCTTACAATCGATATATAATCAAACCTTCGCTCTGCACGATCGCGAGAACGAGCAAGAGACGCGGCGAGCAGCCCGTTTTCCTTGCGAATTTTCGAATAATCGACTTGAGGGTGGAGATAGTGGAGCGAAGCTTTTCTCGTAGTCTGCAGTAACAAATACACAAAATTAAAGAAAATTTTTATCGAATATTATCGGCACTCTCAGGATAATAAAGCATTCATGGAATAAATAAAAGAATTAAGATAGTCAAATAATTTGACTACCTTCCTTTTGAAAAGTAAGATGCTGAATTAAAGCCGTGAAGTTATTCCCCAAATAGTCCATAGCATCATCAAACAGTCCATAGCCTTTCAATCGTGATCGCAAGTTCTTTTCATTGGAAACAAGTATGGAATTTTCAGTCGCAAGAGTAGAGTTGGATTTTTCTAATTTGACACATCGTTCTTGGATTGCTTCGCTTTTACACTCAAAGTTATTCTACCTTGAATAAGTTTATCTCTCTCGGCGGTAATTTCTTCAAGTTGGTCTTTCAAAGTATGATTAGCTTGTTCTTGTTCTTCACATAATTTTTGACAAGCATCATATCACTGCGAATAGTTCGCCACCTTATTTAACAAAGAACGTTTCTCTTGCGAAAGAGTTCGATTCTCATCTCGATAAAGTTTGCAACTCCAAATCGATTTAGTCAAAGCATAAGAGAGGCGAGATAAATCATTACTTAACAAGTCTTGCTTTTGCGATAAATCAAAATTCTCTTTCGACAAGTTATTTATTTGATCACCGCATAAGTATGAAGATTATCTAAGAGATTATATTGCTCCATCCAAGCATCTCTTTCAACTCGAACTTCTTCAACAATGGACTCGTCGATATATCTCCATTATTCGTTTCTGGTTAAATGCTTGGAGGGCGAACAAGAATTTGAGTTGTAAAAAAAAAAAAAAAAAAAAAAAAAAAGGGGGGGGAGTTGCGAGAGTATACCTTTTAACTCCTCATTTTTTCTGTAAAGATTGTCACGATCTAGCGAGATGTTGTGAAATTTCTGATTTTCAAGGTGGAGACTATTGCACTTCGCGGTCATAACTTGGAGATCATCCTTCAACTTATTAATCTCTTGAACCAAAGATGCTTGCGAGACCTTATCGTAACCAAGGTGCTTGCTTAAAATCTCGCAGACGTTGGATTTGACAGATCAGTAGAAGTCTTTTTGGCATCATTCACGAGATCTGAAAGAACCTTAAAGGCCACATCTATCCCCTCCAAATTTTCTGCCGTTAGAGGAATTTGCTCAATCAAAGAAGACGAGTGATCCTTTATCAAAGGAGCCTCAGGAGAAGAAGAGGTTTCAGGAAGAGAAGTGATTGGAGAAATAGAAGGGGCATTGATAATAGGAGGAGGTGTAAGATTGTTTGTAGTAGGGCTATTATGAGGAACTTGGTCTATGAGGAGTTGAGGTATAGGAATGTTGCCACGGGTAATGTTACCACGGGAAGGAGGTACGGAATTATCTTGCGAAGATTTCGCGGCGGGAGACGAAGGTTTGAAAGAAGGAAATGGAACGTCGGGAGTAATAGGCTTGGGTTGGCGAAGCCTTTTTAGGAGTTTTGTCAACATTTCCATCATCCTCGAATAACAAATTAAATAAGAAACAGAGGCAACAATATATTGTTAATAAAAAACAAATGTTTCTTAAATACCTTGTCACTCATGCAGCTTTCTTTTTGTAGCCATAGATTTTGCTCGCGAAAAGGGCTTTGGTTGCGTAAGGGATTCTTGTTGCGAAGTAGATTTCGGCGGCATGAGCCCAAAGAAAGAAGAGGGTCCTTCACGGTAAATTTAGTTCTCGGGTTGGTTCTTGCTAAACAATAATGGCGAAAGAGAACTACAAAGTCAATCATACCGGTGTGATTTCAACAAGAAAAGCTAATCAATCACAAAATCAATCGATATATGGCAAGATTAACAAACCTGGATGCCATGAGAACAACAACCGGTAGGAAATAGCAAAAGTGGTGAAGAAGATGGTAAGAGAAAAAAAATAGGCAAACACTTGCAGAACGATGAAGAAGAAGAACACTTGCAGACGATGAAGAAGACGAAAAAGAAAAGGAAAATTCTTTACAGGGGACACTCCTATAAATAGACGAGGAAAAATATTATGACCGGATAACATCAAATGCGCCGGTAAAAGGGGTAAATATAGACACGTGTAAACGGTCACTACTAAATCCAAGAAAACCAGGCAAAAGGAATTTCAGTAGGATCCAAATATCGCACAACATATTTCCTAACAAACGAGAAGAGCTTGCGAGATTGATTATTTTCCGAAACTCATGAGGCAAGAACTGACACTTCATATACATATTACAAAGAAGCTCCAGAACTTCGCCAAAAGAATAGAGGCAAGTACGTACTTTTCAAGAAAAGTATTCTTTCGCTCGTTCCTTCGCCAATTAAAATCAAGGATTATTACAACAATGAGTTTTTCCTTAAAAATCGCTCTTCAAGCAATATTCAAGGAAAAAGAGGCAAGATGTAGGACCATAATATCGCAATGTACAAGGTTCGCGGGATTAATAAACGACGGCGTCGCGAGGGAGTCGCAGAGAGTTAAGATAAACGACGCGATGAATAACGACCAACAAAACAAATGGAAGACATGAAACCTGGCGAAGGCTAAGAAGTGTCGCGAGAATAAATATTTGTGCATTTGCGACACTTCGCGAGACATTCCCGAAAATAAAGGATAGCTTAGCTGTCATCCACTATGTATTACCCTATATAAAGGGCTAAATGAGTCTGTTGAAGAGGGAGATCTTTTTGAAGGGGGAAGCAAGTCATTAGGAGAGAGAAAATTTAAGAGCGCTTTAATTCCCAAGTGTAATTCTATTGTACTGTGTAAACATTTTATGGAATCAATTAACAAATATTCTCGATCACATATCTTTTAATGGATTAGTCCAACAAAACTGAGTGAGGGGTGTAGTGTGGGATTTCCTGCTACTACAAGGATGAAACTGTTTACATCCTGGCTATTTTTACATTTTTGTCCATTTAAATAGTATCAAAATCTAAATGTCCTTTTCACCCAGGAATTGTTGATTTTGGTCTTTTTAACCAATTTTGTGTTTATGGAACTCCACTAATGATGTGGTTTTCATCTTACTGTGCTATAAGTCTATTCATTATATTCTAGTAGATACATATAAGAAATTTAAGTAGGGGTTGGAGGCCTTTCCCAACTGGTGTCTTAAGAGTAGGTCTAGTGGTTCTTTCCGAGCCATTCGCAATTGCCTTTCCAAGTCATCTTGGAAAAACCTACAGTCGAACCTCGATAAACGAATGTTCGATAAATGAATAACCTCGCCAAATGAATAATTTTTTCTGGTCCCGACTTGGGCTAAGGGGATAAATGAATAACCTCGCTTAATGCATTAATGAATAAAAAAAAATTGAATCCTTAAAGGCCCTATAATGAATTTATACGAATAATCACCAAATTTTATATAAAAATATATATATATATGAGAATAAACCAATATACATAATTAGTAAGTTTTACATAAAAATATATGTAGAAATAAACTAAAATGTGAAGTTAATTCTTCATCTATGGTTGATTGTTTTTTTCTTCCACCCAAACCAAAATGCACTGCATCCTTAATTGATTGTTTTTTTCTTCCACACAAACCAAGATGCACCGCATCCTTAATTTTATGTAATGCTTGCATAATTTCTGGAATATTTTTCTCATGTTGTAGCAAGTAATTTTTTATGGTGATCATTGCTTGAAAGGCGTCTTTGAATGACATATTTGGTACGATGCTACTATCATCTGGTTCAGGATCATTCACATCATATATTACTGACTCAATAGTTTCTTCATCTGTTGGAGATTCAATAATTGCATCATTTCCGTTAGGATATTTTAAAAGATGTTCGACGTCCATCACATTTCTATAACGTAAATTAAAAATGACACCAGTTAATCCTTGGTTATCTTTCTTCTACGACCATTGAATTATTGATAAGAATTTTGACCAATACTCTCTAGGTAAATTTGTACATCTTCTCTTATACATTTTAACTTCTTAATTAAGAAAATACAGTCTAAATAAATAAATAAATAAATATTCATTTATCGATAAATAAATAACCCCGCTAAACGAATATTTTTTCTTGATCCCGATGGCATTCATTTATCGAGGTTTAACCGCAGCTCTAATAGTTATCCCTGATTTTGAGAGAAAGATGGACGATGGTTTTCCAATTTGTTGGGTCCATCGATTCTAAGTTATATAATGTTTAACCAAAATTTCACTTATTTACTTATCCCACTCAGTTACACAACGTTTAACCAAAATTAATCGGCTTTTATGTCAAGATCTCATTTAACTCATTAAGTTATAAGGCATATTCCTATGCACATGCCAAAAAAATGGTGTTTGGCATGCCAAACCATTTGCGCCACTATGGGGAAACCGCTGAGCGATCGAATCCCTAGCGAGCTATATTCATAATATCTCCAGCGATATTGTCAATATCGCTCGAAATTCACTATATCGCTGTCGATATAATCAATATCGCCACCGTTCGAGTTTCTAACGCCTATAAATACCGCAACTATACTCCCACCTCTTCTAAACTCTTCTGAAAACCTTCTGAAAACCACTGATTTTCTTTAAAATTTTGTTCTAAAACGATTATCTTAAACAGATATGGAGAGAAAAAAAAGAAACAAAAAAGGGAAAGTATCTACTAGTACCCCAGGAAGTGGAGTAAGTTTTGTTGTGGATACAAATTATGAGTTTAATAATGTTAGACTAGTAGCCGGTGAAGGTGTATTCTCTAATCACCTTTCTGATAATGAGGGGCGATGTAACGCTATACATCTAAGAGGTGGATGGACTGAGTTACGTACAATTTTTCAATTACTTCCTCCTGCTGTTCAAGAGAGAGTGAGAAGATATCCTTGGCGATATCTATATCAAATACAACCTAGAAACCACAGGACTCAAGGTGTTCAAGTTATATTAGAACGATGGTGGAAGACTACAAACACGTTCTTTTTCAAGGACTTTGAATGCGGTAAGTCAGTCTTTTCTAGTAATTTAATTTTTAGATTATGTGTTTTGTTTCATAAAAATCAACAAATTCTAATTATGAATAATTATTGTTAATAGGAGTTACACCGATAGATTTATACATGTTAACCGGAATTCCATGCCAAGGGAACTTACTTCCATTTAATAGACTAAAGTGGTTATCATAAGATAGATGGAAAGAAAGACTTCCTTTATACTCAAATGAATTAGGAGAAATCCTACACATAGATAACTAAAAGCGTATGGGTTGAAGGTGTCTGGGTTCAAAAGTTTTTTCCAGCATTATGATGTAAGAATGAATGAAAACAGGGCAGCTGGTAATCAATATTTGATCCCCGACCATTTTGAGGAGCTAGAACGTCTGTTTGTATTGTGGACACCGGGCCAAAGTCTGTTTCCAAATGCTAGCTCGAAGAGTGTTAATTGGGTTTCTCGAAGCATTAGAAGATTTAGAGCAAGCACCAACATATGATTGGGGGACTGCGATTTTATCAGAGATTTACATTGCCCTAAGTGATAACTCGACGTGTGATAAAGATAGTTTTAATGCTTTTTGGGGAGTTCTGGAGGTAAGAACCAATCTTTTTCACATTATGTATTTATTTGTCATTTTTATATGGAAAAGTTATTAACCTGCTGAATGTTATTATTTTCAGTATTGGTGGTATACATATTTCCATGTTTCAGAACCTTGTCTTAAGAATTTTACGAATGTATTTCCGATCATACGGAAGTATGATTCTGAGAATTGGGAAGCTGCACAGATTGAAGATGGTCAACATGCTGCTATTGTTCATAAGATTCAACAGTTGAGTAGAACAAGCCATAACCTTATCTCACAGCCATATGAATCAGTACCTGAGTTCCAAGAAGAACTAGGTCAGACAATGGTAGAGTTAAGCCTTAGAAGGATGGTGTTATACAACCCTATTTCGAGAAGGGTGTTTGGTATTATGGTGAAAGACAAACTTTCTTCAAGCAAGGAGATCGTTGATAGCCACAACTCTTATCCCAAGATGATGTTTCAAAGAGATGATTACTTTAAATTGATAAGGGAAGGTCATCGTTGGCAAGAAGATGATGAATTGATCCAGAGCCGATGGACGTAAATGAGTACCTATCTTGGTTTAATACTATTTTCAAGCCAAATATTTCCATGCAACCGCAAAGTTTGGGTCGGATGGATTTCCCACTTTAGGTAGGTTGCCACTTGACACCGAATTTCTTCCTTCCCAACCTCCACCAGAGACGGTGACGTATTTGCATATCCTTCTCAAAGTTCATCGTCATACATGCCACCATTTTCTTGGGAAGTAAAGACTATATCCAAAGCACATCCGGAGAGATTGTTACTTATCCAATTGTTTCTAGTGCACCTACTCGGACTTATCCATACCTCGGGTCAATGCTACGAGTTGGAGTATCGCACCCGATGTAACGATTATGATGCTCTTATTCGTGGAATTCGGAATATGCACTTGGAACAGATGCAAAGATTGAGGGAAAGCATGATGTATGACATGAGTCCCGAGTGTTGAGCCGGTAGAGGATTGAGTCCCGGTGTTGGAGCCGGTAGAGGAATGAGTCCCAGTGGAAGTCGACAAAGTCGTCGAAGTCATCAAAGTCGTGGAAGTCAAAGAAAGTGGTGAAAGAAGATTGAGATGTCGTCATATGGAGGAGGTACTGTAAAGTTCAACTCCAAACATGGTGTTAGAAATTCAAGCAAAGACATGGTGTTGAAGAAAACATTGGCATGGATACAACTCCTACACGTATGTTTAGTCATTTGCAACCGACATACCGACTCCGTGGTGGTGTGAACATGGAAGTAGTTAGGCAAACGAATCAGATACCCCAATTGCCTCAACCTCATCAACATTTCAACCATTCCAAAGAACAATATCAATCACACGTATTTCAAGATTTATATAATGTTCCCATACCCCGTACTCCCATTGCTTATCAAGGTTATGGTGATTCCGATGAGACTCAACCACCAAGTTGGTCTCAAACCTAAGACCTTAACTAGTTTGTTGAACAACTCTATGGATCCAGAAAATGCAGGAAATTGGATCTTTGGTCCGGGAGAAAATGGACAAGGAAACGGACAAGGAAATGAGTAGTTAAAATGTGAAATGTAATTTTGTTTTTTTAGATTAATGGAAACTATCTTTTAAATTAATATTCAGATTGAAACCAGATTTACATTTCATTAAAAATTCACCTTGATAGTAGCGAATTAGACCAATAAAAAAAAGAAAAAGAAAAGATGAATTTGAGCGAGGAGTCGCTCAGAGTCGATTTTGTAACACGATAATAAATACGGCCTCTAAGAAGTTATACCACAACTATCAGTGGGTCATCCACTTTTCTCTGAGTGGGTATGTGGAAATACGCTATCATGATCCATGTTGTTTCCTCTGTAGTCAAATACACTTCGGTTATGCACTATGCATGGTGAAATGAATTTGAAGTTGGGTTGGAATTGGTTGAAATCAGGTAGGGGGAAATTGTAGCCGTTAGATGAAGATCTCGATAAGCGATTATCATACTAGCGAGCGATAGCTTGACCGTCATGGGCGATTTGAAGACTAACGAGCGATATTTTGACCATCGAGCGACGAAGACTCTATCGCTCGCCGGAAACTCGTCGTGTATGCCTATATGCCAGAAATAACATATTGGCATATAAGTTTGGCAGTTTGGCATACCCATAGTGGGTACATATATGCCAAATATCATGTTTTGACATGTGCATAGGAAGATGCCTAAGGTTTTTGTTTAAGAATAGAACTGTATTTTCTACTTTTCCAAAACAGACAACCATTACCTGTTCATGATCTCTGGCCATAGGGGTTCTCAAGAATTGGGAACGTGAGCGGAAAGAGGAGGATAGACCATGGTTTTTGGGTACGGGAAGGGCTTGGGAACCTCCACTAGGCCCAGACTTAAAAGGAGTGTATAAAGGTTCGTAGCCGTTACCGTGTAACGTGTTTTTCCCTCTACTTTTACTCTTCCCTAACAATACCGTCTTTTTATGGTTGTGGTAACTGTAACGGTCGGAGGTGGTGCGTCTACTTAGCAAAAAAAACGGAAGAAGGAATATGACTAGCAAATTCGATTCCATAAGTTTGCTCTTTCTCGTTTTCAACACCAATACTTGATTAGGTTTAGATTATCCCCACTTTAATAGGTTCGTCTTTGAATTTTATGTTCATTTGTGATAATTTCATTTATTATGGCTGGTTTGAAATACTACATGTTTGGTTTGACGCCAATTTTGTGTTCGATGAATGTTCCAACTGACCAGTCTTTATCATGTACCTAGTTTTCTTATTCAAATTCTATAGAAATCATTCATAATGTGAAACATTTGTCCACGTTCAAGAACATAGGATATGATACTAATAAATGAAAACAAGTTTGTGGAACACTCCTTTAGCATGTAGAATATTGAAAGAGGAAATTTCTCGAACCATTTTGCTTAATGGTTTAGTCAATTTTGGTTGCTATTTCGATATGATTTTTTACACGTTTTCCTTTAGATATTTTGATATTAGGTGATAGTTTACATACATATGTATATTCAGTTCATTATCTCTATGATCATTAGCCAGCCTTATTGCAATTTTCTATGTGGAAATAGTTTAGTCTGGTAGATACTTGCAGCTTCATTTTAAATGATTCCGCAGATTTCAGATTTGTCATGGTGGCGGTGGGGCGAAGACGTCACAAATGGTGAAACCAAAATCAACACTGGAGTCTCTGTGGTAGTTTTGGTGCTAGTAACTTATATTTTTATAGTTATTGGTAGGAGATTGCAGAGGAGGAATAACGGAGATTTAAGATTTCCACCTGGTCCTCGAGGGTTACCTTTGGTTGGAAACCTTCTTTCCATAGAACCCGATCTCCATAAATACTTTGCAAAATTGTCTAAAATATATGGTCCAATTATCAAACTTCAGTTTGGTAGGATACATGTTATTGTGTTGAATTCTTCTGCTGTAGCAAAAGAAGTCCTTAGAGATCAAGATGCCAACTTTGCTGCCAGAGACATACCGACAGCAGTATTGGCTTTTTCTTACGGTGGGAAAGATATTGTCTGGGGTCATTGTGATCAAGAATGGAGAAAGCTCCGAAAGATATTGAATAGCACAAGCCTTGATTGTTCTTATTCTCTACGTCGATCTGAGATTAGACGGATGGTAAAGGATGTTTATGGTATAATTGGTACACCCATAAATGTTGGTGAGCAAGTGTTTGTAGCAACTCTGAATGTAGTATTGAACATGTTATGGGGTGGCACAGGGGGACGAGAGGATTCGTGTTGGGCAGTTGTTTAATAGAAGTACTGAGTTGAGCCTCAGATCTAATATTTCAGATTTTTTTCCAATTTTTAGAAGATTTGACTTACAAGGAATCGAGAAGGAGTCGTGGAAGATTTTTGAGCAGATGGATCGGATGTTTGATTCGGTCATTGATCAGCACTTGAAATTTGATAAGGAGAATAGTGAAAACAAACAGAGAAGCGGTAAAGATTTTCTGCAGTTTGTTTTAGAGCTCACGGAGACACATGATGTCAAAACACGAGTAACTATGACTCAGCTCAAGGCCTTGCTCCAGGTATGTGATTCTTAGATCACTTCTTATTTGAGCAGTATCAGTCATTAAGGTAGGTCTAAGGGCATATGTACTTGGTTAAATGCATTAACTGCTTAGTAGTCTTATGTTTCATATGGTCCCGAATTTTGATTTACTTTTTATAATTCATTTGAAGCTACAAACGTAATGATATTAGTATGCACATTCTTTACCTAATTCAAAACTGAATCACCTAATCATATGGAAATATACAGAATGTTGTTGTAGCTGGGACTGACACAACGGCTACTACATTAGAATGGGCGATGTCAGAAGTGATCAAGCATCCAGAAATTATGAGGAAGGTTCAAGAAGAGGTAGATGAAGTAGTTGGAAAAAACAGCATCGTAGAAGAGTCTCATATGAACCAGTTGCCTTACTTGGAAGCAGTGGTGAAGGAGACTTTACGGTTGCATCCTGCTGGACCATTATTGATTCCACATCGTTCTGTTACATCATCAGTAGTTGATGGGTACACTGTTCCTGAGGGCTGCAGGGTGTTTATTAATGTATGGGCAATTCATACAGACTCAGAAGCTTGGAACAATCCGTTTGTGTTTCGGCCTGAGAGGTTCATAAGCAGTGATGATAATCTCAAGAAATTTGGTAACATAGGTAACAATTTCAATTTTCTTCCCTTTGGGTCTGGGAGGAGAGTTTGTCCAGGAATTCCTCTTGCAGAAGTGTTGATCTACATATTAGCTTCTCTTCTGCATTCATTTGATTGGAATTTACCTGAAGGGGAAAAGCTTGATCTTACAGAGAAATTTGGGATTGTTTTGAAGAAAGCAACGCCTCTTGTTGCTATTCCTACTCCAAGGTTATCTAATCCCGACTTTTATTGAGAAAACTATATCACTAAAGTTATGCAGATCTCTATTGAATGTTTTCCTCCTGAAGTGACGAATGGTAAAGAGAACTCAGGTATCAACTTTTCTACTGATCCATCTAGATCAGTATCGGCCGTTTGTCTATTGATTGTTCTATTTCGAATGATAGTTGCGTAAGAGTGCTGCACATATATATGTTTTGTATAATTGTCGTGTGTGATAGTGCTTTATTATTTACGTTGTATTGCATCCTCTTTTCGATTGTTATTATAAATAAAAATCGTCATGTATTATGATGAATAGAGTATATTGTACTAGTAGTTTGCAAGGATCATTAATACTAGCAACTACTATTACTACTAATAGGACATGCCGA
This sequence comes from Papaver armeniacum, assembly GCA_023531295.1. Lineage (NCBI taxonomy): Eukaryota > Viridiplantae > Streptophyta > Magnoliopsida > Ranunculales > Papaveraceae > Papaver > Papaver armeniacum. The sequence continues at coordinate 118,181 of JAJJWW010008047.1, read as the reverse complement.
TGTACGATGTTTCGTGCTTTCATAAGTTGATTGACATGGGTATGCCGAATTATGCTCGCACACTACTGACATGTAGACAGTACTCAGCAGACCACCACCCCTGCTCTTCTCTATACTGGCTCGTGGCAAGGAAAGCCTTGCTCTTTTTCTTACATACATATGTAGCCTATATGTTGGGATACTTAAAATGCTTATCAGATTGTTCTTTATACTAAACTCTCCCCCTTAGTTATAGGGTCCTTTAGAACCAACAAGACATAATTCACACTCAAAATGGCCGATGGAGTTTGTAACTTTGTATTACGGCATGTGAATCACTGAATCTTTTACTGAGCAAAAAATAATTCTTATATACCTGTTTGAGGGTGAAAACCGCTTCTGCTGATTTTGGTAATTTTGGGTGTGTGTGGGTGAGAAACGAATCTAAACCCTAAACAATGTACTGCACGGGAGTACTTTTGATTCGAGAGATCAATCTGTACAATCCTGGCCTAAACCAAGAAATGGTCGTTTCAGGCTTGCTTCGGTCACAAAGTGAAGTAGAATGGTTGGTCTTAGGGAGGGAAGCGAAGAAAGTGTTGAGACCAGATTAGTTGATTCTGGAAGTGTGGGCGTTTTGTGACTTGTATCAGAAAGTTGAACTGGCTAGCTGGATGAAAAAGCTATCAGATGATTTCTGGATGTTGTATTGTTCTCCTGACCAAAACTTTTTCGTTTGGTGGAAATAGGTGAGACCTATTTATACAAGTCACAGTGAAACGTGCCCTGGTCTCGTAGGAAGTGGAAACGATTGAGTGGTGGAAGAAAAGAGTAACGTGTAACTGTTAGACGTTATGCTTCCATGATGAGGGAAGTGAATTCATGTAACCGCCAGTCATTACGCTTCCGTGATGAAGGAAATGAATTGTTTACACCGTTACTTTTCACCGCCACTAATTATCCCACTTCATGACACTTTCTTGTAACGGGCGCATTGCACGCCACACGCTGTAAACCGCTAGAACAATACCCTGATGAGCATCCCCCAGTTTATGACATATTTTGATGTCTCGAGTGTTTTCGTGGAAAACATGTAGTACTTTGCTACGTGTGGCAAGTTAAAATCGAGAGGCTTGCCGCAGGTAAATAGCATGTGATGCTAGGCTCGTTTTGGCTAGTCGCCTAAAACTTGTCGCGAGCTTACCGATTTGGTGGCGAACTTCGATGGCCGAGATCGCATCTTATGAATAAGAGTAGCCGTTGATTGTGTCTACCTTGTGTTGGCGCCTGACAATGGCGCAGTGGCATTGCGGCATGACTTGTGCATGCCAGTGGCACGATGGTGCAAGTGGCGCCTGGCGTAGCCATGGTCGTTGGGTTTAGGCGGTTGGTCGCCTAAGAGTTTCCACAAGTCCATCAGTTCGGTAGCGAACTTGGATGGCTGAGATTGCATCTCATGAAGAAGGATGACCATTGATTATGGCCACATCTTGTTGTATAGCGAAGTGGCGTCAGCCATGGCATAGCGGCATGCCAATGGCGTAGCCGTGGCATAGCAGTATGCCGGTGATGTTGTGGTATGGCCAAAGCTAAAAATTGGCTCCGTGGCCAAAGTTAGGGTTTGTCGCCGTGGAAGAATTAGCCATGGAAGAATTAGGGCTTGGCGTGGCCAAGGTGCCGTGGAAGAATTAGGGCTTGGCGTGGCCAAGGCTTGGTTTTGGCGCCGTGGAGTCGGACCCACATGTGGCGTGGCAGCATTAGCCCTGTTGCCACGCCAATCCCTTTGCTCTGGGAAACGTTATTTGGCTTTGATAGCAATTTTCCCAAATTAGGGTTTGGCATGTCGAAACCCTAATTAGTTCACGTGGCATGCGGCTGCGGCATGGCGCTACTTTTGTGCAAATGGCGCCATGGCTATGCCAAAGGAACTATGGCAAGACCATAGTGTGGAAACGTCCACAGGAGTAGGAATTGTCGTGGGTGGCTATTTATGACAGGTTGCCACGAAGTGGCATGTTTGCGAGGTAGCATGTTGGCATGCTACCACGGTAGAGTGGTATGTTGGCATGCCGACCAATATGTTGTTGTGGTAGGGCGCGTTTGGCCTTTAATGTATGGTGGCAAGTTCAGAGCAACTTTTTTTTTTTTGGTACTAAGCAAAATTTATTAGATTGAATTAAGGATTACAATAATCATTTTTGACCAGAGAAATAATATCATCTGGAAAATTGCTTAAGAAATACAAATTTTCTCTCTGTAGTCTAGCCTTTTGGGTTAACTCATGAGCAACATTATTATCAAGCCTATTGATAGACTTGCAAAACCAAAATTTACTACTTCTAAGTTTTCTTTTAATAACTTGAACTAAGTTTTGATTGAACCAATGAACCTGTAGTTCATCTCCATTTATGGAGTTAACAACATTATCACAGTCCAGTTCAAAGATTTCCTTTGTGATTCCAAGCTCTTCAATCCAGTCCACAGCTACCTCCAAAGCTTTGCATTCAAAATACTCAGCCCCATATTCCTCATCACAGAGAAGGCCTTTTTCTCCTAAGCAGCTACCTGCAAAATTTCTAAGAATTAATCCCACACTTCCTGTTTTAGATAATGGAATGTAAGAACCATCAATATTAACTTTGACAAACTCCTTGTCTGGAGGCCTCCAATTAGTAACCTGCAAATCATTCACCGGGGAAAATTGATGTTGACTATTCAGATTAGTACATTGATTATACAAGTAGTTTATCCTAGTTACAGTCATCTGCAGATTTGGTTTCTTGTCTTGAAAGACTACTAAACATCTTTTCTTCCAGATATACCAGATGGCACACATGTACCTGCAAATCAAGTTTTCATTGCTGAAACATAAAGCAGGAACATTATTCACTTCAGAATGAAACCAACCTATAGCCCATTGCTTAAAATCAGAGAATTGAGTTTTTATAGCATCAATATTGACATTGAGAGCAAACCAAACATCCCTACTATAACTACAATCCATGAAAATATGATTCATAGTTTCCTCATTGTTTTTGCAAAAAGGACACTGAATATCTATACCCTGTTTATTTCTAGCTATCTTGGTTCTAAATGGCACTATGTTCTTGTAACATTTCCAGAGAAATAATTGAACTCTGTGCGGAACTTTGAATTTCCACAAGTTTTTCCAAACATTTGTGGGAATGGTACTACCTGTAATAATGGAGTTAACATCATTTGCAAAGATAGTATACTAAGCACTTTTAACACTAAACTTACCTTTCCTATCAGGGGCCCATATCATGGTGTCTTCACCTGTACTAGGGATTCTCATATTTAGAATTAAAACAGCACAATCATGGGAAAACAGAGCAGTAACAACATCAACATTCCATTGCCTGGTTCCATCAATAAATAAATCACAGACAAAGTTAAAATTATCAAAGCTAGAAGATCCAACAACTGGGACAGGCGGATTATTGAGGCCAATAACCTAGCAATCTAGCCAAATATTTACCTTAGTACCATATCTCACCAACCATCTAGTATGTTGTTGCACAACTTCAAGACCAGAGTAAATGCTCCTCTAAAGCCAAGAACTTTCATCTTTAAGTTTATCAATATGAAGAAAGCTACCATTTCTAGAGTATTTAGCCTTAAGGACTTTATAACAAAGAGAATCATTATCACTGCAGGCATTCCAAGCCACCTTAGTCAACATGGCTGTATTAAGGTGTTCAAGATTTCTAAAGCCTAGTCCTCCTAGAGATTTTGGGATTTGAAGTTTGTCCCATCCTATAAAATAAAAACCTTTATTACTTCAATCCTTACCCCACCAGAATTGCCTCTTAATGGTGTCTAATTTCTTAACTGTGGTGTTTGGGACTCTAAAGACACTCATTTGATGAGTGGGTAAAGCATTTAAGACATGCTTAACCATAGTAGATCTAGCAAGATAATTCATATGTTTTCCTTTCTAGAGAATTAATCTAGCACTGAAACTTTGTATAAGTGGCTTAAAAGCTTTGTTTTTATCTCTTCCTATCAAAAGAGTAGAACCTAGATATTTATCAGTGTCAGTCATTTCTATCATTTCAAGGGCTCTAGCAAGATCAATTCTAGCTTGCGGGCTAATGTTATTGCTAAAGTAAACACTGGATTTGTTAAAGTTCAAAGACTGACCTGAGATATTGCTAAAATACTCAAGAGTATTTCTAATACCTGTCACATTGTGCATATCATCTTTTGTGAAGATGAGAATATCATCTGTAAAGAGGAGATGAGTTGTAGCTGGAGCATTTCTAGCTGCCTTAACACCAGAAATAACATTATTAATAGTAGCATTGACAAGAAGCCTTGATAAATAATCCATGGAAATAATAAAGAGATAGGGGGCCAGGGGGTCCCCCTGTCTTAGTCCTCTAGAAGGACTAAAATCACTGGTGGGAGAACCATTGAGAAGAATAAAAATTTTGGTGGTTGAAATACATTGTTCAATGTACTTACAAAATTTCTCAGGGAAACCAACTTTCCTAAGCATGCCTAAAAGAAAAGGCCACTCTAATCTATCAAAAGCTTTTGATAAATCCAATTTTAGAGCCATAGTACCAGTGTTACCTTCCTTGTGCTTCATTGTATGAATCATCTCATGAGCTATGATTATATTGTCCTGGATAGCTCTACCTGGGACAAAAGCAGATTAATAGGGAGAAACAATTTTTTTGAGATGAGGCTTAATCCTATTTGCTAATATTTTAGAAATTATTTTATAGATTGTATTACACAAACCTATAGGTCTAAAATCAGCAGGATATTTAGCAATGTCAACTTTAGGAATCAAAGAAAGAAAAGTTTTATTGAATTCCTTAGGCATGTAACCAGTAATAAATTTTTTTTTAACATCCTGAACTATATCATAACCAACAATACTCCAGTTAGCTTGGTAGAAACCAGCTTGAAAGCAATCTGGGCCTGGAGAGCTCCAAGATGCCATGTCTTTGATAACTTTAAGCACATCATCAGCAGATGGGATTCTGGTAAAATCCTCGGACAAATCATTAGTAATGACAGTAGGGATAAAATCAAAAATATTTTCAGGCATCTGCTAAAAGCTAGAACAACTGACAGAGCTAAAATGAGCAACTAGAATATTAGCTATATCATCTATTTTATCATACCAATTACCATGCACATCATATAAGCAATCAATATGTTTTCTAAACATTCTTCTATTAGCTAAAGTATGAAAATATTTAGAGTTATTATCCATATCTATGATGAATCTATCACCAGATTTTTGCTTATAGAATTCTGTTTTGATATTAAACCAAAGTTCTAATTGCTTATTAGTATCACTTAGTCTATCATGTTGAGTACTAGACATTGGTTCATTCTAACTGCTAAGAATCTGATCCTGAATAGCATTAATGTTACTATCAATATCACCAAACTCAATCTTATTCCAATAGGACAATATTTTTCTAGTAGAATTATGCTTTTCAATCAAGAGATGAGCAGGGGATCCTACAGTGCTAGAATTCCATGCTATTTCAAGTTGAATCTTAAAACCAGCATGTTTAATCCACATAAAAAAGAATTTGAAAGGTCTCCAAAGATTTTTAACAACAAGGTCAATTTGAAGCATTATGGGATAATGGTCTGATCCAGCTTGAACAAGATGATGCAATCTAGCATTGGGAAATTCATTACACCACTGTTGGTTTCCCAAATCCATATCAATCCTTGAGGTTCTAAGGCCAGTACCTAGATTGTTACTAGACCAGGTAAAGTCTCTTCCAATGTAACCTAAGTCCATTAGACCACAATCATTTATTTTAGCCTGAACAAATTTATCATCCTTAGAGAAAGAAGAACTGACATCTAATGTATGGAGATGAACATTCAAATCACCTATTACAAGCCAAGGCTGCATTATGTTATCACTTATACTAGACATGAAATCCCATTGAACTTTCTTAACATCAGTATAAGTAGAACCATACATGAAAGAGACCAAAACATTTGGTTTAGCAGGGTGAAGATTAACAGACACATTTATGATATTATTAATTTTATCTTGGACTTCACATTGTATACCATCTTTCCATAACAAAGAAGGCCACCAAAGAAGACCTACTACTCATCAATGCAGTCATGGTTGCAATAATTTAAAGATTTAGCTAGGCCAAGCATTCTATCTTTATCAATCTTAGTTTCAATTAAAAACAATAAATCAGGGGATTGTTTTGTAATTAAAACAACTAATTGGTCTCTTGTAAACTTTTTTGCTAAACCTTGCACATTCCAACTGAGAATTTTCATGGTTTTCTTAAGGAAAATTATGTATTCAAAAGATTTAAAAGAGCAATAAGATAATTTATATACCTGAGTAGTATCTCTGACACAATCATTCATGGGTGCAGGAAGTGTTGCAGTTGGTTCATCTGAATCCATCATAGTGTTGAGTTGATGATCCAAATTAGTAGTATCATGACCTTGCACCACTGAGGGTGGTTGTATATGGATATTATGGGGATTCATAGCTGGATCAGAGTTGAGATTGGAATTTCTCATCCTTTTAACATTTCTTGAATTTTCTATGTTACCTTCATCAGTCATTTCCTCTTCCATATAATTAGCTGCGCCACTGGCATCTTTCTTCTGATTAGCTTCACCATCCTCTTTGAGAAGAGCTTCATACTCCGCCTTGGTGAGAGAGTCTAGATAGAGTAAATGTGAGGTATACTCACAGGTTTCATCATTGTGGTCAATCACAAAACATTTTGGACAAATATTCTTAGGTTGCAATTCCCAATGATATCTGATCCAAGCATCTTCCTCAGTCAGAGTCTTCCACCAACCTCCCCTATGCAGAGAATTTTTCAATTCCACTTCAATTCTAGCTTTAACAGTATTGCCTGCACGAGGTATGCAATTCTTTAGCTTAGTTGAAATCTTCTTACCCATATATTCAATTGCTTCATCTATCACAGATACATTCATATGCTCCGGTTTCAAGTATTTGAATTGAATAGTGAAAACTTGCTTATCAAAGACATAGTCTTTCAGTGGGATATTATTGTAGTATTTCTGAATATGGAAAAGGACTCCATCAATTAGCCAAGGACCATCTGCAATTACTTCGTCTCTTTCAGCTTCACTATTTAACTTGACTAGCATAAGATTGTGACCCATAATTCTTATCTCTTTATTATGATATTTTCCCCAGAGTGAGTTGATTTCCGATTGACTCTCATCTTCATTTTAGTTTTCTCTTTTAGCTTCCCTAAGATTCCATAAGTCCATTGATCTGCAGCCTCATTGATAATTTATGATGAACCCACAATTCTTATTTGGTTTGCAGTTAAATCAATATTTGCATTCCTTAGCTGCCTTGATAACTGATTAATACGATCACCTTGAGTAGAAGTCATGGTAGTCCCTGAAAGATGAATTTTCTGTTTTTTTCTAGAGAATTGATTGTTTGGTTGTAACTTTTCAATCATTTTCACAGTATTAATACTCCTATGGGTATTGAAATAGGGTTTGCAAATATTAGGAAAGCTAGATAAGAAGCTTTTGTTTAGGGAAACCCTAAATTTGTTAAGATATGGGAGTAATACCAGATTTGGATTATAACCAAAAACAGTTCCATAATATCTGGGATAGAATTCTTGAGATTTTGAATAGAATGGAAAGAAAGATATTGACTAAATTTCTCGAAGTTGATTACTGAAAATTCGGAAAGTAGTTGACTGAGTTGTGAGAGCCAAATTTTTGTGAAATTTCTGAATGGGTTTACTGATATGGGATTTTGGAATGAAGAAATGATTTTCCCATTGACATATCGAATGAAAATCATAAAAAGAAAAACTAATTATCTTCTTACTTGTATTATCAGTCTGATTTGGTGAAGGTTCATACTTTGATAATATCAAACAACTTTCTGAACTACTAATTTGAACCATCAACATAGAGAAGATGGTTAGCACCACTCCTGGCCACACCACTGTTATTTCTCCAACTGCAAACTTCATGCTTTTCCACCACTGGTAATCCCACAGAACAATTGATCAGAGATCTAAAAAATCACAAACCCATTAGATTGAGTAAAAATCAGAGTTTCTTAAAAATGAAAATTTTTAAAAATTGAGTGAAGTTTAAGAGATTAAAAACAGTGTGGTTCCACAACCATTAATTAAAACCAGTTGAGATAGTGATTGATAATCATAAATTCGTGAAGATTAAAATAAGAATCAATAAAAAAACATGAGATTTAAAAACCGGTTCACAGCATGAGTTGACTCGGCAGTCGCCCGATCCTTAGATTTGCTCTCGCCTTCTATTCTTTTAATATCTATGTAGCATTAAGTTCAAAGCAACTTGATTGGCCCAAAAAGGGGGCCGGCCAAACATAAGGCGCGACTATACTTCTGGTGAGAATGTGGCGAGTTTAAAGCGATCTGATTGGTCGAGGAAATAGGGTCGAGGCGTGGCCAATGGCGCTAGCTGGCCTTTGGCATGGCCACGCCTGTTTTTGCTGCTGCGGCTCCCTGTTTTTCCTTATTCTGAGCGAGGTTCTGCACCTGCTAATCCATGGCGGATTAATTACTTAGTTTGCTTAGGCTTAATTTTGACAAACAAGGTCTGGTATATAGCGCGAGGCGCGAAACCCTAACTTCTGCAAGTTAGTCAGGACGATTGACTGAATTCTATGTGTCGACACAGAGCTCTTTTAAGTTCGTTGCCAGATAGCAGCATGCTTTTCTGATTGAATACCTTATGCAAATATCTTATTCTTGATACTTGGAGATTCGTGCTACTCTGCTGCGAGTGAACACAAATCGTCATGCCATATCAACATTAAGAGTTCAGCCGGAGAACATAGCATAGAAGGCATTCAGAGGAACTTATATTAAATGAATATACGCGAGGCGCCGAAAATTACAGAACATCTGGGATTCGCCAGTCTGGATAAATTTCATGTAAGCATATTGAGCGGCTTAATAAATATGCCAGTGGAGAGGTTAGCACACGTGACTCTGTTTCCTTGCAGAATGACGTCACATCAGATGCAAGGTTTTACGATTTTAACCTTAATCTAAAAACCACCATCAACAATACCGCATTTATTTTATGTTTCATCTGACGTTGGACATGTCATTGTGTTGTTCCATTGGAGACTTGCATTTCATCATAGAAATAGATGATCGATGACTACTTTTTAAAAGACCACATTCTAGGATAAATTTTGTGGTCCAGTTTCCAAAGCAATGTCCATGCTGTTTGTGGGGTTTTGGTTGTTTTAGGCATCATGTGATGAAAGGTACTGACTAATTACACTGTCAACCATAATGACTGGTATTTTTTCGTATTTTTCCTCTTATATTACCGTTTTTATGGCTGTTCTAACTGTAACAGTCGGAGATCTACCACCAAAGAAATGGAAGAAGGAAATGTTACTAGCAAGTAGCAAATTCCATTCCAGGCGTTTGCTCTGTTCCATGGATTTATATTATCGCCCCTTCTAACAGGTTTGTATTTTAGTTTTGTTTTCATTTGTGATGATTTCAAGCCACTTTTGTATTTCTTGAATGCTCTAACTGAGTCACTGACCATAAAAGCCGTTTTACTCTTTGTCACTGGATTGGATTAATTTGTGTATTTTGTATCTCTCTTAATCACTAATTAGTAGTACCATTAGTAGTTGAATTCATTAATAATGTGAACTTTAAAAAAACATAACATTAGTACAAGATAAGATACTAATGAAGGAGAAGAACTGTGGTACACTCCTTTCCTAAGAAGGCTATTATTGGGGCGTCACACTCCGATAGAGGGGCTTCACTTGGATTCTTAATGTCCAAAAAAGTGGTTATTGGATATCCTAACACATATACAAAATGTCTAGATTACCCTTTAACTAAAATAAAAACTGAAAAACCATAGAAGTGATTTTACGTCCAGGTTTGGATTAATTCCAACCGTAAAATTTTATTTGCATGTAGTTTCACGTCCAGGTTTGGATTAGTTCCAACCGTAGAAGCTCATTTTACGTCCAGGTTTCTTTTAATTCCAACCGTAGAATTCGATTTTACGTCCAGTTTTCTTTCAATTCCAATTGTAGAAGTGATTTTACGTCCAGGTTTGAATTATTTCCAACCGTAGAAGTGATTTTATGTCCAGGTTTGGATAATTCCAACCGTAGAATTTTATTTGCATGTAGTTTTACGTCCAGGTTTGAATTTGTTCCAACCATAGAAGCTCATTTTACGTCCAGGTTCCTTTTAATTCCAACCGTAGAATCTGATTTTATGTCAAGTTTTCTTTTAATTCCAACCGTACAAGTGATGTTACGTCCAGGTTTGGATTATTCCAAACGTAGAAATGATTTTACGTCCAGGTTTGGAATATTTCCAACCGTAGAAGTTTATTTTACGGCCAGTTTTTCTTCCCACAAAAACTGTCCCAGAATTCACCAAGTATACAACAAAATTCATTAATTTGTTACAGGGCCTACGGCCCATGGATGTGCGGTCCATGGGTTATCCATTTATATGTATATAATGTAACCTATGTAATAGAACTACTTATCTTCCTAATAAGATTCTTCTTCCTCTCATCTCTCCATGTTTCACCTTTAATTCTCCTCAAACACGTTATCATGCCCGATGCTATACCGCAGAGCGATTTGATTTTTTATTTTTATTTTTTCTAAATGGATGATAAACAAAGGTTGTTCAAAAAAAAAAAAAAAAAGGGGTGTTCGGATTTTATATCAAGGAAATTGTGGAATCAATCGTTAAGCTAAGTGTCTCTCTTCCTTTTTGATTTTGACAAATTTAATCTAATTTAATTTTTATTTTAATTATAATTTTATTTTTAATCGACGGAGGAGAGGAAATCTGCTGATATTGATTGATATTGATATTGATTTAATTTTTTAATGGAGGAGAGGAAATTCGTATCGTATTGAATTGGAATTGGATTGATTTTAATTTAGTAAAAATCTGTTGATTTTGATTTGTACTGATGGGTTGATTGGATTATATTGCACATACACTAATTTGTTTGTATGTGGTTTAACTTGTGGTAGAAAATTTCTTAGATTTCCCGAGATCCCATCTGTTCATCATCTGGGAAAAGAAGAGGAAGGGTTTCCGGTCCTGTTCCAGCCTCTGTACCGGGTGTAGTCCTATTCCTGTCCTACTCCGGGTGCGGTTCTGTTCATGTCTTGTCCTGCTCCGGGTGCGATCATGTTGCTGTCCTGCTCCGGTGCTGTCCTGTTCTATCCTGTCCCGTTCCTGGGACTGTCCTATCCTGTCCCATCCCGGTTCCTGGGGCTGTCCTATCCTGTCCAGTTCTGTTTTGGGCTATCCTATCATGTCCCGTTCTGTTTTGGGCTATCCTATCATGTCCCGTTCTGTTCTGGGCTGTCCTTTCCTATCCTGTTTCGATAATCCCGGCGTGCATGTGCTATTGGGATCTGGTTCTCTGTATACGTTGGGTGTACCGAAAAAAAAAAAAATTGAGGTATGTAACATCAAACACCTACTTGGGCTTGTGTATTTGTTTTTGGCTTGTATATTGTTTTGGAAACATGTCTAGCTAGTTGTGTTTTGTTTGTCTTAAGATAAGTCCATAGCATATAAACGTTCAACTTAAATTATTAGCGTTAATCTCGATCATCAAGAATTTTGGTCCTAATGTTAATTTGTTCTATTGAATATGATATTGGATATAGTTGAATTCTGTATTTTGTTTAATTGGTTGTACCAACTCAATTCCAATGTATTCATTTAGGGCTTATAAGTACTTGAGCACCATTATTGGATACTTGATATTTTCCCAAATTTTTTTTTTGAATGTTCCGTGGAATGTATCCACTTACTCGACTATTAATCTGTCAATAGTTTCAAAACATACATTCAAATAAAATCACATGTATTCCAATTTTTGTGGAAGAACTCACAAAAGATGATATGAGTCATAAAATTTTCATTTCTCTACTTCATCCATAATACTAACGAACCGGTATATGTTAAAGTATGACAACAAGAGAATTATATTTAGTAATATATTCAACCTAAAGTAAGTGGTTGACATTTGTAGTGAGATTCTCTTCGCCTATTGAGATAAAGAAATTTCTCAAATTAAGCTAAATGTAACAAAATTGAAAATGGAAAGAACCCCAAAGTAATGAGGGTTAGACGTACCGGCTCATATAAAGCATGTGAAAAGGGACATATATATCATGAGAAAAAAAAATATCATTTTTTCCCAGCAGTAATGACACCAAAGTATAGGTATCAATTGAACATGGGATCAGCTAAAAATGTAATTCTAGCTCTCATCATAAATAAAAGAGTTGGAAATGCACCTGGTCATAGGTGTTGTTATATACAATATAATGTGTATGTGTATCATAGTAACAACCAATTTTCACATCAACTTTAATGGCAACAAGAACTTTGCATTGCCAATTGACTATCTTATCGAGCGCATCATTGCTCATTTTTCTTTCAAGATAGAACAAAAACGCAGCAAAATCTCTAGATGTACCAAGAGATAATCACACCTTGTTAAATTCCCAAGTAACCCGTGTAAATGGATATCATGTGGAACATCAAAATGATGAGAATGTAATTGATTGCATCTTTTATAGTCTCTAATATATTTGGAAGGAAATATATTTTAGAGAAACTAATGAGTCAATCTAGTGCAATGTAATTCACTATAATATTTGGATTATTGAATCATATTGACTCCGACAATGAAATGTTGGAAACTGACTCATACAGGCTTTGGGCATAACCATGAAGAAACTTTGGTTGTGACATGATGATTGTTTTGAAAGAACTCATACAAATATCACTTTATTTGAGTGAACGAAAATGGGAAAAAGATTGACAGAATGCAAATTGACAACATATCTCTCAATAAGTGTTTTCTAAATTACTAGATGCACAACCCCCCCTTCTCATTATGCTTTTAGGTAAGAAAGCATATCACTCATTTTTACAAAGTCTTCAAAGAAACAGATCGAGACCATCCTAAGATGCAAATGGTAAAAATTCCATATTACAAAGAAAACAAGGTGAACTTTAGAAAAATATTCATGCAGAATGCGGACCACTAAAGTGACTGATGGATCTGATGAATGTTTTGACATTTTGGACTAGTTATAGTTCCCAAGAAATTTGCGTTTGAAAACTCCTAGCACATATTACACAATGCAAAGTGCAAAGGCTAGTTAATGCTAGAGAATTTACATCAAAAGGACTTGATGAATATTGCATGTTTACTAGGATCAATGCAGAACATCTTATACCCAATGGTCTCGCAGAGGCTACCATCAAGTTACAGATGGTGCCTAAGGAATAGGTTATGCGTACCAACCTATCTTTTATTGCTTTGGGGATATGCAATATTACACGCATCTTACTTAATTTTTTTTATAACCCAATATTAGTCAACCTTTTCTGCGTACCAGTTGGTAAATCGTATTTAAGCCTCCGATATTCGTGTTTTTACGCATTTTTTTGGTTGCACTATATATGTGCCATTACGAGTCCACATCGTACTATGATGGGTCACGAAAATGATTAAGTAATTTTGTTGGATATTTACTCTCAACAATTATCCGCATTTTAAAACCTTTGGCACGAGATCTCTTACCGGGTTGTCATTTTAATGAGACAATCTTCCCGTCGTTAGGGGGAGATAAGAAAAAGAATTTTCTAAGGGAACGTCAGGAATTTTTGTGGTGTGTTCCCACCGTGTCTCATATTGATTCTAGTACTCCACAAATGTAAACGTGAAGTGACAAAGAATAATCGATTTTCAAAATGTACACTGACGTCGTTAAAGTGACAAGATCACACATACCAGCTGCAAATATTCCTGCAAGGTTAAAAATCCTCAGTATGGGGTACACCATAGACTAAGGTGTTGCAACTACACTTGGTGGAAGTGTAGTTGAGGCCGTGGCTCCATAAAGGAAGATGGAGAGACCACCAGGTTCGATCAATGCTCACCTAGAAAGGAAGTAGGTGAGTAAGGCACAACTTATTTATATCATCAGAAATAATCTCATAATATTGTCTCTTAATATGTCCATGAATCAAATGGGAGGACGCTCCAAAGTTTTAAATGATTCTAGAGAACAATGAAATCCTAACGGATTATGAGAATGCACATGAGTCAATGGAAGGATCGTGCGTGCACAATGATGATATAATCCATAAATAGTTGCTCCAGAAGTAGAGCACAATGATATCGGACCATGCTTTATTTTGATTACTTTCAAATAAATAGCATATTTGGCCTACGCAATCCAGGTACAACTTAGTTCTTTGAAAAATATACGGGTACTTGGTGTGGTAGTGCTAACCAACCTAGTGTAAAGCCTGTGGGACATATGTGGTTATTTGTCATAAAGTGTAGTGAGAAGAATGAGGTCTTAAAGTATAAAGAATCACCTTGTGGCGCGAGGTTTCTCACCAACCCCTGGATCGCTTACTGTTTTGAACATCATAATGTTCAGTTAATTAGTTTGCTCGGTAGTTTCAAAAGAACTTGAAACATAATAGATGTGGTTATATCTCTGGAGAATTAGATTCAAAGATATTTGCAAAAGTGCATGATGGCCTTTTGCGTCCCAAGTCTAATGACTCTAAACCACGGAGTGTGTTTGCAATTACACTGGAACACTCACTTATTGATTTAAACAATCAGGCGGATGTGGTATACCCGTCTAAGTGACTATTTGAATGGGAAGGGATAAACAAGTAAGGTTTTGTACCATGCGTATTAAATAAGTTCCTGATTCAGAATTGTAGCTATCTATGTCGATGGTATGGAAATGATAAGTACTCTTAATGGAATAAGAGATCTTACAAGATATTTCAAATCTGAATTTGAGATGAAAATCCTGGGAAATCTCGATCTTATCTATGTTCTGAACTAGAAGACCGAGCTTGTGGTATATTATTCCACCAATTTGCATATGTCATTATCAGGCAATTTAACAAGGACATGCATCCTGCTAGCACTCCCATGATTAGTCGAGTTGCAAATGTACATAAATGACCAATTCGTCTAAAGGAAGATGACGAAGTTGTTTCGGGAGATGAACTTCCCTTATCTAAGTATAATAGACGCATTATTGTACTTAGCATAATGTGCTCGACCAAATGTTACATCCTCAGTGAACTTGTTAGCCAGATATAGCTCAGCGCCAACGCAACGTCATTGGAATGGTATAATGAATGTTATCATGTACTTAAAGGTCACCATTGACATAAAATTGTTTATCCCTGCAAAGACATTAAAAGGAATGCTAATGAAGGTGCAATCCAAAAGTTGTTGATTATAAAGGAACAAGAATCTCTTCTCCAACGAAAGTAATCAGGGGGAGATACGGTAGACTATTTTCTAGGTCGTTACCGATATTCAGTTTTGAAAAGTACATGACTAAAGGAACAATCTATCACAACTCTGAAAGTAGTCAGGGGGATATTCTGACATCAGGGGGAGGATCCAAGGATATGATGTCGACATATTTTACTTCGAAATTGAAGCTGTGTTGTACTCTTTTTCCCTTCGATCGAGAATAGTTTTTCCCAAAGGGTTTTGTCTCTCGACAAGGTTTTTAGCGAGACAACACTAAAAACATCAAGTATGTTGAACGTTGCAGACATAAAGATCGCGTTGATATTACTAAAAATATCTGAATCTAAGAAATGAAACGTGATAGTCCGTTAAGCAACGTAACTTCCAGAATCAACAACATGGTCTTATAAATATTCAAGTCACCAAAGTATAGTGTGATAAACTCCTTTTGACTGCATTAGACTAATGAAAATTGTTTGACATCAGGAGGAGCATCTAATGGTGTGTTGAATTATTTTCCTTCACCGAGGTTACTTTTTCCCACATGGTTTTGTTACTCGGCAAAGTTTTTAATGAGAAAACAACAAACACCTGGAATGTAATTTCCCAGGTAAGACTATTATCTTTCCTACAACGATTTTCTTCCTTAGGAGTTGTGAAGCAACTAGTCAACTTCAACGGAGCAAAGTGATCATCTGCAACGGATCACCTTTACTTGCATCTGTCACGTTGTACTCTTTTCCCTTCGTCAAGGTTTTATCCCACCGGGTTTTCCTTGTCAAGGTTTTAATGAGGCAACATATACGCATCCAACTATGTTCTAAGTTTAATCAATATTGTACTCTTTGTTTTAACGAGGCAATTAACTTAGACTCATCGATCTTTAAAGATCTTATTGCATGTGATGAACTATATGTAAAATACGAGACAACATGTGAAGTACTACATGTGAAGAGCTGTACCAAGGTTTTATCCCACTGGGTTTTTACTTGTCAAAGTTTTAAATGGGGAGATTGATTTCGGAACAAGCCATCAAGGAGAGGACGTCATTTGAAGAAATACATTCAAAGCACTATATGTGAAGCACTATGTATAAAGTTTTGTTATTGAACCGCACAAGGGGGAGTGTCCCAAAATTCACCAAGTATACAACAAAATTCATTAATTTGTTACAGGGCCTACGGCCCATGGATGTGCGGTCCATGGGTTATCCATTTGTATATAATGTAACCTATGTAATAGAACTACTTATCTTCCTAATAAGATTCTTCTTCTTCTTCCTCTCATCTCTCCATGTTTCACCTTTAATTCTCCTCAAACATAATTTAATTTTTATCTAATTAAATTAAATTAAATTAAAATTAAATAAATAAGAGTTGTTAAGTCATTACAAAATTATTTTAGATAAGGGGTTTTTGATATTACTTATGGGTGACCCGTTTTTGTCTTATTAGGTGACGCCCCTCCAATAGAATGTGACGCCCCAATAATAGCCTTCTTTCGTAAAGGAGGAATAGCGACAGTTAACAGAGGGAAATTTCTCCATAATTTACTCAACTGTTTTGTCCTGGAAAGCCTTTAAACTCTTAATCTGACTTTATAATTCTTCTAGATATTTTTATATCAGGTCATATTTTACATACATATTTATGTTCAGATCACTATCTCTAGGATCATTAACCAGCCTCACTGCAATTTTTCTCTGTGGAAATAGTTTAGGCTGGTCGATACTTGCAGGTTCATTTTAAAATGATTTCACAGATTTCAGATTTATCATGGTGGGAGTGGGTAAAAGACGTCACAAATGGTGAAACCAAAATCAATACCGGAGTCTCTTTGGTAGTTTTGGTGCTAGTAACTTACATTTTTGTAGTTGTCGGTAGGATATTGCAAAGGAGGAACATTGGAGAATTACGATTTCCACCTGGTCCTCGAGGGTTACCTTTGGTTGGAAACCTTCTTTCCGTAGAACCTGATCTCCATAAATACTTTGCAAAATTGTCTAAAATATATGGTCCAATTTTCAAACTTCAGCTTGGAAGGATACGTGTAATTGTGCTGAATTCTTCTTCTGTAGCAAAAGAAGTCCTTAGAGACCAAGATGCCAACTTTGCCACCAGAGATGTACCGATAGCAGTATTGGCTTTGACTTACGGTGGGAAAGATATTATATGGGATCATTGTAATCAAGAATGGAGAAAACTCAGGAAGATATTGACTCAAGAACTAATGGGTAGCACAAGTCTTGATTCTTCTTATTCTCTACGCCGATCTGAAATTAGACGAATGGTGAAAGATGTTTACGGTATGATTGGTACACCTATAAATGTTGGTAAACAAGTGTATGCAGCAACTGTTAATGTGGTATTGAACATGTTATGGGGTGGCACAATGCAAGGGGACGATAGGATTCGTGTTGGGATTGAGGTTCAGCAGTTAATTGATGAGATCATTGAGTTGGTCCTCAAACCCAATGTTTCTGATTTTTTCCCGATTCTTGCAAGATTTGATTTGCAAGGAATTCAGAAGAAGGCATGGAAAGCTTTTGGTGAGTTAGATCGGGTGTTTGATTCGGTCATTAATCAGCACTTGAAGTTAGATAAGGAGAATAATGGACACAAACAGAGAAGCGGCAAGGATTTTTTACACTTTGTTTTGGAGCTCACGGAGAAACATGATTTCAAAACACAAGTAACTATGACTCAGCTCAAAGCCTTGCTCCTGGTATGTAATTCTTCAGTCATTTCTTAACTCGCGTTTTGTTTGAGCAATAAATTTGCTATAGTAGGATTAAGGTCCTATCTAATTGGTTGAAATGTATTAATTGGTCTGCTCAGTATTTGTATGTTTCACTTAGTTTCAGTAATTCATTTGAAGCTACAACTTGAATAATGTTGGTACGCAATTATCTTTCCTAATTTGAAACTAAATCATGTATTAACATGCAGGATGTTGTAGTAGCTGGGACTGACACATCAGCCACGACATTAGAATGGGCGATGTCAGAAGTGATTAAGAACCCAGAAGTTATGAGGAAGGCTCAAGAAGAGTTAGATGAAGTAGTTGGCAAAAACAGCATCGTAGAAGAGTCTCATATGAACCAGTTGCCTTACTTGGAAGCAGTGGTGAAGGAGACTTTAAGGTTGCATCCTGCCTTACCATTATTGGTTCCACGTCGCTCTATTACATCTCCAGTTGTTGGTGGGTACACTATTCCCGAGGGCAGCAGGGTGTTTGTTAATGTATGGGCAATTCATAGAGACTCGGATGCTTGGAACAATCCACTTGTGTTTCGGCCAGAGAGGTTCTTCAGTAGCGATGATCATCTGAAAAAATATGGTTACATAGGTAACAATTTTGATTTTCTTCCATTTGGGTCTGGGAGGAGAGTTTGTGCAGGAATTCCTCTTGCGGAAAGATTGTTGATCTATGTATTAGCTTCTCTCCTGCATTCATTTGATTGGAAATTACCCGAGGGGGAAAAGCATGATCTTACAGAGAAGTTTGGGGTTGTTTTGAAGAAAGCAACTCCTCTTGTTGCTATTCCTACTCCAAGGTTATCAAATCTTGATTTTTATTGAAAAAACTAGAAATGCTACTCAAACAAATTCTTACGATCTTGAGTGACAACCAAGATTTTAAAGAAAGTTTTAAAATAATTTGTAGTAAGTAGTTCAATGCATTTTCACATTCAATGCTTTAGAAATGAATCCATAATTTGCTAAACCCTGGCAAAGCTATGTCATTGTGCTGTTCCATTGTAAATTTGCATTTCATTCCTCAAAAAGTACAAAAGGATGATTGTTGTTTAAGGATGCAACTAGGATGGCTAATTGGAAAATAAACCATCTGAGGAACTCTTAGCCGTGATATAAGTAAATACAAACAAGTTTCACTCAACATTCAAATCTTTTACATACATACACAAATTTTATGTCAGGTGCATTAGTTGCTAAGCTGTTTCCACTTGTCTACAACTTCAAGGAATGAAATGTTAGATGATCCATCTTCACTCAATACCCTTGCAGCACCTTCCTTAAGTTGTCTTGTCTTGTCCCTAAGACTCTTTCCTTCTCCTCCTCCTCCTCCCATCAGCATTTTAACAACTCGAGAAATCTCTTCTCGTCCAATCAAACCGTTTTCGTCAGGCTTCGGTCGAACCGCAACTCCTATATCCTCCACCAACATTACTGCATTCATTCTTTGTTCCGCGTAAAGAGGCCATGTGATCATTGGTTTGCCGCAAACAATGCTTTCAAGTGTCGAATTCCATCCACAATGGCTCAAGAATCCTCCTGTCGATCCATGGTTTAGTATTTGGATCTGCGGCGCCCATGAAGGCACTAAGAATCCCGAACCATTTATCCTATCTAAGTATCCATCAGGCAGGTAATCGAATGGATCCGTACTCGCATGCTTGGAGAAAGAAGCATCGACTGTTGCTGCTCTCGGGCATTTGACAACCCACAAAAATCTTTGCACACTCATCTCTAAGCCATATGCCAATTCAATCATCTGCTCATAAGATAAAAACCCAAAACTACCAAATGATACATATAAAACAGATTCAAGTGGCTGATTATCCAACCACTGCAAACACCCTGACGCATCATCAAAACCCTTGTCAATTGAGCTACTGCTTGTAATAGGTCCAACCGGGTAAATGGTCGGAATTCCTGGTTGTTTTTCTGCCATCAATACTTTCAAAACACTTGATTCCAAATCAACAAATGTGTTGACCAAAATACCTTCAGCTAAGCTATACCGCCGAGCGTGATGTAAAAACCACATATATGCATCATCTTTCTTGTCTTGAAGCGGTGGGATGAGTTCAGTTCCAGGCATAGGAACGCAACCCGGAAGACAAAGTGGTTGAGGCAGATCCTTGAATGCACCAGAATAACTGTCATGAAGACTAGATAAATTCAAAAATAATTGCAATACATTAGCATTACAAGGAAAGAAAATATATGGCGGGATCCCAAATTCTTTTGCAACATCGAAAGCATCAGTACCAAAGAGATCAATGACAAACGCAGCAACATGTTTACTAGACGTTATGCGTTTCAGTTCTTCGCGGAGATAAGGTAATGACCGGACCATGGCAATTGAAATTCTTGTTTCACCTTTAGCATCTTTGGGTTGGTCGTCTAAGTTAACAGGAGATAACAAAATGTAAGTAATGGTTTCTGGTAGACGATCGAGGACGGATTTCATTGCGATGGATGGAGGACCAACAGTAGGAAGTATAAGGGTAATAGAGAAGTTGTGATGGTGAACGAGTTGTTTGGCTAACTCAGTGAGTGGGATTAAATGACCCATACCTGGTGTAGGAAAGATTACTACATGGGGTTTAGTTTGATGATAAATTTGTTCTTCCATGGTTATTGCCAAGATCAATAACCTGTAACAAAGAGAGAAATGTTTATACAATAAGCTTGTGCATCAAATAGAGATTGGACGACTTCAATCGACGACTTTTTGCGAGTTCCAGGTAAGCCAATGTAGCCATAGAATATACGTTAGGACCGTTAGGTGCATAGCTATTCAATGTTATCATATCATGTCACGCACACATTATTAATGCTGAATTTCTTGACAAATTCTCGCTCTGTTTCAAAATAATAGGCCGGTTTGCACAGTTAGGCTAAGTTAGCCTAATCTGCTTAGGTAAGTGGCGGCCAAGATTGCATCTAGCAATTGATAAATTCTCTCTTGAACTTCCTTGCTTGATGAAATTAGTTTCACAGGCTGTTCATGATGGTGGAGGTGGTAGACATGTTCTTGGGTTTGGCCCCTACCATCACCATCTTTAAATGAAATAATTCATGTACTCAGGGATGTGGTGGGTTCTTGAATTATGGTTTCTATGTTAATTTCGCATTCAAGAAGAATTACACTATCTAACATGTCGAACTAATTATTGCCATTCTTGAGCCCTCATAAGTTCTAATTAAATCAACCTGTTAGATGGAGTATAATCCTTAGAATCAATTAATGTAATCATGTTATGAGGCTATTATCTGAGTATTGTTGTTTAACTTTTAGGATGATAATAGTATGATCTTTGAAGCCATAAAGTCCAATTCATGGCTGGATCAACTACTGGAATAAAGCTCGGAAAACTTTGTCCACCCACTTTAAAAGTATGTTGACAAAATAGCACCTCCATTATTAATCGTCATCAACATCCTGCAAGTTGCAACCTCTTTGATTCCCCAGAAAGGAATTAAATACTAAATATTTATTAAATTCATTATAATAAAAAAAAAACAAAAAAAAAAAACAATTCAAATAAACCCTATCTCTTGATCTTTATATTATGAACACAATTTATAACTAGCAGAACTAACCAGAAGAAACTCCTCTCTGAAAAATCTTTTTTTTTTTCTTTTCCATTTTGTAGATCAAAAACAAGAAATAAAACACCCTGCAGGTAGAAATTCAATTATCAATGGCAGATTCATCAACAATACCAGCAGGATTAACAAGGGAAGAATTTCAAGTATTAGAACCAGTAATAAACGAATATCACAGTACATACACAGAGGGAGCTGGGAAATGTTCATCAATTTTATCACAACGTATAAACGCACCATTAGCCACTGTCTGGAAAGTTGTTCGCCGTTTTGATAAACCACAAATTTACAAACATTTCATCAAGAGTTGTAATCTTAAACAAGACGATTCATCATCATCGCCATCAAATTCAAATACTCTGAGCGTTGGATGTTTAAGAGAAGTCAACGTTATTTCAGGATTACCAGCTGAAACAAGCACTGAGAGGCTAGATATACTCGATGATGACAGACATGTTACTGGTTTTAGTATCATTGGTGGTGAACATAGGTTAAGAAATTACAGATCTGTTACCACTGTGAATGAATTTAAGAGTCATGATCAGAAGAAGATCTGGACTGTTGTTTTAGAATCGTATGCTGTTGATGTACCTGAAGGTAATACTGATGAAGATACAAGGATGTTTGCTGATACTGTTGTTAGATTGAATCTACAGAAATTAGCTTCTTTGACTGAAGGTATTGCTCGTGATGGTGATGTTGAAGAACAAGACGGTGGTAATTAACAAAAAAAAGGTGATGCCATTTACTTTATTTTTTTGTTTTTATTTTTCAGTTGATGTGGAATTACAGTCAGATAGATAGATACCTTTGATGGTGATTATGTGGTGGAATAGACAGGCTGCTTTAAAGAAAATGAAGTTATCTTGAGATGCCATTACCGGGTTGGGTTGGGGGCAAGGAGGACTCAATTTCAAGTAGTAATTGTGCTTTTGTGATTGCAAGAAATCAAGTTATCTTGTTGAGTAATTTTCACACATGAAATGAAATTTGTTTTTGGATAATGTTTTTTTTTTTTTATTCTTCTTACTCTAGACTAGTCAGCAGCAGCAGCTGTTTGTATGATGTTTTGGATTTAGATTCACAAATTGACCAGTAGTGGATCACACTATCAAATATCAAAAATTTTGCGGAAGAATATGACCCCAAACCTCAACTATATGGTCTTAGTAGCTAGATTCTTTCAGGGATGTTTTACAAAATGGTCACAGTATCCTTAATTGGTTTACAAAATGATCATACTTTAAATTAAGGGTTACAAACTGGTCTTTCTCAGAAATTGAAAAAAACGGTAAACTGTGTGACTAATCTACCCCTTGTTCTCTTGTAACTGTGGTAGTTGAACCATGGTTAACATACGTCTATGTGGCAGCTCTATGCATCCGTGGCACTGACACGCCACTCCGATGCTTGAAGACGTGGCAATCCACCCGCATTTTTACACGTGGCGTCTTCTATGTGGTTGGAAATGTGACTGTTCCCAACGGCTTGATCTGACTTTCACTATAAAACCACACACACCTGCAGACAGAAATATACATTCATTCATTATCATTCCTAATCCTCATACACTAATATGTTTAGAATGGGTGGTGGCAAGATGGAAGAATATTGCGGCGGCAATCGGGGGAGACATCAAGTAGCAAGAACAAGATCAACAGCATCAACAACTGTTGTGGTATGTGTGATAAAGGTATGCATGAGGCAATAGACTGTCCATGGATCTATTCTAGATGCAGAATGGTACCTTGCAATGGTTTGAGGAAGCTGTTGAAAGCAGTAGCTGACATTAGACATCCACCATGTTTTCCAGTCAAGTGGCAGGCATCAAACCCAATGAATGGTCACTAGCCTTCCATCCTTGAATTGGTGCTGCAAATGCAATCATCATGAACTCAAAACAATTGTCCTCACTGTAACAAAACATACAATCATAAACATAAGTCAACATATGAGTTTATGTTGTTATACATAATAACTTAGTACAGTTAGATGGAAACTCACCTTCCAAAAGTGTAATTTGTAACAGAACCAGAATTAGTTGCTTCTACCATATCACAAAAGGCTGGAACCAGGCTATAAGATTCATCATAACTACCATTGAGTCTTTCTAAAGTCATTGTTCTTGCTCTCCGAGCAACATGATATGGAACCTTGGTATTGTGAGTAGTAAAGAATTGATCTTTGAGTGCATATGGCAGTGGTACTGCATCTCCATTCTTTATCTTGTCATACAAATACTCAGCAACAAATTCTGCATTAGCTGCTCTATTCCTGGTCTTCAGTTGAGTAGAACATGTATGCTTTAAGTTGAATCTCCTCACAGTAAAAGTTGGTTCACCACTGGTAACACTTGCCCAGATAAAGAACTTGCAGCCTTGAGATTTGTTGAACCTGCATATAACTTTTATCCTTTCATTGTCATTGGGCTTAAGCTTGTACTGGAATCTCTTCTTAATGGCATAACCCCTTAGGTGCTTCTTGAACTCAGCTTTGTCCATAAACTGCATTCCCACAAACATTGTGTCAACATCAACCCTGAGCAATGTATTCCCATCAGCATCAGGAAACAAATCTCCATTTCCATCTGCATCAACATCTTCTCCATACACTTGCTCAAACTGATTGTACCATGGATGTTGTTTCTGATGGGTTGGCTCATTACCAAACCCAATGGTTCCTTGGACTTCTGTTACACCTACATACACATAAGGAATTGTGTTGTCAGTTCTTTTTACACAAACAAAATGAATAATTATTAAAGTCATAGACAATTGCTTAAGCCATACACATAAGGACTTGCATTTAAGTTAGACAATTACCTTCACCATCAGATTCAGAGCTTGAACTGTGATCATCACTATTGTAATCCTCATTACCCTCAGTATCATAAGGAACAATTGCTTTTCCTTTAGGACCTTCCTTCTCACCTTCCTGCTCCACACCACTTGCTTGTACTTCATTGACTACATTCATATAATGTTGTGGATGTAAAGTGTCAACCCATTGGTGGTCCTTAAAGTAATTTTTCACAAATTCACAGTATACACCAATCCCCATTTATTCAGTATCATAAACTGGACTTCTAGGACCATCTATTGGATGACAGACATCTTCAGCATCATTAACTAGTTCAATGTTCTCATACTCTAGATCAGCTTGTCTTGTTTCAACACTAAATACAACATTGTCATAATCATCATCATCCACATCCACATTACTCATCCACATTCTCAAATAACCTCTTCTTACTGCCAGTAATCATTGTTACTGCATCAACAGATTTCTTGAGTAGCCTTGGACTCCTTCTGACCAAATGTGGTGATGTAGTGCATTTAGACTTCTTCTTAGGTGTGGCAAACATCTCTGGATCAAGTCTGACTGGTGAATTAGCATAGTTAATGCATGTTACTGAACTACTTCTAACTCTGGATGGTGTTGAGTCTCTCTTGTAAGTTATTCCTGAGTTCTCAGCACATCCATCACCAGGAGGCACAATCCTGTCACTTACATTGCACCATAAGTTCACATACCCATCCTCAACAACACCCTTATCCCAAATATCATACCAATGAAAATCATTAACCATATACTCTGGCTTATCATTACCAATCCAAATTACCCCAACCTTCTTAGTTGGTGCTAACTCAAAATCTGCATGAACTCTGTCACAAAATGCCTTCAACCCTCCAGAATTAACATCCACATTTTCAAAATACTTCACCTTATTAGTCCAAAACCATTCTACCCTAAAACTC
Source organism: Papaver armeniacum (assembly GCA_023531295.1). Lineage (NCBI taxonomy): Eukaryota > Viridiplantae > Streptophyta > Magnoliopsida > Ranunculales > Papaveraceae > Papaver > Papaver armeniacum. The sequence goes on along the minus strand of JAJJWW010008047.1, from coordinate 92,710 downwards.
CTAGTTGGGTACTTCACATACTTCCTGCAAAAAATTGAACACCCAATGAGTGAATGATTACCATTTAGTAACTTAACATATCAAAATCTCACTAATTTAAAAAACACTATAACCAACAAAAAATCCCCAATTTCAGAAATATTAGGGTTTATGAAGAAAATTGAATCACAAATCGAATCACAACAGTTACAGAAAACCCCATAATTTCTAGCACAAATATAGGGTTTATCAGTAAAAAATCCCAAAACCCTAATCTAAAAAAATTTGGGTTTCTGAATCGAGTTGTAAATCTACAAAATCAGTATAGAGAGGAAGGGTATTTACCTCGTGATGTTTGTAAACATATTGATGGCGGAACTAACACTGATTATCAGAAGTTGAGGCAGCTCTGATGTGAAGAACTATGTAAACTCGTATTTCACTTTAGAACTTTAGTATACAGAGATGAGAGCAAATGATATTTTAAAAATCTCTGAAGAGGAAGCTCGATCTGTACCGTTTCATGATTTCGCCATCATCTTCTCCACTTCTTTAGAGAAGAAGATACCTAACAGAGGCGGCAACAAATGAGGTGGGAAATGTGTGTCTCTCCTATTTGTGTTAGGGTTTGCTTTGATCGATGAACCAACGTCCCACAATTTTTAGAGATTTGTTTCTTTATTTGCACACGTGCAAGTTATTTGCTCGAGGGGTAATTAGGTAACTCCGATGATTCTGACAGCTGATCATAGATCCCACGTGCAAATGACACGATTGAGGGGTAATCAGGTAACTTCATGGGCCGACAAACGTCTGACATGTGACATAACCAAACCGTTTCTTGTCTAGTGACCATTTTGTTTTTACTTTGTAACAGTATGATCAATTTGTGAACCGGAATATGAAAGTGGGATTGTTTTTGTAAATACCCATTCTTTATTACTTCTAACAAGCTTAAGAAAAGTCTCAAATCGTTTCTTAGAATCTTAGTGCGAAGGATCATTATTTCAAATAATTTCACCATTTCCCCATTGTATATATAATTTGAGGGGAAATTGCTAGCCTCACATTGAAAGTTAGGCCAAAAGCTTGAATTCTAAAGCTTCTGGCCCCCGACCAATAAAAATTGAGAGTTTTTTTAACAACTTTGATGTCTTTTTAGCACCCACGCTTGGGTAGGTGATGTGTACCTTCCATAAACGTGATTAATTTTCACTCGCCTTTCTGTCTTTTTTTTTTTTTACTCATGAAACTCTATACAGCAAAAATCCATAACCCTAACTTTCCATCTACCATCTGCTGCTTATTTGGCTCTCGCCTCCCCTCTCTTAATAAGAGGCGGATGGAATCTGTTGTTGCTACTTATTGGGATCTCGCGCCCCACTCTCTGTCGTGAATGGTATTTATCGGTTTCCTCTCCATTATTTCTTCTATGTTTTTATACTCGATTCAGCTTTTTTCATACATAGTAAGCTATCAGTCACAACACCTAATAATAAACAGTTTCTGTTTTCAGGTAAAAGAAATTTGCCAAACAACTAAACCCTAATCGTTAACAAGGTAATCAATCATTTTTATCTTACTGTTATGGTTTATCAAATCTGAGGTCTTTTTGATGATTTTATTCAGTTCTTTCCCCCGTTTATCTTTTCTGGAATTTTGATTCGTAAGTTTCCCATGTATGCTTCTTAATCATATTTACGGCCTCATGGGTTTTCTCAATCAGTTTTGAAGTTTACGAATTTTACTTGGGAAATCTGGGTTTAAGAAAAATGAGCTCTAATAGTCGAGCTTAATTGAACTGGATTTTGCTGGATGATATGCTGATCATAACATAATTTCAGAAAGTATCTGTCATTGTGGTTATTCATTATTTATTCAGTCTGTTAAATTGGATAATTAACAGAGCTTATAAGTTGTGTATAACTACCCTTTCTCATTTCCTCACCAAATGTTTTGCCAGGTATCATACCTAACTTTAGAGGCGGGGTACGAAGCGATACATCAATTCATGAAAATGGTCTTTTATGTTGTTGGTTGGTTGAAGAGAGGTCCTACAGGGAGCTTTGGATAAAACTACTATTGTGCCATTGAAGCAGTAAGCACACTATCCTTTCTTTAAAGTGTTAACTGATCCTTGAGTATGTGTTTTTTGTTGATAGAACTTCCCTAAGATTCAGTTGTCAAGTTCGTGTTTTAGTGGCATAGATCAATGTAAAACACTATAGTACTTCTACTGCAATAAGACATTTGTGCTAAGAAAAATTAAACCTCTTTCACCCTGATCATGGTTATGATAATCTCTCAAGTTAGTTCAGTTCGAACAACTTCATTATATTTTTTATATTACTACTTGCTTAAAAATATACAGTGTGGATCTTTAGAGGATCGTCATATATGTGATATTTTAAATAAATCTTCGATGCATAGGTTATACTCATTTTCATTTGTATCCCTTTGGTGAGTAAAAAGTAAGTGTATCAGGCCATGCATGCCGCATAATGAAACTTCATCCGGCTTATAAGTCTTCCTATAAAAATGGGCAGAAACAAGGAACCAAACACGCGGTTATACAATTATGCAAAAATGTATGAGTACGAGTGCAATTAGGGATTCAACTTGGAGTAGTCCAATAGTTCCATAGAGTCTTCACTGTGACAGGTCTCAAAAAATTCTTGTTGGATATCTTTAGATTATGTTTTATTTAGTGCATTTGCTACAAATCTCCCAAAAATCATCATTCCATATGCACGGGTTTCATCTTTTTTTTTTCCTTTTATAAATCAAGTGCTGAATATATCATTGCTTACTGATCATCGAACCTGTTTCTTATATTTGTGTTGCTGGCAGGACAAACTTTCTTTATTGAAATCATCAAAGAATTCAAGTTACATAGTTGCCATAATTTTAAATTTATTCGCTACTTTATACGTTGCCAGCACATTATTGCTCCTATGTCGTGAAGGAGGTAAGAATCATATAATTTTTTTAATTTAGTCGGATTGTTAAGTTTCAGAACTGTCTCTCATTCTTTTTTCCTGGTATTTCTTACCGAATTAGTAAGACCTCCACGTCTTTGGTAAATTAGTTACCTTCAAACCAAAAGATCGCGGGTTCAAAGTCCGGTATATATATGTTAAAATTAATTCGATGATCTTAGTTGGATCTTAAAATATTGACGACTTGACACCCTATTATGCATACATAGTTTATGGTACATAACAAATAATTTGTTGGAAAGTTAATATAGATGTGATTCATAAGCTTACTGTTAAAAATGGTACATTCCTTTCAAATTTGTAACATTCTATGGTACTCTGTTGTTGGAAAACATTTGTTAACCTGTTTGTGTCTTTATCCCAATATTACAGACTAATGTGCTCTATTTGACTTTGCAAAGAGAACCTAGCAGAATCACTCGGTCTCTTTATTTAAGATAATTTTTCAAATTGTACAGACTAATTATAATTTGCTATATCATGCCCTCTCAAATATGTTAACGTTGCGTTGAATTTGAAAATGTTGTATCCTATGGCTACCAATTCACCCGTTTGTAGTAGATATTGGCCTTTTCTTATTGCTCAATTTTGGAAATGGCATAATACAATGTACATATATTTGTGTAGTATCCACACTTGAGTTAATACTAAGAGTGAAAAGAAATATAATCTTGAGAGTAAAACTGAATTACAGTTATGTTTCTGTTGTACTATGGTTAATTGATTTATATGTAGCGTATTGTTGTTTTCAGGTTACTAGAGTCTATTCTCGCCGCGTAAGATGAAGCCTTGCTTTCCAGATCTTCCCAACTGGAATGATGAGTTATGGTGTAATATCTTCGTTCCTGAGCAGATAAGGAAGGAAATGCTCAACCTCCATTCAATTTTTTTCAATCAAATCTTATGTAAGTTTTTTCGACATGAGCTCAGTATTTCATGATTTTTTGAATTCATAAGGTTCATTCCTTGCACCTTATACCTACCCAAAGTTGCTCACATTACATGTATCAGTAATGAATCTATTTATTTGGCTTTCATTTACGAAAATATTGTGCTTCTCAATGTTGATCATTGTGTCGAAACTTTTTCAGAAATACACGCAATAACCTATTTCAAGAAACAATGGAAGTGGAATTCTAGCAATTATCAATATCATGACTATCAAAATTATACGAAAGTAATCCATCTATTGATGATAGACAATTAAAAATATTGTTGTTAGGATTGAGATTTCAGTCATCTACTTGTTGATGGTGGTTTTTCAGCTTAGGGTTGAAATCGTAAAACCTTGCACCTGACGTCACTCTGCAAGAAAACGGTGCCGTGAGTGATAACCTCTTCACCGGCAAATTTATTGAGCCATTCGATATATTTACATGAAATTTATCCAGACTGGCTTATGTAGCAACCATCCCAAACACTCTGTAAAGTTCGGCACCTCGCCATTACAAGACTCACTGAGTACTTTCATGTGCTATGTTCCCCGGCAGAACCCTTAATATCGGTATGGCATGACGGATTTATGTTCACTCGCAGCGGAGTAGCATGAACCTCCAAGTACCAAAGTTAAGGCTATCGCACGAAATGCTCAGACGGAAGGCACACTGCATTCTGTAAATAAGGATTTTTGTGGCAACATACAAAATCCAGCCAATTATTGTGATAACTCACAAAAAGCTCATAAACCCGACTAATTTGCAAAACTAGGGTTTCGCGCCCCGCGCAGTACACCAGATCCCATTGGTCGAAAAACTATGCTTAGCCAAACTAGGCGATTAAATCCGCCACAACGCACTGAAAGTGTGGCCACGCCCTAGCTTGCCGGCCCCACTTCCCATCGACCAATCAGGTCACTTTAAATCCGCCACACTCACACAGAAGTGAAGCCACGCCCATGACTGGCCGACCCTCTTACATTAACCAAACCAGGTTACTTTAAACTCGCCACGGTGTTGAAGAGAAGGAAACCGCGCCAAATGGCCACAAAGCCAATTGGCTTCCCAAAAACGCACCAGCATGCCAAGCAGCGTGCCACACATGCCAAACGCACATACCATGCACACATGCCAGATGCACATGCCAAACGCGCCAAACATGGCCACTCACCCCATGCGACGTGCCATATAGGCTAATTAGGGTTTTGTAGTTGCAGGAAATCCCACACTACACCCCTCACTCGAATTTGTTTAATCAATCCATTTGAAGATGAATAACAATATATTTTATTAATTGTTTTCTTGAAAGGTTTACAAAGAAATGTAGAACAGAGCTAAAGAAAGTACAATCAATCTTAATTTTCTCTCTCCTAATGACTTGCTTAACAATTCAAAAAGAACCTCCTATAACACTTTACTCGACCCTTTATATAGGGTATTGCATAGTGGATGACAAAAAAGTCAGTCTTTATTTTCGGGAATCCTTCGCGAAGCATCGCAAGTATGTAAGTGTTAGACTTCGCGACACTCCTAAATCTCGCCAAGTCTTCATACTTTTCTTATGTTCTGGCTGTCGTCATCTGGTGCGTCATTTAAATTATTTCCTTGCGACACCTTCGCAATGTAGTTGTTTATTACTCTCGCGAAGTATTGCTGTCGCGATATTCTGGTCCTACATCTTGCCTCTTATCATGTATTCTCTGCGAAGTAGAGAATGTCATGAGAACTAATGTTTCGATATGTCGCCACCGTTTAATTTCTGTTCGTTTTTCTTTTACCGACAAGATTCCGTGAATTTAGGAATGACTGTTTACACGTATCTAAAATTTTATTTTTTACCGGTTTGTCCGGTTACCCTTCTCTTGTCTATTTAAAGAGGAATTCCCTTTGAAATTTTTTTTCTTTTACTTCATCTTCTTTATTGTCTGCAATTTTTCTCTGCCGTTTTCCTTCATTGTCTTCCTGCTTTAATTCTTCTGCTACTGCTTCTATGGCATCAAGGTCTGTTGATTTCACCAATTTTGATTACTTCATGATTGATCTCTTTTATTTGGATATTGCTCTTCTTTTAATGTTTCTCCCACCATTTTTATTTCAGCCAAGGCAAACCCAGCTCCAAATTCACCGTTAAGAACCCTAATATTTCTTCAGGTTCAAAATTGAAATCCTTTGCTTCTAAAAAGCATCCTGCGAGTGGCAAGGTATTTAAGAAACATTTACCCTTTTAATAACAATATTGTTGCCTCTGTTTCTTATTTAACTTGTAATTCGCAGGATGGCAAAAATGAAGGTAGATCTCCCAAGAGGCATCGCCACTCTAAGCCTGTCGCACCTTCTGTTTCCTTTCCTGGGTTCAATCTTATTTCTTCTCCTGTTGTGCCTTCGCAAAGCGATTCATCTCTTCCAGTGATTGCCTCGCAAGAAAACCAACCCCTTCTCTTCAAGATAATCCATCCTCTCTGCGATATCCTCGCAGGATAAATCAATTCCTGAGTTTTATGTGAATGAAATTCTTCAAAATGTACCCCTCTCCACTCTTTCTCTTAATACTTCTCTTTCTCCTTCACCTGTTTATCAGACTTCTTCAACTGGCATTCTTATGATCAAGAATGATTCAGCTTTTCCTTCCTCCTCTTCTGAGTCTACCCCTCTTACCAAAGAAAACTTAGAAGGGATAGATGTGGCTTTTAAAGTTTTATCAGACACCATGAACGATGTCAAGAAAACCTCCACTGATCCTATCAAGTCTTGTGTTTTTGAATCCTTGAATAAATACTTTGGCTCTGACACGTTGTCGCAAACATCTTTGGAGCAAGAAGTTAAGATCTTAAAGAACAATCTTCTCAACATTTCACTGGATTGCGACAATCTTCGCAAGAAGAATGAAGATTTAAAAGGTACATTTTGCCTCCTCTTTTTTTTTTTATTATTTTTTTTTTGTATTTTTTTTTATTTTTATTTTTTGAAGACTCAAGTCCTTGTTCACCCTTCAAGCTTTAAACCAGAAACGAAAAATGGAGATATATCAGTTGGAATCTACTGTTGAAGAAGTTCGAGCTGATAAAGATTCTTGGGTGGAGCAATATAATCAATTAGATAATCTTCATACATATGTCATTGACCAAATAGATAATCTTTCTAAGGAAAATGCCGATTTAGCTCGAAACACGACTTGTTAAGTAATGACTTATCTCGCCTCTCGTATTCTTTGACTAAAGCTAATTTAGAGTTGGAAACTTTATCAGATGAGAATGGAATTCTTTCTCAAGAGAAGCGAACTTTATTAAACAAGGTGTCAGTTTACTCGCAACAGTATGATATTTGTCAAAAATTGTGTAAAGAGCAAGAACAATCTCTTCGCTCGCTGAGAAATAATCTTGAAGAAGTTACTATCGAGAAAGATAAACTTATTCAAGGTAGAATAACTTTAAGTGTAAAAGCAAACCAACTCAAGGATCAATGTTCCCAATTGGAGAAATCCAATTCTTCCCTCGCGAAAGAAAATGCCACACTTATCTCTAACGAGAAAAATCATGAGCTCGTTTGAAAGGATTAGTTGGAGATAACTTTGATATCGCCATGGACCAACTGGAAAATAGTTGTTCGGCTTTAACTTGAAACACCTTATTTCGCGAAAGGAAGGTAGTCATAACAGTTGGGTGCCTCATCTATTCTTCATTTATCGGTGCTTCATAATTTTTGTTTGTTATAATATTTTTTGCTTTTATTCTTTGTTTCGCAAAGTCTGAGAAAAATCTTCATTCTTCCCTTACTGCTTTGAAATTTGACCACTCAAAAATTTGCAAGGAGAATAAAATGCTTACTACTTCCCTTATGCATTCTCGTGACAGAGCAGAAAGAAGATTCAACTATATGTGCGGTTACAAAGATATAGAGAGTAAAAACCAAGCAGAAAGCGCTCCTTCGTCAACTTCATCTTAAAGTCAAGTTCTTGTGAATAGTGTTTTTCTGTCTAAATCTCTTGATCCCGTATCTGTTGCACCTCCGGAAGTGAGTGATGATGAAGTTCCCAATTCCCCGATAGTGATTATGATTATCAAAGTCTGCGAAGAAGTCGCTATTGATGAAATTTTCAGTAAGGATCCAAACGAAGGAACTTCTGATGAAAATCGTCCAACTGGCGAAAAAGAGGCTGATAAAATTGTTGAAGAACCAATAACATCTCATGTTGTCGAGAAAGTTGATGTGGAAAATTGAATTCTCTCTGCAATTTTTATTTAAACTCCCTTAATTGGATGACATTTTGCATAGGATGCTTTTGAATTTCTGTTGAAGTACTTCTTTTAATTTGGAGGACAAATTCCCTGATGATTAATCTCTTATTACTTTCTCTATATATCTTGCCTCACAATTATAATCTCTCAAGCATGTTTGTTTACCTTTATTTTTGTTGAAATGTATTATTGCGACAAGATCGCAGGATTTCTTCACAATGAAGAAACCTATTGATCTTGTCTTACCACTAATTGTATGGTCTTATTTTGCCTTCCTAGTTAAAGGTCTTACTTTGCCATCCCTCATCGCGACAAGATCGCAGGACGTCTTTACATTTTCATGTAATGACCCATTGACCTTGCCTTATCATTGCGCAAGTATTTTTGCCTCTGCAGGATATTGTACTTGCGACAATATAACAGGTTTAAATATTCTTGCGAACATAAAATCCCATGACATTGTCGGCTTTGCGACGAAATCGCAGGACGTTTTTTCATTTTCATGAAAAAACCCATTGATCTCGCCTCACCTTCATGTTAGTATTTTTGCCTCTTCAGGATCATTGCACAAATATGACAAGTCTAAATTTCCTTGCGAAAATAAAGTCTTATGACATTTGCGTCTTTTGACACTTATCAGCTCCCTAATGGAGGGTGCCGCCCTTATCTTATCCCTGGTTGCCCCTTCAAGGAGGCGTACATCGGCCATACAAGACTAGCTCCTCCCATCCGGTCTTAACAACAACCGGTTGTTTTCGCACCTCTTATCCCTTATACCTATATGGTTTATGGTTACGAGACGCACCCTAAGTGGAGTTTTCTTCGGGCCGAGTGCGGATATACCAAGACTTGCCAAGAATGGCCGAGACACTTCAAATGCCCCAGGCACTCTTGGCTCAACCGTGTACCCCGGCGCCTTGAGCATACACTGACTCCTTGGAAGAGACCCTCGGGCGTCCAACCAGGGTATAACCTTATATATATAGTTGGAAATCCAAGGTATCTCCCCCGGATAGGCTTTCATGGGCCCCAAATTTCCATGACCCGGGCTTCAGGAGCGGTGTAACCTTCCCCCTGAGCCATGTTAAGAGATACCCCCTTATATGACGTACTTTAGGTCTTACATTTGCCTCTTGCGAAATATTATTCGCGAACTAGGGTGTACGCCATAAAGGTTCGTCCCATTCACTCACTCATTCATTTTTGTTATTATGCATTGTTTGCGAAATATTCGCACAATCTTGCTTTATTTTCTTCAATCTCGCAATCTATTTGTCGCAAAAACATTACATCACAGGCTCATTCCATTTCTCCCATCTTCTATGGGTAATATTTCTTAAGATATAACCTATTCCATGGCCTATTTAATTTTTGTCCTACATCTTTGTCTTCAGGATCCATCAATCTATATGCCCCTGTACCAACTATCTCCTTGATGATATAAGGTCCATCCCATTTTCTTTCCAGCTTGCCACCATTTTCTCGCTGATATATAGGTGTTTCTTGCAGCACCAAGTCACCTGGCTGAAATTCACGTATCTTGACACGCTTGTTATATTCTATGGCCAATCTTCGCTGATAATTCTCCATATGTTGTAGTGCTCTCTCTCTTTTCTCTTCTAATTCATCTAACTTGATTAAAATGTTACCCGCACTGAGATTTTTCTCCCAAGCTTCTTTCTTTGTAGTTGGAATCTTAACTTCACGGAGTACGGCTTCAACTCCATATGTTAAACAAAAGGGGACATGCCCGTAGCTTTTCTTCTAGTTGTATTATAAGCCCATACCGCATTGGGTACTTGTTCGCACCATCCTTTATTGTATCCTTCTAACTTCTTCTTCAATATGTCTGCGATTGTTTTATTTGTCGCTTCTGCCTGGCCATTAGCCTGCGGGTATAGAGGAGTTGATTTCCCACATCGTATCTGAAATGCATTAAGCAGCAATTATATATTTTGTCCTTCAAACTGCTTCCCATTGTCAGATACCAACCGTGCTGGAATCCCAAATCTGCATATAATGTTCTCAAATATGAAAGTAAAAACATCCTTATCGCGAATGTGTTGTACCGCTTTCACCTCTGCCCATTTTGTGAAATAATCTGTAGAGACGATTAAATATCTTCTCTGTCCCGTTCCTGGTAAAAATGGTCCTAAAATGTCTAAACCCCATTTTCCGAATGGCCAGACACTTGTTGAAGAACTTAACGGAGCTCCTGGTGCATGTATTTTCTTCCCATGCCTTTGGCAATCCTCGCAACGCCTTGACACTTGTTTCGCGTCCTCATGCATATATGGCCAATAATAGCCCCGCATTTTTGCTTTATGTGCTAAAGATCTTCCGCCGCTATGATTACCAAAGATCCCCACTATGCAACATCTTCAATATGATTTCCCCTTCCTTTCTTGTTAAGCATCTAAGTGAAGGCCCGTTAAAAGATCGTCGGTATAGCACTCCATCTCTTAATTTATAATTTGTTGCACGGCTTTTTAATTTGTGTGTCTCTAATCTATTTCTTGGTGTTTCTCCTGTCATCAAATATGCATGAAGCTCTGCTCTCCAATCTTCTTCGCAAAGTGTTTTTGCTCCATCTTCTACTACCATTACATCGGTTTCTTGTTCTTCTTCTTTGTCAATTGACGGCATCAAAAGTGTTTGTATTTTAATATTTCTTGTAGTTGCAGGAAATCCCACACTACACCCCTTACTCAGTTTTGCTTGACTAATCCATTGAAAGACGTGTGATCAAGAATATTTATTAATTGATTCCATGAAATGTTTACACAGTACAATAGAATTACACTTGGAAATTAAAGCGCTCTTAAACTTTCTCTCTCCTAATGACTTGCTTCACAATTCAAAAAGATCTCTCCTTTCAACAGACTCATTTGGCCCTTTATATAGGGTAATACATAGTGGTTGACAAACTAAGCTATCCTTTATTTTCGGGAATGTCTCGCGAAGTGTCGCAAGTGCACGAATATTCATTCTCGCGACACTTCTTAACCCTCGCCAGGTTTCATGTCTTCCAATTGTTTTGTTTGTCGTTATTCATCGCGTTGTTTATTTTAGCTCCCTGCGACTCCCTCGCGACACCGTCGTTTATTAATCCCGCGAACCTTGTCCGTTGCGATATTATGATCCTACATCTTGCCTCTTTTTCCTTGAATATTGCTTGAAGAGCGATTTGAAGGAAAAATTCATTGTTGTAATAATCCTTGGTTTCAATTGGTGAAGGAACGAGCGAAAGAATACTTTTCTTGAAAAGTACGTACTTGCCTCTATTCTTTTGGCGAAGTTCTGGAGCTTCTTTGTAATATATATATGAAGTGTCATTTCTTGTCTCATGAGTTACGGAAAATAACCAATCCCGCAAGCTCTTCTCGTTTGTTAGGAAATATGTTGTGCGATATTTGGATCCTACTGAAATTCCTTTTGCCTGGTTTTCTTGGATTTAGTAATGACCGTTTACACGTGTCTATATTTACCCCTTTTACCGGTGCATTTAATGTTATCCGGTCGTAATATTTTTTTCTTGTCTATTATAGGAGTGTCCCCCAGAAGAATTTTCCTTTTCTTTTTCGTCTTCTTCATCGTCTCTGCAAGTGTTCTTCTTCTTCATCGTTACGCAAGTGTCGACTGCTATTTTCTCTCATCATCTTCTTTACCATTTTTACCGGTTGTCGTTCTCATGGCGTCTAGGTTTGTTAATCTTGCCATATCTGACTGATTTTGTGGTTGATTAATTTTGAGATTATCTTTCTTTGTTAAAATCACACTTTGGTATGATTAATTTTGTAGTTTTCTTTTCGCCATTGTTATTTAGCAAGAACCAGCCCGAACTAAATTTACCGTGAAGAACCCTCTTCTTTCTTTGGACTCGCCGTCGAAATCTACTTCGCAACAAGAATCCCTTGCGCAATCAAAGCCCTCTTCGCGAGTAAAATCTATGGCTTCAAAGAGAAAGCCTGCGAGTGACAAGGTATTTAAGAAACATTTGTTTTTTATTAACAATATATTGTTGCCTCTGTTTCTTATTTAACTTGTTATTCGCAGGATGATGGAAGTATTGAAAAAACTCCTAAAAGACTTCGCCAACCCAAGCCTGTTACTCCCAAGTGTTTCCTTTCCCTCCTTTACACCTTCTTCTCCGGTTGCAAGATCATCGCAAGATGATTTCTTGGCGATTCTCGCGAGAACATTATTAACGACAAGCATTCCTATACCTGAACTCTTCGCAGATCAAGCTCCTCATAATAATCCTACTATTCATGCCTCTGACATTTCTCCGGTCATCATCCTTCCCGAGACTTCCTTTCCCCGTGACGCTGCCTTGATGAAAGATGCCCCGTCTCCTCCTTCCACTGCTATTATTACTTCTTCATCCGAGCAAATCCCTCTTACCAAAGAAAACTTGGAAGGGATAGAAGTGGCTCTCAAAGTCCTTTCAGATCTTGTGAATGATGCCAAGAAAACTTCCGTCGACCCTGTCAAGTCTGATGTTTGCGAGATTCTAAGTAAACATCTTGGTCCTGATAGGATTTCGCAAGCATCTTTGGTTCAAGAAATCACTAGATTGAGGAATGATCTCCAAGCTATGACTGAGAAATGTAACAGTTTCCACCTTGAAAATCAAAAATTTCACAACCTCTCGCTAGACCGTGATAATCTTCGCAGGAAGAATGAGGAGTTAAAAGGTATACTCTCGCCACCCCATCATTTTTTTTTTTTTTTTTTTTTTTTTTTTTTTTTTTTATCTCAAACCCTTGTCTCGCTCTTCAAGCCCAAAACCGAAAACGAATAATGGAGATATATCAATTGGAATCCATTGGTGAAGAAGTTCGTGTTGAGAGAGACGCTTGGATGGAGCAATATAACTACTTAAATAATCTTCATACATATGCTTTACGACCAAATAAATAATTTGTCTAAAGAAAACATCACGTTAGCTCAGAGTCAAGACTCATTAAGTAATGATATATCTCGCCTCTCTTATTCTTTGAATAAAGCTAATTTGGAAATGGAAACTTTATCAGATGAGAACGGAACTCTTTCTCAAGAAAAACGTTCTCTATTAAACAAAGTGGCGACCTATTCGCAACAATATAATGCTTGTCAAAAATTATGTGAAGAACAAGGACGAGCTATTCACACGCTGAGGAGTCACTTGAAGAAGTTACAACGAAAGAGATAAACTTATTCAAGGTAGAATATCCTTGAGTGTAAAAGCGAACCAATTCAAGGATCAATGTTCTCGGCTAGAAAAATCCAATTCTTCGCTTGTTACCGAGAATGCCATACTTATTTCCAACGAAAAATCTTTGCGATCTCGTCTGGAGGGCTTAGTTGGGGACACATTCGATGACGCCATGGACCGATTGGGAAATAGTTGTTCGTCTTTTATTCAAAGATCTTGTTTCTCAAAAGGAAGGTAGTCATATTATTTGACTACCTTAATTCATTTATGAATCCCATAATCTTTAAGATTGTCTTTTAATCTTTACTTATTCAATTGTTGTGCAGATTCTCGAGAAAAGCTTCGCTCTGTTATTTCTACTCTCAAGTCGACAACTCTAAACTTCGCAAAGAAAATGGGTCGCTTGCTACTTCCCTTGCTCTTTCTCGCGATCGTGCCGAAAGGAGATTTGACTATATGTCCGATTGTAAGGACATAGATAGTAAAAATCAGCGAAAGCGCTCCTTCGTCAATTTCATCTCAAGGCCGAGGTCATTGTGAATGACATTTTATTGTCTAAATCTCTTGAACCTGTTCGTGTCAAACCTTTAGAAGTAAGTGATGATGAAGTCCCCAACTCTCCTGATGATGATTATGATTATGAAAGCGGCGAAGACGTCGCCGATGCCGAAGTTGTCAATAAAGATCTTGCTGAAAAAGTTTCGACGAAATTCCATTCTCTCGCGCGAAGTTTGAAGCTGAAAACTATTGGCGAAAATGATAACATTGATGTAGAGAATTAACTGTTTTATAACTTTTGCTGCAACTTTCTTTTTGTTTTGAAAGATTAAACCCCTTGTTGAATAATCCTCTTATTTTCTTCTTCTTAACTATGACTATAATCTCGCAAGCTTATTCGCTTACATTTTTATGAAATGATTTTTACTCAGTCATCATCATTTTTGCATTGTGTTCTTCACTGATGTCGAATTTTATATTGCGACGAGGTCGCAGGTATCTCCATGAATGAAGAAACCTACTTTTCTCGCCTTATCATTTCGGTAGTCTTTATTTTATCTCTTCTTGTTGCGACAAGGTCGCAAGTCGCCTTTACATTTTCATGCAATGGCCCATTGACCTTGCCTTATCATTTTTGTGTGGTCTTCCAAGTTAGACCTCCCTAATTAGAGGTCTTCCCCTGCCACCTTTCATTGCGACAAAATCGCAGGACGTCTTTACACTTGCATGTAAAGACCCATTGATCTTGCCTTATCATTTTCCAAGTATTTTTGCCTCTGCGCAGGATGTTTTAGTTGCGACAATATGACAGGTCTAGATATCCTTGCGAACATAAAGCCCCATGACATTGCCGTCGTGCGACGAAATCGCAGACGTCCGTACACCGTCGTGTAAAGACCCATTGATCTCGCCTTACCCTCGCGTTAGTATTATTGCCTCTGCAGATCATTGCACAAATATGACAAGCCTAAATTCTCTTGCGAAAACATAGCCTTATGACATTTGCGTCTGTTTTGACACTCCCCCTAATGGAGAGCGTCGCCCTTATCATCTCCCGGGTTGCCCCTTCAAGGAGGCGAAACATCGGCCATACAAGACTAGCTCCTCCCATCCGGTCTTAACAACAACCGATTGTTTTCGCAGCCTCTTATCCCTTATACCTATAGGGTTTATGGTTACGAGACCGCACCCTAAGTGGAGTTTTCTTCGGGCGAGTGCAACATATGCCAAGACTTGCCAAGAATGGCCAGGGTAGGTTCATCCATCCCGGCACTCGGCTCAACCGTGTACCTCGGCGCCTTGAGCATACACTCGACTCCTTGGAAGAGACCCTCGGTCGCCCAACCAGGGTATAACCTTATATATATAGTTGGGAATCCAAGGTACCTCTTCCTGATAGGCTTTCATGGGCCCCAAATTTCCATGACTCGGGCTTCGGGAGCGGTGTAACCTTCCCCCGAGCCATGTCGAGAGATACCCCCTTATATGACGCACTTTAGGTCTTACATTTGCCTCTTACGAAATGTTATTCGCGAACTAGGGTGTACGCCATAAAGGTTCGTCCCATTCTCTGGTTATTTTATTGATTCTTCTTCATATGCAATAGGTACCCCTACTATGACGCACTTTAGGTACTTTTGCCTCTTGCGAAATTCTGATTTCGTCATAGTAGGTTTGCCTCTATCCGACTATTTTGTTGATTCTTCTCGCATATAAGCTCTTTTGTAATTTCGCCGATCTTTGATAATTTCTTGTCATTTTGTGTGCGAAATTTTCGCATGTCTTCATTCTTTCATTCATTCTTCCATTCTTTTCTTTATTTCATTCATTCTTCCATTCTCATATTTAGCTTTTGTGGTTTGCTGTTGTTGTCTCTTGCGAAGTATATGATTTTCTTGCGAAGCTCTTGTAGTCCAAAAATGATACAAAAAATTCGCGGGAGATAAGAGTTGAACCTGCGTCCTCGAGTTCATTGTCTTTGCCTCTAACCAACTTTCCCGGCTCTTGTCTCGTGAAAGAATGTGACTACGTCGTTCTTTTAATGTGATCTTTGGGTCTAGCATTTCGAGTAAAAATATGCAAAAGTTTGCGAAAGTTAGGATTCGATCCTGCGAACTCGAACGCATACTCTGCCGACTCCACCATACGTGCCAACTTCTCGTTTTTGATAAAGTTGGTAAAGTTGCCTTCTTATTCTTTTCTTCCCTTGCAAAGTTGAATAAAACATGTAAAAATTTGGTTGAGTAGAGAATCGATCTCGCATCATCAAACTCCTTCACTCCACTGTTGACCATCTATATAGGCTTCTGATTGCGAAAGAAAGCCATACTACCATCATCTTATTACTTTCTTCTCTTTAGACAACTTTAGAAAAAATGTGAAAAAATATTGCTGCATGGGCGACTCGATCTTGCGACACCAAGCTTTCTCCTTTTTTGCTCGTGACCATCTGTGCAAATTCCTTCTTGTGTTGCTGTGACAAGATTCGCACACCTTATTCACATGTTATAACTCTTTGTCATTTTCCATGGAAAGTATATCTTCGTCTTTCACGCAGTTTAGGTAATTGATGATGGAATAGTTGTTTTTTCGTATGTTCTTCTCTTGTTCTCTCGGGTCTTATTGTTTGGTCTGGTGACGCAGTTAGATTAAATCTTTTTCGTTGAATCACTTCACCTGTGCGTCTTTGAGGTTTTGTAGCTCAGTTGGATGAACTAGCTGAGTTGCTGTTGCGATAACTTCGCAGACACTCTTTCTTCATAGTCCCCCGAATTCTATTACATCCCCGATTTATCTCGTAAATATGGCTGTTATGGTTCTCCTTCTTTGTTAACTCGTACTGGCCTGATTAGTTCGTTCTTTCCTTTTCTTTTGTAGTAGAAAATCCTTCTTTCCCTGATTTTGTTCATCTTTTACTTTGATAAATACTGGTGATGAAATCCAACATTTCCTCTACAGATTTTATCTTTACTGAGAATTGAATTTTTCAATTCGTTTTTGTTCTTCAGTACCGTAATATCTGTTCTTCATAACTTCCTTGACATGCTTATATTTTACTATGAATCTGTTTCTTCAGTACTCCACTTCCTCCAATAGTTTGTACATCCTCCATGTCTTACTGATGAAGCAATACATTGCTGATCTTTGGTCGGTTATCTGGCGAGTTAAACCTGAGATGTTTTGCTTTTGCGAGATGGTTGGTCCTCCTGTTTGCTGTTCTGCGAGATGACTTGCTGCACGCGAACTAGATTCTTTTTCCATAGTTGAGTTTTGCTGCTGCGGCGACCTCGCTGGAACTTTGTTGATGAAGTGAACTTCGCAGAATTTCTATATTTGCTGTTATTTTATCGTGTCTTTTCAGTGATGATCTTCCAGTTCAACTTCGCTGACATTGGGGTTGCTTTGGCGAGCAATACTAATGGCTAACAATAGCTGGACTTAGTTATTATATACCTTCCTGCGAAGATTAGTTGACGAGGTCTTCTTCCGGAGTGAACCAAATGCTTAGTCTTCGCAGGAGTTGATGACGAAGTAACTAAACTCGTCTCTTGGCATAATTTTTGTCTTCGTCCGCTCTGAAGGGAACGTGCTGCTATGAGCTCTTTGCGTCATATGTTCATCAATAGTACTGATAATGAAGTTACATTTTCCTTCTGCAATTTCTGCTGGAGTGAAGTTTCATTCGCCTTGCAGTTCTGGTGTGATTTTTTAGCTTTATGTTCATCTTTGCGTTTTCAGTTAATGCTTGGCTCCTTTGGTTGCTTTGCTAGAGCTGATGGAGAAGTTTGTTGCAAAAATCGATTGAGATTTGCTGGGATGGATGAGTAAGGGGCATCCATATTTGTCCTCAAACTTTCCTAAAGTGATTGATGCCTGTGCTTCCCAATGCTGATGACGAGATAATGATGATTCCTTCATCATTAACAAGTCTATCCTGCGAATTTTCGCCCATGCAAGTATCAAATTAAGGATCGGATGGGCAAATCAGAAAAGCTTTAAACTATTGTGTAAATGAAATATGAAAATCATAACTGAGAAATCTCCAAATCGTTTTTAAATTGCAATAGCCTATATTTTCGAAATCCATTAAATGGGTTTATCAACAAAGACTAACATTTTCGTGAAAAATCTAACTTCTGTTGGAAAAGAAGATTGTGTTTTAAAGAGTTCTTTTCAAAAATTTGCTTTTAAAATTCCGAGATCTAAATATATGAACAAAGTATAAGAGAAATAGGGTAGAAATTTGTCTTGATTTGTTGATGAAGACTCCGATTGGTTTCACTTTTCTATTTTTTCTTCATCTCAATTTCTGCGTCTCTTAGGATGCCGATGACATTTGCCTTATGAAAATGCACATTACTAGTGAAACTACCTATTTTACCCCTGGAACTTCAATATTCAGTGAGATATATCTTCACAGTAAGCTAATTTCTTTGAAATTTCTCTTAAAGTTTATAGATCCAATTGAATTCATCACCAACAGTAGCCGTTTTTTCTAAACTTTCTTGAACCAACAAGATTAGGTCCCTGTTTCTAGCGCATATGTAGTTGCAGGAAATCCCACACTACACCCCTTACTCAGTTTTGCTTGACTAATCCATTGAAAGACGTGTGATCAAGAATATTTATTAATTGATTCCATGAAATGTTTACACAGTACAATAGAATTACACTTGGAAATTAAAGCGCTCTTAAACTTTCTCTCTCCTAATGACTTGCTTCACAATTCAAAAAGATCTCTCCTTTCAACAGACTCATTTGGCCCTTTATATAGGGTAATACATAGTGGTTGACAGACTAAGCTATCCTTTATTTTCTGGAATGTCTCGCGAAGTGTCGCAAGTGCACGAATATTCATTCTCGCGACACTTCTTAACCCTCGCCAGGTTTCATGTCTTCCAATTGTTTTGTTTGTCGTTATTCATCGCGTTGTTTATTTTAGCTCCCTGCGACTCCCTCGCGACACCGTCGTTTATTAATCCCGCGAACCTTGTCCGTTGCGATATTATGATCCTACATTTCTCGCAATCGGATCTGTCATCATACTCGATATAAAGGCAAAAGCGTCTGCGAGCCTATTATTTCTCCTTGATATATGTCTCCACTTTATTCTTGGTATCTGCATCGACAACTCGTCAACAAGTTTCTTATATTTTTGCAAAGACAATTCGTTTATGGCATATTCTTCTTTTATCTGGCGAATTGCCAATTGTGAATCACTAGTAATCCTCACATTCTCCGACTTCATTTCTATTGCAAATCGCAAAGCATGTATTATAGCTTCATATTCTGTTTCATTATTTGTTGATGCAAACTCCAATCTGAAAGAAAGAGCTATTTTATTGCCCTCTGGCGATATCACAACAATTCATATTCCATTTCCTTCTCCATTTGATGACCCATCTACTAATATTTCCCATCTATTCGAGTCTGTCAACAAATCTTTTGGATCTCCATGTTCTTCTTCCACATCCATCATTTCTTCCACTGATTCATCCTCTTCCAAAGGAAATTCTGCTAGAAAGTCTCATGACAACCTTTGTGATTTTGGCGAAGATAGTATTTCATATTTGAGTTTGCAATGACTTATTTGAGCATTCCATCTCTCAACTCTTCCCAACCTCTTTGAATTCTTCATCACTGATTCTATTGGTACTTTTGTCACTACCTTAACAACATGCGCTTGAAAATATATACGAAGCTTAAATGTTGCATAAACTAATGCCAAAATTAATTTTTCAATTTTTGAGTAATTCCTTTCTGCAGCATTGAAAGTTTTGTTGATGTAATAAATTGGTTTTTCTACTCCTGCGTCCACTCGCAGTAACACTGCACTTAATGCATGCGAGGTTGTCGCTAGATAGATCAACAATTCTTCTCCTTCTTCTGCTTTTTGCAAAATTGATATATCCATTAAATGTTCCTTTATTCCTTGCAAGGCTTTCTCGCACTCATCTGTCCATTTAAACTTCGATCCCTTTCTAAGGATATTGAAAAAGTGCTTGCATTTGTCGATGATCGCGAGATGAACCTCTCCTAGCGAGGCTAACAACCCATTTAACTTTTGAACATCTTTTACCTGTCGTCGGTGTTGGCATATCGCGAACTGCTTGTACTTTTTCTGGGTCGACTTGAATTCCTTCTTTGGATACAATGTACCCTAAAAATTTTCCAGAGGCGACTCCAAAGGTACATTTTTCTGGATTTACTTTGATATTAAATTGCCTCATTTGTTCAAAAATTTCTTTCAAATCATGTATGTGGTCTTTTGATTTTTTACTTTTTATTAACATATCATCTACGTATACCTCTAATGTTTTGTGTATCCATCTCGCGAACACCTTTTCCACCATTCTTTGGTATGTCGCACCGGCATTTCGTAAACCAAACGGCATTTTTGTATAACAAGACAATCCTCTTGGAGCAAAGAAAGCAAAGATGTTCTTGATCTTCTTCGGCGAGAGGAATTTGATTGTAACCCTTATATCCATCAAGAGATGATATCCTTTCGTTTCTTGCCGCTGCTTCAACCAATTGTGGAATATCCGGTAATGGGAAACTATCTTTAGGACAAGCTTTGTTTAGATCAAGAAAGTCTATACAAATTCTTATTCCTTTTTTCTTCTTTGGGACTATAACCATATTTGCTATCCATTCGGGATATTTTGCTTGTCTAATGATTCCTGCGTCCAACATTTTCTCGCAATTCTTCTTCTATTTGAGGATGATATGCTTTGTCGCGATCTTTCTAATTCTTTGTTTAAATGGTTTTACATTCTTGTCAATTTCCAATTTATGGCAAGCCACCGATGGATCTATACCGTGCATTTCATTCCATATCCCACGCGAAAATATCTTTGTAATCTCGCAAACAAATCAACAGTTCTTCTTTCTTCATCCGCTTCCATTTTAGTCCCAATTTTTAAGATTTTGGGCTCCTCCTCGGTTCCAACATTCACTTCTTTTGTTTGTTCTATCACGATATAACTAGATTTCGGTTCTCCCATAGGAGTTGGTCCTTTCATTTCCTTCGCGAACTCACTCCCTTTTCCCATGATTTCGCTAGGTATTCCTTTTCCCTCTTTTGCTCTTATCATGTAAATTCTAAATTCTTCTTCTTTCTTAGCTGATTTTACCATCTTCCTGCGATCTTTTCGCTTCTTCACTTGCCCTTCATAATGCTTTACTTCGATTTGATGATATATTCTTCCTTTATCAATATCTCCTCTCGATTTCACCAATTCCACTCGGCATAGGAAATTTGATGCACTGATGGAATGTTGACGCTATCGCCTTAATTGCATGTACCCAAGGTCTCCCTAACAATATGTGGTATGGCGATTCCATATCCACTACACTTGATGTTACCTCGTGTTTCAATTTCTCCGAGTAAAATTCGTAATTTTATCTCTCCTTTAGGTATTGTTATAGATTTTCCAAAACCATGGATATAATACCTTGGGGAACTCATTTCTTCATCTTTATATCCTAATTTTTTGTAGGTATGGTAAAACATGATACTCACCAAACTCCATGTATCCACCAAAGTTCTATTTATTGCCCATTCTTCCGCCGCTTTTGCCGATTCTTCTCTTTTTCGCTTGCATTTATCGTGATCACTAGTGGAGATGTATGATTCAAACTTTCTCTAGGCACTTCTGCTGCTGTGAGCGTTATTTTCTGTTTTCCCATTCCTTCAAAGACGATGTCTTCTCCTCATCTATAATCTTCTTTCCTTCAAAATCTCGTTTATGTATCTTTCCTCTAATATTTTCGTGAAATTCATCAACCATTGCTTTTGTAATTGAATTGTATTCCATATCTTAATTATATTCCTTGTTTCTTAACTCCTCTACCTCATCTGATTTAACAGTTTCCTTTCTCATTTTCTTGATTTAAAGGATTTTAATCGCACTCTTCAATCTTCAATCTTCTTCAGTCCACTTTTCTAGCGCATATGTAGTTGCGGAAATCCCACACTACACCCCTCACTCGAATTTGTTTAATCAATCCATTTGAAGATGAATAACAATATATTTTATTAATTGTTTTCTTGAAAGGTTTACAAAGAAATGTAGAACAGAGCTAAAGAAATTACAATCAATCTTAATTTTCTCTCTCCTAATGACTTGCTTAACAATTCAAAAAGAACCTCCTACAACAGACTTACTCGACCCTTTATATAGGGTATTGCATAGTGGATGACAACTAAGTTTGTCTTTATTTTCGGAATCCTTCGCGAAGCATCGCAAGTATGTAAGTGTTAGACTTCGCGACACTCCTAAATCTCGCCAAGTCTTCATACTTTTCTTATGTTCGGCTGTCGTCATCCGGTGCGTCATTTAAATTATTTCCTTGCGACACCTTCGCAATGTAGTTGTTTATTACTCTCGCGAAGTATTGCTGTCGCGATATTCTGGTCCTACAGGTTTCGACAAGATAAACCCTAATTTAGGAAATATTTCCAAGCAATGTGCCAAAATTTCAGTGGCTACGCGCGCAACCGCGCCGAAGGCACGCAAGAGCCATGCCGCAATGCCGCTAGCGCAAGTTAAAGGCGCCACTGCCAATTAAAGGTAGCCATGGTCGACGGCTACCTTTCCTCCTGAGATGCAATCTCAGCCATCCAAGTTCGCCACCAAACTAACAGGCTTGTGGCAACTTTTTGAGCGACCATGCCGCCAAACCCTAAACTTTGGCCGCGGTATCAAACCCTAAATTACTACGGCGCCAAGACTGACCTTGGCCATGCCGCCAATCCCTAGCCTTGGCCATGCGCCAAGCCCTAACCTTGGCCATGCCTCCAAGCCTTAACTTTAGTCACGGAGCCAAATCTTAAACTTTGGCCATGCTACAACACCACGGCCACTGGCATGCCACCATGCCACAGCTACTGGCATTCCACCATGCCACAACTACTAGCATGTCGCTAGGCCACGGCCACTGGCATGCCACCATGCCACAGCTACTAGCATGTCGCTATGCCACGGCCACTGGCATACCACCATGCCACAGCTACTGGCATGCCACCATGCCACAGCTACTAGCATGTTGCTAGGCCACGACCACTGGCATGCCACCATGCCATAGCTACTAGCATGTCGATATGCCACGGCCACTGGCATGCCACCATGCCACAGCTACTAGCACGTCGCTATGACACGGCCACTGGCATACCACCATGACACAGCTACTAGCATGCCGTTATGCCACGGTTACTAGCATGTCGCTATGCCACAACCACTGGCATGCCACCATGCTACAGCTACTAGCTTGCCGCTATGCCAATGCTACTAGCATGTCACTATGCCACGGCCACTGGCATGCCACCATACCACAACTACTAACATGCCGCAACCACAACATTGGCATGCCAGTACGCCACTGACATGCCACTAGCATGCCGTTATGCCATGGCTCCACCAGGCACTACTATGCCAATGGCGCCACTTCGCTATACAACAAGATGCGGCCATAATCAATGGCCACTCTTCCTTATGAGATGTAATCTCATCCATACAAATTCGCCACCGAGCCGTTCAGCTCGTGACAAGTTTTAGATGACTAGCCAAAACGAGCCTAGCATCACATATGCTATTTACCTACTAAGCAAGCCTCTCAATTTTAAACTTGCCACACGTAGCAAAGTGCTACATTTTTTCCACGAAAACACTCCAGACATCAAAACATGTCACAAACTGGGGGATACTCATCAGGGTATTGGTCTGGCGGTTTATAGCGTGCGGCGTGCAATACGCCCGTTACAGAAAGTGTCATAAAGCGGGGCGGTTAGTAATGGCAAGAAGTAATGGTGTAAATGTATCCTTCATTATGGAAACATAAATTCCAGGCGTTACCCATTACTCCCTTCTTCCACCACTCAATCGTTTCCACTTCCTAAGAGACCAGGGTACGTTTTGTTTCGACTTGTATAAATAGGTCTCACCTATTTTCCACCAAACGACAAGTTTTTGTCAGGAGAACAATACAACATCCATAAATCATATGATAGCTTTCCATTTAGCTAGCCAGTTCAACTTTCTGATACAAGTCACGAAACACCCACACTTCCAGAATCAACTATTCTGGTCTCAACACTTTCTTCGCTTCCCTCCCTAAGACCAACCTTTCTCCTTCACTTTGTGACCGAAGCAAGCCTGGAACGACCATTTCTTGGTTTATGCTAGGATTTTATAGATTGATCTCTCGAATCAAAAGTACTCCCGTGCAGTACATTGTTTAGGGTTTAAATTTGTTTCTCACCCACACACCCAAAATTACCAAAATCGGCAGAAATCGTTTTCACCCACAAACAATTGACGGAGATTAATCTCTCGGTTGCAATTCTTATTTTAAAAAGATGGTCGGTCTTAGAACAAATTTCGTAAATCCAAGTTCCGTTCAGAACCTGGCGAATGGCGGTATCCCTCCTCCCAACGCTATACCTAATGGTGCAGCCAATGAAGAAATCCCAAGATTGGTCGAGTTTGCACGAGTCCATGAGATCCACGCAAGGAACATGAACCCGATGAAGGAAGCAATAAACAACATACTCAGTTTTCTTGTCAGATAAATATCAGGTTGGAGCGGCTCACCTGTTCCAGAAATTCTAGCGTTGGGGACTGACGGTCCGGATGGTCATCCTCGGATCAAAAATTTCACCACCAACCAGAGGCCGGTAGACCAGGAAGCAGATTCTTTGGTAGAAAGCTTATGTGAACTTCTACATCTTTCAAAAAGATCAAATGAGCGAGAGACGTTTGCTACAATAAAATAGCCCTAGACGCACGATTGGCTCCTTCACAACCAGAGACTCCAAGAATCTCAAAGATGACACAAAATGCTGAATCCTTGTCTGAAGTCTGTGCCCCGCCAACGATGATGCAGACAGAGTATGTGGACGTATCCAACGAAAGCAAAAGGTAATGACCAACACCAGCGGCATAGGGAATGTTCCCTCAGGCGTTACATCTCCAATCACCGAGAGCGCGGAGCCGCTAACGACACCCCCAATATTTCTCCAAGTGTGACGCCCCCGGTTGTCATCAGAGCTCCTGCCACTCCACATCAGGACGAGAGACTGGAGGAGCCAGAGGAAGCCAACCCCCTATTACCATTGTTGATTTGATGGAAAGACAAGAAGTTCTCGCTAAGGCTCGGACGTACATGGCTTCAACTCAGAAAGAGTACCTCAGCAGGACGCATCTTTATAGATGAAGAGGCCCGTTTTTCTCCGGAACGTTCGTCGGAGAGCAATCAGCAATCCAATTTCATCACATGTGAGGATCATGAACGACTTCTCCAAAATCAAGGCAAAGGAAATCAGCAATCCTCCTGAGTTCACAGAGACCCTCTTCCCATCAGGAGCTGCATGATTTCTGGGGACTCCGTCCACAAAATCAAAAGCAGCGTTTCCAGCCAGGGAAGCCGTTCCCAAACCCCAACCTCTCCTGAAATATTGATGGATGGAACTGGGAACTCCTAACCACTACTCACTTGAAGGATGTCGAGTTTGAAAACAGCTGATTGATGCGGCCTCCGAATTCAACATTGTAACCGTCAAGACTCGAGAGAGTTGCAAGGGAAAATCAAACAGAAGAAACGTATTCTTTCCCGCGAGGAGAAAACACGACTTTCCGACCAGACCGTTGGAGCCGCTTCAACGTCTCAACTCCGGAAGACGCTCCGCTTCAACGTCTCAACTCCGTGGCCGCTCCGCTTCAACGTTTTACTCCAAGAGCCGCTTCAATGTTATCTCTAGAAGCGCTCCCGCTTCAATGTTTCGCTCCAAGAGCCGCTTTCACGTTCTCTACAGAAGTCGCCACTCATCCCTGTCAAGGCTCGCGATCACAACCAGCCAAGATTCGTAGTTGTGGCCACTTTTTGATCCATCTCTCCAAATCCCGTGGTCGTGGACCCTTTACTTCGCTTACGCATCCAGCCAATCCCTTTGCTTCCATAGACGCTCATGCAATTTCTACGCCAACCCATTTTGTTTCCACGGCAATGTAGTCTCTTCGGATCACATCTACTTGCCAAGAACCGTTGCTACTCGTTTGTTGATACCACCATAGGTTTACCATAACAACAACCGCTATAAAGAAGACACTGGTCAGCCCAAAAGTCATAGCCACGACAAGGTCATCTACTCTTCGCAGGTCTAGCGTAAGGATATCATCATCTCTCCGCCTTAAGGCACCGCAACACTTTACGAGGCCGCGGCGGATCCCAAGCCTACTCAGAGAAAACAACTTCAGTAACCAAAGAGAAGTGAAACTGGGGACTGCTCATCACGGTCCATCCCCGACAACAATCAAGCATTCATGAGATAACTCTAGAAACGCGGATGAAATATTTTTCTTGAAGAGACAGAGGGAGCCACGATTAACGACATAACTCCCTCACTTCTACCTCTTCGTTATCCATAATGTTTTGTCCATGTGATATTCCAAGAATCCCAGCATCACATCCAGGAGAGTATGATAAGATTGTATCAAATCCCATAGGCGTGGATTCAAGGCGATGCAATTAAAGTAGGCTACACTTGGGGACTGAAGCCTCCTTCATGTTTAGAAGCTTAAACGCAGTCACCACCTTACCAAAGTGAATACAAAGGAGCACATCTTCCACGAAAAATAGGTTCGGGATAATTACACATGGGGACTACCGAATGGGATGCCTTCACTGCCCTCAACCAGGTTATTTCCGATTTCAACATCATCACTTGTCAAAGTTTTACGAGCCGCAAGAATTTCTCAACATGAAGTCGTACACGCGCATCAAAGACCCCAAAAGTATGCCATAGAGATACATTCACATATCCGGCCACTCCATCGGATCTAACAGAAGTATAACTAGGGACTGCTCACCGCATCCTGTTCCATGCAAGATTCAGAAGATGGTTCAAAGGATGTCGCTTGGAACGAAGTCCTTAAAGACTTGATAGCAGCACATCGGCAACGGAACGCTCTCAGCTCGTCTACTTCACCCAATGGCTCCAGAAGATTTCGACCATGCAAGCATCTACAACATATCACCATCGCAATCAGAAATTCCATGCACCAGATAACCTAAAGTCAAGTATGGACCAATAACGCAACCACAATCCCCAAGATACTCATTCTTCTGGAGTTAGAACCTTATTACACATTCTGGAGAAGATCGATGGTATTGTTGGGTGGCTACATGCGAGAGCACCTACCTTGAGTTCTCCTGGCTTGCCTAGATGATGATTATAACTATTGGAGATTGATTTTTCGCCGTTAATGCTCGCTCTACCACCGCTAACAAAAAACGAAGAGGAGCCAAACGCTGCAAACGAAAGCACAGTGCCGGACGAGCAAAAAAAACAGAAGAGGGTCGATACCCATTTTCATACGAACAGAGTTTCTAGGGTTTGAATAGAAGAAGGATTCCTCCTTGCTCCATGAACGGGAATAGATGATCACAGCGCACCACACTCATGCTCTATAGCCGAACAAGTAGTGTGCCAATATCTCCGCTCCATGACCGAACCAGCAGCGCGCCAGCACGAGGAACACCGTCGCTCAACCTACAACGCTCCATGGCACCAGCACTCCGTGGTCAAGCCAACTCTCTATGGCTCCAACACTCCGTGGTCAAGCCAACACTCCGAAGATTCTCGTGATCCCGGCCAAAGAAGCTTTCCAAGTGCCATTTCCACCGTTCCACCTGACCGAAGCCATCGCCGCCACTATCACCAATTATAGAAGCACCTCCTCATAATTCTTTCAAACATATCTTGTTGCTCTCGTGACCAAGGCAGCGTGTATTTCTTCTTCCTCAGACAAGACAATGTCAAGTTTCCTAATTATTGAAAGACTCAACATAACGGCTACGCTTTCCAAAGAAATAGTCATCTCACCCCATCTACATATAGCCGTGTGAGTTTCCGGACACCATATGGAGATGAAAGTAATCAATCCTGCAGCGTATTTCCTGATTTGAAGTGTTGCAGAAGCCATGACAACATTCACGATTTTCGCCCCAGTCAGATTAGCTCTTACGTGGTCTCGGCTCATCATGAACTTCATCCATAAGAGCGCAATGGACTATGACAGATTTATGAGATAAGCCAGATACTCTTTCTTCTAAAGACAACCTCATTATACGCCCTGGAGTGACTGATTGAACTTCTCCATCATTCTCTCGAATCGACCACAAGAGTTGCCACGAATTTGGGATGGGTCCTTGTAATCATAGCATTTCGTAAAAAAACTTATCATCTGTGTTTGGCTTGGAGTTGTTAGCACTTCTGGATGCGGCGGCAGAAATGTTTTTAGGTGACATCTTAACAAAATTTCTTATATTATTCCCACTTTCAAGGTAACTACAACAAAGCAAGACAAGAGTTACTACTTTGAAGAAAAAACATGCATGGAGATTTTGTCGATCTGGGTACAATAATCAAGAGCCAACAACGAATTCCCTATGAAGAAGTTTTCCTTGGCCGCATGTCACGGTACTCACGGCCAAAGAATGGGGACTGATGCTTGCTTGACGGGATATGTGTGCTGCCGCGAAAAAAAAATACTCTTAGCCGAGACCATTCAACACCACGGGAGCCATGCTCTCGGCCAAATCATGCCTTGCCGCGGGAGTTGCACTCATGAACAAAGGAAACCCTAATAACTAGGTTCAATGGAAGGAGCGAATATAGTTGTTCGCACTCAAACAATTACCTAACATGTTAATTGGTTTCATTGCTATTCACGTTATAGCTAACCCTAATATAATACTGCTGGCGCAAAGAGGAGTTATTCATATCAAAAATATTTTGTGGAAGTCACGCCTATGGCTAGGGTTTACACCAAACACAGAAGAGTAAAAAAACAAGAAGCACGAGAGATACATACTGAATATGCTCGCTTTGTTGTGTCGCTCATCGCTTTGCCGCTAACTCCAAGACGTGAGAATAAAACTGATGATACGGGATAAAGAAGATGGGCAACGCCTTTTATAGGCACGACTGTTTTGGAGTTTGAAAGGAGGAAGGTTTCCTATTTTTGGTTACACATGAAAAGAGGCAACCGGACCCGCGCTAGCAAGGCTCCATGGCGCCAACAGGCCACGGCCAAGCTAACGCCAAGAGCCCACTCCTAGCCAGCGCCATCTCCACGTCACAGTCAAGCCCTAACCAGCGCCATCCACTTCGCGTCCCAGCCAGATTAGCGCACGCCGCCCCAAGCCAAGCCAATGGCTCCACGCCTAAAGCCAAGCCAACGGCTCCACGTCCAAGCCGACGCCAAGAGCCCGCTCCTAGCCAGCACCAACAGCTTGCATCCTCCCAGCACTAGCTTCTCTGCTCGATAGCCGATGCACCTGCGCCCATCTCAGCGCCAACTTTTCCACTCCTGACAAGTTCCCTCCGCGCCCTAGCCAGCACCAACAGCTTGTATCCTCCCAGCTCTAGCTTCTCTACTCGATAGCCGATGCACCTGCGTCCATCTCAGCGCCAACTTTTCCACTCCTGACAAGTGCCCTCCGCACCCTAGCCAGCACCAACAGCTTGCATCCTTCCAGCGCTAGCCTCTCTGCTCGATAGCCGATACACCTGCGTCCATCTCAGCGCCAACTTTTCCACTCCTGACAAGTGCCACCCGCAGCCCAAGCCAACTCCAACCGCGTCCTAGCCAGCAACGCCATGAACCATTCCTTAACCAGTAGCCAAAGATGTCGCACTGGTGCCAACATCCCATGGCCAAGACAAATTTATGCAAAAGCCGCCAACACAAGGATCACGGATTCCTTATGCCTTCCACCAAAGGTTAGTTGAATTTCCTTGGAAATCTCTTCACGTCTTGCTCTTTCGATTTTACTCTTGTCTGTCACCATCTCATGCTTACCCCGCAACAATGCCACCATTACGTGTTAAGCATGGGACTTAATGTTGATGGTGGTTTTTATCTTAGGGTTAAAATCGTAAAACCTTGCACTTGACGTCACTCGAAGAAAACAATCCGTGAGTGCTAACCTCTCCACCGACATATTTATTGAGCCATTCGATATATTTACATGAAATTTATCCAGACCGGCGAATGTAGCAACCATCCCAAACACTCAGAAATTTCGGCACCTCGCCAATACAAGACTCACTGATTACTTTCTTGTGCTATGTTCCCCTGCAGAACCCTTAATATCGGTGTAGCATGACGGATTTATGTTCACTCGCAGCGGAGTAGCATGAACCTCCAAGTACCAAAATTAAGGCCGTCGCACAAAATGCTCAGACGGAAGGCACACTGCATTCTGTAGATAAGTATTTTTGTGGAAGCATGCAAAATCCAGCCAATTATTGTGATAACTCACAAAAATCTCATCAACCCGACTAATTTGCAAAATTAGGGTTTCGCGCCCCGCGCAGTACACCAGACCCCATTGGTCGAAAAACTATTCTTAGCCAAACTAGGAGATTAAATCCGCCACATCGCACTGAAAGTGTGGCCACGCCCTAGCTTTCCGGCCCCACTTCCCATCGACCAATCAGGTCGCTTGAAATCCGCCACACTCACACGTATGTGTAGCCACACCCATGCCTAGCGGCCCTCTTACATTAACCAAACCAGGTTACTTTAAACTCGCCACGTTGTTGAAGAGAAGGAAACCGCGCCCGATGGCCGCAAAGCCAATTGGCTTCCCAAAACGCACCAAAGATGCCAAGCGGTGTGCCAAACATGCCAAACGCACATACCAGGCACAAATGCCAGATGCACATGCCAAACGCGCCAAACATGGCCACTCACCCCAAGCGACGTGCCATATAGTCTAATTAGGGTTTCGACAAGCTAAACCCTAATTTAGGCAAGATTCCAACGTGCCAAAATTTCAGTGGCTACGCGCGCAACCGCGCCGAGGCATGCACGAGCCATGCCGCAATGCCGCTAGCACAAGTTAAAGGCGCCATCGCCAATTAAAGGTAGCCATGATCGACGCCTACCTTTCCTCCTGAGATGCAATATCAGCCATCCAAGTTCGCCACCAAACTAACATGCTTGTGGCAACTTTTTGAGCTACCATGCCGCCAAACCCTAAACTTTGGCCGCGGCATCAAACCCTAAATTGGCCACGGCGCCAAGCCCTGACCTTGGCCATGCCGCCAAGCCTTAACTTTAGTCACGGAGCCAAATCTTAAACTTTGGCCATGCTACAACGCAACGGCCACTGGCATGCCACCATGCCATAGCTAATGGCATGCCACCATGCTACAACTACTGGCATGCCACCATGCCACAGCCTACTAGCATGTCGCTAGGCCACGGCCACTGGCATGCCACCATGCCACAGCTACTAGCATGTCGCTATGCCACAGCCAGTGGCATGCCACCATGCCACAACTACTAGCATGCCACCATGCCACAGCTACTAGCATGTTGCTAGGCCACGGCCACTGGCATGCCACCATGCCACAGCTACTAGCATGTAGCTATGCCACGGCCACTGGCATGCCATCATGCCACAGCTACTAGAATGTCGCTATGCCACGACTACTGGCATGTCGCTATGCCACGGACACTGGCATACCACCATGCCACAGCTACTAGCATGTCGTTATGCCACGGATACTAGCATGTCGCTATGCCACGGCCACTGGCATGCCACCATGCCACAGCTACTAGCATGCCGATATGCCACGGCTACTAGCATGTCACTATGCCACGGCTTCTAACATGCCACTATGCCGCAGCTACGCCATTGGCATGCCACTAGCATGCCATTATGTCATGGCTCCACCATGCGTTACTATGCCAATGGCGCCACTTCGCTATACAACAAGATGCGGCCATAATCAATGGTCACTCTTCCTCATGAGATGTAATCTCAGCCATCGAAATTCGCCACCGAGCGGTTCAGCTCGTGAAAAGTTTTAGACGACTAGACAAAACAAGCCTAGCATCACATATGCTATTTACCTACGGCAAGCCTCTCAATTTTAAACTTGCCACACGTAGCAAAGTGCTACATGTTTTCCACGAAAACACTCGAGACATCAAAACATGTCTCAAACCGGGGATACTCATCGGGGTATTGGTATGGCGGTTTAAAGTGTGCGGCGTGCAATACCCCTGTTACGAAAAGTGTCATAAAGCGGTGCGGTTAGTAATGGCAAGAAGTAATGGTGTAAACGTATCCTTCATTATGGAAACATAAATTCAAGGCGTTACCCGTTACTCGCTTCTTCCACCACTTAATCGTTTCCACTTCCTAAGAGACCAGGGTGCGTTTTGTTGCGACTTGTATAAATAGGTCTCACCTATTTTCCATCGAAAGACAAGTTTTGGTCGGAGAACAATACAACATCCGTAAATCATCGATAGCTTTCCATTCGGCTAGCCAGTTCAACTTTCTCGATACAAGTCACTGAAACACCTACACTTCCGAATCAACTATTCTGGTCTCAACACTTTCTTCGCTTCCTCCCTAAGACCAACCCTTCTCCTTCACTTTGTCACCGAAGCAAGCCTGGAACGACCATTTCTTGGTTTAGGCCGGATTGTGCAGTTGATCTCTCGAATCAAAAGTACTCCCGTGCAGCATATTGTTTAGGGTTTACATTTGTTTCTCACCCACACACCCAAAATTACCAAAACCGGCAGAAACCGTTTTCACCCACAAACACTACTATGTAATAGGATGGTGTCGTTGTCATGTGATGGGATGACTTCCATGACTTTGTACTGTGGCGTAATAGGTAACTAATCCATATAATATTTACTAATTATTTGCCTGAGCTGGTGAGTTATACGAAGCACTTGCATTTACATTCACTTTTGGTTATAGTCATATAAGATAAGATATAGATTTACTAATGCGTGTACTAAATGTTTGCTTAATTTTTTGATCTTCGTGAATGGGATGTGGTAACTCATTTGTACTGCAATTCACATTGTGCAGTAAGGTTCAGTAAACATAATTTTATATTAAATGTATAGGTCTCCTGGCAGGTTCTAGCCCGAAAATGCTTTAGGGACACCGGTTTTATACCCCATCCCTTATACACCACTATATGTCAAGATTGTATTGGACCATATTTAAAGTGGACCCCCTGTTTTTCCAAGCGGGGCAGGGTGAGAAAGAAATCAACCGTAGATATTAGTGACACATAGTGGTGTAAAATGATGGTGTATAGAAGCGGGGCTCCTAGCACTTTCGGTTCTAGCCCAAGGCGGTGACAATTATCCGGAAGGCCTCCACAAAGTGATAGTCATACGAAAAATTCTATAGTTACACTCTTTGTAGACACTTCATTACTTTTGTTGTTTGTTTTGAAGGAAAGTGGGATTGGTGTGCTAATGGTCACACAACGGGAGCCGATGAGTACCGATTTGGTTCGGGAGCAATGACTGATGCTACATGTTGTGTTGTGCTATGAGATGCAAATAAATAAAAAAGCGAGATGAAGGTAATATTTAAAAATTTTATAATTTGTATACGAACACCCAGTTGCATATTCTTTATGTTGTATAAGTAGTTGTTGTACATCGGTGGTCTTAGAGCAAGCTGCAAAGTGGGACGAGCAAAACTAAAGACTAAAAACCAAAAAAAAGTTAAAGATATGGTTTTAGTCCGTGGTGCGACACTACGTTGGAGGAGTAAATTTGGTGGAGCGTAACCCAGAATTGCGTCTGATATGGGCGTAGTTGTTAAGTGCGTTTGGGTTGGACGCAACTTTAAGTTACGCCCGATGTTGGGCGGTGTTTAAATTTGCGTTTGGTGTGGAACGTAATCCAGAACTACGCCTGACCGGCGCAAACACAAAATACGCCTGAATGGGACGCAAATTGAAACTACGCTTTGATGGGGCGCAAATTGAAACTACGCCCGTTGTGGCGTAACTTGGGACTACTTTGATGGGCGCAACTTGTGGTAACGCCCCGATGGAGCGCAACTTATTGACTCCGCCTAATGGGGCGTAACTTGTGATAACGCTTGATGGAGCGTAACTCTCGAATTGCGCCCACCACACACTTGTCCCACACGTGCGTTAAACCCTTCTCAAATCCTCTTCGTTATCATCGATAGGCAGAATTAATTTGTAAACCCTTCAAGTGTTTTCATCGTTCACATCTTTTGTTTTCCATTCATACCTTCTTCTCTTCCTTGTCTTCTCTTATCTCTGTTAGATTGATTATCCAAGAAAACGTAGAAAGTTTAACTTTAATTTGGCCGTGATGAGGTATGAGATATAAACCTTTTGTTAATTCAATTTCATCAAATAAAGATCAAAATAATCAATTATTATGACTTTTAATCGTATTAATTCGTGATTATAGATCAACCCAAATCCTTAAATTTTGTATTGGGTTTAGATCGAATTTGAATTTGTATTTGAGATTTTTTTTATACCCCACTGTTTGATTTATTATGTCTAGTTTTAGGATGATTACTGTTTTTGAGTGATTATTGTTTGGGTAATTTGACTATTGTTTTGATTATTTTGATAAGGATTATTATTGTTCTTGGGTGATTATTGTTTGGTTAATTTGAATATTGTTTTGATTATTTTGATAAGAATTATTACTGTTTTGGGTGATTAAAAGTTTGGTTAATTTGACTATTGTTTTGATTGATTCATCTCGTGATGCATACTTTTTGTTTATTGCATGTGTACAGATGTCGATTTCCAGGTTCAATAATCGCGTAAAGACAACAAGAAACAAAAATCTTTAGCCAATGATGATTATAATTTAATCTCTAGTGGTCAAATTAAGGAGATTGATGTTCCTGGGTTAGGGAGGAGGTTTCCTGTCGTTGAAGATGATAAACCACACGCTTCTACGGATATCATAGTTGCGAGACAATATTAACTCTCAGTATACACATCGTGGTAACCTGTATCATTCGGTCATTACTCACTATAAGGTTATTTCTAGACTTAGTCCTAGAGTCAAATATATTATTGAAAGAGCGGGATGGGATAGACTATTGAACATGGAATTGGGAGAAACCCCCATGCCATGGTCGACTATATTGTGGAGAGGTTTTGGGATACTACGAATACTTTTCACTTCCCTTTTGGTGAGTTGGGTTTCACACCTCTTGATTGGGTCATGTTGACAGGAGTGATTATTGGAGATGGGGTTGATGTTCCGTATGATTCTGAAAGTATCAATTTGAATATGTCCGTGATAATATTTTTCCAGATATCCAAGATGACTCGCTTTGTGCAAAAGGCGCGTCATGGAAATCTAATTCAATTACTGATTAAATTTTTGAGTTCATATTTCGTACCGGAAAAATTACGTGCGGCTGAAAATGATAAAGTCATTGGCTTGAAAGAGTAGCAACTGCTTTTTTTTTGTATGTTTTGGGACAATTTTTTTCTCTAATGCAAAGAACTATATTGATGCGGGATGGTTAGCTTTGCTTTTGACGATCTTGATACAAATTGCCTCCTATGATTGGGGTGTTGCCGCTTTTTCGAGACTCGTATGCGGCACTCCGTATAGGCGGTAGGAAGGGGAAGACACTAAGCGGGCCCTTCCAAGTATTAGAGGTAAATTCCTTTCATATACTTCTTTCTTTTAATGTTTAATTTATTGGGTTGAGAAAGAATCAATTTTTTGCTTGGTATTTTGATTTAGTTTTGGGGCTACGAATATTTGGGCATATGTGCACCCGAGATAGTCCAGCCTAAGGATGATCAACCAATATGGCCTAGAAGTAGTAGGTGGAAACCAAAGAAGAAGGTGGTTGATATTGTTCGTTGTAGAACTTTACTTAATAAGTTGACCGCGGACCAAGTTACATGGCAACCTTGGGAATCATGCAGACAAATCCTTGAATCTGAAATTGGAATCAAAACTTCCTTACTCTCAAACACAAGGGTTATATTTTCTTGGAATGGCGTTGTGAGTATCATTTAATGGTTTTTATGCATACTAATTTATTAGATGGCAATTACACCGTTATGATAATAACATACTAATTTCATGCATACTCCCTTACTAATTGCACAAAGATAACATGTACCTTGGAGAAAGGTGTTGGAGACAAAACCATCCCACCTATGGTGTTCCCATAGATCTACATACAATAGTTGGGGATATCGATGATAAACAAGGAAAACGCCTAATCCAGGAAGGTTGGGCCGACGCAGTAGATATTGTGCAAGTTGTTTCGTATGATTTGTATATGCAATATTGGCGAAAGGTAACTAACTTTAAAGATTATGTAACATATCCCGATTGGGATGTTCCATTATATGGGTATGCCGGTGACCTTCTTAATCACACGATTCCGAAGCCTGCTGAACATATACCTATTCCGCCTCAACATCAAATATCCCCCGTAAGTATACGTTCAATATTATATGTTTTTATTAAAAATAATATGTGCTCATTTTTTCAAAGGGGCCGGAAGAATGTTATTCATTTTTTTTATGTGACAGGATGAATGTTTTTCATTTTATCAAGAGCATGCTGATTTCGGTCATCAATTACGTGATTTTACGTTAAATCTAACGAAGGAGCAATTGGACATGAGGAGGGCGAAAGATGCGGAAATAGAAAGACTCAGACATCAGAACCACATGTTAGAGGTACAACTCTCTCATTTGCATATGGCACCACATTCCCAACCTCCCCTTGGATTCGGTCAATTTTCCCAAACGATACCACAAACAGTTTGGAATACTATGGGACAAGGATCAGCTTCAACAATGGGACAAGGATCAGCTTCAACAATGTCGTCAGTTAATCCCACTGCCAGAGTCATGATGCCTTTTATCCCTCCGCGTTCGGCATCTTTGGAGGAGAATACAGATGATATGAATGGTTAATTTGGTCCTAATGAATTAAGATTCACTTTTACAGTGTATAGTCATTTCAAGTAAAGGTTAGACTGATAATTGATGTCTTGGTTTTTTTTCATTTTACTGTATAGTCAGGAACCAAAAATTTTTTGGGTTAGAGTGATGATAGGTGTAGAATACACCGTAATTACTATCTAGTAGTTTATGCTTTCTTTGCTATTTTTCGTGTAAATTATGTATTTTACGCTTGTTTTGAGTTTTATAGCTACTTTGGAGTCGCACGGAGGAAAAGAAGAAGAAATCACCCAATTTAAGTCAAAAGGGCAAAAAGGTCATTTTACGGGCGAACACTATCCTGGAGCCCAGTAGTGGTTAAGGGCTCTCATTCGGGGTACCCCTTATCAATCAAAGATGGGTGTTATTAACACTGGGTAGCCCTTATCCAGAGGAGGGTCATGCTGGGTAGCATCCAATTGGGTCGGTCCTATCCATGTCTTATATCCGGATCCAAACCCGACCCGGATCCGTGTAATTAAAACCTATTTGGAATCGAGAGAACCATCTCTCAATCATTTATTCACTCAAGAAGCGACCATGGCTCGCCGTTAATTTGTCAAGAAATTGAGAAGAAATCGAGACTGAGTGAACACAGAGAAGAATCTGTGATGAGCTGCTGCTGAGTGAATCCGAGAGATTGAAGTGAGAAATTCGCCTGAAATCGAGAGATGAAGTCGAGAGAGATTGAACTCAGAAACCCAGAAGAAATTAGGAGATTGAGACGCTGCCGCTGAGTGAACTGATAGAAGAGAGTGATCGATGATGGTTAGCAAAATAAATCAAACTAAGAACAGATCGAGAACAGGTTAATGATTGTGTAGTCATTGAAATAAGAGAACCAGAGATCAAGAATCGACGATGAATTCAGTTAGGGTTTGGTTTAAAAATTGAATCTGGCAGCAAGAGAGGATGGTACTTCCGCTGTTGTTAGATGGGTTTAGAGTTAATGTGAGAACGATGTTCAACCAGACGATGAGAAAGCTCAGATGGGTCTTTGGGTTGTGAAATGGAGTTGGTTGGTGGTTTAGACAGAAGCTGGATTTGTGGCCGCCTCTAACACCTGAAACGCCAGAGAGATGGGTTTGTGATTCTGATGTTCAGGGAGATGGTGTTAACTGGGTATAGGTTGGCTCAACAGAGAGGATTAACGGTGGGTATTGGAAGTGATGATGGTATGAGGCTGCTGTCGTGATTGAATGAGAAGAACTCAGGAATGATGAGGTCGATCTGCAAGAGATGTGAATTTGGTTAAGATAGAAAGGAGAGAGTGAAAGGCACTGTTGCTGAGAGTTTGTCAGGGAACAAGACTTGAAATGGCAGCGTAATGGAGCTGGTTTTAGTGATGACCAGATGGGGTTCTGAGCTGCTGAATCTGTAACAGAAGATGAGATTACTGTGGTGTTAATAGCTTAAGTGTAGCTGGAGGAGGAGCTGCAGGCAAGGGAAGCAGTGAGCTCAGGTCATGTTGAGCTGAAATGGTTGCCTGAGAAGAATGAGGCAGTGGCTTGAGATGCTATTGGAGCTGATCTGGTGCTTGCCCTGAAGTTAGAAGAGGATGCTGTTGAGTGATGCTGAAATGGAGAGGAATCTGGTGATGGTGCTCTGTGTTGGCGGTTTGAGATAGAGAAGGACTTGGTGATTTTGCTATTGACTGAAGGGCTGCATCTGTCAGAGAATGAAGCTGCAATTGGAAGAATAGAATGCTTATAACTAGATGAATGCCTAGGAATTATGCAGGTCAGAGCAGCAATGTGAGCTGAAAAATGCGGTGCTTGTGATGTGGTGGTTGTGATCTGATAGCAATGGCCGGAGCCGAAAGTTGGTCTTTGGTCATGACAAAGGTGTGGAGTTAAAGCGAGATAGGTTACGGGGAGCCGCATAAAAGGATTTGAAATGGTTGCATTATGTGAATTGACTGTGCTTGGAGTTGGAAGTAAAGAAGTTACAGAGGAGGCAACCATTATGGCTGAAGCACAATCATTGTGCTACAACACAGCTCTGGCCAGAGCAATGCTTATTCCATGGCAACTCAGTAAGTCGGCCAGATTAGGCCAATGGACTCGAATCTTGACTTCGGTTCTGACTCATGACCTAGACCTTGACCTGCTGACTAACAGTTGACTGACGGTTGACCCGTTTGACCGTTAGTCCTAACGGAGGACTGACGGAATATTCCGTCGAATATTCTCTTGACGGAGAAATTTCCAGGTGGCCGGCGGTGACGTTTTCCGGCCGGATTCCGGCCACAATCCCAGTTTTCCGGCGAGCCAAAAATTCCCGAATTTTCTATGGACTTCTCTCATGGGTATGAAGACTTGGGCTAGGAATTGGATGGAGAATTGGACTCAAATTTGGAAAGAGAAGGTGGAAGAGTTGAGAAAAGCTTGATTTGGAAATTGAATTGCAAAAGGAAAAGGATTCTATTCCTTGGAAGAATTGGAGAATATTGAAGCCTATAAATAGAGAAGTTTTCTACAACTTCTACACATCTCTCTCTACATCTCTCTCTACATATCTCTCTACATATCTCTACACACACAATTCTTTTCTTTTCTTATTCTTTGTGTGAACTTTTTAACATGAGTAGCTAATTTTATTGATTGAGGATGAATTCCTAGTTCTTAATATGATTTGAGTTTTTGTTTTAATTCTATCTTGAGGTTTTTCACATGATTATCGTTTGTTTTTACTAATAGGAGTGATCTTAATGACATTCATGATTGATTGATAGATTGTTTAGAATGCATGCTAAATTGATTTGTTAGTTTAATCTAATGCTAGTGAAAGTTAGGAGATAAGTAATCGTTTCTTGACTCTTTACATAAGTAGCAAACACGAGACCTTGCGGAGGGATTCCGTGGAGCAATTGTGTGTAGAAACAACGCTAGAAAGTGAACCAAGCGAACCGAGTTTAACTACTAGTACTAAACCTAAATTCATAAATCTTAATGCATTCTCGGGAATTACATCTTGTAAGCGGACCTCAAGGTGGTTCTTTTGAATAGAATCGATAACTAAGCGGACTGTTACTCGGTGAAATTAGGGATTTTGGGGCTAGCTAAGCGGACCTGCTATCCTACGGTTGGTGATAATCATGACTAATAACAAGTGGAAAAGAACATAACTTGATTCATTATTTTGCAACGAAGAAGGATTCCTTGATCTCGTTTCTCTTATTGCTTTCAACTTTATCTTTTAATTGCTTTGTTTATTTTCTTTTGTTTTTTACACCCCCCTTTTCGTGACAATTTTTACAACTAGAATCTCGTGCTCCTCGTGGGATCGACCTTGACTACCCTATATTACTAGTTAATTAGGTAGTAAAGTATTAATTAATTTGTTGTGGTT
The DNA here is from genome assembly GCA_023531295.1 of Papaver armeniacum. NCBI lineage: Eukaryota > Viridiplantae > Streptophyta > Magnoliopsida > Ranunculales > Papaveraceae > Papaver > Papaver armeniacum. The sequence continues at coordinate 52,691 of JAJJWW010008047.1, read as the reverse complement.
ACGACACGCATCAAATTTTGGCGCCGTTGCCGGGAGCAAATGGATGATTTTAGTTGTTTTTTTTTTTTTGCTTTTTTTGTTTTATTCTTGCTTTGTTGGATTCTATTCCGTATCTAACTTAGTTTTTGAATCGTATTTCAGGTATCGGTTTTCCAATGTATGGTGGACAAGAGCAAGCATATTACAACAATCAATACGGTTTTCAACCTCAACATTATGGCAACTTCCAACCATCCTTAGGATACAATCAAAACCAATCTTTTGGCTATGATCAAATTCCTACAGAACATTATGGATATTCTCATACATATCAACAACCTTATGACGGGTATGTAAGTGGACAATCACAAGGATGGGAGGATAGTTTTGTTTATGATCGTAAATTCTCTAGTTTTTTTCCTTCATAAGATGTTGGCCATGATTGGGGATCTTCAACAAAAGTTGCAAGAATCACTACAAGACCAAGAACCTTATGATTGGGAGGAATCACATCGAGAAATTCAAAGGAATTCGGAGAAAATATACGAACAACTTAACCAACCTTTAGAGACTTTTGATGACGCTAGTGTAGATTACTCAAGCCTTGATCTTAATAATGATCAATCACCTATTCAAAAGGACGAGCTTGAGGAAGATGCATTTATTGCTTGGCAAAAATTTCTTAAGGAAAGATGGGAATCATGGAAGTGTATGAATGTTCCGACAATGAGGAAGTTATTTCAACTCCGGATCATAATAACGATCCTTCGCCTATTCAAAAGGAGGAGATTGGGTATGACTTACCTATTGTTATAAACGGTGTAACACCCGCACATGAAGATTTTACAATCTATACCGATGAGAATCACTTTAGTGAATGGCCCGATTCCGACGATGAGAATGTTGAAGAGATGATGCTAGAGGATGAAACCACATTTATTGATTTTGTGGAAGACCCAATTGAACTTGCGAATGATTTTAATGATGCCGAGACTATGGTTAAGGTAGAAAACGACGAAGAATGGTTGCAAGGTTTAATAGAGGACCACGATATACAAGAGGTAAGTGATTCACTCGAATTTTTAAGGATGAAGAGGATTCTATAATACAAGAATTTTTGAAAGGTTTGTCTAACCCTTTGCTTATTGATTCTTCTCCTTTACCTCTTATTGGTTTGAATGTATGTGCTTCGAAAGTATTTTTGGATGATTTTGTTTCTAAATATCCACCATTGGAAACACTTGATGCTAACACCATGCAGGTTTGCCAAGAGGAATACATGGAAGTTCCCGAATTCTATGTTCTCTATACACTTCCAAGTGTGGACGAGAATAAGTGTGGGGGAAATTTCTATCGAGCGATAATTTCACTATTGTTTTCTTGTGCTAATATTTGTATGGAGTTATTGTTTTCAAAACAGGTATTATGGGTGGATCCTCAAATTTTCCGATTGTTAGTATATGGGGAATGAATCTTGCAAGAGCTAAGTCGGGCCGTCGACTTTAAAACAAGCGCTTAATGGGAGGCAACCCATCGGTTTTGTATTTCTTATCTTTTGCTTTTTGTTATTTCTTTTTTTCTTGTTTCTTATCATGTTAAAATCTCCCACCTTGACTTTACTAGGAGGATTCAATTACATTGAGGACAATGTAAGGTTTAAGTGTGGGGGAGTGGTTAAGCATGTTTTTAAAACAAAAATTACAAAAAAATGAAAAAATTTGAAAAAACAAAAAAGAGTTTTACTTAAAAATTCCAACTTTTAAAGATTTTAGAGTCACTAGCATACTTCTAGGTATGTTTACATAGAGATTTTGACCGACATAATTGAACTTGGAAATGTTAGAGAATTACATTCGGTTTCTTGCTTGTTTGAGTGTTAAATAATGGATTTAATCATGCCGGTGATGCGAATTTGGTGCGGGAGAAATGCGTTATTAGAGTTGCTGATCAATCATTAGTGGAGACTACCCGTATTCATACCATGAGAGGCACCGACCAGAAATTTTCCATCTACTAAAGAGCTTCTTTTGAGTGTGTGTCACCGTAAGTCAATTCCGGGTAGAATGGTGAGCTACCCAACCTCCCACCAATAGAAGCACTACTCTTGATCTCTTGAGTGCTAATTTTGTCAATCATGAGGGTGACGTCCATGGATGAAAGCTTCCTTCTTGTAGTTCGATTTGCAGTTAGCACCATTCTCTCTCGCGACAACAACGGATCCATAGAAACACATTCATCATCAACAAGGAGCGACATCAAAATCTACAAGGAAAGTTGAAAAAGTTTAAGGTTTACAAGCAACGGAACGAGAAAAAGAGCAAATTTCAAATACAAGTAAAGCAACATACAAAAGAGCGGATTTTACATATATGTTGAAGACTTACACTACAATGAGGTAATTTTTATATTCAAGTATGAAGACTTATTCATGAAAGCGAAGAAAATTAAAAGGTGAGAATTTTTGAAAGTTTATGATTTCAAAGACGATACAAGTTGTGAAGAATCAAGTGGTAAAATACTTCTTCCACGGCCATGGTTTATTTTGTATTTAATTTCTCTTGTTTACATTAAAAAAAAAAAAAAAAAAAAAAATTGAAAAAGAAAAGAAAAGGAAAAAAAAAAAAAAAAGAGAAAAACAAGAGAAATATTTGTTCTTATTTTTATTTAATGAGCCGTGGGAAAAGGAAAATTTATAAGGTAGTTTCAAGCGACAAGGATTTTTAAGGTAAAAGAGTTATAAATTGTTAAGGATTTATGAAATTCGAGGGTTTATCATCAATAGTTGAAACCGAAGACGAAGACCAAGAAGTTAAAGACGAGGAACGGAAGACGTTTCTATTGGATGCCGTGAGAGTGGTGTTATCATAATTGGCGATCGGATGTGAAGGTGAGTAAGTAATCTCATCCTCAATATAAATGGTTGATTTCCTTTCTTAGAGATCGTCAGAAAAATGGTTTTTCAAAATATTAAAAGATGTGGGTTTTTAAAAATATTTGGAAGTTATCCTTCCCACCATTCAACGTGATGCGGATTTCTATCTTCATTCCTACCCGCACACATGTGAGAACCATAAAAAAGCTGTCTTTTTGAGTGCAATTATCATAAAATCCTTAATTGGTGAGGCAGAAGTCGAGGCGAAATGCTTATTGATCGTTTCTCAAACACGCGTTCTCTCATTATGGGGTGGTTATTTCTCACTCAACATTTAAGAATGAGAATATGTTCTTTAGTATTTCTAACTTCTTATTACTAGCATGCGTAAACTCTATGTCCTCATAACTCTTTGGATGCTTGTGACGCTTGAACGCTTTGAAGTTGTGAGTTTTTAGTTTGATTTGCTCGAGGACTAGCAAAGTCTAAGTGTGGGGGAATTTGATAGGTGTAGAATACACCGTAATTACTATCTAGTAGTTTATGCTTTCTTTGCTATTTTTCGTGTAAATTATGTATTTTACGCTTGTTTTGAGTTTTATAGCTACTTTGGAGTCGCACGGAGGAAAAGAAGAAGAAATCACCCAATTTAAGTCAAAAGGGCAAAAAGGTCATTTTACGGGCGAACACTATCCGGAGCCCAGTAGTGGTTAAGGGGCTCTCATTCAGGGTACCCCTTATCAATCAGCAGTGGGTGTTATTAACACTGGGTAGCCCTTATCCAGAGGAGGGTCATGCTGGGTAGCATCCAATTGGGTCGGTCCTATCCATGTCTTATATCCGGATCCAAACCCGACCCGGATCCGTGTAATTAAAACCTATTTGGAATCGAGAGAACCATCTCTCAATCATTTATTCACCTGAAGAAGCAGCCATGGCTGCCGTTAATTTGTCAAGAAATTGAGAAGAAATCGAGAACAGAGTGAACACAGAGAAGAATCTGTGATGAGCTGCTGCTGAGTGAATCCGAGAGATTGAAGTGAGAAATTCGCCTGAAATCGAGAGATGAAGTCGAGAGAGATTGAACTCAGAAACCCAGAAGAAATTAGGAGATTGAGACGCTGCCGCTGAGTGAACTGATAGAAGAGAGTGATCGATGATGGTTAGCAGGCTGAAATCAAACTAAGAACAAGAGATCGAGAACGAGTTAATGATTGTGTAGTCATTGAAATAAGAGAACCCGAGAGATCAAGAATCGACGATGAATTGATTAGGGTTTGGTTTAAAAATTGAATCTGGCAGCAAGAGAGGATGGTACTTCCGCTGTTGTTAGATGGGTTTAGAGTTAATGTGAGAACGATGTTCAACCAGACGATGAGAAAGCTCAGATGGGTCTTTGGGTTGTGAAATGGAGTTGGTTGGTGGTTTAGACAGAAAAGCGGATTTGTGGCCGCCTCTAACACCCGAAACGCGCCGAGAGAGATGGGTTTGTGATTCGATGTTCGGGAGATGGTGTTAACTGGGTATAGGTTGGCTCAACAGAGAGGATTAACGGTGGGTATTGGAAGTGATGATGGTATGAGGTCTCTTTGTCGTGATTGAATGAGAAGAACTTCAGAATGATGAGGTCGATCTGCAAGAGATGTGAATTTGGTTAAGATAGAAAGGAGAGAGTGAAAGGCACCATTCTTTGAGAGTTTGTCGAGGAACAAGACTTGAAATGGCAGCGTAATGGAGCCGGTTTTAGTGATGACCAGATGGGGTTACTGAGTTCTTGAATCATGTGAGAAGATGAGATTACTTGTGGTGTTAATAGCTTAAGTGTAGGCAAGGAGGAGAGTGCGAGCAAGGGAAGCGATGAGCTCGAGTCATGTTGAGCCGAAATGGTTGCTGAGAAGAATGAGGCGGTGGCTTGAGATGCTATTGGAGCTGATCCGGTGCTTGCCACGAAGTTAGAAGAGGATGCTTGTTGAGTGATCTTTGAAATGGAGAGGAATCTGGTGATGGTGCTCTGTGTTGGCGGTTTGAGATAGAGAAGGACTTGGTGATTTTGCTATTGACTGAAGGGCTGCATCCGCGGAGAATGAAGTCAGCAATTGGAAGAATAGAATGCTTATAACTAGATGAATGCCTAGGAATTATGCAGGTCGAGCAAAGAATGTGAGCTGAAAAATGCGGTGCTTGTGATGTGGTGGTTGTGATCCGATAGCAATGGCTGGAGCCGAAAGTTGGTCTTTGGTCATGACAAAGGAGTTAAAGCGAGATAGGTTACGGGAGCCGCATAAAAAGGATTTGAAATGGTTGCATTATGTGAATTGACTTTGTGCTTGGAGTTGGAAGTAAAGAAGTTACGGGAGGCAACCATTATGGTCGAAGCACAATCATTGTGCTACAACACGGCTCCGCCGCGAGCAATGCTTATTCCATGGCAACTCAGTAAAGTCGGCCGATTAAGCTGGACTCGAATCTTGACTTCGGTTCGACTCATGACCTAGACCTTGACCTGCTGACTAACGGTTTGACTGACGGTTGACCCGTTTGACCGTTAGTCCTAACGGAGGACCGACGGAATATTCCGTCGAATATTCTCTTGACGGAGAAATTTCCAGGTGGCCGGCGGTGACGTTTTCCGGCCGGATTCCGGCCACAATCCCAGTTTTCCGGCGAGCCAAAAATTCCAGAATTTTCTATGGACTTCTCTCATGGGTATGAAGACTTGGGCTAGGAATTGGATGGAGAATTGGACTCAAATTTGGAAAGAGAAGGTGGAAGAGTTGAGAAAAGCTTGATTTGGAAATTGAATTGCAAAAGGAAAAGGATTCTATTCCTTGGAAGAATTGGAGAATATTGAAGCCTATAAATAGAGAAGTTTTCTACAACTTCTACACATCTCTCTCTACATCTCTCTCTACATATCTCTCTACATATCTCTACACACACAATTCTTTTCTTTTCTTATTCTTTGTGTGAACTTTTTAACATGAGTAGTTAATTTTATTGATTGAGGATGAATTCCTAGTTCTTAATATGATTTGAGTTTTTGTTTTAATTCTATCTTGAGGTTTTTCACATGATTATCGTTTGTTTTTACTAATAGGAGTGATCTTAATGACATTCATGATTGATTGATAGATTGTTTAGAATGCATGCTAAATTGATTTGTTAGTTTAATCTAATGCTAGTGAAAGTTAGGAGATAAGTAATCGTTTCTTGACTCTTTACATAAGTAGCAAACACGAGACCTTGCGGAGGGATTCCGTGGAGCAATTGTGTGTAGAAACAACGCTAGAAAGTGAACCAAGCGAACCGAGTTTAACTACTAGTACTAAACCTAAATTCATAAATCTTAATGCATTCGGGAATTACATCTTGTAAGCGGACCTCAAGGTGGTTCTTTTGAATAGAATCGATAACTAAGCGGACATGTTACTCGGTGAAATTAGGGATTTTGGGGCTAGCTAAGCGGACTGCTATCCTACGGTTGGTGATAATCTGTGACTAATAACAAGTGGAAAAGAACATAACTTGATTCATTATTTTGCAACGAAGAAGGATTCCTTGATCTCGTTTCTCTTATTGCTTTCAACTTTATCTTTTAATTGCTTTGTTTATTTTCTTTTGTTTTTTACACCCCCCTTTTCGTGACAATTTTTACAACTAGAATCTCGTGCTCCTCGTGGGATCGACCTTGACTACCCTATATTACTAGTTAATTAGGTAGTAAAGTATTAATTAATTTGTTGTGGTTACGACACGCATCAAGTGACAGTGAGTGGTCAGACAAAAAAACTTTGTTACAGTGAGTTGTCATTTCCATTTTGAGTGTACTGCCAGTCTCACTACGAATCTTTCAGTATGGCTACTTCAGTATCAAGAATCTTTTCAATGTCTCTTTCTTATTAATTTTTTTAAATTTAATGTACCGCCAGTCTCACTACTCACAAAAACACTTTATGTTTTGTTTATTAATATTTACTCTTGCATTTTCTTTATAAATTAGAGCGCCTCGTCTTCAGTATCTACAAACCAACACACCTATTCAGTAGCAATTATAATGGAAAACTACGAGAACACCTCAAACTATTGTTCGTCGGGTTCTTCTTCTTCTTCTTCTTCTTCTAATAATAGTTTTTATTCCTCCGATGATGATGCAGTAGCAATTCATCAAAATAACATGGCTGTTAGTTTGGGTCTCCATGTTACAAATTCGTGCCGGGCCTCAAACTCGTATCAAATTATGGAGAAATCGGGATGAGGGAGCTGAACTTCTATGGAAAGACTACTTTTGCCCGAACCCGCGCTTTCCACCTAATGTATTTCGTAGAAGATTTAGAATGCGTCGACAATTGTTTAATCGAATAGTTACGAAGTTGCGGGAGTAAATCGTTATTTTGTTCAAAAGCCTGATGCTTGTGGAGTTATGGGATTGAATCCTCATCAAAAAAACTAACAAAGAAAGAATCCGAATGTTAGCTTACGGATGTGCGGCCGATGCAATAGACGAGTACTTACGCATTGGAGAAACAAGCTGTTTTGGAAGCTACTCGTAGGTTTTGTAAAACTATTGTCCACTTGTATGGGCAAGAATATTTGCGTGAACCAAATGCTTTGGTGATGTTGAACTGCTCCTTAAGGAAAACGAAGCGGGGATTTCCGAGGATCTTTGGGTAGCCTAGATTGCATGCATTGGAAATGGGATAAATGTCCATCGTTGAGAATCGAGGGCTTACACCGCGTATAAAGGGAGCGAAAGTATTGTCTTTGGAGGCGGTGGTGTCGTATTATGTCCATTAAACATCCGAAGGGAAAATAAAAAAATCTCGGGGATGCAAGAGGGTGCACGGAAAGATGTAGAGCGAGGATTTGGTGTTCTCGCAACAACAATTTGGAATCATCAAACAACCCGCAAGAATGTGGGATACGGATGTGCTTGCCTATATCATGAAAACATGTATTATTTTACATAATATGATAGTAGAGGATGAGCGTCTACCGGTGACTGGCCACATATATATGAACAGCGTAGGAACCCATCACCAGTTGCTATATCAAGAGAAAATAGTGAAGCAGTTTCCCAAATTAGAGCTCAAACGTGGTCGTGCAATGCGTAACAAACAAACGCATATTAACTTGCGTGATGACTTGATCGAACACATATGGTCAGAATACGGGGATAGTTAAATAATTGGGCACAAGGATAGGTATAACTATTTTATTTTTAATAAAAATTGTATTATCTCTTCTCTATGTATTCATCGTCATATTTTAATTAATTACTGATGAGCATTATTAAAAGGGTTTTAAAAGTTAATTCAATCGAACGAAAATAATATTAAAATCCATAAATTACATAATAAACTGGCAAGAATAAAAATTAATATTTAAACACAATTCCACTACTAAACCTATTAGACATAATACGCCTTTGCTCAAGATTGGTTTCTCTTATTCCGCACAATGTCCGCCTTTAGAAGTTCGAAATACTCTCTTTGTAAGGGATCCAATTCATCGAGATCCTGCATTATGATGCGTAAGTCAGCATCTGCCGCCGCCTTGGCTTGTTTTGCCGCTAACTCAGCTTGTTTTGCCGCAAACTCGGCTGCTCTTTGTTCCATCTTGAATTTTGATTGTGCTTCGTAGTGCGCATTAAAATGTTGTTGTTCTTGAATAAGTTGTCGCATCATTTCCTCTTGGGCCGTTGATTTTTCTCGCCCTGTTTTCTTTAGTCGTTTCGCTTCTTTCTTTCCCAAATACTTAAAGGGTTGTCTCTTCTCTATGTCTCCTATCTCACCGTCATTAACGCGGTCGGATGGAGTTCCTTGATCATGTTCTTCCCCATCCTCTTCGTCATTCTCATAATTTTCCTCATCATGCGTTGTGTCAAACACAAATGTTGAGCGTCGATTATATTTTATATTTTCCAACATATATGGGTAGCACTCTTCGTGCTTAAATGGCTTCCCATCATTACAATCCTTGAACCGCAGCCTTGCTTCTTCGAGCTATTATTGTTTTCGATAACAGTTTAGTTTATGTGCAAGTAAACAATACAAAATAAGTGTTACAAAAATTGTAGAAAACTTACCGCCCTTTCAGGACCCCATCCAGTATGATGTTCACGTTCTATTTCTCCCTCTTTTGCAGAGAACAAAGCCACATCTTTGCTTATTCCCTCAAATCGTTTTTGCCACGACGTCCAAGGCCGCTTCGGCTTCTTAGGTAATAGTTGTTCAATATCATGTTTGATGCGACTCCATAATTCCACTTCGGATTGATCAGTTCCAACACCGGATCTTGAGATATTGATAAATGAATTTTACACATCGTTAAATCTTCGATTGTTGAAAAATTAGGACCTCGAGGAATTCGTCTTGCCATTAACCTGAGTTCAATGAAAAAACTCGGAAACTAAATTGAAAGACAATGGAATGAGTTAAATGAAAAAACTATTAAACTGGTTTCAAATACAATACAATGACTCTGTTCTTGTTGGGAAACATAGATTGAATAACTCTCTGTATTTATAGATATACGGGGCTGCAGTTTTAGTTTCCAACGGTCTTAAATGGCCAACGTTCTAAAATTTCCAACGTTACAAATTTCCCAACGGTATTACAAATAATTTGAAATTTTGAAAATACCATTTTTGAAATTTCGAAAACATATGAAAAACGGTGAAGGATGGGGCGTAGATATAAATTGCGCCCCATGTAGTAACAGGCGGTACTTATAAATGCGCCCCATGCATTCAACAGGCGTAACTTATAATTGCGCCCATGCATTCAACAGGCGTAACTTCTAATTGCGCCCATGCATTCAACAGGCGTAACTTATAATTGCGCCCATGCATTCAACAGGCGTAACTTATAATTGCGCCCGACATTCAACAAAGCGGATCGGTGATTGCGCCGACTACAAAGCGGACTTTAAAATCACACCCGATCAGACGTAACTTGTGACTACGCTTGAATGAGGCGCAATATTATGGTGCCGCTTGGTATCAGGCGCAAATGTTAATTACGTCCCACCGGGCGTAGTCTAAAGTTGCGTTTCAATCGGGCGTAGTCTTAAGGTTACGTCTCATTAACAGACGCAAATTACACCTACGCCCCAATCAGGCGTAGTCTCAAATTACGCCAGACTATAACCAAACCAAAGACCAAATTTGGTTTGGTTTTTAGTTTTAGTCTGGGATTTACTCTTTACTCCACTCGATAGTGTCTCTGTTTTCGACCAAATTTTTAGTTTTGGTCGATGACTGTGGTTGCTCTTATAGATACTATCCAACTATCTTTTGTAAGGTGTTTTGCAATACTCCATAATTATAGGCAAAGACAAGGAATAGGATGTATGTCTTGGTAGGTTTGATTTTGATGTTTTGGCTTACTAAAATGATTTGGAGTGGACATATGGATAGTACTCCTTCCAAAGAAATTTTAATTTGGAATGCTCATAAGGGACCTGTTCTTTCTTTGATTATGATTTCTTTCGGAAATTCCTTTTCGTCATATTCCAGCTTATTATGTATAAATTGATGATATATTTCTCAGACAATGAAGTTGAGCTTTCTTATCTGACAAGCACATTGGTTCCTCTAAATTACAGGCCATATGTGGTTAGTCTCTGAAGATGATACAGTTAAGGTCTGGACTTCGGAACCCATTGAAAAATATTTTATCTTCAAAGGTCGAGGAAAGACACGAGGCTGCCTTCATTTGTTGGGTTATATATGAAATAAAATCAAAAACAGGGATGAGTTGCATGAGTTTACAACTCTAATAGCTTTAACCATTTTTACTTTGCTACTGTTTCCTTTAAACAGGGATGGTGATAATTTGTTATAAAACGATTTCGTTCTGTTTATTTACTGTCTTACATTTGGCTGGGATACAATTTAGTTATCTTCAGGTTTCTCTTTTTTACATAACGACTCATTGTGATAATAAAATATATAGGTCAGGGAATTAGAGCCCGTGCAAGGCACGGGCACAACACCTAGTAAATTTAAATTAGAAAGGAAATTTGCAGAGACCTTCTGTAATTTGTGATAATACACAGACATTGTCCAGCTTTCCCTCCCAGTAAACAGTACGAATAGGAATGGGTTTCCTAATCAACTATTGAAGCAATCAACCACAACCAAACAGATTGCAACGTCCCGCACGTCACACCAACTTAAGATGCATAAGTCTAAACTACAGTCTGCAACATGTTGCACATCACACCAACTGAAGATGCACATATCTAAGCTACATAAACAAGTGTTCAGCCAAACTAAATGACCTAGTAAAACAATGTGAGCTAACTAGTTATTGATAGTGATTTGGCCTCGCAAAACAGTATAATGCATTTAAATACAACGAGGCAGCAGCAGCAAAAGCCTAACATGAGAAATAAACTGCACCGGACACCCTCTATTAGATTGTGGCACACTGATACACATGAAACAACATCTCTTTTTCTCCTTTAAATTTTTCAAGGATGAGAGATAACAAGAAACAACACCATTTTAAAATGATGTACAAACATTGTCCAGTTTTCCCTACAATAGCAACAGTAATAGTAGGAATAAGAATGGGCTTCTTAATCAACTATTGCAATCAACCACAACCAAACAGGTTGCAACGTCTTGCACATCATACCAACTTAAGATGCAGAAGGCTAAACGAAAGGTGGCAACATCTTGCACATCACGCCATGTCACCATCTGAAGATGCATAAGTCTCACTACATAAACAAGTGTTGAACCAATATCAATAGCCTAGTAAAACAACGTGAGCTAACTAGTTGTTGATAGTGACTTGGCCTCACAAGGAAACACTACAGTGCATTTAAAAACAAAGAGGCAGCAGCAACAGAAGCCTTACATGAGAAATGAAAAGTGCACCAGAAACCTATTAGATTGACACACTGATACAAATGAAATGACATCTCTCCTTCTCTTTTTGCAAGTTGCAAGGGTTGAAAGATAACAAAAATCAACACCCTGATAATGAAACAGAATTCTTGGATGAAGTTTCTCCGTCTTGATTGCATCATACATATCTCTAACCACGCCTTATAACTACATGTAAAACCGTTTTCAAAGATAACTATGCATCCAATTGAATATAAGCCATACTCATACAATTGGCAGAACCCATCTATCACATAAATGTCTATCAGAGCTCCCACTTTACAAAGTATTCTGGCAAATGTTTATTCCAATTCAATCTCTCGCTCATGAAAGGAGTGATAATCAGAAAGCATGTGATAAAGAATTGAAAAGGGGATGACTTGACCCTAAAGCTTCATCTCTTAATTATAAAGGGAGACTTTCTAAAGACCCTCAAATTCGATCACCTTACACGATTACACTATCTTCCTTGGGAGTCATGTATTCTCTTATAACATTAAAACAACTCCTGAACGACAGACATACAGAATAAGGTAGCAGATATCAACTATTAGAGAATTCCATAAAACTTAGAAGCTCAGGAACTCCTTTCCCCATTTCTTTTCATCAAAATGTTTGATTTTCTTCAACTGGACTACGAATCCATCCTAGATTCTATAAGAAAAGTAGATATCCTAGCATTCATAATTCGTGTTTTTCAACTTTCACCTACTCAACAATCACAATTACGATAGACCAAGATAACAAAATTATAAATCATTCATCAATTCTGTTATCGGATCAGTTGGGTTTTCAAAACCAAATGCATCATATGAAAAGGCAAAAGCAAAATTACATTACCTTAAGAAACTGTTTCAAAACAGCTCCTAACCAAAAGGTAAGTGACATACTATGGCTATTAACAAACAGAATAAGGCAGCAGATTATTGAAAAGAGAATATTAGAGAACTGATTAAAACTCCTGTCCCCATTTCTTTTCGTCATAATGTTTGAACTTCTCAGTTGGGCTACAAATCCTTACTAGGTTCTATAATAAAAGTAAGATACCCTAGATTCATAAATCATGTCATTCATATTTTCAGCCAACTATGATGGACCACGATAAGAAAATTCTAAATCATTCATCAATTCTGTTATCGGATCGTTCATGTACTCACAATTCTGTTATCGGATTGTTCATGTGCTCATATTTCTGCTATCAGATTATCGGATGTGTTGGCAATCAAATGCCGATGCATCACGAAATGAAATGTATCCAAACAAACATTATGAAAAGGCAAAAACGAAATTGCATTAACTTAAGAAATTGTTTCACAGAGAACAACATAAACAAACACATTACATATACCCTTATGCACACAAGCAAACCCTAAACACAAGAGTAGAGATATAAGACTTTGAAAGGTTAGTTTCAGAGTTTTTCATCAGGAATATAAAACAAACCCTAAATTTCCCGAAAATGATAAAAATGCAGATAAAATTAGAGAGAGATAAGGGATTTGTTTACGGATTCAAAATTACTTGGCAACCATCCTGAGAATGAAATCATCGTAACGAATCCGACCATCAGATCCAACATCAACTTCACGGATCCATTCATCAAACTCAGCAGCTTCAAGTTTCTCACCAATACTAGTTAGCACATGACGGAGATCAGAAACAGCAACAAAACCAGTAGAATCTTTATCAAGTACTTTAAAAGCATCACGAAGCTGACGATCAAATGGTTCAGGTTTCATATGTTTAGACATAAGATCAAGAAACCTAGGGAAATCAAAAGGTGTTGTTAGATTTTCTTGATGTACAATATCTTTTAATTGTGCTTGTGTTGGATTACCACCGAGAGATCTCATTAAGATCCCTAATTCTGATGCTGCTATTTTACCATCACCATCTGTATCGAATAAGGTAAATGCTTCTTTCATTGATGCTACTTGATCTTCACTCAGATCTTTCCCCATCTTCTTTCTCTACACAGAATTTTTTTTCTCAGATCTCTCTGTTCTCTCCTTTGTGGCTCTCTCTTTTTTCTCTCTATCTCTCTCTAAGTCTAAGGGGATGATTGATTGATGCGAGTGGCGCAGTTTCTTTTTGCCCTATGTTTTCTTTCGGGGGGTTTTCTATAAAGGTGATTAAGTTGTAAGGGATTGGGAGGTGATTAGTTTAATTGGAATGAAGTACATCTTGATTAGGGATTTTGGTTGGATTCGAGTTTGAAATTTAAAATTCAAATTAAATATAAATGGGCTCTTATACATGATATTAACCGGTAGGGGGTGAGCAACGGACGGACGGTTGCGGATTAGGGGTCACCCGCAACCAAACCGTCAAAGTTGCGGGTTTGGAAAATTGAACCGTGACCGGCCCAATCACCCGCGGATTTCACATCCGCGGATCCGCTGAATAATGCGGACCATTTGCGGATTAACTTAGCGGATGTATAAGGGGAAAAAAAAATTATGTTAGCACAAGGTAGTCCAACTTGTCATCGATAACTTGCCGTTGTCAGAGAGCTCATTTGGCTAGAAGTCAGAAGACATGGAACTTGGAAGGATGAATAAACGAACAGGATGTTTTGAAGCCCATCCCATCAGACTATTGTTTATGTGTAACAATGAATGAGAAATGAGAATTGGGTAGACTTAAAACCTCTTATTAACACATACTCGGCGGGCTTTATTAACTAGGCTTTATCCTTAGTAATTTTATTAAGTTCTCTTATTACCTTGCGGTGCGGGTGAATCATGGATTTGCAAAACCAACCGCACCCAAACCGCTAAAATGTGCGGATTTAAGAATCACATCCGTGTCCGGCCCATACGTCTTGCGGTTTGGGTCAAATCCGCAATTTTGCGGACGGTTGCGGATGAAATCCGCGGTTCCGGTTTTTTTGCTCAGCCCTAGGTAAGGTTGAGTCTTGTAGCAAAATGAAATCCCAATCGTTTGCAAACCAAGTAACTAGTAACTACTGACTTTCGGGGCTTAATTGGGGCCCCAAGAAATAATTAGGGGCCTCAGACATTTTATTCCCACCCCCAAAAAATCTATTTCCACCCCAAAATATAGTGAAAATATAGTTTTACCCTCCACTAAACCTAAAACTTAAAATTTTATTAACCCTTAATTCTAAACCCCAACTCATTTTTATTTTTAAACCCAAAAAATAATCGATCACCTCCTCCCCTCCCTCTCGACTCTCCATCACAACCGAAAAATAAGAGTCACAACCTCATAGTTATATACCCTAACGATTTTTCATATGCATGTTATTTGTATGAAAAATCGTTGATGTTTAGAATGTAGGAGATAAAGACCCTTTTTCTGGGTTTTGACGACCCCTTTTTATACACTAACGACTCTTTATGACCAAAAACTATATCTCTGTCCAAAAAAATGGAAGGATCGTCATTGTTTATTGGAGAATCGTCACCAAATTTGGTAGAGTCGTCATGATATTGAAGTGTTTCAAAAACGACCCTCAAAACGACCCTCATAATTCGTCATTGTTTCTTGACGACTCTAAACAGTCGTTAATGCTTATAAAAGAGTCGTTATCCTCTTCTAAGATTCATTAATCGGGGGAGATACATTATAGGGTCGTCAACGACCCTCATGAGTTGTCTTTGTTTCTTGACGACCCTAAACAATCGTTAATGCTTATAAAAGAGTCGTTATCTTCTTCTAATGTATTTCCGCCATTAATGACTCTTCAAAGAAGATAACGACTCTTTTATAAGCATTAACGACTGTTTAGAGTCGTCAAGAAACAATTTTTAAACACTAACGACTCTTGAGGGTCGTTTTTGAAACTTTAACGACTGTTAAGAGTCGTTATTGAAAAACTTCACTACCTAACGACTTTTCTCAGAAAAAAAAATATTTTTTTTTTGCAAACTAGAAATTTGAAAAAAAAAAAAAAAATTAAAATTAAATTAAGTGAGATTAACACTAATTAAGTAAAATTATCATTAATTAAATAAGGGTAGATTAGCCATTACCTAAAATATTTGGATAAGGGATGTTGAAATTAGGTTTGGGTGACATTTTTTGTCTTATAGTGTGAGGCCCCTAATTAGTTTTCGGGGCCCCCAATTCAATCATTGCTCACTTTCATGTGGTGCAGAAGAGTATCGCTTTGTAGACGTGCATCGTGGTATCGATGTCAAATTATTTTACTATTCTATTAGAGATACAATTATCCAAGGTGAAGATTTTATGGGAACTAGGATTACATCGTTTTGACTTTATGTAATGATTTGTGATGTATATAAGGAGATAATGGAGATATAATTGTTAATGAAGTAACTCAGTATTCACTAGTACTACCTAACTCTTCTTTATTTTCCTCACAATCTTCAACTACATTACAGACGCATCAAAAAAGATGGATACCTAACAACAAACTCTAAAGAACATTACAGACCTACATGTGGGTCAATCACCACGCTTAATTAAATTAACTGCAACTTAATGACTAAAGATACCCAACTCTAACTAAGGGAACTGCATGACCATGTAAATACTCCCCTCTTCAGTATATCACTGTCCTTAAGGATGATATTTTGGAAAGTGAGCTCTAACATGAGCTAAATCCTCTCATGTTGCATCAGGAGGAGTGGTGTGTGACCACTGAATCAGAAGATATTAAACTGCCTTACCCTGACGAAAAACTTGTCGTGAATCCAAAGTTGCAATAGGCTTTAGAATTACCTCACCTTCGAAATCTAGCAATGGCGGTGTAGGCATAGTGGTTGCAAAAGAACACCAATCTTTTCTTCGGTTGAGAAACATGGAATCTTTGGATGAATTTTGTAGCTAGGCGGTAGGGCTAGCTTGTACGCAAATCGGACAATCTTCTGATTTACAGGGAAACGGCCATAGTAACGAGCAGACAACTTGAAATTCTTGAGCAATGCCGTAGAAAAATGTCTATAAGGTTGCAGCTTCAAGTATAAAAGATCACCAACTACAAATGATCTGTTTGTTCTCTTTTTGTCAGCAAACATCTTTATCTTGTCTTGTGCTTTATGCAAAGATTCCTTCAAAATATCTATAACAACATCTCTTTTCTGTAAATACTCCTCCACTAAAGAGGTAGTTTCCGTATTAGGAAAATCCAGGTGATAGTCGCATTTATGTGTCTAATTTGTCCTCAATGTTTCGTATTGTTAGTACTCGTTTTTGTCCTTATTATGGTGTTTTGTGTGTTTGTAGGTATTTTTTGGAAATAAAGATTTTTGGAAAATTCGGCTCGAAAAGTTTCTCGGAACACCCCTGGAGGACATTTGATATTTGGACTCCCACTTTGGATAAGGGGTAACCCAATTACTAAGGGGCACCCAATTGATATTCGCACCCCCAGCTGTTGGATAAGGGGTGACCTTCTTCTTCGTTTGAAAATGAAATTTGGCGGGAAAAAATATCTTCACGCCTGGCAGAACTGAGTTACGATTTTGGGAGCACTAGAAGGAGATTCAAAGGTGAAAATCATTGGGTATCTTCCTTTGGGCCTAACAGAAATGGTATGGGTCGATTAAATCGTCCAAATTTGGCTAGATAACTCGTGTTGGAAGAAAACAGGAGCTGTGCAGGGAAGATATTCACGGATTACGGCGTGATTCGACGAGTTTTGCTCGTGTTTGGTCACTTCAAAAAGCGTGTAGGAGTTAAGTAAGGAAGATTCGGCACATATTTACGACATCGAAGCGTGTAGAAGCAAAAATGGAAATAAAATATTCAGAATATTTTTATCAAAGCCGATGTAATGAGAGAATTTGAGGAGTTATTGTCGTGATATCTTTGCCCTGTCGAGTATATATTTGTTCTTGAGGTCGAGTAGAAGGTCTATGGAGAGTTTGGGTAGAGTTTAGAGCGTCAACAAAGGTGAGAATCGAGAGTTGCGAGAGAAAATTTTTCTGTGCGAACTGAAGAACACGAAGAACAGACGGCCAAAGACCGTCGTTCTTCAACAGTGTCAACGACAGAGCACCGTGGGTCGTAGTTTGGAGGCAGTCTTAAATCAATAGTAACAACGACGGGAAGGCTTTATCGTTCTTTTTACAATTTGGTTTGTAACACTTATAAGCTGTTACAAACCCGGTTTTTATTTGATATCTCTCCTTTTCATCATTTGTAAGCACCTTTGAGCAATAAAATCATATTTTGAGCGTGTTTCCAACATGATGAGCTAAACCCCATTCTTTGGGACGACGGAGGAAGACGAATTTCATACATGGGTAAAATTATTTAATTCTTTTTTAGACTTTTGCATTAATTTTAATTGAAAAATGATTTGAATTAATTGGTTGTCATTTAATTTGATGATGTATGCTTAGCTTAATTGTTTTGATACATCATGCTTAGGATTTACAACCAATCTTTTGGGGATCTATCTTGGCAAAAATAAGAGTCCGTGTTTTTATTTGTTGAGCGATAATTGTTAAAAGAATTAATATTTGAACCTTTTGTTATGAGTTTGTCCGAATCCACGAGTCCCGAAGACATCTCTTCATCCTGTGACAATATTTGTATATATATTTTCTTTATCTTTAGTATTTTCTTTTATTAAAACTTAAAATCAATCCAACAAAGTCCGAGTGAATGACAACCCTTTTACTACTACAACATCATTGAAAAATAACCATCAATTTTTGGCGCCGCCGACGCGGACTTGTGTATAGATTTGTTTTTAGATTTTTATTTTTATTATTTTTGTTCTTTTTTACGCGTTTGGTATTTCTGTTTCCTTTCAGATTTGGAGTGGAGCGAAAGAAAAAGAGAAAGTCTTTGAAAAGAAAAGCAAAGCCAAAATAGGAAAGAAAAGAGAGATCCGAACAAGTGAAGAAGAAAATTTTGTATATAGTGTAATTATTTTTTTTTATTTTTTTTAGAAACTGTAATTAGGTAATTATTTTTGTAATTTTTATTTTTGGACTTTTTAATTTTTGGACTTTATTTTTGGACTATCGGACATTATTAATTTTAAACCCTAAGGAAGGGTAATTTAAATATAAATTGCACAGGGAAGGACGGTGATTACGATATCACCTTGGCCCCTCGGGTTCGTACACGACATAGGAGTCGTGGCCCGAGTCGACTTCAACGGTTCATCCCCCGTCTGGAACGGGAGGTAAGAATTCTAAACACCCGCGAATCCCTTGTCAGCGGGTTTACTGGATGATTTTGTATGCATATATGTTGAGGTTTTGAATACGGCTGTTTTAATTTCCTAGTAAAGGGCAAGGACTGGCCATACAAGATAAGGGTTCGGATTTCATCACCGTTCTCTTCTTGCCCGCCTTAGGAAAACAAAACCAAACGCGAACCTAATCCTAAAATTTTGAATAGAACGAGACCGATAGGGTAACGAGCTTAATAGGAAAGTCATTCGAAAAATATTGGTTACTCTATTAAGCATACTTCGAAGTTCATGATGGTTTCTGTGAGTTGAATGCGTGACTGCGCCGCCTTGTAATGCGGTGAGGCCTTGGGTATCTAAGATCCACGCAGCTTCCCTTGCCTCTATTCAACTCACTTAAACTCGGATTGATTCCGAGAGGGGTTTGCTCGTTGTAACGAATTCCCTTTCGAAGGATTAGAAGGCTGGTCTAGAAACAATCTAAGTGGAGCCATCATGCTTTTTGTTTGCTAGAAATCGTAGGTTTGTTGTGGTCGAGTCGGCCTTGTTTGTGCTTGTGAAGAATTCCCTTGCGGTTAGGATGTCAAACTGGTATTATAATAGCCATTACAATGATTATGATTATCCAAATGAACATTATGGACATCACTACTTTTTATGACCATAGTGTGAATGGTGGTTGGGAACGCCAACCTTTTGAAGGTTATGGGTCATACCATGGTGAGCCCAATTACTATTCACATGAATACCGGTCATATGAGCAAAATTCCTATAATTCCTCCTCTCTCTAGATAAGGCGCTTAAGATATTCTTATTTGTGAAAGGAGTTAAATATTCATAAGTTAACTAGGATGTCAACACGTAGGTTAGAGTTAGAGACGGAAGAAAGAATTGCTCGAAATACTTTGAATTGCCAATACATTGTTTCAAAAATCACCCTTGAAAATGAGGAAAATTTCTATTTACATAATCAAGATGACGAGGTTAGAATTGAAAGCAATACTTTAGATGAGGTTCAACCATTTTCATGTTATGATTATGATGAGGATAGTGTTGATGAAGAATTTAAAATATGTAGGCATAGTGATCAGAATTTGTTACTCCGATTGAACTTTATAATGATAGTACTATTTCTCGGTTCAAATCCCAATAATTTTAATGATTATTCACCTATTCGAAAGGATGAGGATTTGACTAGAGATGCCACCGTTTTAGACGATGTAGTTCATGATCCTTTAGCCTACAATATGTTGGATAATCCATTATTTGATGCGCCTATAAGTGAATCAGAGGAAGTAACTATGATTAACACCTTAGTTAACGAGCCTTTAATAGAAATTTTCGTGATAATCCTTTATATGATTGTGATGATGGTTTAGAGGAAAGAGGTTACCACGAGAATACTGTTTTAGAGTCTAGTGATTTAGAAACACTAGTCTTAGAAGATGATAAACTCGTAGAGATGAGTAAGGATGCATTACCCGATAATAACCTAGAAGAATCAATTGACCATTTTCGGGATTCGATGTTCTAGAAATTAGGGAGATTGTGACTAGTCTATCTAGAGACACTTGAAAACTCTAAGTTTGGGGGTGATTATCACTCTCCTAGTTCCTTACCTTTAACTCTCGGGAAAGTCCCCTCACTTAGGACCTGGACATCCGTGCCTCAACCATTTTACAAGATTATCTTCATACACTTTTTCCCGAACCTAGTTGTGTCCATAAAGAAGTTCAGTTGTTAGAAACCCATCCTCTCAAGGTTGATGTGGTTAACCCAGGCTATGATACCACGATTGACTTTGTTTTCCCACCAAAAACCTTCCTTCCAATTGTGGGAACATATAAGTTTCGAGATGTGTCAATTATTAAGTTTTGAGACTAAACCTAATTACTTTAGGATATTAGGGTCGACACATTTTCTTAAGGAAGACCACCAATCTTATTGTGGTCAGCTGTGTAAAGTCAAAACGATTGACTTAGAGGATCCTCAATTATTCGAGTTATTATTATGTGCTTCTAAGTTTTTATTTGAGTTTTCCAGACTCTAGGACCCGAACATTCGGATCTAACTTTTGAGGAAATGCAACCCATGAAAATATGTTATCTAGACCCTTTTATAGAACCCGAACTCCGAACCACAACTAGATGTAGTTGTCTTAAACATGAAACTAGACAAGGGTGTGCTTTATTTGCTAATTTTCTTGGGATATTGCATATTCTTTTTACTTGTGATAGCCCTATTTGGTTTTGGGGATCCGCAGTTATTCCGGCTATTACTTTATGATTGTATGAGGTGACTAATTCCTTCTGAAGTCTGGCTTAAGACTTTAAACTTAGCACTTCTTGGGAGGTAACCCATGCTCATGCAACACGGTAATATCTTTCCTTAACTCTTTTGCTTCAAGTGGTAACAGTTTCTCCTTGTTCATACTTTTAATTTTATATTTAGAATATTGAGGACAATGTTAGATTTAAGTTTGGGGGTAAGGGAGAAACTTTTTAGTTGCAATAAATAAACTCCAAAACTAGAAATTTATGCTTATTAAGGTCGGCACTAACTAATCTAAGTGGATGGGAACATCTTGGTTGTAGGAGTTGAGGAACCAACGATTAGATGGAAACATCTAGAAGAGTCTATTCATAAAAGCATAGAGCTCAGGTGTTAGAAAAGAAAACATGGTAGTTTCGCCATATCCTCGTGATGGAAACATCGAAAGAATCCTGATCACTTCTTTTGTTTTTCTTTTTATCATTGCTAGGGTGAAATAGAGTGACTGAGACACACAAAAAAAAAAAAAAAAAAAAAAAAAAAAAAATTGAGACCAGACCATCAGACCAAACATTTGGAATAAATACAATAAAGTCGACCACTGGTACCCTTGTATATGCCAAATGAGTTGACCTAGAGTTAGGATTATCGACCACTTTGGTTCCCTTGTATATGCCGGTGTGTTGATATTAGTCCGAACCAGTATCTCGATCCATTAGGATAGGTTCACCTTAGTCAACATCATCCACGTTTTTCTCTACATCCATCTTCTTAATCTATCCATGTGATTGGTTGACTCAGGTTTATGATGTCCGAAACTATCTGAGTAGAGCTCTGTCACTTTATATGAATTTTAGTATGCTTGAGTGCAAACTCGTGTACAACAATTGGAATTTCGCATCAGGGTACTTCCTCCTATAGTCAATGATTGTATGCCAACCAAGGAGATTCTTTAGTGCCTTCCAAGGTTCTGCGTAGATAGCTAGGGTCTGGAGTAATGGTTTTGTGGGTACACCTCTGGGTAAAACCCTCCGGAGACAACACTCCGCCACTAGGGCCACCTAGGGGTTCAAATGATTTTTATTTTTTAGAATAAATTTGCTCGAGGACTAGCAAATAATAAGTTTGGGGGTATTTGATAGTCGCATTTATGTGTCTAATTTGTCCTCAATGTTTCATATTGTTAGTACTCGTTTTTGTCCTTATTATGGTGTTTTGTGTGTTTGTAGGTATTTTTGGAAATAAAGATTTTTGGAAAATTCGGCTCGAAAAGTTGCTCGGAACACCCCGGAGGACATTTGATATTTGGACTCCCACTTTGGATAAGGGGTAACCCAATTACTAAGGGGCACCCAATTGATATTCGCACCCCCAATTTGTTGGATAAGGGGTGACCTTCTTCTTCGTTTGAAAATGAAATTTGGCGGAAAAAAATATCTTCACGCTGTGGCGTAACCGATTACGATTTTGGGAGCACTAGAAGGAGATTCAAAGGTGAAAATCATTGGGTATCTTCCTTTGGGCCTAAAAAGAATGGTATGGGTCGATTGTCGTCCAAATTTGGCTAGATAACTCGTGTTGGAAGAAAACGAGGAGCTGTGCACGGAAGATATTCACGGATTACAGCGTGATTCGACGAAGTTTTGCTCGTGTTTGGTCACTTCAAAAGCGTGTAGGAGTTAAGTAAGGAAGATTCAAACATATTTACTGAATCGAAGCCGTGTAGAAGCAAAAAATGGAAATAAAATAGTCCCGAGAATATTTTTATCAAAGCCGTGTAATGAGAGAATTTGAGGAGTTATTGTCGTGATATCTTTTCCCTGTCGAGTATATATTTGTTGCTGAGGTCGAGTAGAAGGTCTATGGAGAGTTTGGGGAGGTTTTGGAACACAACAGGGGTGAGAATCGAGAGTTGCGAAAAATTTTCTTTCTCCAGGCTGAAGAACACGAAGAACAGACGGCCAAAGACCGCTGTTCTTCAACATGTCAACGACACGCTTTTGTGGGTCGTAGTTTGGAGGCAGTCTTAAATCAATAGTAACAACGGTTAATTTTTATCGTTCTTTGCAACAATTCGGTTTGTAACACTTATAAATCATTACAAACCCGGTTTTTATTTGATATCTCTCCTTTTCATCATTTGTAAGCACCTTTGAGCAATAAAATCATATTTTGAGCGTGTTTCCAACATGATGAGCTAAACCCCATTACTGGGACGACGGAGGAAGACGAATTTCATACATGGGTAAAATTATTTAATTCTTTTTTAGACTTTTGCATTAATTTTAATTGAAAAATGATTTGAATTAATTGGTTGTCATTTAATTTGATGATGTATGCTTAGCTTAATTGTTTTGATACATCATGCTTAGGATTTACAACCAATCTTTTGAGGATCTATCTTGGCAAAAATAAGAGTCCGTGTTTTTATTTGTTGAGCGATAATTGTTAAAAGAATTAATATTTGAACCTTTTGTTATGAGTTTGTCCGAATCCTGAGTCCCAGCACATCTCTTCATCCTGTGACAATATTTGTATATATATTTTCTTTATCTTTAGTATTTTCTTTTATTAAAACTTAAAATCAATCCAACAAAGTCTGAGTGAACGACAACCCTTTTACTACTAAAACATCATTGAAAAATAACCATCACCAGGTGAGGTGGAAAATAACCAAAGAGAGCTTGAAATGGTGACATCTTTAAACTTGTGTGGTGATTAGTGTTGTACAATCATTCAACAAGGGGAAGCCAGTTGAACTAATTTTTGGGCTTATGACCTGTCAACCATTTGTAGGATCATATTCTTCTTATTAGAATCTGGCAAACCTTCAATGAAGTTTAAAGAGATATATTTCCAAGCATGCTTTAGAGTTACAGCGGTTGAAGAAGTCCAACTAGGTATGTATGTTCAGATTTATTTCTCGGGCATAATCATATGAAGATACAAATTGAAGAATATAACACCCCTCATGCCAGGCCACTAGAAGTATGCCTTAACTATTTGGTAGGTTCCCTGAATGCCAGCGTGACAACTAATGTCAGATGAATACAGAGAAGAAATAATACCATATTTGACAGAAACACCAGTGCGCAGAAATAGTATGTCTTTATACCTCAGTACTCCTTACCTTGTATGAATAATTTCCTATTTTTATAGGAGAGATGAGCAGCTTGTTTGTGATGCAGTTAGCTACCATGTCTTGTTCATAACTCTTGGAAATATCAACTGCCCAAACTGATCTTTTAGTAGAGATAGTGTTGCAGGAGGCATGTGGAATTCTTGAGAGATGATCAGCTATTTTGTTTTTAAAACCCTTGTTATACTTAATTTTATAATCAAATCCAAACAATTTCATTAGCCATCTTGGTTGCAAAAGAGTAGTAACCCTTTGTTTCATAAGGTAGTTAATGTTTTATTGACCGGTATATATAATGAAATGATTACATGTTAAGTAACCTCTCCCTTTTGTAACTGCAATTACAATGACTAACATATCATTATCATAAATAGATATCCCCAATGATCTAGGGCACATGGATTGCTGTCAAAAACTATAGGTTTATTGCCTTGCATGAGTACTGCCTCGATACCTCTAGCACAAGCATCAATCTTTAAGATTAAAAACTTGGTGAAGTTATGCAAGGCCATAACTTGAGTTGTGCTCATTGCTTATTTGAGTTGAAAAAATGCTTGCTCAACTTTTAGAGACCATGCAAAGGCATTTAGTTTCAAAAGATCAGTAAAAAGGCTTACAAATGGATCCATGTATACACTTTGAAAAACTTTCTATTATAACATGTTAATATCAAAATATCAATTCTTTTTAAGTAGATGGAGTAATCCAAGAAGTCATGCTAGAAATCTTGGATGGATCAGTTGCTACTCCATGTAGTGTGATTATGTGCCTAAGTAGTATTCCAGTTCTTTTTGAGCAAAGCAACACTTGAACTTTTTATCAAATAATTGATGAGTCTTAGAGTTTGGAGCACTTACTTAAGTTCTCGAACATGAAGGGATTGGTTGGGGCTACACAACAAACACTAAGACATATTATCTGAGAAATGGCTTGAGTGCGCTATTTATTAGTGACTGAAAAGTAGCAAATGCATAACTAAGGCTAAATTGCATGACCTTAAACACATAGTGACCAGGTTCATAAATTCTAATCTGATAATATCCATACTCAAATCCAAAGATCATAAATACTTGCATAACATGCAATTCATCTATAAACTTATCAATAACATGTATTGGAAATTTATCTTTTAATAGTTATAGCATTCAATCTTCTATAATCAACATAGAACCTCCATGAGTTTTCTTTCTTCTTACCTAGCACGATTATAGAAGCAAGGAGACTATGGCTTGGTTGGATAATACCTAATTGAAGCATGCCATGAATTAACTTCACTACGACGAATTTATGGATGTAGGGGCATATGTAACTGATAAGGTCATTGGTTAGCGGTGTGGCAGGAAGAAGGAGTGAAACTTTATGAACCAAGGATCTTGGTGGTGACAGGGATTTGGCATCAATAAAAAACAACATTGAAGTCTTGAACGACTGAAGGATTTGATGGGTAATAATATACATAGGTTGATATTGTGAAAAGGAGACCAATAACTCCATGTGAATTTTTATGAAAAGAATTCATAAGTACATTGTTACTCATCAATAATATTGAGTGTAGGTTGTTATCTTGATCCATATAGATTTATATTCTTACCATGTTGCTTGAAATAGATGCTCGGGTTTAAAATTAAACATGACATCACCTAATTATCTAGGCCGCCTCAGCCCCTATGACCATGTCACACCCACCAAGTGGTAGTAACCTCAAATCTCCTAAAAATTTGTTGTCATGCATTGACCAAAACAGTTTACTACAAACTCCGATACTAACAATCTTCTCTCCTTTATCAACAGTTATAGGTTAATGAGTTATTGTCTCAATATTATAGTCAATCTTTTGAGCTAAGTTTGTACCTATGAATCTATGCGTCTTGCCAGGTGTCTATGAGGATTGAAATAAAATTATTCTTAATATATCGTGGAATTATAATAGTGTCACTACTTATGCTACCAGTGAAAGCATGTAGAGATATCTACATATCATATTCATGGATGTTTCTCTTCAACTTCAAGTTGTGCTAGTTCTTCTATCTAATCCTCAGGTTTGTTTGTCATTAGCATAAATAACGGTTGTTGTTTATACCTATGAACATGTTTGATCTGCTCATCACAATTGGAGCAAACACCTTTTTTCTTTTCTTACCCTCAGTTGGTCATTAGCGAGTCGCTTAGTTGGTGGTAGGTTGGTGGGTCTTGATTGGAATTATCTAGTTGGAAGACAGCTTGAATGGAGCTGGTGAACTTGAGGTGATGGGCGTGGTTGGAGTTGGGATCTTTGAAGAAATAAACATGGGATGATGGGGTGTGATCTGAAAGTGGGTTTGAATTTTTTCTATTGGTCGTCTACAATGACTTCTTGTAGTCTATCTTGAACATTTGGATGATACTTCTAAGTTTATATTTTGACTCACTTATGAATCCCGGATAAAATAATCTTGATAAGATTAGGGTTTTTAATTAATATCAAGACCTTGAGGGGTTCAAATTTCTTGTAATATTCTTGACCATATTGGTTTATAACATCTTATTGAACATACCTACATAATTATTTGCTAGTTCTTAAAACCGACGATAAATAATAGTAGACAAACTATACAAAGAGACAGTATCTACTAGTTTGAGAATTTAAAAACCATGAATCAACTTATCCCGCTATATACATTAAAGTTATACTTACTTTTTGGTTCTCATGGGTGTTATGAATGAAAAAAATACCTCTCAAACTTGCATATCCATCCTTAAGGATTCTCATCATCAAATCTGGGAAAACTGAGCTTAGGAAGTCAATTCTTGTTGTTTAAGCCGAGGTTGGAGAGATGAAAGAATGGAGATTTTGGTTCGAGTCTATCTCCGAAGAAAAATGATCCCTCTTTGTGTGTATTTTCTTTAGATAAATAATCTACCATCTTCTAGTACTTTGAATATGCTTTGTATATGATGGTGATAACAGTTGTTAGGGCATTTAAAACCTTGTATTGTTTCTTTGGTAAGTTAACTCTAGCCTCATATTCACGAGAAACCTCAGCTAAATCATGTGTTTGTTTCTTTATTTCTCATGTTATATTGTCAACATCTTTTAAAGTAGTTTCTATCATGAAAGAATTTTTTCTAGGGTTTGTTTCAGCATGAAAAACTTTGCTCTAATACCACTTGTCCTATATAAGAACAAATTGATAAGAAGAAGAAATGGAAAAGGGACGAATTTGCCTCTCCACATTGATAACAAATTGTTTCTATTACTTAAAATTCGTTACTTACTCTTATTTATATACTCAAACTCTCGAGATAAACATTCTTATATTATTACAAATCATTCCTCACTAACAACTAAATAATTCACTAATCTAACTATTTCGTTTACTTGCTAACTACTCCACTTATGCCACCATTTAGATAAGGGCTACCTAAAGAATTTAGGGTTAAAAACAATTTGAAACCAAATCAAACAAACTCAAAGTTAGGGCCCTTCCAACGTTGTCTCTCTTCTTTTCTCTATTTTCCTTACTCCTTTTAATAAACCTTAGTTACAACAATATTACCGCTTTTATTCTTGCTCGGATTTAGTCTTCGGACTAGATCAGAGAAAGGCTTTCTCTTTTATTTAATGGGGCTCATCTAGTTGTAGTCTTGGTATGAAGTGGATGAATGTTTTTGCGTTTCTGATATTTCAAACCTCTTGATTTTTTTTTATTTTTTTTTTATTTTTAGATTTGTTATCTTTTCACTGTTCCCTTGATAATTTTTCAAATTTAAGCTTTATGACGTGCTTTTATTTTCGATATTTCTTTGCCTTGTTCTTCAATATCTTCGTTAGTCATGACTTTGAGTAAAACTTTTTTTTTCACTGGACTAAAGATAGGTTTCATTTTTTGGTGATGGTTTAGATGCTTGATGATAGGGGCATGATGATGTAGAAGTGTGCAGTTGATAAGTGCATATTTCACATATAATTGGTGTCAATTCCATGCTAGTATTTGTTGGGTTTCTTGAAAATTATTTTATATTACGCTTGTTTCCTCTTACGCTTGTTTCCTCTTATTTGTGTTTTATTAAGTGAATCATCTGAAAAGAAGTGAATTTGTGCTTAATTGTGCAATAAAAGAAGCTAGCTACAAGTGGAGAAGGACCAAAGATAAAGTGGAACTCGTTCAAGTACAAGAAATCTACTTTTCATTCTGTAGAGGACGAGAAGACAAAGGCAATGGCGAAAGAATGGAGTCATTATGAGTTCGTATGAAGAAGTTATGAGCAAAACAAGAACTTAGAAGACTAGAAAAGGCAAAATGGTCATTCTCTAAGGGATTTGCTATTGGAACCCCAACCGAATGTTAAGGGACACCTTCCTGTTAAGGGGCAGACTGTTTCACGGGTACTGCTAAACGCAGTCAGTCTTTTGCTAGGGGGCGTCCATTCTGTTAAGGGGAAGTCATATTCAAAAAATCACTAAAGACACCTGGATTATTACTCAAGGCACCTCTTCTTCTTCCTTATTATGAACATGAAGAACATGAGTTGTTCTTAATGGTGGTCATCATGATGATCACGATGGTGATGGATTTGATCAGCAATGATTTTTGAATTTTAATACATCACTAGGTTCACGGGGATGATAGAAAGCATGGGTACTAGCCTGATTTCGATAAATCATTCATACTCGAGTTTGGCAGTGGATTATTGGTTGCTGCCATTGAACCGATCTTGGTGATGAGTTTAAATTCAGAGACTCGATTATTCCGGTGCTGCCAATATCGTGATTAATGTTGCTGCTGCCATTGGTGACTGTTAAAGAGCTCGACAGTGATGATAATGGAGAGCTCGATGAGAGATGGGTGATAATCATCATCGATGGAAGAATATAGAGATGAAATCGACCTTGGAAGAGATGGTGCTTGATTCAATGATGAAGCTGCTACCATTATCGGTGATGAAGGAGCTCGAGATGAAGTTCAGGGAGAACTCGATATGGAAGGAGAACTGCTACTGTCATTGAATTGGAGCTCGGGTTGATGATCATGACAATGATAAAGATAATGGCTTGCTGCCGTTGATGAAGGCAGTGAAGACAAGAAGAACTCGAGCAAGCTGCTGCTATTCATTGTTGCAGGTGGTTAATGGTGATGATAACGGAATTGGTCGACGATAAGGGCTTCTGCCATTTGCGGGTGAGAAATGATGGCGTCATTGGCGGGACCCAGCCAACACGTTCCACTAAACGAAATCATGGATTTTGTAACGTTGAAAAAACGTTAGTATCTATATATTGTAACGTAAAAAAATGTTGGAAAAGTGCCGTTAGTATTAGTGTTACAGTAATTTATCAACGGTTCATTTTGTTACAATATTTTTTTATTAAATAACGGTTTCATTCGTTGGAATAAATACACCAACGGTTATCTAGTCAGCACAAGATTTATCTTGATGTCATTTTGTTGTAACGGATAGCCGTTATTGTGCAGATCGTAACGGTTAGACTGTAACAATTCGGTGTAACAGATACTGTAACGGTGATTTTGTGTGTAAAGGTTGGCTCAATGCCACCTGTCCTTTCTTGTAACAGCTACATCAACGATTGTAATCGTTGCTTAGTTGATTGTAACGGATTGGATTTAACAGTTATTGTAACAATTTAAAACCGTGATAGCTCAGTCTAACGGCTGCCGTACGACACGTGTCAATTGTTTTTTAACGTTTAAAGTAACGGCTTCAAACGTTGATGTTTCATTGTAACATTTTGGATATAACAACTTGCTGTAACGATTCGATTCGTAATAACTGACAGAACGTTAGCGTCCGCCACGTGTCTATCGCTTGTAACATATAGACTAACGGCTTTAGACGTTGACGATTAATTGTAACAGTAATGAATTTTCCAGGTGTGCTAATTACTAACAGATTTTATAACGTTGATTCGACGTTGGTAAAAAAAATAGTTTTCAAAAGAAAAAAAACGTTTTTTTTTTCTGTTATAAATAAGCTCCCATAATTGTACCCTGCAATGCAATGCAATCCATTTCTGAAGTTGCATTGCAATTCATTTGAACCTGCAATACTGAATGTGAAACCCATAACTCAATCTCACTCCACAGTACATACATTCTCATTCTAGCAGCACAAGGAATTCATTCATTTCACAAATCCATACAACAACCAATTGAACCAAGGTTTATCTTCTAATTCATTCACATACGCAAGTATATACAATTGTCATTCTTACATTGAAAGAACTGCTTAAGCCTAAAAAAATACATGGTTCCCTATATGGTTATAATCAAATGACATGGGTTGTGTTTTTCAGCTTTTAAATATAAAAGTGTTGTTCTGCATTATACCTTGGTGAAAAAAATTGTTCATGATCAGCCAAAAGAAGTCGTCCTTTGACATCGAGTAGCCTTAACCACTCATGGCATCGGATATTGCCATCGATTCCAAAGATCTGAAGAAACAACAAAAATGAAACAAACTCAAATTAGAAACAACTCTCATAGGAGAGAGATTCATTCAAGAATTTAACGGCAATTCACTTACATGTTCATTCTCATTTTTCAATACATACATTCTCATTATAGACCAACCAATTGAACCAAGATTTTCCTCATCATTCATTCAGATACCTAAGTATATGTGAGTGAAACAACTACTTGAGGCAAAAAAACATACATGGTTCACTATGTTATAAGAAAATGACAAGGTTGTGTGTTTCAGCAGTTTCTAACATAAGCAAGTTTGTAGTGCATACATTCTCACTGTTTTTTATATGAACATGGCAACCTAAGCATCAAAAGTTTATATTTGACAGACATGTCACTGGGAATTTATATAAATGGTTTCATATGTTAAATTAAGATGACAACAAACAATGCACTGATATAGCAAGACTTTACTCACCAATTAATAGAAGTAGAGAAAAGAATGTCTCTATTGGTACAAGTTCTTTCCCTCGCTTGGTACAGCTTTGCAAGGTCGCTTGTTTAACCAGCTTCATGATTGACCCCCACACAGTGGGACGGATCCGCTTCAGGTGTTCACATCAATGAATTCTCGAAAAACAAAGACAATGGTATCATCAGTCAACCAAATTTTGAGTAAGTAATGCAAGAAACTCTTATGTGTCAAGAGTTTACCCACCAGAGAGTTAATTATGGTGGTGAGTTGTACCTTTTAGGAATCATGTGAAACACATACTCAAAGGGATCACAATAGGTAAAGCAAACACACCTGAGATTACAATTAGTTGTCAACTCTATGCAGTAGGTATTCTCCAGCTTCAGGTGTTAGCATCAGTGAAACCTCACAAAACAAAAAGAGAATTGTAGCATGTAAGTGTATCAGCCGGAGGTAGCGAATGATAACCAGGAAACTAATAATGAGGTAGCGAATGATAACCAGGAAACTAATAATTATAATAGTTCAGTCACCAGTAAAATTAGAGAGTAGAATGTTTTGCTCGTCAGGTTAGCTGCATTTATCTCCTTCAATTACAACAAACCTAACTACCATAACATCTCCACTCCAAAAACTCGATGGTAGTAAGTTTTACCTTTTGCGTAAATCATGTAACTCACATACTTGAAAAGAATGAATAGATGTAGCTTGAATAGATCATAATAGGTAATGAAACAAACCTGAGATTAAAATAAGTTGCCAACTTTCTCCATAGTAGGTAATCTCCAGCTTTGGGTGTTAGAATCCATGAAACCTTGCAAAACAAATAATTATCGGTCAGATGCATGGAAGCTGAATAAGCAAATGAAATATTTGAAGAGATCATAATAGGTATGGGTAACAAACCTAAGATTAAAAAGGCGACCTGCGGTATCCCCTGCTCATGGGATTTGCATATATGAAAGAAACAC
The DNA here is from genome assembly GCA_023531295.1 of Papaver armeniacum. Classification (NCBI taxonomy): domain Eukaryota; kingdom Viridiplantae; phylum Streptophyta; class Magnoliopsida; order Ranunculales; family Papaveraceae; genus Papaver; species Papaver armeniacum. The sequence continues at coordinate 20,546 of JAJJWW010008047.1, read as the reverse complement.
AACTGATAAACTTCTGTATCAACATTCTTGTCCACACCAAAGTTCCTAAAAACAGACAAAAAAACGATATGAAATATCAGAAGAGGATACATGGATGCCCCTCTTCCCTCCTCCTTTACCCCTCGGCTAGGGACCGACATTTAAAATGGCGGAGTTAAAAAAGGGGACAAATAAAAGCAAGTAAATAAAAGACATCCATATATAGATATACACAAAGGAGTTCAACCCGATACACTCGGAGAAGTGTATTTTTAAGAAATGTTTAATGTGACAAGAAAACCGATAGGAACTTTTCTCGGGGTACAACACTCTAGCTAGAGAGTGAAAAAGACTCCACAAAAATATAAGCAACAGTATGTATATATTAGCGTAAGGAAAGCCGCACAAAAACTATGTTTCAAACTGCTTAGTCTAGATCTTTCAAGACCAACCGGTTTGTAGGCAAAACTTAAGAAGCTTTCAGAGTTACACTCTAACTAAAGAGTGACTAAATCAAAAGAACATAACAAAATATAAGCAGCAACATATGTATAAAAAGTAAGGAAAGCTTGCACCAAAAAGATAAGTTCCAAATCATGACAATCTACTCTAGGTTGCAAGACCAACCTGGTTTGCGGGCCATATTAAAAATCCACGATACATAATCAGCCAATGTAAAGCATTTTTCTGGGCCTTGAGGAGCATCGGGTACAAGATAGTGCACATCAACAACACCCTCAATGCATACCTTCCTCTCGTCATGATTAACACTCACCCCGTGACAGATTTCCCCATGCAAGCCGTTAACCACATAACCTGTTGCGACTGTCTCCCTTTTCTCGTCAACAAGACGAACTTGAGGCTCTCCTTCACGGGTATAGTATTAGCAAAGCACACCAGTTGAACGACCGTAGAATGGATATCAGGGACTTGTGCTCTGCTTTGACAATTGGCATTGTTCTGTTGGCTTGCCATGAAAATGAAAACAACCTATAACCAAAACCAACCCATTCAATTCAATAGTTGATTAAAAAACACTACACCAAATTTTCGGATTAAGCAACGAGAATAGAGCCGTTACTAAAACGGGTTGTAACGGCTCTTGCTTGTTGCAAAAGTGGGTGTTACATTTTTTTGTAACGGCAATGGGGCCGTTACGAATTTTAGTTGTAACAGCTGAGGGCCGTTACGAATTTGACACGTGGTAACAGCTCAGGTCCGTTACAATTTTTTTTTGTAACAATGTGGTCGTAACATCCTAGAGCCGTTCACGAATTTTTTCGTAACATCAAAAAATCGCCATCAACCTTGACCAGTCAACGCTGATCGGCGTTCATTTTCTCTTGGAAGTAAGCCGGAATTCTAAATATCATGAAACCTTTCAATCCGTTCATCATATCAATTCACATCAACACCCATTCAATTCATATCAATACTCATTCGATTCATACCAAAAAGGAAAACATATTCTTTAAGTACCAAAAAAAAATCCATGGGAATACATAGAAACTTCCTAAGTTCAGTTCATGTTCACTTATATCACTAAAGTTCATTCCTATGTCCTAAGTGAATACAAAATCTGTGTAGTACAAAGATCATGAACATATTCTGTACCTAAGAAACTATATACCTATAATCGCAGCGCGAACACTTCCACACCTAATTACTTCCTGCAAACAACAATAGCTTACATTAGAAAGTATTCAAAGAAGTGTAAATGTGCATGATGGAAGGAAAAAACCCATGGAATACAAGGCAATGAAGAGAATTAAAGGCATGATAACAACACAAGGCTCGTGTGGCAATTAAACTCCTAAATGTTTGTCGATAAGTCTAATTCAATCCCTGAAACTAACTGATACTTGTTAACAACATAATACAAGGATCTTTCGCACTAACAGTCTGAATCTCGATTACGCAATTTTAACTTAAATAGTGTAGATGCTCACCGATTTTAGGTAACTAAGTAGAATATTTAGCTAAGCTAGGATTGAGATAAGTACCCCATTCGGAGAGCCATCTCCGCCTCTAGTGCGGCCAACGCATCTCGCCTCGGTTTGTTCTTCTTCGAGGAGCGGGTTGTGTCGGTTTCCTTCTTGCCAGCACATATCTTTGAGCTGCAAGAGTTTGTGTTGCGAGGTTGTAGGAGTTGTTCTTCTAATTCGCTCCTTCCAACTACTCAAGTTCAGCTTCTCATCCCGCAACCAACAAAGATAATTAACTATCACTCTCTCGGTTAAAGTTAATTTAAGTCCGAACAAATACAAATAAAATATAAACGGTTACCTCATCAAAATCAGCAGCGGCTCCAATGGGGTTTGACTTCATTGGACCAAACTTTATTTCTTAACACATCAACATTCTCTCAGAAAAGTTACCTCTTCTCTTGCGTAATATTTCTATCGCAAATCTGTAGCACTTTACCTCACTTGCTCCAACAATACGACTCAGCACCTAGAGGAAATGAGTTGGTACCTAAGCCAATTCAAAAAAGAGAACAAAGTTACGTCCAATCGGGTGCCAAGGATTTCAAATTATATCGTCGGAAAAATTCAATGAAAAATTAGTCCACAAACACTTTCTTAGCCAAACCAACAAGTTAACCGCCCATGATTATGCATGGTAGAGGACATCATTGCCTACACAAGCCTCTACTAGAACCACACGCTCAAGGAATTTCAACAAACCAGTTCAGTTATTATATATTCAACTTCCATGTTTTACAAATAAAATGCATACATATATGTTATTGTTCCGGTGCAAGAATTTGTTGTTGCTGCTGTTGTTCCTTGTTCAGACATTTCACCTGAATGAATCAACAAACAAAAAAACAAATACATGAGAAACATTAGTAATTAGGCTGAAGGACCAAAATTCATCCCTCGAGAGACGAAGGCACACGATTTATCTACGGGGAAAATACTACAGAATGCAAGTTATTGTATTATATGTTTCTGACTATGAAATGTATGTCAACTTCAATTCATTAGGAAACTATGTAAAGCTAAGAAGGCCCCTAACAAGGCTTGAATACACCTGATTTTAATACACCTACAAAAACAACATTTCTTCATTCATCTTACAAGCACCACAACACCCACATCATAAAATTTGCAAACCTGTGCCCTTAAATTCACAAAAGATGTTAAATTGAAGTAGTAACAAGGAAAATAATAACAACTGACCTCTTTTGAGCCAAAGAAGGTGAACACCAACATTTTCCCCAGTGTAAAGAGCATCCACCCACGTTGCATTGAGCAATGGCTGCAAAACTGCAGATATCTTTTTGCTTGAAATACAGCTACTGGTCATTATGACATTCACGGAGCCGTCCAATCTGATGCAAAAAATCAAACTTGGTAAGGAAGCTGACAAGGAACTATTAAACTGCGGTCAATTTAGTGTATCGAAACTTACGAACAGTCACCAGTATAACCATTGATCTCCTTGCAGCTCCCTGGGGACAAAGACACTTGTGGCAAGAAAATGGAGGAACTGCAAAGAGTTAATAGCGAGACCAAGAAAAACCGCTATGCATTCATAGTGAATTATACCAAATAACAGTCCACGTTTCTTGGTGTCACTAAGAGGTGAATAACAGTCCACGTCTGACAACCAAGCGGTGTCGTCGTATCCACCAAATAATAATACTAGCTTATTATTGCCAAGGAACTCCTCCATGTCCATGGTACCAGCAGGACTCATCTCTATACTCTCTACAGGTGCAGTGGAAGGAATCAGCTGAGACTCCAATTCTTTGACACGCTCTGTCAACTGTTGAACTTGAATCTTTGCCTTAGTCTGAAAAGTCAGGGAAAAAAGTTCTTTGTTTTATGTTGGCACGTTTAGATAAATATACTGACCGCAGTCGTAAGCGTCAAAAATAATTTACACTTTCTTACTACTCAAAATATAAATATAGCAAGGACAAGAAAGGATCGATCCTACAGAGAGGTCTAGGTTGTCAAATTGTTATGGTTTCCTATATAAAACACCGAGGATTTTGTGATTATAATAAACTAAATAAAACAAATAAAAGCAAAGAAACAAATAAGCAAACAAATAAGATAGAAGAGATATTGGTTAAGGATTTCGTTTTCATTCACTAACATGCTTTTCACAATAACTAGAATTGATTTTTAATCTCAACTTTTATCAAAGACCCTAGAATACCTTGATCGCAAGAATATCCCGCAAATCTCCTCATGTCATCAACAAACACATTAAAAGATGCGAATATGAATTCTACCTAAAGGAACAACCTAACGTGTAAAAGCACTAATCAAGTTTAATTCCCAGATGCGTTAAGTTCTATGAAATCAGGCCAATCAAAGCAATTGAACGTGGAAAGCGCACTAATTCAATTTAACAAAGGTTACGATTCACATATGATCATAAGAATATATCACTACAAACTATAATCATATTATGCTACTTGTATCCAAGGAATATCACTTTTGCGTATAATAAACCCTAAACTAGCAATAGATGTGATTAGAAGTTCTACCAATTTGCAACTTGACAAAACAATCAATCAATCATAAAACAATATTTTCAGAGAATTGCAAACGATAGATATGAGACAAAACTAATATATTGAATCAAAGAATCATGCTTTGTGAAATCCAACTATTCCATAACCAATAATAAACTTAGGTACTCATATTCAAGGAGTTCATCACAAGAAGAAAGAGAAAATACTTCATGTTGTAAAACCCTAGAACAAAGTAGAGAAGAGAATAATAAAACGTGGTCCCAAAAATTGTAGAAGTCTTCCTTTTGTAGTCTTTTTTCTCCTTCCAAAACTAGGTTTTGTCTTCAAAGTCCATTAGTTGGAAATTCACCCGGCCCACCATGGAGAGAAACCCGTGTAGAAATTTTGTCCCAAAAACGCTCGCCGGAAAACTGGGATTATGGCCGGAATCCGACCGGAATAGTCGCCGGAAATCAGCTCCGGTGACCGGCAAAGTCCGCCCGGTCACCGGTCAACGGGTCAGGACCTCCGGGTCAGGATCGGATGATTCAAACCAGAGTCAGACCTGGTCAGGGTGAGTTAGACCAGAGTCAGACCTGGATCAGCTGAGTGAGCTGAATGGCCAAGCCAGGCCAGGCCTTTGCACAGGCCTAACACTGTGGTGCACAAAGATGGTGCGTCAGCCATGATCAGCCAAGATGGCTAAGCCCCCAACAAAACACAACCCTGGAATTCCTTTCTATCTTCATAACTCCACCTGAAATGACCTTTGCTCCAATACCGCCCCGAATCCCGCAATTCATTCATCTTAGGCCATTGTACACCTGCCGCAATTACTCAAAACCCCAACTGCTTTCTCACCTGCGTTTCACAAAGATACCAAAATGCTCCATTCTCTGTCACATTGAAGAAGAATATTCCACCGTGACTCATTTGCAACCTCAAACTCATGCTCTTCAATCCCTTCTCACACAAACAAAATGCCTCCCAGCCTTTCTTGCCCCGAGCCACAAAGACAAGATACAACATCAGTTCCTCTCGCATTGTACTTGCTCCACCAACACATCTCAAAACCAACAAAGATCACCAATCCCCAGCTCCGCCATCTCATTTCAGACCTGCAATTCCATCTCAATCTCAACTTTAAATTCCATCTGCAGCTGCACAGAGCCACACAACTCCACCTGCAAGGCCTGTTACCTACACCTCAGTATCACCATCCTAGCTCAAGCCTGTAAAACATTCCCATCATCAATTCTGGCAAGTTAGTTCACAACACAGGGAACACTAGAACTACCACCAACTGCACATGCTTGTTCCAGTCTGCAGCTTCATCCTAGGCCATCACCAGTTCACGACATTGCTTTTAGCTCCACACTTCCCAGGCCAGCATCATCACCACCAGCTACATTCCATCTTGCCAGCTTACCAAGCCATAGCAACTTCACAAACATTCCCTCATTAACAGCACATACACCCACCAGCTTCACTGAATTCCATAACCCTGTCCTGAACTCCTTCTCCATCAGCTTGCGGCATTTCCTCCCTGTAATGCAAACTTCCAGCTCTAACCCTCAGCATAACAACTCCATCATTCCTAGCATACATCTAAGGCACCAGATTCATCTCATTCACAGTCCCCTGGCTCAGTTACAGCATTGCCAGCTCAATGCCACCAGACCCTATTCCACCTGCAATTTCCTACCACAATTCCATCCAGCCTCAGACTTTGAATCCAACACCAGTTCCTCCATAACCCATAACCTGAGCTACAGGTCTCTCAGTTCAACCACCTTCACTGAAGCACCATCTGAGCACCACCATTTCCATCTCACCTGTAAGCTCTGCAATTCCAACTCCATTTGAGTCTTCAAACCCTTTCAACAGAAATCACCATCAACCCTTTCCTTCTGCTGCACCGCATCCAAGCCCATTTCTTCCCCCGAGCTTCACTATCAAAATCATCACTACTACAGCATTTCCAGCTTTCAGTTTCAACTCAGAGAAACCCTAACTCAGTGCTTCAATTTCTCCATGAATTCCTCCTTGAAAACTCCCAGATTCACTCGCCAGAAGCTCTTCACAAATTCACAGCAACATCAACTCCAATCCAGCTTCTGTGTTCTTCATTTGCTCAGCCATCTTCACGAATCCATCAACAGAACAGCACTCTCCATCTCGATCTAAACTTCCTTTTCAAATCCAACCCAACACAGATCGATCTGCTACTCTTGATTTCCTCTCTTTGATTCAAAATCAAGACCTGATTTCCCGACCACTCGATTCTCTCGAGACTTCATCTCTAGCAGTCATTTTCTCTCTTCTCGAAATTGCTTCAATTTCTCAATCTTGTTACCACAGATACCACAGACCAAATTGTCTCAAAGATCATCTCTCTCTCTCATGAGGTAGCGACCATTGTTGTTTTCTTTCTCAATCTCGGCTACTCAACGGTAATTTCCATATTCAATCCTCTTCTCTCGATCTCATAAGCAAGAAATTTCCGATTCTATCTCAATTTCAAGTTCAGTGTGAAAAGAAATGATTGAGACGAAATGTCTCGAGTGTAGGATTGGGTTATAAGAACTGGTCCTGGATCCGGTTTCATTATGGGCCACTCAATCACATCCCCAACTAGCTTAATCCATAGGTGCCAATAGTGCCTAACCTGGATGCCTTTAGCATTTGAATGGGTTTCCCTTATCCTTAGCTAAGCTGTCTTGAATGTTTCTCCAAAGAGTTTCCTCTTAACCTTGACTCTGGCTCAGCTAGTGTTCGCCCTGAATGACAATTTTTCCCTTTGGCTCAATTTGAGTGATTTTCGCTTCTTTTCCTCCGTGCGACTCCAGAGTACCTAATAAATCAAAAGCACGCGTAAAGTACATAATTCACAAGAAAAATAGCAAAGAAAGCATAAACTCTATATAGAAAATACGGTGTATTCTACACCTATCAGATTCCCCCACACTTAGACTTTGCTAGTCCTCGAGCAAATCAAACAAAACAATAAAATACAACAACTCCGTGTCGTCGAGGCTACGGTCACTTTTAGCACAAATAACAAGCCTTTAAACCCCTAGGTGTCCCTAGTGGACGAGTTATAGTCTCGTGAAGGTTTACAAGAGGTCTACCTACAAAACCTATATTTCAAACTCCGTCTATTTGTGACAAATCAATGAACGAATCCAAAATGACTACAGGAGGAGGTACCTTGCAAATTCAATTCATATATTAGTAAATAAACTCTAATTAGATAGTCGAACAAGCCACAATACTCTAAACTAACAAACCACAATCACAATGAAAAGATTAAGAAGATGGATATAGATGTAGATGTTGGCGAATGTTCACAAGTGTTTGATGTTTCCCATATCTGTCTGAAGGTCACTGCTAAGATGAACCTAATCCTATTGGATTGAGCTACTTGGTTTGAATCCTACATCAACTCACTGGCATATACAAGGGAACCAGAAGTGACTTTATTCAACCAATAAAAACTTTTTTTTTTTTTTTCTTATATGATTGGATCAAACTGGATCCAATTTCTCTCTTTTTTTTTTTTTATTAGACGGCATGATTAGATCTTTTGGATCCAAGCGCATGCTTCTTGTCAGCAAGTACATGATAGTTGCCTTGGATCCTGCATTCCACGCTTGTTTAGGCGACGGAGACAGGGACTACGTTTCACACATACTGCTATTCCCAAGTGTCATTCTTTATTCCGTTTTGGTCTAATTGGTCGGTCCTTTTTTTTCTTTTCATATATTTTTTTTCATTTTTTTTTATATTTTTTTCATCATTTTTTTTCTTTTTCTAGTAACTCAATCACTCTATTTCATCCTAGCAGTAATAACACGTCGATGTTTAGTGACCCACCAAAACACTTATGAACAATAGATAAATATGGACAAATAAAAATAGAATGTGATATGGTGATATTCCGAGATATGGTAACAACTATCATGTTAATTTGTGATTCATGAGCTATGTTCGTCCCTTTTAGTTAATTAGTTCCTCAACTCCTGCATTCAAAATGGTTCCATCCACTAATGGTGTCAAAAACAAACTATACAAACATATAAATGCTCCCCCACACTTAAACTTCACATTGTCCTCAATGTGTAAAACCGAAAGTTCTGAATTCTGACGTAACAGCATATAAAACGCAAAAACTGTGCAAATTGGTAAGGAATTTGGAAAAACTCCATTTCACAAAAGTTGTTCACCTACGTGTTTTCTACACAGTGTCAAAATTTCACAGTGTTTCGATAAACGTTCTGACAGTTATGGTCTCTGGACTGAACTACGCGCAGTCTGAAATTTTCTGACGAAAAGGTATTCGTCATAATTCTCTTCTAAGATAGATTACGGACTCAATGAAATTAAACATAGGGATGCAAATATGATTTGAAAACAGTAAAAAATAAATAAACGAAACAAAAATAAAATGCAAAAGGATAAGAGATACAAAACCGGTGGGTTGCCTCCCACTTAGCGCTTGTTTTATAGTCGTCAGCCCGACTATATCCTCGCAAAATTCATTCCCCATATACTAACAATCGGAAAAGTTGGGGATCCTTCCATAGAACCTGTTTTGGAAACACTAGCTTCACACAAATATTAGTAATATAAAGCAAAAGTGAAACTATGAACCGATAAAAGCTTCCCCCCACACTTATTCTTGTCCACACTTGGAAGTGTATAAAGAATATAGAAGTCGGGTACATCCACGGTTTCTTGTTCCATAACCTGCATAGTATGAGAATCAAGTTTCTCTAATGGCGGAAAACGAGAAACAAAGTCATTCAACAATGTTTTCGAAGCACATACATTCAAACCAATAAGAGGTAAAGGAGAAGAAATAATAGGCAAAGGGTTAGATAAACCTTGCACAATCTCTTGTATTACTAATCCTCTTCATCCTTGAAAAACTCAAGTGAATTATTCACCTCTTGTGTATCATGGTCCTCTATCAAACCTTGCAACCATTCTTCGTCCGTTTCGTAGTAACCAAAGTCTCGACATAAACATCATCATTACAATCATTTGCAAGCTCAATTGGGTCTTCCACAATATTGGTTATAACGGTCTCATTCTCAACATATTCCTCCTTGTTGTAATGCACATACTCTTTTGCGGATCCAAATTTTATCATAAGAAACTTTTTCAGAACACTCGAAAATGCATCATCCTCAAGCTCCACCCTTTGAATAGGCTCTTGATCATTATTAAGATCAATGCTCGAGTAATCTACACAAGTGTCGACATATTCCTCTTCATCTTCATCTTGATCCCAAAAAGACTCCTCGGAGATGTCACCATGAGTTGTTTCAAGCAATGTATCATAATCACCATCACTATCATAGTCAACATAAGATTGTTCCTCGCTGAATTTAGTGTTGCTAATCTCTAACTCATCCTTTTGAATAGGTGAATGATCATTATTACGATCAAGAGTTGAGTTAACTACACAATTATCAACAAAAGTGCCCAAGGATTGGCCTTTTTCAACATTAGCATCAATCAAATATTCATCACAAACCATATGCACATTAGAATTATCCATATCTTCCTTGTATTGATCAATGCCTCTTCGCAAGATAGTCATACCTTCACGAAGTTCTCGGAGTTGCTCGTTTGTAGTCTCTTTTGCTTTTTGAAATTCCTCTTTTAAAAAGTCGGAAACATGGTCTATAAAGTTAGAGACTTTTTGTTCACAAGCATAAGAATCCTCCCATCCTTGTTGTTGTTCACACACATAAGGTTGTTGAGGAAAACCACAAGGTTCCATGGAATATTGGTCATAACCAATGAATTGGTTTTGATTATACCCATGGAATTGGTAGTTATCATATTGTTGAGGTTGTTGAAAACCGTATCCATCCATGTAGTATGCTCCTTCCATAGAAATAAGCACCTGAAATAAAATTCTCAAACCAAGGTTAAAACCCAGAAAATAAGAAAAAGTAAAACAAAAACTAAATACAAAAATAAGAAACCAAAAACAATTAACAACCGCTGCCTCCCCGGCAGCGGCGCCAAAATTTGACCGCAATCCGTCAAAAATAATTTACACTTTCTTACTACTCAAAATATAAATATAGCAAGGGCAAGAAAGGATCGATCCCACAGAGAGGTCTAGGTTGTCAAATTGTTATGGTTTCCTATATAAAACACCGAGGATTTTGTGATTATAATAAACTAAATAAAACAAATAAAAGCAAAGAAACAAATAAGCAAACAAATAAGATAGAAGAGATATTGGTTAAGGATTTCGTTTTCATTCACTAACATGCTTTTCACAATAACTAGAATTGATTTTTAATCTCAACTTTTATCAAAGACCCTAGAATACCTTGATCGCAAGAATATCCCACAAATCTCCTCATGTCATCAACAAACACATTAAAAGATGCGAATATGAATTCTACCTAAAGGAACAACCTAACGTGTAAAAGCACTAATCAAGTTTAATTCCCTAGATGCGTTAAGTTCTATGAAATCAGGCCAATCAAAGCAATTGAACGTGGAAAGCGCACTAATTCAATTTAACAAAGGTTACGATTCACATATGATCATAAGAATATATCACTACAAACTATAATCATATTATGCTACTTGTATCCAAGGAATATCACTTTTGCGTATAATAAACCCTAAACTAGCAATAGATGTGATTAGAAGTTCTACCAATTTGCAACTTGACAAAACAATCAATCAATCATAAAACAATATTTTCAGAGAATTGCAAACGATAGATATGAGACAAAACTAATATATTGAATCAAAGAATCATGCTTTGTGAAATCCAACTATTCCATAACCAATAATAAACTTAGGTACTCATATTCAAGGAGTTCATCACAAGAAGAAAGAGAAAATACTTCATGTTGTAAAACCCTAGAACAAAGTAGAGAAGAGAATAATAAAACGTGGTCCCAAACATTGTAGAAGTCTTCCCTTTTGTAGTCTTTTTCTCCTTCCAAAACTAGGTTTTGTCTTCAAAGTCCATTAGTTGGAAATTCACCCTACCCACCATGGAGAGAAAACCCGTGTAGAAATTTTGTCCCAAAAATGCTCGCCGGAAAACTGATTATGGCCGGAATCCGACCGAATAGTCGCCGGAAATCGGCTCGGTGACCAAGCAAAGTCCGCCCGGTCACCGGTCAACGGGTCGGACCTCCGGGTCGATCGGATGATTCAAACCAGAGTCAGACCTGGTCAGGGTGAGTTAGACCAGAGTCAGACCTCGGATCAGTGAGTGAGCCGAATGGCCAAGCCAGGCCAGGCCTTTGCAGTGCCTAACACCGGGTGCACAAAGATGGTGCGTCGGCCATGATCGACCAAGATGGCTAAGCCCCAACAAAACACAACCCCGGGAATTCCTTTCTATCTTCATAACTCCACCTGAAATGCACCTTTGCTCAATACCGCCCGAATCCCGCACCATTCATCTTAGGCCATTGTACACTGGCTGCAATTACTCAAAACCCCAAATGCTTTCTCACTGTGAGTTTCTGAAAGATACCAAAATCGCTCCATTCTCTCATCACATTGTAGCAAAGAATATTCCCTCGTGACTCACCGCAACCTACACTCATGCTCTTCAATCCCTTCTCACACAAATGCCAAAATGCTCCTCCAGACCTTCTTGCCACGAGCCACGAAGACAAGATACAACATCGAGTTCCTCTCAAGATTGTACTTGCTCCACCAACACATCTCAAAACCAACAAAGATCACCCCTAGCTCGCCATCTCATTTCGGACACCTGCAATTCCATCTCAATCTCAACTTTAAATTCCATCCGCAGCCACGAGCCACACAACTCCACCTGCAAGGCCCGTTACCTACACCTCGCATCACCATCCTAGCTCAAGCCTGTAAAACATTCCCATCATCAATTCTGGCAAGTTAGTTCACAACACAGGGAACACTAGAACTACCACCAACTGCACATGCTTGTTCCAGTCTGCAGCTTCATCCTAGGCCATCACCAGCTCACTACATTGCTTTTAGCTCCACACTTCCCAGGCCAGCATCATCACCACCAGCTACATTCCATCTTGCCAGCTTACCAAGCCATAGCAACTTCACAAACATTCCCTCATTAACAGCACATACACCCACCAGCTTCACTGAATTCCATAACCCTGACCTGAACTCCTTCTCCATCAGCTTGCGGCATTTCCTCCCTGTAATGCAAACTTCCAGCTCTAACCCTCAGCATAACAACTCCATCATTCCTAGCATACATCTAAGGCACGTTCATCTCATTCACAGTCCTGCCAGCTCGATTCTGAGATTGCCGCTCAATGCCACTGCACCCTATTCCACCCGCAATTTCCTACCACAATTCCATCCAAATTCGGACTTTGAATCCAACACCAGCTTCCTCCATAACCCATAACTCGAGCTACATGTGTCTCTCGGTTCAACCACCTTCACTGAAGCACCATCTGAGCACCACCATTTCCATCTCACCTGTAAGCTCTGCAATTCCAACTCCATTTGAGTCTTCAAACCCTTTCAACAGAAATCACCATCAACCCTTTCCTTCTGCTGCAATTGCATCCAAGCCCATTTCTTCCCTGAGCTTCACTATCAAAATCATCACTACTACAGCATTTCCAGCTTTCAGTTTCAACTCAGAGAAACCCTAACTCAGTGCTTCAATTTCTCCATGAATTCCTCCTTGAAAACTCCCAGATTCACTCGCCAGAAGCTCTTCACAAATTCACAAAGAACATCAACTCCAATCCAGACTTTCGTGTTCTTCATTTGCTCAGCCATCTTCACGAATCCATCAACAGAACAGCACTCTCCATCTCGATCTAAACTTCCTTTTCAAATCCAACCCAACACAGATCGATCTGCTACTCTTGATTTCCTCTCTTTGATTCAAAATCAAGACCTGATTTCCCCGGCCACTCGATTCTCTGAGACTTCATCTCTAGCAGTCATTTTTCTCTCTTCTCTGAAATTGCTTCAATTTCTCAATCTTGTTACCACAGACACAGACCAAATTCGTCTCAGCATCATCTCTCTCTCTCGGTAGTAGCAGCCATTGTTGTTTTCTTTCTCAATCTCGGCTACTCAACGGTAATTTCCATATTCAATCCTCTTCTCTCGATCTCATAAGCAGCAGCTGCTGATTCTATCTCAATTTCAGGTTCAGGTGAAAAGAAATGATTGAGACGAAATGTCTCGAGTGTAGGATTGGGTTATAAGAACTGGGTCTGGATCCGGGTTTCATTATGGGCCACTCAATCACATCCCCAACTAGCTTAATCCATAGGTGCCAATAGTGCCTAACCTGGATGCCTTTAGCATTTGAATGGGTTTCCCCTTATCCTTAGCTAAGCTGTCTTGAATGTTTCTCCAAAAGAGTTTCCTCTTAACCTTGACTGGGCTCCAGTTAGTGTTCGCCCCTGGAATGACAATTTTTCCCTTTGGCTCAATTTGAGTGATTTTCGCTTCTTTTCCTCCGTGCGACTCCAGAGTACCTAATAAATCAAAAGCACGCGTAAAGTACATAATTCACAAGAAAAAAGCAAAGAAAGCATAAACTCTATATAGAAAATACGGTGTATTCTACACCTATCGATTCCCCACACTTAGACTTTGCTAGTCCTCGAGCAAATCAAACAAAACAATAAAATACAACAACTCCGTGTCGTCGAGGCTACGGTCACTTTTAGCACAAATAACAAGCCTTTAAACCCCTAGGTGTCCCTAGTGGACGAGTTATAGTCTCGTGAAGGTTTACAAGAGGTCTACCTACAAAACCTATATTTCAAACTCCGTCTATTTGTGACAAATCAATGAACGAATCCAAATGACTACGGAGGAGGTACCTTGCAAATTCAATTCATATATTAGTAAATAAACTCTAATTAGATAGTCGAACAAGCCACAATACTCGGAAACTAACAAACCACAATCACAATGAAAAGATTAAGAAGATGGATATAGATGTAGATGTTGGCGAATGTTCACAAGTGTTTGATGTTTCCCATATCTCGTCTCAAGGTCACCGTTAAGATGAACCTAATCCTATTGGATTGAGCTACTTGGTTTGAATCCTACATCAACTCACCGGCATATACAAGGGAACCAAGTGACTTTATTCAACCAATAAAAACTTTTTTTTTTTTGTTATATGATTGGATCAAACTGGATCCAATTTCTCTCTTTTTTTTTTTTATTAGACGGCATGATTAGATCTTTTGGATCCAAGCGCATGCTTCTTGTCAGCAAGTACATGATAGTTGCCTTGGATCCTCGCATTCCACGCTTGTTTAGGCGACGAGACAGGACTACGTTTCACACATACTGCTATTCCCAAGTGTCATTCTTTATTCCGTTTTGGTCTAATTGGTCGGTCCTTTTTTTTCTTTTCATATATTTTTTTCATTTTTTTTATATTTTTTCATCATTTTTTTTCTTTTTCTAGTAACTCAATCACTCTATTTCATCCTAGCGGTAATAACACGTCGATGTTTAGTGACCCACCAAAACACTTATGAACAATAGATAAATATGGACAAATAAAAATAGAATGTGATATGGTGATATTCCGAGATATGGTAACAACTATCATGTTAATTTGTGATTCATGAGCTATGTTCGTCCCTTTTAGTTAATTAGTTCCTCAACTCCCCGCATTCAAAATGGTTCCATCCACTAATGGTGTCAAAAACAAACTATACAAACATATAAATGCTCCCCCACACTTAAACTTCACATTGTCCTCAATGTGTAAAACCGAAAGTTCTGAATTCTGACGGAACAGCATATAAAACGCAAAAACTGTGCAAATTGGTAAGGAATTTGGAAAAACTCCATTTCACAAAAGTTGTTCACCTACGTGTTTTCTACACAGTGTCAAAATTTCACAGTGTTTCGATAAACGTTCTGACAGTTATGGTCTCTGGACTGAACTACGCGCAGTCTGAAATTTTCTGACGAAAAGGTATTCGTCATAATTCTCTTCTAAGATAGATTACGGACTCAATGAAATTAAACATAGGGATGCAAATATGATTTGAAAACAGTAAAAAATAAATAAACGAAACAAAAATAAAATGCAAAAGGATAAGAGATACAAAACCGGTGGGTTGCCTCCCACTTAGCGCTTGTTTTATAGTCGTCACCCGACTATATCCTCGCAAAATTCATTCCCCATATACTAACAATCGGAAAAGTTGGGATCCTTCCATAGAACATGTTTTGGAAACACTAGCTTCACACAAATATTAGTAATATAAAGCAAAGTGAAACTATGAACCGATAAAAGCTTCCCCCACACTTATTCTTGTCCACACTTGGAAGTGTATAAAGAATATAGAAGTCGGGTACATCCACGGTTTCTTGTTCCATAACTCCCGCATAGTATGAGAATCAAGTTTCTCTAATGGCGGAAAACGAGAAACAAAGTCATTCAACAATGTTTTGAAGCACATACATTCAAACCAATAAGAGGTAAAGGAGAAGAAATAATAGGCAAAGGGTTAGATAAACCTTGCACAATCTCTTGTATTACTAATCCTCTTCATCCTTGAAAAACTCAAGTGAATTATTCACCTCTTGTGTATCATGGTCCTCTATCAAACCTTGCAACCATTCTTCGTCCGTTTAACGCAACCAAAGTCTCGACATAAACATCATCATTACAATCATTTGCAAGCTCAATTGGGTCTTCCACAATATTGGTTATAACGGTCTCATTCTCAACATATTCCTCCTTGTTGTAATGCACATACTCTTTTGCGGATCCAAATTTTATCATAAGAAACTTTTTTCGAACACTCGAAAATGCATCATCCTCAAGCTCCACCCTTTGAATAGGCTCTTGATCATTATTAAGATCAATGCTCGAGTAATCTACACAAGTGTCGACATATTCCTCTTCATCTTCATCTTGATCCCAAAAAGACTCCTGAGATGTCACCATGAGTTGTTTCAAGCAATGTATCATAATCACCATCACTATCATAGTCAACATAAGATTGTTCCTCGCTGAATTTAGTGTTGCTAATCTCTAACTCATCCTTTTGAATAGGTGAATGATCATTATTACGATCAAGAGTTGAGTTAACTACACAATTATCAACAAAAGTGCCCAAGGATTGGCCTTTTCAACATTAGCATCAATCAAATATTCATCACAAACCATATGCACATTAGAATTATCCATATCTTCCTTGTATTGATCAATGCCTCTTCGCAAGATAGTCATACCTTCACGAAGTTCTCGGAGTTGCTCGTTTGTAGTCTCTTTTGCTTTTTGAAATTCCTCTTTTAAAAAGTCGGAAACATGGTCTATAAAGTTAGAGACTTTTTGTTCACAAGCATAAGAATCCTCCCATCCTTGTTGTTGTTCACACACATAAGGTTGTTGAGGAAAACCACAAGGTTCCATGGAATATTGGTCATAACCAATGAATTGGTTTTGATTATACCCATGGAATTGGTAGTTATCATATTGTTGAGGTTGTTGAAAACCGTATCCATCCATGTAGTATGCTCCTTCCATAGAAATAAGCACCTGAAATAAAATTCTCAAACCAAGGTTAAAACCCAGAAAATAAGAAAAAGTAAAACAAAAACTAAATACAAAAATAAGAAACCAAAAACAATTAACAACCGTCGCCTCCCCCCGCAATGGCATAAAATTTGACCGCATGATCGTAAGCGTCAAAATAATTTACACTTTCTTACTACTCAAAATATAAATATAGCAAGGGCAAGAAAGGATCGATCCCACAGAGAGGTCTAGGTTGTCAAATTGTTATGGTTTCCTATATAAAACACCGAGGATTTTGTGATTATAATAAACTAAATAAAACAAATAAAAGCAAAGAAACAAATAAGCAAACAAATAAGATAGAAGAGATATTGGTTAAGGATTTCGTTTTCATTCACTAACATGCTTTTCACAATAACTAGAATTGATTTTTAATCTCAACTTTTATCAAAGACCCTAGAATACCTTGATCGCAAGAATATCCCGCAAATCTCCTCATGTCATCAACAAACACATTAAAAGATGCGAATATGAATTCTACCTAAAGGAACAACCTAACGTGTAAAGCACTAATCAAGTTTAATTCCCTAGATGCGTTAAGTTCTATGAAATCAGGCCAATCAAAGCAATTGAACGTGGAAAGCGCACTAATTCAATTTAACAAAGGTTACGATTCACATATGATCATAAGAATATATCACTACAAACTATAATCATATTATGCTACTTGTATCCAAGGAATATCACTTTTGCGTATAATAAACCCTAAACTAGCAATAGATGTGATTAGAAGTTCTACCAATTTGCAACTTGACAAAACAATCAATCAATCATAAAACAATATTTTCAGAGAATTGCAAACGATAGATATGAGACAAAACTAATATATTGAATCAAAGAATCATGCTTTGTGAAATCCAACTATTCCATAACCAATAATAAACTTAGGTACTCATATTCAAGGAGTTCATCACAAGAAGAAAGAGAAAATACTTCATGTTGTAAAACCCTAGAACAAAGTAGAGAAGAGAATAATAAAACGTGGTCCCAAACATTGTAGAAGTCTTCCCTTTTGTAGTCTTTTCTCCTTCCAAAACTAGGTTTTGTCTTCAAAGTCCATTAGTTGGAAATTCACCCGCCCACCATGGAGAGAAACCCCGTGTAGAAATTTTGTCCAAAAACGCTCGCCGGAAAACCGGGATTATGGCCGGAATCAACCGAATAGTCACCGCGAAATCGGCTCCGGTGATCGACGCAAAGTCCGCCCGGCACCGGTCAACGGGTCAGGACCTCCGGGTCAGGATCGGATGAGTCAAACCAGAGTCAGACCTGGTCAGGGTGAGTTAGACCAGAGTCAGACCTGGATCAGCTGAGTGAGCTGAATGGCCAAGCCAGGCCAGGCCTTTGCACAGGCCTAACACTGTGGTGCACAAAGATGGTGCATCAGCCATGATCAGCCAAGATGGCTAAGCCCCCAACAAAACACAACCCTGGAATTCCTTTCTATCTTCATAACTCCACCTAAAACAGACCTTTGCTCAATACCGCCCAATCTCGCAATTCATTCATCTTAGGCCATTGTACACTGCGTGCAATTACTCAAAACCCCAAATGCTTTCTCACTGTGTTTCATGAAGATACCAAAATCGCTCCATTCTCTCACACATTGAGCGACAACATTCCCTCGTGACTCATTGCAACCTACAGCTCATGCTCTTCAATCCCTTCTCACACAGCCAAAATGCCTGCTCCAGCCTTCTTGCCCTGAGCCACAGCACAAGATACAACATCAGTTCCTCTCAGCATTGTACTTGCTCCACCAACACATCTCAAAACCAACAGCATCACCAGTCTAGCCTGCCATCTCATTTCAGACCTGCAATTCCATCTCAATCTCAACTTTAAATTCCATCCGCAGCCTGCACGTAGCCACACAACTCCACCCGCAAGGCCCGTTACCTACACCTCGCATCACCATCCTAGCTCAAGCCTCAAAACATTCCCATCATCAATTCCCTGCAAGTTAGTTCACAACACGAACACTAGAACTACCACCAACTGCACATGCTTGTTCCAAATGACTTCATCCTAGGCCATCACCGGGTTCACGACATTGCTTTTAGCTCCACACTTCCCGTGCCAAGATCATCACCACCCGGCTACATTCCATCTTGCCACTTACCAAGCCATAGCAACTTCACAAACATTCCCTCATTAACAAAGACATACACCCACCAGCACCGAATTCCATAACCCTCGTCACCGAACTCCTTCTCCATCGGCTTGGGCATTTCCTCCCAATGCAAACTTCCAGCTCTAACCCTCAAGATAACAACTCCATCATTCCTAGCATACATCTAAGGCACAGATTCATCTCATTCACATCCCCCAGCTCGATTCTGATTGCCAGCTCAATGCCACCAGACCCTATTCCGCCTGCAATTTCCTACCACAATTCCATCCAGCCTCAGACTTTGAATCCAACACCAGTTCCTCCATAACCCATAACCTGAGCTACAGGTCTCTCAGTTCAACCACCTTCACTGAAGCACCATCTGAGCACCACCATTTCCATCTCACCTGTAATCTCTGCAATTCCAACTCCATTTGAGTCTTCAAACCCTTTCAACAGAAATCACCATCAACCCTTTCCTTCACGCAATTGCATCCAAGCCCATTTCTTCCCCGAGCTTCACTATCAAAATCATCACTACCACAAAGATTTCCAAATTTTCGCCAACTCGTAGAAACCCTAACTCGCGTTTCAATTTCTCCATGAATTCCTCCTTGAGAACTCCCAGATTCACTCGCTTTAAGCTCTTCACAAATTCACAAGAACATCAACTCCAATCCGGCCTTCGTGTTCTTCATTTGCTCACCCATCTTCACGAATCCAACAACGTAACAAAGACTCTCCATCTCGATCTAAACTTCCTTTTTCAAATCCAACCCAACACAGATCGATCTGCTACTCTTGATTTCCTCTCTTTGATTCAAAATCAAGACCTGATTTCCCCGGCCACTCGATTCTCTGAGACTTCATCTCTAGCAGTCATTTTTCTCTCTTCTCTGAAATTGCTTCAATTTCTCAATCTTGTTACCACAGACACAGACCAAATTCATCTCAGCATCATCTCTCTCTCTCGGTAGTAGCAGCCATTGTTGTTTTCTTTCTCAATCTCGGCTACTCAACGGTAATTTCCATATTCAATCCTCTTCTCTCGATCTCATAAGCAAGCATTGCGATTCTATCTCACCTTCAGGTTCAGTGAAAAGAAATGATTGAGACGAAATGTCTCGAGTGTAGGATTGGGTTATAAGAAGCTGTCCGGGTCTGATCCGGTTTCATTATGGGCCACTCAATCACATCCCCAACTAGCTTAATCCATAGGTGCCAATAGTGCCTAACCTGGATGCCTTTAGCATTTGAATGGGTTTCCCCTTATCCTTAGCTAAGCTGTCTTGAATGTTTCTCCAAAAGAGTTTCCTCTTAACCTTGACTGGGCTCCAGTTAGTGTTCGCCCCTGGAATGACAATTTTGCCCTTTGGCTCAATTTGAGTGAT